>CAWUFW010001687.1:1329958-1994937 GCA_963921515.1 Calotriton arnoldi | reverse complement strand
GGAGCATTTCTTGTCGGTGAAACGGGCTCCCGACAGATTGCTGCAAAGCACAGATTGTTCTTGGCTATATCATGCCTCTCAGCAGTCTTGAGTAAAAAAGTGGACAACTTAGTGGGTTCAAGGCCAAGTTGCTTAGAACTTGTCAAACGTGTCAGAACGGCCAAGAAACCACACGAAACTGACTCAGAATTCCCAAACCACTAAGATGATGTCAAAAGAAACCGGTGCGAAATTCGAAATTCCGCTTTCCAGGTACTAGGTGCCATCCGAGATCAGCGACAGAAGGCACTGGACATGTTTCAGAGAGAAACAACTCAAACTGGCCTTTTAAAGAGTCTGAAGTCCCCGTTTCAAGAGGGCGGTTACGGGTACTGGGAAGGAACATATATCTCTAAAAAACGTAGATTGTCGTCAACATTTTGCCCAAGAGTCTGGGGCATCCACTGGGCAAACTTGTTTCTACTAGTAGGTGGAAACCTAGGATTTGGAGTCGGGGGTCCTATTATATCTTCCTGGAGAGCAGGGTGCAGAGAGGTGGTTCAAACTGTTCAGGATGACTAGCCTCACCCAACGGTACAGACTCCGAGGGACTGGAGTGAAACGAAAAACACACTGTTGCCTTCGCGAGACGGGCTGCATACAGGGCACTGGCGATGGTGGGCAGCTCTTGTCATGCTCTAGGGCCTGGGGCGTCGGGCCTGACCGTCTGCAAGTTGAAAAACACGTCACAATAAAAGGCCATATTTTGGGTGAATCAGTGATGGGTACCTGTTCCCAGGCACTTGTACAAAGGAACGAGGGGACACGCTCCGAAGGGATAGTGAGCTGTGCTGTTCAGAGGGAAAGGCCAGTCTTTTTTAGTAAATTCTCTCCAATTTCCAAGCGCTGAGCTCAATACAAAGGAAAAGGCCACATATAGCGAGTGAGATGTGTGTTGGGCTCCAAACAGCTCAGACATTCACAGCAGCGGTCAATAACCTCAGAAAAGATCTGGAAGCAAAGTTTTCCAGACAGGAGGGGGGTTTGGTCAGACCTCTATTTTCTGGCAAAGCTCTTACACATTATAGGTGACAGCCAGAGGCCAGGCATATGTGAAACTATGGCTGATCCAGTTGTAGACAAGCTAGAATGGTATAAGGGGCCACAACTCTTGTACTTCGGGCAGTCTGTCCTTCTAGAGGACACAATTCATTCTGCATGGAATATCTGTGCATGTCCCATGTACGAGCAATCACACCGCACACACTTACGGGGTAGTGTGTCTGTGAGGTTTTATTAAGACGATTCAGCAGACAGTTCTCCCAAGTGTCCAGGTACAGCACCCTTGCCCTACAAGCTAAGCTACCACCGACTGCCAGTCCCACCATGGCCTGACGAGAGGACAGATGCCACCGTGCACCCTTGGCGGGGTGTAACCTTAGTTACATTAATGAATGAATTAATAATACTTACATAGAACACTGTTAGTCCGAGAAAGGGTCATCTTGGCGCTAAGATCCAAAAAGTGAGCAAAAGAAAATGAAGACTGTAAAAAAAGGTATGTTTTCAAATATTTTCTAAATGCGGAGTAGTTGGGTGCAGGCCTTAGGGAGAGGGGGAGAGAGTTCCACAGCTTTGTAGCGCAGTAGGAAAACGAGCAGCCACCGATTCAGCTTTTCGGATTCTTCGCCACCAGTAGAAGCATAGAGCAGAGGAGCATAAAGCACATGCTGGCCTATAAAGGCAGACTTTTCTGGACAGGTAAATAGGGCCAATGCCTCTGGTTGCTTTGTAGGCCAGGGAAAGAGCTTTGAAGGAGCATCTCTACTGAATTGGCAGCCATGGTAAGGTGGAGAGGAGATGCCTAACAGATGTCATTCTGGAGAGATTAAGAATTACACAAGAATCTATGCAGGTACATACTCGTCTTACTCTAGAGGAGACACTCATATGGGTGGCACTGGGCGACCCTTTGCAGCATTGTTACTCACATGCAGATGTGGAGGGATGCTATCTTCTAGTACATGGTCTACTGGATGGAGCAGACGTCTGCTTGTTAAACACCTATGCCCCCAACACTGACTACAAAACACATTGCTACAATTTGCTATACACTTCTATATGTGGTTGCCCCTGCCACGGACTTGCCAATGTTCTTGGGAGTGGGGACGTTAATTGCCTAATAGACGAGGAACTAGACAGATACCGTCCTAGGTTGGTATGGCAGAATCGTTAGAGGTTGTGATGATTGACTTGCAATGCATGGATATTTGGTGACATAGGCACCCCAAGGTCTGTGAGTATTAATTTCACTCAGCAGTGCATGATGCGTACAGGAGGCTGGATAGGTTCATGATTATGTCAGATTTAGCCCCGAAGATGGAAACCCAAAATACCTCTCCCGAGGTTTGTCAGATCACTTGCCCTTGCTTCTGACATACAAGAGGACGCCTGACAGGGGGCACGTTCCCACATGGCAACTACCAAAGCAGGCAAAGCAGGCAAGACCCAGGATTCACACTTAGCTTAGGCTCTGCCATCAAATCCTACATAGACTGTAATTAGAACTCCACAGCCACTATGGCAGTTGAATGGGACGCTTTGAAGGTTGTACTTCGAGGGGAACGTATGAGCACACATTATGGGCGCAGGAGGCAGTCACATCAGAACCTCCTTAGGGCTGAGACACGCTTGGCGACACTTCAGGCACAACAACCTGGGTACTCTCCGTGTGGTGACGAGCTGGTGGATGCCAAGAGAGAGATGGGGATACAATGGAGGCGCTCGATAAACTGGTGCTGCAGGACTACTGGCAGAAATTGCATGCTGAAGGGAATAGATCAGGCAGAATACTCACATAGTTCTTAAAAAGAGAGCAGCATTCCCCCAACATACTAACTTTAACCACCACGGAGGGTGTCATGGTCAACACCCAGGCAAAAGTCAATACTGAGCTGTTTCACTACCTGAAGACACTGTATAATAAAGTGGAGATGGTATCGGCTGACCGGACAACCCCTTATCTGGATGCCATCAATGTCCTCACACTTCCTAGGAATATGATAGACGAGCTAGAACAGCAGATCACCAGAAAGGAGATGCTGGCAGCTCCAGAAGATATGCCATTGGGTAAAACACCAGGCCGAGATGGCCTCCCACCAGAGTTCTACCATCGCTTACGGGTGGGGTGGAACTTACAGACAAGTTATTGCAAGTCTTTGAAGAGGCACATAGCACACACAGGCTCCCAGACTCGATGAGGAAAGTCCTGGTCCTGATGATACTGAAACCAGACAGAGACCCAGGTGACTTAGGCTCTTACAGGCCGCTCTCTATGTTAAACGCCGACATTAAGGTGCTCGCCAAGACCTTGGCGAACAGACTAACCTGGGTGATGACCTCCCAGGTCCTCCCGGACCAGTGCAGATTCATTCCAGGCCACAATACACAAAAGAACCTCTGCTGATTCCACCACGTCATGGATGTGGTAGTTGATATGAGCCTAGAGGTAGCATTGGTTGCACTAGATATAGAAAAATCTTTTAACACCTTGGATCTGGGCTATATGCATACAGTGCTACAGCGTATGCGATTTGGTCCTCGGGTTAGAGGGTGGCTCAAGCTACTCTATACAGACCCGGTGGCTAGAGTGCGATCGGGCAGCTGTATTTCAGAGCAGGGGAGAGGTACGCGTGCAGGGCTGACTCCTTTCACCTCTGTTGTTTACCCTCACAGTGGAACTGCAGGCTATTGGGCTCCGGGACTGCATGAGAGAATGGGGGATCATGGTAGAGACCACCACATGTGGTATCAATATACTCAGATGATACCCCAATAGACTGATCTCGCCCTACAGAGGCGCTCCCCTTACTTATGACCGAACTGCACCACTTTGGGAACCTGTCCGATTTGAATTTGAATGAGCCTTAGAGACAGTTTTATTCCCATTGGTGGCAGGAAACAGATATATTCCACTATTTAAGTAACACAGGCACCCGAGCGACAACACACCTGCAATATAGGTAGGGTGCTCGAAGGTTTGAAGCATTGGTTACATTTTGGAATAAGTTACCTGTCTCAATAATGGGTCGAGTGGCGCTGGCTAATATGGTTTTCCTCCCTCGTTGTTTGTATACCCTGCAGAACTCGATATATCACATCCCACGGCTAGATACACTGCGGCTCTCCCTGGCAGGGGCTGGGAGACACAGTGAAGTGAGTCTGGAGCACATAATAAAAAGAGATACACGGGAGGAAGCTTTGAGTTTGCTGGACCTGGAGTTATATTATTTTGTGTCGCAGCTCCAGCATGCCGCGCGATGGTGCGATGAGGGAGACAAATGGGAATTCACTGCAGGGGCACAGTAGAGACCAATATATTGCCCAAATATCAGATGCAGGGAATGTATAAAAATGTCTCACTCCCCAGGATCCCACGCCGCTGCCAGGTCAGACTGGCAGCGGAGTGGGATACACCAGTTACCAGAGTGCTACGCAGGCCACCATTTTCGAAGACACTTCCACTGGACTGACGCAAGCCAATCTGAGATACAGGTCGGACTATGTCATTGGAGAGATGGCAGTAAGGGGGTGTGTCACTTTGGGGCAATTTATGCCCATCAGAGTCATTTATCACATTCGCGGATGCACTTGAGACCTTCGGTGTTGAAGAGGGCTAGTTCCTGCAATCTGCGAAATTGAGCTCTACAGCCCGTGAGGTTTGGACAGGGTTTCTGGCCATGCCCCCAGAGTCACCTGCATTGGAGGCATTGTTAGAGGGCGGTGGGCGTCAGAATTTATAAAACGCTAAAGGAGGACAGAATGAAGCCTCCCACAGCGGTCCACGCGAAGGCGGAGGAAGACCTAGGCGAACCTCTCCTGGATAAGAAGGGGAAGCCTGTGTGTGCACTGGTAAACACACTAGCTGGCAAATCTCGACTTTTATCGCTGACCGGGAGGTGCAGCCGACCCTAGAGGGAGGGCAGCTAACGCCCTCCGTGGGCGGCAGACAAGGGGGCCTTGGGGGGCAGCCGAGCCCCCCGGGCAGATTGGGAGGGGCTGGCCTGGCCGGCCATTTTGTAGATTTTGGGCTGTTTTTGATTTGGGCTGTTTTTGGGCTGTAGCCCAATTATAGCCCAATTGTATAAGGGGCTCTTTCTTGCTTTCCCAGCCACCATTTTAGGTTCTGGTGACCTGGTGGCTGGGAGTAGGGTAGCGTAGAGGAAAAAGTTTTGGCAGTTAGTCAGCAGTTTAGCTTTTGAATTCCTTATCAGAGGATGGAAGATTATCGACCAGGGTGGGGGGGGGGGAGAAGGACTTATGAACCCCCGGTGCGGGGGCCCTGGGAGTACTTGGGACAGGATAACGAGGCAGAAGGTGAGTGGGAGGCTGTTGGGGCCCCCCCTATGGGGGGGTTCGCTCAAGAGGAATCGTTTGGGGGATTGGTCAGTTCAGGATTTTCCTCCAGAAAGGGGACCATCGTTAGAGGAGGGTGGTAGTCATGGGACTCCAGCAATTTAGATTGGGACCCTGTTATGGGTGTGCTGGAGCTGTCTTTTTCAGAGGGGGAGGAAGAGGAAGCCCCGGGGGGTTGGGAGCCTGCGGGAGGTAGCCAGGCTTGGGAGGGATTAGATATTTTCACCTCATGGAATGAGGAGGCGAAAGGCCTGGATAGAGTAGGGCAGGTTGACGCGTACTTAGCCAGGAGTGGGTCCTTGGGATTAGTGGTGAGGGGCGGGAGCCTGGGTAGAATGGGCAAAAGGGGGACTGACGGGCAGTGGGACTAGGCAAGGTGGGGGGATTTGGGAACAGGTGCCGGGCAGGTCTAGTCACCGGCAGGAGTGGCAGCCGGGTTGGACTGGAGTGAAGGGGAAGATGGGGGGGTCAATGACAGGGAGGTGGGGGACCTGTTTGAGGGGGGCGGAGGTGGGCTGAGAGCACCCTAGGCAAGAAGAGAAGACGGGAGATAGGAGAGGGGTTTCTTAGGCCCAGCACCCCAGACCACTCATTGATTTTTCAGGCTGGGGAGCACTGCAGAAGACCGGACTTGGCAGTGCTGGGAGCGGCTTGCTGGCGCAGAGGAGAAGGGAGGGCGGAGCCTCGAGTGGCGCGCCCATTACCAGCGGGGGATCCCGTCGCGGCCGGCATAATTAGGCCCGAGGGGTCTCGCTGGCCCCAACACCCGACAGACCTCAGCGGTTAGCGGGGCATAAGGAATACAGGAAAAAGCGGTCAAAGGATACCGGGGATACCGGGGAAGATCGGCGAGTGCAATCAGCACCACCAGGGGCTTGTGGGAAGGGACCCAGTAGGGGCCAGCAGGTCGCGTCACAGGTCAATTGGCTCGAGGAACTAGACTTTGATGATGAAAGCCTTGAAGAAGGCACATTGAGAGTTGAAGAAGTAGGGATGGGGGGGGGACAGAGTAATGTGTCTCATAGTGTCTCATAGTGTTTTGCAGGTCAGGGCCTTTGGAGGCCAGCCCAATCGGAATTATCCATGGCACTGGCGAGGCGGACTGCAGCAACACGGGCACCCTCCTTGGAGCCAGGTAATGATAAAGGCAGGCTGGGAAAGCCAGTGATGGTGTCGTTTGGGATGGGGGGGATGAAATAAAGGGGCAGGAGGGTAGGTGGAGGAAGGGTAGGTACGTTCTAGATATAGGAGTAGGCACCGAAGAGGAAGGTAAGATGGGAAAAACTAAAGCCGAGGGGAATAAAAGCACAGAGCAATTAGATAAAGAGGAGAAAGTGTCTGATGAGGAAAAGATAAACTCGAGAGTAAAGAGAGTAAAGTATTTACTGCTGGCAACCAAAGAATGCATATGGAAGGGGGAATATGTTGAAATGCTGAAATTATTGCATAAGGAGGTGCGTGCTAAAGAAGGTTCTAAAAGAGGAAGAGTATGAATTGGCCAAGCGGCCGCGGGTGCCCTTGACCATAGAAAATTGGACGGCTGCGTTTTTGATACGCAAGTGTGTACTGCGGAAATTATCCTGAGCGCTGCGTGGCACTAGTCATGGATTGGGACATAATCAAGAAAGCGCAGATGACAGGCGGGGAGGTTATGCATGGGCTGGGGAGGAATGGGAAGTACTTGCAGAGGGCAGGCAGGGTCAGGAGGGTCCTGTTTGGGATGTCAACAAAGGAGTGTGCACTCGTGAATTCTGCAAGTTCCGAAACGAGTGCTCAAAGTGCGGGGGGAGGCTTGCGTTGGTCAACTGTTTTGGGGCCGGGGTGGTCATCAGCAAGGGGGCCAACAGTGGCAACATGGAGGGGCCAGCTCAGGGGGTCAACAACAGTGGCATTTTGCAGGGGCGACTGGGGCGACGGGGACTAAGGGAAAGAACATAGATAAGTAGTGCAAGAAAAGTTAGACAAAGTAGTGAGGGAAGGGGGAATGGCTGGGGCCTTTCAACGATTGTCCCATTGAGAACTTGATTGTGTCACCCATTGGAGTAGTGCCGAAAAAGGAGCCAGGTCAATTCAGGCTTATTCAATAATTATCATGGCCAGAAGGGAATTCGGTGAATGGTTATTGATGAAAGGAGGCTACTGCTTTCTACCCATCAGTTGACGTGGCCATGTCACTTGTGGTGACGGCAGGCACAACGGCACGAATGGCAAAATGCAACATAAAATCAGCTTTCCGTTTGCTTCCAGTCCATCCAGATTATTGGGATCTTCTGGGCATCCATTTCAATGGGAAATGGTACGTGGATAAAGCATTGCCGATGGGCTGTTCTATGTCATGCGCATTATTTGAGTGTTTTAGCACCTTTCTACAGTGGTTGTCGTGGCCATGCCACTTGTGGTGATGGCGGGCGCAACGGCATATATGGCAAAATGCGACATAAAACCAGCTTTCCGTTTGCTTCCAGTCCATCCAGATGATGGTGTTATTCTGGGCATCCATTTCAATGGGAAATGGTACGTGGATAAAGCATTACCGATGGGCTGTTCTATTTCATGCGCATTATTTGAGTGTTTTAGCACCTTTCTACGGTGGTTGACGTGGCCATGTCACTGGTGGTGACCGCGGGCGCAACGGCACAAATGGCAAAATGCGACATAAAAATAGCTTTCCGTTTGCTTCCAGTCCATCCAGATGATTGGGATCTTTTGGGCATCCATTTCAATGGGAAATGGTACGTGGATAAAGCATTACCGATGGGCTGTTCTATGTCATGCGCATTATTTGAGTGTTTTAGCACCTTTCTACAGTGGTTGACATGGCCATGTCACTTGTGGTGACCGCGGGCGCAACGGCACAAATGGAAAAATGCGACATAAAAAATTAGCTTTCCGTTTGCTTCCGGTCCATCCAGATGATTGGGATCTTCTGGGCATCCATTTCAATGGGAAATGGTACGTAGATAAAGCATTACCGATGGACTGTTCTGTGTCAGGCGCATTATTTAAGTGTTGTAGAACCTTACTACAGTGGTTGTTTACAAAGCGCAAGGGCCACAAATTGGTGACACATTATCTGGACGATTTTTACATTGTGGGCGTTGCAGGCCCCACGGAGTGCCAGGAGGTCCTGGAAAACTTCAAAGAGCCAATGGGAGAGTTGGGGGTGCCGTTGGCACCCGGAAAGACGATGGGCCCCAGCACGGCACTGTCGTTTCTAGGAATGGAGATTGATTCAGGTGTAATGCAGGCACGCTTACCGGAGGACAAGAAACACAAATGCTGGAACTGCTTGATATTATGCTGGCTCAGGGGAAAGTGACAGCCAAGGAGGTACAGGTCTTGTTAGGTCATTTGAACTTCACATGTAGAGTGAGAGTAGGGAGGACTTTCTGTAGGAGACTGGGACGGGCATTGGTGGGACAAAGACCACCTCATCACTATGTGAGATTGTCAGCAGGAGTAAAAGAGAAATTGAGAATGTGGAGGGTAATTTTACAGTCTTTTAATGGGATTCCACTTGCAAGGGATGAAGATTTGATATGGGAGGTACAGATTTTCTCTGATGCGCCGGGCAGTAAGGTTCTTTTGGCCTGTTTTGGCAAGGGAGGTTGTGCACAGGACCGTGGCCTGCGCAACGGAGAGATGGAGGTAGGAGTATTGCATTTCTAGAGTTGTTCCCTTTAGTAGTGGCAGTGACATTGTGGGGGTCGCAGCTAGCACACAGGAAAGTTACATTTTGAGTAGGCATTATGGCGGTTGTGGAAATAGTGAACCGCCAGTCAGCAAGGGACGAGCAGGGCTGAAGTTGTTAACAGTGTTTGCCTTAGGTTGTTTGCACCATGACATAGCATTCAGGGCACTGAATGCTAGGTGTGGACAATGACATAGCGGATGTTTTGTCTCTTTCGCAGTATGGGAGATTCCGTGGGCTAGCCAAGGAGGCCGACAGAACTCCGACGCCCATGCCGTTTCAGTGGTAGTACATAGGCAACACAGGATGCTATATGATTGATAAGGGTTTATTCAAAGTCACGATTGCAGGGAAATTAGCAGGCTTGCCTGGGTGGGTAAGCTGCTGTAGGGTTACGCACCGTCGGCAGGTGAACTGGGGATGCGTAAGCTAGAGGTATGGGCAAGGGAACGAGGACAGATGAGGCATGTTAGGAAACCCTTGTCGTGGCGGTTGTTGGGCAGGGTGATTCAGATATTACCAAAAATCAGCACAGATGGTTTTGAGACCTTTTTGTTGTCCACACTGATGGTCTGGACGTTTTTCTGGGCATTTCGGGTATCAGAATTATTAGGGGACTAGAAGGGGTGGGGAGGTTAACTGGGAGGATGTCGCACCACATAAGTCGGGGTGCGTATTTGGTTGAGGAAGTCAGAGACAGATCAGAGGGGTAAAGGAAATTGGATTGCGCTGCAGGCATCTTCCCCTCCGGTCACTTGTACTTGCATTTGGGAAGCGCGCTGGCGAGCAGCGTCCATAGGGCATGGGGGATTAGTTCTGTAAACATGCCAATGTGAGTAGAGCCACTGCCTTTTAGCTGCTGCCAGTATTGAGGTAAGCTTTATCAGAGCTTGGCAGCAACGGCGCGGACTTTGGGGACTCACTCTTTCAGGATTGGGGCGGCAGCAGAGGCCAACAATAGAGGGTGTCATCATGCAGCTGGGTTGTTGGTCATCGGAATGCTACAAGCGCTACTTGCACAGCAATGACGGGGGCTTGGCGCGGTAGCTAACAATGTATGAGCTCACACAGATTTTTCTCGTTTCAGGTTCGGTGTCTGGCCCCCTTTCTGAGGAGATGACTATTTGGGTAGTGGAGCACTCTTTCGTAAAATGGGTTCACCTTCAAGCCCGCAAGAGTTATTTTGGACAGAATCTCGTTTAACGGGAAGATTTTTAAAGTATTGTTGAAAGGAAAAGGGGGCATGTACTGGAAAAATCAAACACGTGCTTGAACAGCTTGATGGTGGGTAATAGGTGTCCAGACAATTTGGTTATACACTTGGGAGAACATGATTTGGGTAAGGAGAAGGGCATTGTGTTAATGTAAAGTATGAAGAGGGACTATGCATTGACTAAACAACAGTGGGCGGGCTGTTTTTTGTATTCTGGACTGAGTTTGTTCCAAGAAAGTTTAGCGCGAGGCGCCCAAACCAGGAGCGGTGGACGGAGCGAGATGAAAGCTTAACACAGAGGTGGCACGTTTTGGAGGGAAGTAGGTTTTAGTAGGATGGTGCATAAAGAAATTCGCTTTGACACAGTAGAATTTTTCGGAGGGGATGGGGTCTACCTTTCTGAGATTGGAATGGACCTATACCTTTTAGAAACTAGGGAAGGTTTGGCTGGACCCTAAATGTTCATAGTCACTCAGGAGAATAGAGTCCTAATAGGAAGGGGGGGCATAAAAAAGGGACAGGCAGCAGATCTGCCTTGCCTTTTTCCTGGGTGGCGGGGTTTTGAAAAGTTGTCCAGGGTTGGCAGAGGTTTTTGGTTAAGTGGTCTGCCCCCCAGACAGATTGGGAGGGGCTGGGCTGGCCTGGCCAGCCATTTTGTAGATTTTGGGCTGTTTTTGATTTGAGCTGTTTTTGCGCTGTAGCCCAATTATAGCACAATTGTATAAGGGGCTCTTTCTCGCTTTCCCAGCCACCATTTTAGGTTCTGGTGACCTGGTGGCTGGGAGCAGGGTAGTGTAGAGGAAAAAAAATTCCCTCCCTCCCGTCCCCCTTTTTTAAGAAATTAGGGTTCATGGGTGGTCTTTCTGTTTCTTTTTCTGGGGGCCGCATTTGTTGAGGACAGGGGCATATGGGGCAATTTATGTACGCTGTCGCTTGGAACAGGTGCTGGCGGGGTTTTGAAAAGTTGGCCAGTGTTGACAGAGGTTTTTGGTTAAGTGTTGGAAGTTTGTGAGCAGGGGCAGGGAAAGGGTAGACAGGTAGTCTAACTTTCAGGGTAGACATTTGTTAGTTACAGTTGCAGAAAGGCAGGTATGGGATTTGGGTTCCTATTGTAGCGCATAATTTTTAACTGCAATACTGTGCAATGTTGTTGTTTATGTAAATGGCAGGGTGGGGGAAACTTTGAGGGGATCGTAGGGGCGGGGGGGATTAGGGGTCAGTTATTTAATGTATAGCGAGGTTTTAGTTTTGCGGTTGTCAGGTTTGGAATTTGTTATATGCACCTGTTTCAATAAAGCTGCCTTTTTCACACACAAATCGGTTCAGGTATGGCTTGCCCCGCTCCCTTCTTTTGCATATGTTGCCCTAAGTGGGTAGGGTATGCCCAGACGTGGGTCCCGTGCTCACTACACCACTAGATTCAAGCTAGCCTGGCTAATGAAGGGTGATGCCCAGAAACCGGTCCCAGGATGCTTGTTTCCGGTCCAGGGAGGACCTGGCTTGGCAGTTCGGGCTGGACTGTTCCCACAAGGAACAGGGTCAAGACTGTTTTGCATATGGCTGGGTCCAAACTGGGGTGGTGTGGTAAGCAAAAGAATGATGGATTTAACCCAGATCTTTGTGACTGGGGGTGAATGTTTGCATTGTCCAGCATTCCGTCCATCAATTGTTTCTTTTGCATATGTTGCCCCCTCACTTCCAAAGGGCACGGCAGCCGCAGGGCGCAAGAGCGTGCATAGGAAAAGGCCAGCGAGTGGGAGATTGGGGCAGTCTAGTAGTGCCGGGCCCTTTAACCCGTTATTACTCAACTTGGCAATCAAATGGCTCAGTGAGTTAATCGCTCACTGATGATTTCGGTTGTTGAGCCCGAAGACCACATGTTTAAGATCTGTTTCTCCCCCTCTCTCTTTTGACCCACTGCCCACCAAAAATAAGTCAAACGTGTCTTTGTGTAATGTAAGTGGCACTCCAATACCTTTGGGTCGAGTTCCCGCGGTATAGAACTGTTACTTCAAAGCAGTGAACTGTTTCAGAGTTAAAGTTTACACAAGGCTAATTAAATCAAATAAGCTACGGAATCGTTTAACTACTAAAGCGACCATGTAACTCAATTTTTCAGGCCGCCCCTGTTCCAAGCAGAAGCTTTATTGACCAGGGCGGGGGTCTAGCTGGAGGACCGGAAAGCAACAGCTGGGGCGTGGGGTGAAAGTAAGAACGATTGGGTAGACAGTCACTGGTTAGAACCGGTATAGGCAAGTTGGAATTAAAGCCCATGTGAGTAAGGAGTATGCAGGAGGTTAGGACAGCAAAAGCTGCCTAGAAGGGGGCGTGGCTTGACCGCCGAGCGCGATGGCCGCGAGGCAGTGAGGCTCCTGACACCGAGGGCCTGAGACCGCATTAATATCAAACACACCGATTCGTTTTTTCCCCCAAAGTACAGCGGAGTGTATGCTGACTACCCACGGTGGCCCCCTTGCCTTTGCAACACCGGTGCCAGGGCTCTGCGGAGAAGGGAAGCCGTGGAGAGGTTAGGCCCGGGATCCCCAAGCCCGAGTTGCGTGACGGCCGCCGAGACTTCCATCCGGGACGGCTGTGGCTGTGAAACTATGTCGGTGCCTGGAGGACCCGCGACCGGCATTGTCTCGCCGGATCCCGGAGGCAAGTGCCGCACCTGCGGCGGACTTCTCGCTGCTCCCCCCCCCTTCTTGGGTCCATCCTGCCCTGAGATCTGCGGGGCCGCTCCGGGGGCCGGAGCTCCTGTGGGGTGCAGCAGCGGCTGTTGGGCTGCAGTGGGGCCCGAGACAAAGGCGGCCAATATCCTGCGCCATCCGAGGCTGGTGCCTAGACACTGACGTTCCTCCCGCTTTCCCCCCCCTTTTATACCATCCGGGGGGCTGGCAAACTGCGGCAAGACCGGGAGCACTCTGGAGCCTAGTGGTGCAGCTCCGGTCTGTTGACCGCCCCCACCTCTGTCGGCACCTTGAAGGGGGTGATTGCGAGGAGTGAAGCCATCATCACCAAAAACTAAAACCCAGTGAAAGTGAACGGATCCAGCCGGGGTAGAATTGACCGGCATAGAGACACACCCGTCCAGAGGAGGTGAGGGAACATTGACGAAGGGGTGGCTGTGCCGTAACATGGTGGGACGCTCTGCTTTTGGACAAAAAGTCCTGGCTGACCGCTGGAAGCCCCGAAAACGTTGTAAAAGGGACCTCTGCTCGCGGGCCAAGGTGGGTGCGTGATACCAATAACTGAGGCCGCAACTCAGAACCTCGGGGCCAAAGGCCTTTATTAATTGATGCACGGAGGTGTACGTTGATCACTGGTGCACCACCGAAGCGCTGTGGACAACACCCCTATTATTTGGTGCCTCACGTCTGACGGCACTTGCACGGGTGCGGAGAAGATATTGCACAGTACACCACCACGTAGCACTGGGGCTTGAGCCCACGGGTGTTACTGCGCCATGTCGGGGCCGAAGGGGCAATGATCCACGCTCCAGACGAAGCTGGATAAATACACCACCCACAAAGTAAGTGACCCTGATGGAGCACCTAAGGGGGAGGTTGAAAAATCGTCACCGCCGACTTGAGAAGAACCAACGTTGGTAGATGTAATGGCAGCCATTGCTGGGGTGCGTTCCTCACTGGAACACAGAATGGATACCCTATCATTTGAAATGGCACTGAACAGAACTGATCTACACAAAACAAGTGAGAAAGTGAACGCCATAGAAGTGGTGACTAACGAACTTAGTGGAGCCGCCCAGAGAATGAGTAAAGACATTAAAGAACTTCAACTGGCACGACAACGGCTAGACGCCCAGCTGGACGATTACGAAGGTTGAGCAAGATGTCAGGATTATTGGGGTCCCGGAACGAGCGGAGGGGCCAGCCACGGACCTTTTCGTGGAATATTTGATCGTGAACCGTCTGCGCCCTAAAACTCTATCAAAATTCTTTACAGTTGAAAGAGCACACAGAGTGCCGGGGGGGGAGACCTAAACCGGGTGCCCCCCCCAAGTCCCATTCTCGCTCGACTTCTCAACTTCAGAGATCGTGATAGCATATTACAAACGGCTCGTACTAGCCCTCCCCTAAAAATCGACAACAGTGAATTGTCCTTTTTTCCGGACTTTACCATCGCGGTTCAGCGTCAACTGCACACTTTCCTAGACGTTAAAAAACCAATGAGGGACAAGGGCATTCGCTATGCGATGTTGTTTCAGGCAAAACTCAGGGTGGAAGGTGATGGGAAGGCTTGGTTCTTTGACATGCCGGAGGCAGTCGAGGACTGGTTGGAGGGCTGGAAACCGGCGAAGGTCCATAATGGAAAGTGATTCTTGGACACTTGAATCGAACTGCAAAGCACTACACCAGACTGTGTATTGTTAGTCGGAACACTCCTGCGCCAGCCTTCCCTCGGCATACTTAGAAAACACCGGGACGACATGCCGAACAAGCAAAGAGAACATTTCCTGCACAAATTGCTGGTATATGTATATAATGCATGTTCTAATCTCCTTAAAGGGGAACACAACTTAGTGAGGCGGGGTCCCATGGGCGGGTGTCTGCAACTCCTATCCCCCCTCCCAACTTCTAGTTAGTTCTTAGTTAGGGCGACAGGCACTCTGCACTATTGGGGTTATAAGCAGTTTTAAGCCCAGAGTGCGGGGGAGCAGGGAGGGTCACAGGGTGGGGGGTGTTTGGGGTTTTGTTTTTACAGGTTTTTTTTCTGTTCATCACAGAGTCATATGTAGTGAGTGTAGGCGTGGGACGTACAGTGATCATGCACGCACAGTAGAGACCATAGTGGATTGTGTAGAATCCAATTGGCAGATGGTGGGTGTTCCGGGGTCGGGTGGGGTGCCCCCCCACACTAGTGAATACTATTTCGAGAAATGGGGGTTATGTGTGAGAAACACATTAAGGTATTATCCTGGAATGTAAATGGTTTACGTGATAAGCTTAAACGGGGAATCATACTGCAATTTCTTAAACGGCACATCCCGGATGTGGTTCTGCTTCAAGAAACGCACCTCATTGGGAACATGTGTAGGGCCCTAGCGAGAGGAGGATATCAATTGGTGGTGCATTCCGGGTTCACGACGGGATCCAGGGGCGTAGGCATATTGAAGAAACGTTCCTTCCCCATGACAATAGACCAGGTCTATACGGATAATTTAGGGAGAGACGCTGCAGTGACTGGCCAGTGGGAGGGTGAACGCTGACATTGATGTCGCTGTACGTGCCTCCGGAACTGCAGGAAGGTACATTCAGAGATTTGGGGAAAGTATTGCTTGCATTTCCCAGTAGTAGAATGGTAATAGGGGGGACTTAAACTCAGTTGTATCGGGGACCCCAGATCGCCATCCCCTAGAGACATTCCCCCATCGCAGCTGCGACTCCCAGGTTTTCTGGATGCCATGGGTCTAGTAGATACATGGAGAGTGCATCACCCTGCAGAGCTGCAGCACACATTTCATTCTGGGGCCCATAAAAGCCTTTCCCGGTTAGACTACATCCTTGTTCCAGCAGCACAGGCTGGCTATGTGAAGGAGATAAGACATCTAGCGAGAGGGATTTCAGACCATTCCCCAGTCTGGCTGCAAATGGAATATGGTAAGGGAGACTGTACTAGGTTGGCCCCCATCAACCCTTGGTATCTGCGAAACCCCGACATAAGATTGAAATTAGAGAAAGAAGCTGAATACTACTTCAATGAGAATGAGGGCACAGTTGAATCAGCTCAGGTCCTCTGGGAGGCCTTTAAAACAGTAATAAGGGGGCAGGCGCTCTCACTGATCTCTGGAGCAAAAAAAGACGAACAGGCCAGACTTCTCCAACTAGAAGAGGAAATACTGAAACTGGAAGAAGGTATCACAATACCCCCCGACCATGACACAACCCACATTATTAATTTGACACTGGAGGAATACAGGACCGAAGCAAGGGAGGTAGCTCAACTATGCTTAATCGTAAGCTGGGTAGCGTGTACGAACTAGGGGACAAAGCCGGGAAACTGTTGGCCTGGCTAGATAAGCGGGAGGCAGCAAACCGGCTAGTCACAGTATTGTTAACAGATACAGGGGAAAAGCTCACCGAACCACGGGACATCACGGATGAGTTTGGTAGGTACTATGACCATATCTACACGTCCAAGACCACCAGGCAGGAGGCTGAAACTACAGAACTATTGGCAGAAATTCGTCTGCCGGTATTAGCGGACGCAGACAAAACTGCGTTGGAGGAAGACATTGCATCGGATGAAATAGCTCAGGCCATCCGTCTCTCCAGGCGGGAAAGGCGATGGGCCCTAACGGCCTCCCGATTGAATTATACAAACTGTTTCCTGACAAATTAGCCCCCCGCCTCCGAGCGATGCTTGTGGAAAGTCTTGGGCAGGGACTCCTTCCACCAAATCAGAGACTGGCTACCCTGGTAGTGATACCCAAAGAAGGGAAACCAAGGAATAGCTGCACCTCATACAGACCCATATCGCTGCTAAATGCGGAGGCCAAGATACTTGCCAAATTGCTAGCCACCCAATTGATTAGGGTTCTCCCAGATTTGGTCCACCCGGACCAGTCGGGATTCATGCCATCCAGAAATACATCCCTGAATTTGAGAAGGATACACAGAGTTCTGGGAAGGGCAGACACCATCATGGAGGATGCCGTCGTGGTGTCCTTGGACGCCACCAGGGCATTTGACACCATAGAATGGCCATACCTTTTCGCTGTATTGGAGAGGTTGGGGTTTGGTCCTAAGTTCATCAGTTGGGTCCGACTTCTCTATACTGACCCGCTAGCACAAGTGGTGGTCAACAACAAAAAATCAGCTATATTCCATCTACACAGGGGGACAAGGCAGGGGTGCCCGCTGTCCCCACTGCTGTTTGCACGCACATTAGAGCCTTTGGCCTGTTGGATTCGGCGAGACCCTATAATAAGAGGGTTGCGCTGGTCCAAAGACTGGGAGGACTGTATTTCACTCTACACAGACGATATTTTGTTATACCTAGCGTCCCCCAATAGATCCCTACGTAGAGTCTTAAACATCTTCACCAACTTTCGCACATACTCCGGAAACACGATCAACTGGACAAAATCTCTAATTTATATACTCAAGGGCAACTTCCCGGTCCTGCCAAAGGACTATCAACTCCGGATAGTAACAGAGGGGTTCAAATACTTGGGAATTTTCATTACTAAACATCCCAAGTTGTTTTACGAGGTCAACCTTCTGCCGCCACTGCGGCGCCTGAAATGTGATGTAGAACACTGGCAGTCCCTTCCGTTGTCACTCTTGGGACGAGCTGCACTATTCAAAATGATGGCGTTGCCTCGTTTGTTATATGTGTTACAGAATTCGCCCGCTCTAGTCCCTGCGTCCTACTTTAGACAAGTGGAGGGTGCACAACGAACACAGCTCTGGGGGAGTGGTCCGCCGCGTATCTCATTCTCAAAATTGGTTAGAAGCTGGTATGACGGAGGAATCGGTCTGCCAAATATCAAGAAATATTACTGGGCGGCGCAGTTGGAGGCCATCAACCACTGTATGTATCGGCCCCCCACTGATCTGGGCTATGCAATGGATAGATGGCTACTCCCTGGGGGTAACTACACGTGAGCACTATACTCAAGACCGGCAAGGTTCCCCTTGACAGGCCCCACGAAACACTCAGTACAATTGTGGCACTCGGTTCAGAAAATTATGGGATGGGCAAAGACGATCACTCGGTGTACCCCATTATGGGACTCAGAACATTTGGGCGACCTCTGGAAATCGAAGGGGTTTGATAGATGGGACCTGATTGGAATTTTGCGAGTGACTGATCTTTGGAAACGGGGGGATGTACTGCCCTTTGCAACTCTACAACAAAAATATGAACTCGTAGACTCGGAAAGATTCAGGTACCTTCAGGTACGACATGCACTGCAGGTGGCCATTCCAAAAGGGACAGACCCTCCCGAGGCCTCCCCTCTCAAGGACAGGCTTTTGGGCGGTTATCTGCTCAAAAAGGCAATTTCCCTGACATACTTGAAACTTATAAATCATTCCCCTGATCCCCTCCTGCCACTTCGGTCAAAATGGGAAAATGACCTAGCTGAACTTGACGAAGACGAATGGATGGAAGCACTGGCATCCCCGAGGAAGGGGGCGATCTCTTCTAAGTTGAAGTTGGTGCAATTGAAAATACTCCACAGGATTTATGTCACTGGACCAACATTGGTTCGGATGGGATATGGGGATGTGACTAGTTGTCGACGGCGATGTGGCCAGGAAGGCACCTTTTTTCATATAATATGGGAATGCCTGCTTATTATTAGATTTTAGAGAGCGGTTCATTCGTGTATGGGGGTGGTTATGGAACATACAATAGCTATGGAAGCCAAACGCTGCCTCCTAAATATATGGGAGCCAACGGACCTGGGTAGTAAAGAGAAAGCTTGGGTGACCCTGGGATTGATGGTCGCCAAGAGGAATGTTGCACGGAGATGGGGGGTACAAACAACTCCAACATTATGGGAGTGGGAAGGTGACATGGACTGGTGCATGTATCGAGAAAAAACAGTATATGTATCACGAGGCTGCCCCAGAAAATGGATGCAAATATGGGGGAAATGGAACGCATACAGGGGGAACATATGTGAACCACCCACGCTGCCGGCACACCAGTCCCTGGGAGAATCAACACCCTGATACGCTGATGTTCACTTTATACACATGGCATGTGATGATCTAGAACTGTATGTAGTGTATGCCAGACTATCATGACATTTGAATTGTATCACTTGCACTCTATGATGATTTCATGGTTATAATAAAAAGAAATAAACAACAACAAAAAAAAGCTGCCTAGAAGAGGCTTCGGTCAGGAAGCACCAAGAGTTAAGCATTACAAGAAGTAGGCAGGGCTCGCTAAAAAGGTATTTCTCCCCCGATGCCATTGATGTTAGCATGCAGAAGAGGCCGCGGACAGTCACTGCTGGTATGCTGAGGTGAGTACAGGTCCGAGGCACTCGGGATCCTATTACGGAAATAGAGAGGGGTGTGGGAACATTGTACCCTCGGTGGTTCTTACTCTCCACGAGGAGCTAAGTTTATGCTGGCACGGGTGATATTCGACTGCCTTGGATATCCAAGCTGGCTGACCTAAGGGCAGTGTAACAATGAGTCCCATTGTGTATACAGCAGGAGAAGGCAATATGAGGCACCAGGGTAACACCCCTGTTCGGGTGAAGCTACTAATTCAACCAATTCTGTTCTAAGCCCGTCAGGTGTGGCTTGCATATAGGCTCCACAGCATTTTCCTTCAGGGTTAACTATTACCTGAATAGAGTTATGTGCAGGCCTGCGTAGGTGCCGGCAATGATTGGTAATCAAGGAAACTAGGGTGTAGAAAAAAGGGAGAGATGTGATTGGTCGCAGTGTCAATTTAGCCAGAGTTTGAAATTGGTGGCACTTAGCGGCAGAGCAACCAATGAGGAGTCCCGTATGCTAGCGTGTGATCTGCAGATAGACACATCGCGGTGACGCTCATGTAGTAAATGTTACAATGGAAATTAGATCTCTTAAGGATCCCTCTGGGGTTAATATTACAATCTGAAGGTTAGCGGTCTGCAGAATATGTCATAAATGCAGAAATGGCCGCTTGTTTATAAACTATGTGGCTGCCCGCGGCTCACGCAGTGGGCCACCTAAAAGGGCGGCCACCTTAGTGCCACTTAGGCACCCTACACCTCCTCTAGTCTTGGGACCCTGGGAGGAGTCCCACAGCCCGACGCGCGGGCCGCATCATTTCCGGCGCACTGAGAGTTGGGGGAAGGTATTTATACCTGCCCCCGCCTTTCGAACGCCCTCTTTGCTGCTGGACACGCCGTCTGGAGGGTGCGCTGTCGGTTGCGTCGGAAAGCGAGGTGAGCGGCTTGTCCCCCCCCCCTCCGGGGGGACCATTGCCCGTGGGGTGACCCCCGTCATTATCACATATTCTCCCCTCTTTCCCGCTGCCTGTAGGAGTTCTGGCGGTGGGGCAGCGATGTGGCACGGGACGGGGGACAGACTTCTGTGCTACGTTTGTCCGTGCCAGACCAAGTGGCCGCAAGTCAAGGGGGCTTTCACCCAGCTCCCCTGATGAGTCACCTCCGCATGGCTCCCTCCCGGGATTAGCTTCCAGGGCGGGTCCGCCATAGTGGGGATGGAGCGCAGGCTTCATTTGCTTAGAGGCCCAGGGTTTTTCCTCCCGCCAACTCCAGGTCTCTGTGCGTGGCGGAAGGAGGATGTTCCACTGTTGGGCAACCGGGGGAGGGGGGACGTGTGCTCGCACCGCCACCCCCGACCAACATGGTGGTGTGTCCATGAAGCAGCACGGTGATCGCGTGCAGAGGGCGGTGGTGCCGTTGTAGCATTCGCCGATGTGGATGCAGGCAATGTGCACACCAAGGTCGAGCCCTGCCTGAGCCAGGCGGCGTTCGCTTCCAGTATTTCCTGGCCAACGGTTGGGCCCTCCCAGTCGCATAGGAAGGGGGGCACGCTCACCCTGACCCCCCTCCCCCCCAGCATATTTTGACCATCAAGGCAGCGCATGCACCCCCTCGGAGCATACGAATGTGTACGGCCCCATCCCCGGCTGCACGCGGGGTGCTGCAGTGTGATCAGATGGCCATGCCACTTGGTCGCCAGGGTAAGGGGGGGGCGCGCATGCTGCTCAACTGCCCGGTAGTTTACGGCCTACAGGGCGCCCTCAAAGTATCTTGGGCTCGCAGGTCTGGCCCCGGGCGTGTCTGCCTTGCTCAGCGCTGCCCTGTGAAAGAGGGCGGCGGGGATGCCCCGGACGGGCAGGCACACATCTGGGGTAGGGCTCTACCGTGGCAGCTTTAGGCTGCAAGGGCCTACAAGGTGGGTCGTTTGCGTAGAAGGCCTGAGTTCACCTAGGCGCACGTGGGGGCATCAGCTTGAGGGCTGCCTTGCCTGGAGACTTCGGCTGCCGCCCTCGAGATCATGGGCACGGCGGGTACGGCCGCGGATGGCAGGTGCATGCCTGTGGTGTCACCTGGGGCCTCTTTTCTCTTCTACACTGGGCGGGAGTGGGGCACCCTGCACTCTCGACAGGGAGGGGAGGCCTAACAACATATGTAGAGCCCACCGGGCACTACCTCATTGCCCTACACTGTTATGCGTCAGGCCGACCCTGACTAGGAACTCTGGTGGCCTAAGGGTTCGAGACAGAGGGTGGGAAAATGTATCAATGTACAAAGTACTCGAGCCTGAATGGGATTGCTATTGTGGGCTTCTAGGTGCCCCTGGGCCCTCTAGGTGTGGCCAGATTGGGTAGATGAGCGCCGCAACAGCCTGGCAAGGAGGGGGGGTTTTCTGGCCCTTGTGCCCATGGGTCCCCGAGGAGTCGGCCGAGAGTGGCGCAGGGAGCAGAGGCACGAAGGTGACCAGGTGAACTCCATCGCGTCATGGGTTCGGTCCCGCTGGGGAGACACGGCCACAGGGTGCTGGGGCCATCGGGTGGTTAGGTTGCATAATTTGGTTGAGCATGGACGTTGGTTTTCATTTACTCACCTGTGTCGATTGGCTAGCCCCCTCTGCAGGTTGGACTTGAGCAGTTCAGTAGGTTCTTTTGTTTGTTGTGGGCTACTCGTTCGGTGTTGCCTTCCATAGAGTTGTTTCCACTGGCTTGGGGTGGACTCGCTGGTCGGTCCTCATGTGACAGGGGGTACACAGGGTGGATGTCCTTTTAGGGTGATGCGTGCGCCGGTCGAGAGCGGGCACACTGTGCTCGGACACACACATTGAGCCTGGATGCTCACGCGGTGGGCTGGTGAATTGTCATGTGTCCGGCTTCCTTTCTAGCGCTGGAAACTGCTCTGATGGGCGATTGCGATGACCAGGGAAATGGTGGAATGACACAAATGTCGGCGTTAGGGTGGGCTCCTGCACTCGATCGGGGGTCATGCTGTCCACGCATGTTTCTCCCGCGCCAGCAGTGCACAAACTGCTCACATGGGTCCAGTGCTGCAGGAGTCACGTAGGCAGTAGTACAACGTATGAATAGAAAGGTGACTACAACGTATATGAAGCGGCCTCAGGGATGGGGAATAGACTAGCCTGATTTCCCATCAAGGAACACTTATTAGTTGGTTGTATACCATGCCGCATGCCAATTGTCAATGTGTTCCAGTTGATGCATGCAGCCCATAGTACACTTCCACCTTCTGTGGTGCCACAAGGGTTTAAGTCACCAGGTGGCACTGTTGTACTGTTCCTCTGCACCAGAGTTTCATGTTTCATGAAAACAGTAATTGGGATCTTACAGCGCATAACCCTCCTAGGCTTAAAGTATATTTTCATAATACAATAACACAGTTGTCCGCTTCCACCCAAAAATGGACTCTACTAGTGTTCTCCAGGTGTGAGGCTCTTGCTGTGTGTCTGGAGTGTATGCTGAACTAAGAGCAATAAGTTGATTATATTTCGTGACGGGGAGCAAACCTCCCGACAGTATTAAACTTAAGGGCATGCTGGAGAAGGCAAGGGGCCAGTGTGGTATTGCGCCAAGGTGTTTACGAGTAACTTTTTAATGTGATGCTAAACGCTTAGGCGAGAAAGCGCTGTACTAACAGATATTATTTTACTCAGCTCGTCACCATCGGATAGATAAAGGTCTACGTTTGCCTCGCCGGTATTTTCGCAGCGCTTAATTTGAGCCGGTGGCAACGGACACCGGCGCTTATGACTGTTGCCACATGGTGGCGCTGTTTGTGTAATTTGTTTGTGTAATTTAAAGATGAGCACAACAGTTGTTTATTAATTCAATATACATTGAAAACAACTAATACCTGCTCCAAAGCCATTCTTAGAGCTGTGGGGGCCACGAACAGTCTGAATTGTCACACTTGTAGCAGTGTCACGGTTAGTAGTTGTGCGGGCACTGTTAGTTCTCATTACGCCACTGACGCAGGCTTTTACAAGTGCAGGGGGGGCACCCTGCATTAGTTCTGAGGGGGGGGAGGAAGGTGCCGTTTCAGACGGGCCTGGCAACTCTCGCCAGAGGCACGCCTCCCTCAGCATTGCCTGCAAAGTTCTTTGAACATCTACCCACAGGTTTGGGGGAGGGGGCAGTCTTTTGAAACTTCTGTTCAAATTGTTTTCTAGTTGTTGCTGTAGTACCGCCACGTCACCTTTTGGCCTCTTCAGAGCGATTGAAGGTGGGGAGGCGTGACGTGGATAGCTCCCTGAGTGGTAAAGAGGCAGAGTGCTGAAAATTGAGACATGGCGGTTTGATGGAAAACAAGACGGGTTGGAAATTTGTTAAATATATTTCTTATAATATCTCGGGATCGGTCAACACGTGGAGTGTTTGTAGCACACCAACGTGCATGTAAAGCGGCGTTGCCTTGGCATCTTCAAGCATTATTTACTACTGGAAGCTGTTGTTTATTAATTCTGGGGTCCGTGACGGGAAACTTTGTTTACATCGCGGTTTTTACACCGCAATACCATTACAACGCAGGTATTACAACGCAAGTCGTTACAACGACTTAGCGTTGAGGGCGCTCTAACATAAGGAATAGTATGGTTTACTATTCCAACACCTTCCCTACTGTATGTAGACTGGTGTTGGAATAGTAAATCATACTACTCCTAAGTCCAGCGCCCCCCAACGCAAGTCGTTGTAACAACTTGCGTTGTAATACCTGCGTTGTAATGGTATCGCGGTGTAAAAACCACGATGTAAATGTACCTATTCGTCCGTGACAGGCTAGAGGGCGTGAAAATTCCATTATGCCAGCCCGATGCAGTAGGGAAGAATCATTTATTGGGTCAATAATGCAGTACGTAAAAAGTCTGAATACTGCGGGGGTCATGTGTACAATTTTACCCTTTATTCCGGGATAAAGCCCATCCCCTCCATTTAATCTTACAGGAGCCCAAGATCAAATGCCTAGTTCTGGCCACAGGTCCTGTTACATGTCGCATTAATTATTGGCAACTCCAACTAGCCATTCGCAATGCAGGTTCAATATTCTTATCTTTCCTTCTGCACAACATGAGCACAAAATTGTCCCAAGGTAAGCCTGTCTTTTGTCTGCAAGTCAAGGTTGTGGATTGCGCCATGTTCATTATATGCAAGTGAATGTTGCGAGGTTGACAGATGCAGCGACTACGCGCATGTTCGTGTCTGAAGCTCCAAAGTTTCACCACTTCGTCCTTGTCTGTGTGGTAGAAAAGCCCTGGGACTTGGGGTTATTATTCTCGGACATAAAAGTTGGGATCCGGTAATGTGACAATTTCTCCCAGCATGACAGCGCGCACAGGTTTTGCATATGTTGCTTCCAGAAGTTAGTACAAGACAGTCGCAATTTTCATGTGTGACATGTTATGCTACTTCATGCTGCATCTTCCACTGCATAAGAGGGCCCCTCCCACACTGGGCATACTGCACAGCCTGGGGGCAGAGACAGGAGTGGGTTGGGAAACCCAGAGTAGAGCACTCCACGGCATACTGAGAGTAGCCTAACACAGCACAGAGCAACAGCATCTGGCAGGCGATACACACCTGTACTTCCCTCTCATCTTGCCAGTGCAGGTAATTATTATTCGGTAGGATTGAGTGCTGCATCCTTCCTTATTTAAAAAAAAAAATATATATATATATATATATATATATATAATGCAGATGTGGGTCTAGTGGCTAGCGGACTATTGCAACCACTGTAGGGGACTGTGTTTGACCCCATGGTCTCAGGTTCGAATCACAGAGGCATCTAAGCGCGGTCTGAATCACTAGGTAAAACATGTTATTGGTGTAATTTTAATCTGGAGTTTGAACAGATTCAGCAGCGACACACCCTTACAGAAACGCTATAATAAGGCCCTAGGCATCCGAACGTCACTAGATGTCTCGCTAGAGTCAGGTGCAACTGCTTGAAACCATCACCAATAGCAGTAGGACAATTTGTTGCTATGTTCTTTCTTGAGGCACATGCAAGTGCTCTATTTGAGCCAGATGGTATGCCTAGGTTAACTGCAGTGACCCGAAGCTGTAGTTCGGAGGCAAAGTCTTCAGCATTCGGGTCACAGGCACCTGTAAGGTAGGGTTCAAGTCACAGCAGTAGTGGCAAGATCATGTTACAAATAGTGGGCGGCAAGATGCCCCAGCAGGATGCTCAAGCCCCAAGGCACCTGCAGCAGTGAGGGGCTATGATTTAAGGGTTAATAGTTTTCCCCTCTCCCAGGCCCACGGGGCTTTCAGCAGAATGGCCACATGCTCGAGCAGGTTAAATGGTGATGTCTGCACAGTGCATGTAGAATAAAATGTTACGTACCAATAAGGACAAGGTTACTAGTAAGGATCCCGATAACAAGGCAGGTCTTAATTATGGTGGGGCACAATCAATTCTTCGGATAAACAAATCAATCTGGGTCAAATTCATTGATGCAACAGCCATGGCCACAGCTGGTTAGCACATAGTGTAGGCGACCCACGTTTGGGGGCAAATGGGACTAAATTGCTATGCGGATGTGTGACGCAAGATGCAACAGTGGGCGTGACTTGCTGACCGTGTAGTATTGCTAGGGCCATCATGGCCGATTAGTCAGACACCAGTAGCAGTGAGTGTGGCTTGCCCTCCGTGCAGTTGTTAGGAAAATTACAATACCATTTACAGGTTACACTGGGCTTGCTACCAGCGGGTCACTTGTGTGAGCAGGTTAACTGCCATTGTAAAGAGGCATAAAAGGAGTATGGCATAACACACAAGAGTACTAGGAATTAAATCAGGAACCAGCAACCCATACACATGGATTTTGGTGGAGGGCAATCTATTCCGGGGTAAACCAAGTGAACCAGGTCTAGTGCTTTAAGCATCATGGGTCACAGCTGGTTAGCACGCAATGTGTATCTGGGAACGGACTAGACACACTCAGCAGTGAAGAATGCGAAAGAGCTGCACATTGCCACAACTCGGAGTGTGACGGAAGCAATAATTCTATCCCGGGCAAAGCAAATCAAGGTACTTACTGTCAGATGCGCAACATACAAACGTTCACTCCAGCCTCACTGAACCAGTCTTGACACGAGCAAGTGTTCGACATAGTTTATCAGTATCCCTGACTGGGCAAAGGTATGGTCTCCTAGCAAAAATTGTGACCCCGTAGACCAGCGCGTGTTAGTGGTGCTTCAGTTAAGCTATTTTTGCTCGCATTATCGCCCTTGCAGCCAGACAGGTTGCGTAAGTTTGTTACTTAACATGTATGTGGTTCCATAGTTGGGAAACACTGGTTTAGAGCACGTAGGGTCACAGCTATCTATACACATTGAGCATTCCCATTTCCAAGAAAGGGCAGGTACCTTTACATAGTTTTCTCCGCCTAGCTACCAGCCCACAAGCTTTTCCTGCAAGTCTGCATTATGGTAATCCTTTAACAGAAGTTTGGAACGGGACGACTTGCGCCAGGGTACGGACATTTAGGGGTGCGGACATTTAGGGGTGCCTGTGCCAAACCCCAGGAGTCTTTACGGCAGGACCCTGGAGAAGGAATCGTCGGCGCCCGCTAGTCCTTCTGGCGGTTGGAAGCCTGAGCAACCGGGGGCTTGCCTTGCAACGCTCCGCCCTAAAAGGGCGTGAGTAAAGTGGTGGACCAGTGGTTCACGGTTTTCAAGGGGGGAATCCCCTCATAACTGGTAGCACCGATTGGATTGGCCACGGTCCAATTTGGCTCTTCAGGTGGGCAGGGCAGCGTAGGTCCGTCACCGCTGCCTGCCCATGGATCGCCCGTAAGTTAACCCACCATGTTGCATACTTTTGTATGGAATAAACCTGCCGCAATCTTTTCCCAACAAAGAATTGTGTTGTGTATTCATTTATACCATTGTGCATGCTAACTTTGCAAATGGTGGGGAGTGTTGCCTATATAGGCACTATGGCTATGGGCAGTCTTCTGCACGGGGGATTAAAAGAGGGTAGTGGGTATTCCATTGCGCCCTATGAATTTCTTAACAAAACCTCAATTATGGTGGGTAGGACATGCATCGGACTGCTCCAGCATTGCTGCCCCTTGTGTAAGCCCAGTCACTTACACCGGGCTCAGGTGTCGCGCAGACGTTAAATAGAGCATTGTTCACTCGGATGATTGAGGTGCCCATTAAGTAGACAAGCATTAGCATAGCCAATAGGTCTCGCCTTTGGGACATATAAGTATTTAGCCATGCAGCACATTATCCTGCGTGCTACAGCATCTACTGTTACATCATGTGAAAAGCAACATGCATTGTACTATGCCTAGAGAGTTTGCATCCATGTGCCTAAGAGAGCTGTATATTAAAGTACCCGCTCAGGCGTCAGATAAACTGTCATGTGGCGTATGTTTCCTGACTCATGTGGCTAAAAGAGAACATGCACTAACAGTGTAACAATAATAATACAAAGGGAAAATATGACTGCCAGTGCTGCAATCCGAACCCGCTAAGCACTACTGCACTCTTACCCTAAACATTCACCCCTGCGCCATCTAGGCCGATGGAGTGATAGCGCAAACTCGACCCGAAGGTATTGAAGCGCTTTAAAAATAAAAATACCACGGCAGCACTGCTGTCAGTGCACAAGATCGCCTCCAAAGACCCGGCCTGGATCACAAGAGCACACTGGAAGGGGAAGGAGAGGTAGTTGGAAAGTTTATGGAGCAGCTGCTTCCTGTCTGTGACATTAACACCACAGTCCTCCACCGCCAGTGACAACAGCCTGTTTGCGCACTGCCTGTGCCGATAACGGCATATCCGGTTTCCACGAGTGACAACATACCCTGCGGCAGTGCAGTCCATCTGGCCGCATTAGTGAAAGCATAGCCAAAAGGTAACAGAGTCAGGGACCGCACATCCAGTCTGCACCAGTAACAGCACACCTGCCTGCACTAGTTACATCACACTTTTTTTGTTACAGTTTTTATATAGTGCGAACTCGACCCGAAGGTATTGCAGCTGGATCAGACGTAAGACTCTTTGCTGCCACACCTTTCCGCTTTGCATTCTGGTATTTGTGGTCCTATATTTTAATGGACACAAACACTACGACTAGCACCAGAATGCAAGTAGAGCTAGATTAGCAACTGATGTCGGACACCGGGCAACGTGACACTCAGGAGGAGTTTATGTTATGTTTTATATATTTAATTTAATGAGATGTCGGGTTTGCTGCTGTGCATTGTTTGTTACATCGCTAGTAGCTGCAGGTGACTTGAAACGCGTGGATACCATCTAGGCACTCAATAGTTTGCAACAGCGCGTGGCCTCTGGCCTGGTGTGACGTCACTACTCGGTAACTCTGATACTTTGTAACCCGGAACGATGCAAAAGCAAAACACAGCAACCTTAATATTACTACATGGTAGCAGCAGATCAGTGCTTGATAAATGCAACATAAAATAAAAATAAAAAGCTACACATTTCGTTTTAATATGGCATATGGACGTTACTACTTGTCTAACAAAGTTACAACTGGTCATAATGAAAACGATTTCATGTTTTCATGTTTTCTAACTCACGTGAAATGTTCTAATCTACCCTGATCTAGGCGCTGGAAACGGAGATTCCGAGCTGCCTTTCCCATGCTACTGCGGGGGGGAGCAGTGGAAGGAGAAGACGTATGAGAGAGCCATTTAAATATCTAAGGCAGGGCCACTGGAATTATGCGGTAGGAGAGGGCCAAATTATGAGGCAGGGTCGAGTAAATAATGCAGCAAGATTAGGCAACTTATGCGACATAACACGTCACTTTTTGTAATAATACTACTTCATTATTTTGTCATTTTAAAACTTGGTAATACTCTCTGGGCTTTAGTTGCACCTCATTAGCCTTAGTTTTACCCCCAAATATAGATTTAAGCAACAGGAACGTGATCAGTCCAGCTCTGCAAAGGGCCTTCCACTGGGCGGCAACACGTGTGGCTGCATTTTTTATTAACTTTTGAACCGTTTGAGCTGGAAACAAAGAAATGTTTTTGTTAAAATCTGCAGATTATGCAGCAGATGATGGATTATGTGGCAAATGCAGAAAATCTATAATAATGTGACCATTGCCACGGCCACACAATCCATAGTTCTAGTGGCCTTGATCTAATGGATTTAAATGCAGTAGGGGGAGGTGAAGGGGGCATGGCTGATAAATGTACGCACTTTGATCATATAATTACAATGGAGGGGGGCTATGAGAGACATCTAGACAGTTCTACTCACACATTATGCGGAGAGGGAGGGATTGAAATGTAAATCCCTCAAGGGTATAAACAGGCAGAGAAATTACGAGGACGGTGTGAGGAAGAGATGAAACTGCATCCTTGGTATAAATGCATCAGGGGATGAGAGGAAGTATGACGGTGGCATAAATATCTATGGATCTACATGTGGTAGAAAAAGGAGACGACAAATAAGAGCGACATTTAAATTGTGTTTGGCTTCGCAGGAGGGGGAGAAGGGAGGTCTGACAGAGATGGTGCAGAAGTGTAGAGGGCAGGAGGAGAGCAGGGACGTGAGAGATGAAGGGGCAGGTCAACACGGCGAGGAAACAGCCTCACTAGAGTGGGATCTGTCTGGGGGTATAAATAGAGCTTCGGATGGGGGCATCCTTTAGAAGGGTTTCTAGCACCGGGAAGAGGCGTGAGATAGAGCCTCGAATCGAGATGCAACATGACTGGGGGGTGGGGTGGGTGAGACCTGAGCCATGGGTGAGCGGAATAATACTTTAAAAAAATCTCAGCTGGTGGAGGAGAAAAACAGGAAGAGTTGAGAGTCCTGGGGAGGGTAGAGGAAAGGGCGCATGGCAGAGCTTGTCACTTGAGGGCGTGGTATAGGGTGCCTGAAAATCGGGGTTCACCGTAGAGATTTTTGTTTTTGGCAGAAAGGGTAAGACACGCCAGGACCGGGGTGGCCTGAAAACCCTTTCTGATGTTTTCAGAGTTCTAGAGGGAAAGGTCCACATCCTACCGCCTCCCGGGCCTTCTGTATACACAAACCCCCTACATGGTCTCCAGATTAATCTTTGGCGTGTCTGTCCCATCCCCATCCAGCTGTCCATGTCCATGCTTGCTCCAGGTGTGGTTTCCAGCACTGCTGTGGCCTGGACAGTCCCACTGGGCTGGGTTTGGCACTTGTCCTGGGGTTAACCAGCGACCGAGTTGTGGTGCTGCAGGGTGCGAGGCAACCCCAGTAGGTAGGTGCTCGGTGTGGGCGAGGGAGCGGGACAGGTGGCATCCCAGGAGCGAGCGAAGTGGGCTAACACTTCTCAGCTGCCACGCTCCATCCCCCAGGGCCCGGTCCTTTCAGCAGGATGCAGGGCGTGGTGCCGTCGCCATGGTAACCCCAAGCGAGAGATGCTGTGCCTGACAAGGAAGGCTGCAGCCGAGCTTGGGAGGAGTGGAGACCAAGAAACCAGCGCTTTTCATCCAGAAGAGGACTCGCTGAACGCTCTCTACGAGCAGCCGGCCGTGGCTTGATCCCATCACAGCCCTACTCTGGTGGAAAGCCCCGCAGGCATCCTGGGCCAACAAAAGGTGATCCTCTGAAGCAAACACCGTGGAAAACTCACGCAGAACAACTTCCAAGCAACAAGATAAAGCCTGCCTTTGCGCGACCATGCCCCTGAAGTCCCCCAGTGCCAGCATGTGCCAGTCAAACCTATGAAAGTGGTACATGGGAGCAGGTGGAGGGTCCTAGGCAGTGCCCGAGAAGACCAACTCCGAGCGGGACGACCTGGAAGAGGCGGGGAGCTGTCTGCGCGGCTGTGGGAGCCTGTCAGCGCCGAGAGCCCCCGTGAAAACAGCATCTGTGGAGGGAGCGGCAAAACTTTAATACTCTGGCACGTGTCCTGGATGAGCGAAAACTCCCCCAAGGGGTGGTGGCACGAGCGCTAGGAGGAGAGGAAGCTTCATCGCGTCCAGACCGGAACTGCAGTAACAGGCCTGCAGCACGCACCGCCAGCGGGCACGAGCGAATCAAAACAAAAGACCATCTCGAGACGGCAACAAAAGACAAGCGCGGCCGCGAAAAACAGATGGCCCCTGCGCGCGCGGCCGCAAAACTAAAACAAGAAAGAAAAAAAACCAGATGGCCCCTGCGAGCGCCGCTGCTCGCTCCCGCAAGGTGGATACCGCCACACGCGCGAGCGTACAAAAAGAGCAGACCGATTTCTAAAGGTCATCTCCTAGAGCAGCGCATGCGCGCTGCCTAGGCGAGACCTAAAAAACAAATATGGTACAGTTTCAGGAATACTCGGGCTATTGGGTGCACAGCAAGGTAGTTAGGCTCACGCCTGACATCCCTAGTATGCTGGGGTACACAAGGGGAAGACACTAAAGGATCAGCACGCATGTGGGGGGCGCCACAAACAAGGTGAAACTCCCTAAGGGGCCGGCGCGCATGTGATCTGCACCAAACTAGAGTCTACCAGTATACCTGAATTCTCTACACCAGTGGGGCTGGAGAATGTCGGTGATTAATTGTTTTCCTGGAGGGAGGTTGGAATTTTGTTTGCGGATGTTTGAATCATTGCAGGTAGTGCAGAAGGTTAATATGCCTGGCGCAAAGAACGTGTCCCAAGCGATTTCAAAGTATATTAAGGTAAATAAGTCAGTGGGCTATTGCTTGTCAAGGAGAGCCTTGTGTGGCTAGCGGTTTAGAGCTTAAAATCTCATTAGAACAGCGAGCAATTACCTGTCGTCAGAGCTGCAGGTAACTGCAAAGTATTATTTAGAGCTGTATGATTCCACCTGTCTGGTAGCCTAATGGCCGAAAAGGGTGCATTTGGTAGAATTCAATACTTTGATAGAGAGAACCCCAAACCAGGGTGCTATGTTTAAATTCCCAGTTGGGGTTTCTCCAGACCAAGCACTCTGAACTATACTGCCTATCAGCATGGATGGCTTGTAACGGCGACACCTTGGAGTCATCTGTCTTATGTAACATTTAAACACCGATTTAAACAAGGCGATAGATTGGCTGGGCGTAATGTGAGTGCATAGTGTAAGGTGCAAGGATGCCCTATGCTCATAAGAAGGGGAAAAGTCCCAGGGCACCACCAATTGCCACTGCTGTCAAATACAGTGCCTGCACAGCTACTAACCATCACATGGCTACGTGTGACAGTTTAGGCTGTTCAACACACCCCAAAGCGATAAGTACTGCTTGGGTGACAGTTAATAACCAGTATGTAATCACATGGGCTCAGTTACCTTCGCCCACCGGAAGTGTCTAGCAAACTGGTGGATGCATAGCTTAAGGCTTGAGATGGACAAGACTGTCAGGTACGGCAAATCCAGTTACAGTTCCCACAAGTTGAAGGTTTTAAGGACATTCCAGCAAGATGAGCTATTGGGGTACATTTTTCTCGTACCCCTGTGAAGGGTAGTCCAATTGTGCGTGAAGCGTGGCCAGCTTTTTTGGGTCACTGTTACCCAGATAACCTCGCAGGGTAGGCTGTAGGCACGTACGCTTACATGCTTGCTGTGCAGTGAGTATGGAAGGCATCCCACATCTGCAAGCGGATACGTCACCAGAGGCCTTTGGGAAGGCAGTGGTCTGAAGCCTTGTCATCTATATGGGGTGGTCATTGAATACGTGGTAGTGCCACAAACTGGGACGTTAGAATGGCCTTCTTTCAATTAGGACATTCAATGCTCCCAAAACAGGTAGGATTTGAGGCAATGCGACGTGTTGAGTTGCGATGACAATTTCAACGTGATTGGTGGAACCCTCGACTGGCTTAAAGTCTGCTGAAAAGATTCATGGTGAAGGGAGTTAAGGGGTTGGTACGTCACAACCACAGATAGCTGAAGGGCTCAGGCAAGGCGGGGACAGCATAAAAGGACAGCAGAGGGAGTGTCAGGCTGCGAGTGGTCAGCCGGGTTTGAAGCGACCACTCGGCAGGGGGCCCCTGGGTGCACCATAAGGTTAAAAGGGCATGGGGGCTCCCGCCCAAAAGTCATGTGTCTGCAGAGGGAGTGCAGGACGACGATGAGGTCAGCTTGGTTTGAAACAACCAATCGGCAAGGGGGCCCCGGGAGTGTCAGGATGCGAGTGGTCAGCCGGGTTTGAAGCGACCACTCGGCAGGGGGCCCCTGGGTGCGCCATAAGGTTACAAGGGCATGGGGGCTCCCCCCCTGAAAGTCATGTGTCTGCAGAGGGAGTGCAGGACGGCGATGAGGTCAGCTTGGTTTGAAACGACCAATCGGCAAGGGGGCCCCGGGTGCGCCACAAGGTAAAAGGGGCGAGGATGCCCCCCCCAAGAGTCATGTGCCTGCAGAGGGAGAGTCCGAGACTCTGATGGGGTCAGCTTGGGTTGAAATGACCAATCGGCCCGGGGCCCCTGGGTGCGCCACAAGGTGAAAAGTGCGTGGGGGCTCCCCCAAGAGTCATGTGCCTGCAGAGGGAGAGTCTGGGACTCTGATGGGGTCAGCTTGGGTTGAAATGACCAATTGGCGGTGGGGGCTCTGGGTGCGCCACAAGGTTAAAGGGGTGTGGGGGCTCCCTCCCCAAGAGTCGCATGCCTGCAGAGGGAGAGTCAGGCACTCCGATGGTGTCAGCTTGGTATGAAATGACCGATTGGCGGTGGGCCTCTGGGTGCGCCACAAGGTTAAAAGGGACGTGGGGGCTCCTCCAAGAGTCACATGCCTGCAGAAGGAGTGCAGGGTGGAAATTGGGTCAGCTTGGTTTGAAACGACCAATCGGTGGCGGGCCCCTGGGTGCGCCCTAAGATTATCAGGGTGGGGTCCTGCAGGAATCAGGTGCCTTCACCACTAGTAGTTCCTGTGGGGATGGCACAAGATGACAGGGTCATCTGTCCAGTGGACCTTAGATAGCAGGGGTTCTTTCGATAGCACAAGGTTAAAAGGGTGTGGGGGCTCCCCCCACAAGAGTCATGGGCCTGCAGAGGGAAAGCAGGGCAGTGATTGGGTCAGCTTGGTTTGAAATGACCAATCGGTGGGGGGCTCCTGGGTGCACCCAAGAGTCACATGCCTGCAGAAGGGGTGCAGGGAGGTGAATGGGTCAGCTTGGTTTGAAAGGACCGATCGGTGGGGGGCCCCTGGGTGCGCGACAAGTTTACCAGCGTGTGGGGGTCCCAAGAGTCAGGTGCCTTCAACTCTGGTTTTTCCTGTGGGGATGGGACAAGATGACAGGGTTCATCTGGCCAGCGGACCTGAAATAGCAGTAGTCCTTGAGATAGCATGTGGGCCGGGAAGGCGCATCATTTATCCAGGGGAGTGAATTACAGATTGCTCCTGAATGTAGTTGGGGCACTCGAGCAGCAGGTTCTATTAGTCGTGGGGGAGCTGTTGGTGGTCGGTAAACCACCTCCAGCGTGGCCGGGTGTCACGAGGTTAACAATAAATATCTGTTTAAGGACGGAAAAGTGCAATTGCCCGAACAATGTCCTTGGGATGCCTTACGGCAGGGACTCTTGAAGGCAGACAAAGGGTATAGAATGGTCAGCGCTGGGTAGACACGGCACTTGCAGCTCAGGCATGGCCGTGGGGCAACAAGCGCTAGACAGTCGGTAGCAAGTTGAAGCCTCGAAGCTGCGAACAGCTGCACCAAGTAAGTGGCTTAAGTGAAGCTGTCATACCATTTGGAAAGTGATTTATGACAACATTGAAGTATGGTTATTCATTTACAATAAGTACAGAATGTACATTGTGTACCCTGTTATGAAAATGCCTTACATTATAGTACAGGATAAGCCAGAAATGAGCATGTTGATGACTTATGCTGTCACAACAAAGTGTGTACTAACTTATGGTGTGAATAAACTGCGGCCGTTCTAGCACCACAAAAGAAGGAACGGCGGGAGGGCCTATGAGTTGCTCGCACAGCTGGTGGGGGGGGGGGTTTAAGCTGACGCATTTCCATGTATGACACCGGACTTGTTAGACTCTGCCGAGGCTGCATACATTTTTTCCACAGAGATCCCTGGCCTGTCCTAAATGCCATGTTGATAATGCCACCCTCATACATATGTTTTGGGAATGCAGACCTGTGCAGGACTACTAGGAGCAATAGTGGAGACCTTGTGTAGAGCCACCCGGGCACCTCCTGTGCAGGACACAAAGCGCAAAGCAGTTTCTTCTGGGGCTCCTTTCAAGGCCCCCACCCAAGAAGTAAAAAATGCCATACAAGTTTGCCACACTGGGGTTGGTACTAGAGAGGCAGCGCATCTCCATTCACAGAGTCTCACCGAAAGCACCTGCACCTGAATCTTGACTCAAGGATATTACAGAATAGGCACCGGCTTCGGAAATACGCTTGAAGGTGATTGGGTTCGACGGTAATTCACTGGTAGACATCAAGAGGTGGATGGCAATGATTGACAGGCTCACTGCCTCGGGGGAGGGAGCATTAGACAGGGTAGAAGACTCAAACTGACTAGGATCCCCAAAATAATGACCATGAAGGGCTGGGAGGAGGCAGGAAGTGGACAGCTGGGATGGGCTGGGCCGCACTGGGTTGGGGAGCGGGAGTGGAGCTGCCTACAGGAGGGATGGACGTGACTCTGTTCTCATATATGCACTGTGCAGGGTTGATACCATCAATTGTTCAGGGAAATTGGATTATGAAATATTGATCTTCTATTCTGCAAGTGCACTTATATTACTGCTTGCTACAAAGATCACATGTAATGCCCATTGTATGATGTTGTTGTTAATTACGTATTTTCTTTATATGTTCCTATTCGGCAGCTCTAAATGGAAAAATAAAGCTTTAAAAAAAAAGCATTACATGAGCGTGGTGGACTAAATGTAATCACTTCGGAAGAAAAAAAGCTTGAATGCTCAGATTACAGGGAGTTAGCATCGTTTATTTGTGAAAAGATCTGGCCTACACAGTTACTTAGTGTGCGGACCCTGGCAAATAGGGAAGAATTTTACAGATGGACCCAAGCAAAGCAAAACATTTGGACACTACCTTCATCATTTGCGGGGTAAAAGAGAGACTGGAGTCAAACATACTCACATTTCTAGTACTGAGCATAGGAACTGGTAGGCGGCCCAGATCCTTAGGCCACCAATTCGAACACCATTTAGGACAATTCGAGCCGAATAGTAAAATCTCTGTTTTGTCTGAGTTCAGAATTAAAAAGCTGTCATTCAACCATTGTGCTACTGCCCTCATACATGTAGAAAAGCAGCAGCGAGTTTCACTCAGATCGTCCGAGATGGAAATGACAATCTGGGTGTCATCAGCATATGACATGCAGGAAAAGCCATATGATCTAATCAGAGCAGCCAAGGGGGCTATACAGACTGTTAGACCTGACAGCCATGATATGTTCTTCTCCCAGACCTTTTTCCTCCGCCCCTCCTGTTTTCTGAAAATCCTTTTTGTTGGCCATATTGCTAAAGTGCTTAGGCTCACTCCTTTAAACATGGTAAGATTGGCTTACACCCAACTGGCACATTTAATTTACTTATAAGTCTCTAATAAAGGGGTACGACATGCACCCAGGGCTTGGAAAGTAAATGCTACTAGTGGACCTGCAGCACTTATTGTGCCACCCACTTAAGTAGGCCTATAAAACATGTCACAGGCCTGCTGATTAGACTTGCCAAAATAAACATTTTGCCAAGCCTAAACATTGCTTTTTAGTACTTATAAGTCATCCCTAAGGGAGGTCCAAACAGCGCATAGGGCAAGGAGCAGAGTATTTAAAAACTTCTTTAATTTTGCATGTTCTCGAAGTGAAAAAATCTTAAATTAATTTTTCACTACTGTAAGGCAAACCGCTCTCTTAGGATAACATTTGGTTACCATATTACATTTAATAAGTGCTAACCTTTGATTGGGAACAAGTAGTAAAGTCATCTTTGCCCTCAAATGAATTGTAATTGAAAATCCGCTTTAATGGCAATGTCAAATTTTAAGTCACACTTTTGAAAATGCCACACGGGGGGGGGCTCCTTCTCAACAGCGGAGGGGCATCGCCCCACCTGCTGCAAGTGCAGCAGCCACACACAAATAAGTAAAATGGCATGTCAATGCCACTTTACTTATAAGCCGCATTGTGAGTGCAGGTGCGGGGCTGAATCCTGCCACTGCAGGATTACAGCTGCCTCTGCAGTGCGCATGTCAGGTTGGCAGGCTGGTTTGCTACGGCCAGCCCGACTTGTGCACTGTAGACCCAGCAATCCCATTGGCTGTGAAACAGCAGTGGGATTGCTGACACAGGCCCCCAGCCTCAAAATGAGTGCTGGGGTAGCCTGCTCCCACCAATCCTGGAGCTGCTCTCATGCTTAAAACAAAAGACACACAGCATTCTATCCATCAATTCTTACTTTTGCATTTGTCACCCCGAGTGGGACGGGTATGCCCAGACGTGGGTCCCATGCTCTTCATGCCACTGTAGTCAAGCTAGCCTGGCTGATGAGGGGTGATGCCCCAAAACTGGTCCCAGGATGCTTGTTTCCGGTCCAAGGAGGACTTGGCCTGGTAATTCGGGCTGGACTGTTTCCATGGGGAGCAGGGTCAAGACTGATTTGCATATGGCTGAGTTTAAACTGGAATGGCATGGGGAGCAAAAAAAACATGGATTTAGGTCCAGATCTCTGTACTGGGGTGAATGTTTGACAGTGATTAGCAATCTGTCCATCAATTGTTCTTTTTGCATTTGTCACCCCGAATGGGATGGGTATACCCAGACGTGGGTCCAGTGCTCTCCATGCCAATGGGGTCAAGCTAGCCTAGCTGATGAGGGGTGATGCCCCAAAACTGGTCCCAGGATCCTTGTTTCCGGTCCAGGGAGGACCTTGCCTGGCAATTCGGCTGGACTATTTCCATGGGGAGCAGGGTCAAGACTGATTTGCATATGGCTGAGTTTAAACTGGAATGGCATGGGGAGCAAGGTCGAGATCTCTGTACTAGGGTGAATGTTTGACATTGATCAGCATTCTGTCCATCAATTGTTCTTTTTGCATTTGTCACCACAAGTGGGACGGATATGCCCAGACAGGGGTCCCATGTTCTCCATGCCACTGGAGTCATGCTAGCCTGGCTGATGAGGGGTGATGCCCCAAAACTGGTCCCAGGATGCTTGTTTCCGGTCCAGGGAGGACCTTGCCTGGCAATTCGGGCTGGACTGTTTCCATGGGGAGCAGGGTCAAGACTGATTTGCATATGGCTGAGTTTAAACTGGAATGGCATGGGGAGCAAAAAAACATGGATTTAGGTCGAGATCTCTGTACTGGGGTGAATGTTTGACATTGATCAGCATTCTGTCCATCAATTGTTCTTTTTGCATTTGTCACCACAAGTGGGACGGATATGCCCAGACAGGGGTCCCATGTTCTCCATGCCACTGGAGTCATGCTAGCCTGGCTGATGAGGGGTAATACCCCGAAACCTGTCCCAGGATGCTTGTTTCCGGTCCAGGGACGACTTGGCCTGGCAATTCGCTGGACTGTTCCCATGGGGAACGGGGTCAAGATTGATTTGCATATGGCTGGGTTTAAACTGGAATGGCATGGGGAGCAAAAAACGATGGATTTCGGCCCAGATCTCTGTACTGGGGTGAATGTTTGACAGTGATTAGCAATCTGTCCATCAATTGTTCTTTTTGCATTTGTCACCCCGAATGGGATGGGTATACCAAGACGTGGGTCCCGTGCTCTCCATGCCACTGGAGTCAAGCTAGCCTAGCTGATGAGGGGTGATGCCCCAAAACTGATCCCAGGGTGCTTGTTTCTGGTCCAGGGAGGACCTTGCCTGGCAATTCGGGCTGGACTGTTTCCATGGGGAGCAGGGTCAAGACTGATTTGCATATGGCTGAGTTTAAACTGGAATGGCATGGGGAGCAAAAAAAACATGGATTTAGGTCGAGATCTCTGTACTGGGGTGAATGTTTGACATTGATCAGCATTCTGTCCATCAATTGTTCTTTTTGCATTTGTCACCACAAGTGTGACGGATATGCCCAGACAGGGGTCCCATGTTCTCCATGCCACTGGAGTCATGCTAGCCTGGCTGATGAGGGGTGATGCCCCGAAACCGGTCCCAGGATGCTTGTTTCCGGTCCTGGGAGGACCTTGCCTGGCAATTTGGGCTGGAATGTTTCCATGGGGAGCAGGGTCAAGACTGATTTGCATATGGCTGAATTTGAACTGGAATGGCATGGGGAGCAAAAAACATGGATTTAGGTCCAGATCTCTGTACTGGGGTGAATGTTTGACATTGATCAGCATTCTGTCCATCAATTGTTCTTTTTGCATTTGTTACCACGAGTGGGACGGGTATTCCCAGATGTGAGTCCTGTGCTCTCCATGCCACTGAAGTCATGCTAGCCTGGCTGATGAGGGGTGATGCCCCAAAACCGGTCCCAGGATGCTTGCTTCGGGTCCAGGGAAGACCTGGTCTAATAATTCGGGCTGGTCTGTTCCCATGTGGAAAAGGGTCAAGACTGATTTGCATATGGCTGGGTTTAAACTGGAATGACATGGGGAGCAAAAAAACTATGGATTTGGGTCCAGATCTCTGTACTGGGGTGAATGTTTGACATTGATCAGCATTCTGTCCATCAATTGTTCTTTTTGCATTTGTCACCCCGAGTGGGACGGGTATTCCCAGATGTAAGTCCCGTGTTATCCATGCCACTGGAGTCAAGCTAGCCTGGCGCATGACAGGTGATGCCCCGAAACCGGTCCCAGGATGCTTGTTTCCAGTCCAGGGAGGACCTGCCCTGGCAATTCGGGCTGGACTGTTCCCATGGGGAAAGGGTCAAGATTCATTTGCATATGGCTGGGTTTAAACTGGAATGGCACGGGGAGCAAAAAAATGATGGATTTAGGTCAAGATCTCTGTACTGGGGTGAATGTTTGACATTGATCAGCATTCTGTCCATCAATTTTTCTTTTTGCATTTGTCACCCCGAGTGGAACGGGTATGCCCAACGTGGGTCCCATGTTCTCCATGCCACTGTAGTCAAGCTAGCCTGAATGATGAGAGGTGATGCCCCGAAACCGGTCCCAGGATGCTTGTTTCCGGTCCAGGGGGACCTGGCCTGGCAATTCAGGCTGGACTGTTCCCATGGGGAACAGGGTCAAGATTGATTTGCATATGACTGGGTATAAACTGGAATGGCGAGCAAAATACGATGGATTTAGGCCCAGATCTCTGCATTGGGGTGAATGTTTGACATTGATCAACATTCTGTCCATCAATTGTTCTTTTTGCATTTATCACCCCGCGTGGGACGGGTATGCCTCTGACGTGGGTCCCGTGCTCTCAATGTCACTGGAGTCAAGCTAACCTGGCTGATGAGGGGTGATGCCCCGAAACATGTCCCAGGGTGCTTGTTTCCAGTCCAGGGAGGACCTGGCCTGACAATTCGGGCTGGACTGGTTCCATGGGGAGCAGGGTCAAAACTGATTTGCATATGGCTGAGTTTAGACTGGAATGGCATGGGGAGCAAAAAAACCATAGATTTAGGTCCAGATCTCTGAACTGGGGTGAATGTTTGATATTGATCAGCATTCTGTCCATCAATTGTTCTTTTTGCATTTGTCACCACTAGTTGGGCGGATATGCCCAGACAGGGGTCCCATGGTCTCCATGCCACTGGAGTCATGCTAGCCTGGCTGATGAGGGGTGATGCCCCGAAACCACGCGGTTCGGCGTGCTAAGCGCTTTCTTCAGGACAGCCACAAAAATTACCTAAACAAATAAACAGACATATATATCACAATATACAAACATATCTAGTACACCGAGTCTTGATAACATGCATATTCATTATTATTTGCTATATAGCATATAATGATAAACTACAACAAATAACTCACTGTGCAGAAAATGAAGAACAAAAGAAAAAATAAGAAAAAGTGTTGAGAAAATACTATCCACTCAACTAAAATGAAGTATGATGGATATATATAGATTAAATTAATAAAGATATAGACCCTTAAACCTCACCGAAAAAAGTGAATGAAAGCTAGGAAACCAAAAAAAATAAAAATAAAAAGTCTAAATCCCAGATGGTTTTCGGCCTCACAGTGACTCAGATGTAACAGGAAGTAGATCCAATGATTTATGCAAGGAGCTTACCTAAATAGGTTTTAAGATGGAACCAAAAAGAGATGCTTGGAACCAAAGGAGGTATATAAATTACCTCAACTGAAAAGGAAAAGGGGGAGGGAAGGAAAGGGAAAAGTAACATCCATGATTTAGCACTAGATATAGGAGTGAATATTAATTCTGATTTATTTCAGTAAAATTGCTAACTTGCAAAAGTAGATATAATACTTTTTAGTAGATAAATGAGGGCTTCTTTTAGGTGATAAATAAAAGTTGAATAGAGGGATAGCAATTACCTAAAACCAAAATAAATGAAGGATCCTTATCTACGTCTGTTGATGGAATACTGGTACTTGCTCCTTAGAGTCCAGAGTAACGACCATCTAAGTTGGTAAGTCTGTTGTATGTGCAAATATTAAAACTGCAATAAAAACAGCATTACATTATATAACTGTAAAGTAGAACTATGTTGATATATGTTTAAGAAATGTTTGAAAACATGTGGAGATATTTACCTCACTTTATAATTTGTGCGTGCGGATCAGCTAAACAGAACTCCAAGATATATGTTCATCTCAAAATGTGACGACGGATGATGACTATAAAGATTGAAAGAAAAAAATGAGCACACGCGAAAACGACATGAGCGCAAGGTGAAAAATACTGTATGAGACTTCTTGAGCAGAAAATGCATATATTTAAGGAACGCGCTATATCTTTATAAAAACCAGTCTGAAGTTTAGAATTGTAGCATGAGACTATGTTATTATTTAAAGTGCCTCGAATGCTTGATCTAGAAGTCAATGTGTCTAGTATAGGTCAATACATGACCAGTTAATTGCCTAAAGTCAGTCCCGTGCTCTCCATGCCCATGGAGTCAAGCTAGCCTGGCTGATGAGGGGTGATGCCCCGAAACCGGTCCCAGGATGCTTGCTTCTGGTCTAGGGAGGACCTGGCCTGGTAATTCGGACTGGACTGTTACCATGGGGAAAAGGGTCAAGACTGGTTTGCATATGGCTGGGTTTAAAGTGGAATGGCATGGGGAGCAAAAAATACTATGGATTTAGGTCCAGATCTCTGTACTGGGGTGAATGTTTGACATTGATCAGCATTCTGTCCATCAATTGTTCTTTTTGCATTTGTCACCACAAGTGGGACGGATATGCCAAGACAGGGGTCCCATGTTCTCCATGGCACTGGAGTCATGCTAGCCTGGCTGATGAGGGGTGATGCCCCGTAACCGGTCCCAGGATGCTTGTTTCCGGTCCAGGGAGGACCTTGCCTGGCAATTTGGGCTGGAATGTTTCCATGGGGAGCAGGGTCAGGACTGATTTGCATATGGCTGAGTTTGAACTGGAATGGCATGGGGAGCAAAGAAACATGGATTTAGGTCCAGATCTCTGTACTGGGGTGAATGTTTGACATTGATCAGCATTCTGTCCATCAATTGTTCTTTTTGCATTTGTCACCACAAGTGGGACGGATATGCCCAGACAGGGGTCCCATGTTCTCCATGCCACTGGAGTCATGCTAGCCTGGCTGATGAGGGGTGATGCCCCAAAACTGGTCCCAGGATGCTTGTTTCCGGTCCAGGGAGGACCTTGCCTGGCAATTCGGGCTGGACTGTTTCCAAGGGGAGCAGGGTCAAGACTGATTTGCATATGGCTGAGTTTAAACTGGAATGGCATGGGGAGCAAAAAACATGGATTTAGGTCGAGATCTCTGTACTGGGGTGAATGTTTGACATTGATCAGCATTCTGTCCATCAATTGTTCTTTTTGCATTTGTCACCACAAGTGGGACGGATATGCCCAGACAGGGGTCCCATGTTCTCCATGCCACTGGAGTCATGCTAGCCTGGCTGATGAGGGGTAATACCCCGAAACCTGTCCCAGGATGCTTGTTTCCGGTCCAGGGACGACTTGGCCTGGCAATTCGGCTGGACTGTTCCCATGGGGAACGGGGTCAAGATTGATTTGCATATGGCTGGGTTTAAACTGGAATGGCATGGGGAGCAAAAAACGATGGATTTCGGCACAGATCTCTGTACTGGGGTGAATGTTTGACAGTGATTAGCAATCTGTCCATCAATTGTTCTTTTTGCATTTGTCACCCCGAATGGGATGGGTATACCAAGACGTGGGTCCCGTGCTCTCCATGCCACTGGAGTCAAGCTAGCCTAGCTGATGAGGGGTGATGCCCCAAAACTGGTCCCAGGGTGCTTGTTTCCGGTCCAGGGAGGACCTTGCCTGGCAATTCGGGCTGGACTGTTTCCATGGGGAGCAGGGTCAAGACTGATTTGCATATGGCTGAGTTTAAACTGGAATGGCATGGGGAGCAAAAAACATGGATTTAGGTCGAGATCTCTGTACTGGGGTGAATGTTTGACATTGATCAGCATTCTGTCCATCAATTGTTCTTTTTGCATTTGTCACCACAAGTGTGACGGATATGCCCAGACAGGGGTCCCATGTTCTCCATGCCACTGGAGTCATGCTAGCCTGGCTGATGAGGGGTGATGCCCCGAAACCGGTCCCAGGATGCTTGTTTCCGGTCCTGGGAGGACCTTGCCTGGCAATTTGGGCTGGAATGTTTCCATGGGGAGCAGGGTCAAGACTGATTTGCATATGGCTGAATTTGAACTGGAATGGCATGGGGAGCAAAAAAAACATGGATTTAGGTCCAGATCTCTGTACTGGGGTGAATGTTTGACATTGATCAGCATTCTGTCCATCAATTGTTCTTTTTGCATTTGTTACCACGAGTGGGACGGGTATTCCCAGATGTGAGTCCTGTGCTCTCCATGCCACTGAAGTCATGCTAGCCTGGCTGATGAGGGGTGATGCCCCAAAACCGGTCCCAGGATGCTTGCTTCGGGTCCAGGGAAGACCTGGTCTAATAATTCGGGCTGGTCTGTTCCCATGTGGAAAAGGGTCAAGACTGATTTGCATATGGCTGGGTTTAAACTGGAATGACATGGGGAGCAAAAAAACTATGGATTTGGGTCCAGATCTCTGTACTGGGGTGAATGTTTGACATTGATCAGCATTCTGTCCATCAATTGTTCTTTTTGCATTTGTCACCCCGAGTGGGACGGGTATTCCCAGATGTAAGTCCCGTGTTATCCATGCCACTGGAGTCAAGCTAGCCTGGCGCATGACAGGTGATGCCCCGAAACCGGTCCCAGGATGCTTGTTTCCAGTCCAGGGAGGACCTGCCCTGGCAATTCGGGCTGGACTGTTCCCATGGGGAAAGGGTCAAGATTCATTTGCATATGGCTGGGTTTAAACTGGAATGGCACGGGGAGCAAAAAATGATGGATTTAGGTCAAGATCTCTGTACTGGGGTGAATGTTTGACATTGATCAGCATTCTGTCCATCAATTTTTCTTTTGCATTTGTCACCCCGAGTGGAACGGGTATGCCCAACGTGGGTCCCATGTTCTCCATGCCACTGTAGTCAAGCTAGCCTGAATGATGAGAGGTGATGCCCCGAAACCGGTCCCAGGATGCTTGTTTCCGGTCCAGGGGGACCTGGCCTGGCAATTCAGGCTGGACTGTTCCCATGGGGAACAGGGTCAAGATTGATTTGCATATGACTGGGTATAAACTGGAATGGCGAGCAAAATACGATGGATTTAGGCCCAGATCTCTGCATTGGGGTGAATGTTTGACATTGATCAACATTCTGTCCATCAATTGTTCTTTTTGCATTTATCACCCCGCGTGGGACGGGTATGCCCTGACGTGGGTCCCGTGCTCTCAATGTCACTGGAGTCAAGCTAACCTGGCTGATGAGGGGTGATGCCCCGAAACATGTCCCAGGGTGCTTGTTTCCAGTCCAGGGAGGACCTGGCCTGACAATTCGGGCTGGACTGGTTCCATGGGGAGCAGGGTCAAAACTGATTTGCATATGGCTGAGTTTAGACTGGAATGGCATGGGGAGCAAAAAAACCATAGATTTAGGTCCAGATCTCTGAACTGGGGTGAATGTTTGATATTGATCAGCATTCTGTCCATCAATTGTTCTTTTTGCATTTGTCACCACTAGTTGGGCGGATATGCCCAGACAGGGGTCCCATGGTCTCCATGCCACTGGAGTCATGCTAGCCTGGCTGATGAGGGGTGATGCCCCGAAACCACGCGGTTCGGCGTGCTAAGCGCTTTCTTCAGGACAGCCACAAAAATTACCTAAACAAATAAACAGACATATATATCACAATATACAAACATATCTAGTACACCGAGTCTTGATAACATGCATATTCATTATTATTTGCTATATAGCATATAATGATAAACTACAACAAATAACTCACTGTGCAGAAAATGAAGAACAAAAGAAAAAATAAGAAAAAGTGTTGAGAAAATACTATCCACTCAACTAAAATGAAGTATGATGGATATATATAGATTAAATTAATAAAGATATAGACCCTTAAACCTCACCGAAAAAGTGAATGAAAGCTAGGAAACCAAAAAAAATAAAAATAAAAAGTCTAAATCCCAGATGGTTTTCGGCCTCACAGTGACTCAGATGTAACAGGAAGTAGATCCAATGATTTATGCAAGGAGCTTACCTAAATAGGTTTTAAGATGGAACCAAAAAGAGATGCTTGGAACCAAAGGAGGTATATAAATTACCTCAACTGAAAAGGAAAAGGGGGAGGGAAGGAAAGGGAAAAGTAACATCCATGATTTAGCACTAGATATAGGAGTGAATATTAATTCTGATTTATTTCAGTAAAATTGCTAACTTGCAAAAGTAGATATAATACTTTTTAGTAGATAAATGAGGGCTTCTTTTAGGTGATAAATAAAAGTTGAATAGAGGGATAGCAATTACCTAAAACCAAAATAAATGAAGGATCCTTATCTACGTCTGTTGATGGAATACTGGTACTTGCTCCTTAGAGTCCAGAGTAACGACCATCTAAGTTGGTAAGTCTGTTGTATGTGCAAATATTAAAACTGCAATAAAAACAGCATTACATTATATAACTGTAAAGTAGAACTATGTTGATATATGTTTAAGAAATGTTTGAAAACATGTGGAGATATTTACCTCACTTTATAATTTGTGCGTGCGGATCAGCTAAACAGAACTCCAAGATATATGTTCATCTCAAAATGTGACGACGGATGATGACTATAAAGATTGAAAGAAAAAAATGAGCACACGCGAAAACGACATGAGCGCAAGGTGAAAAATACTGTATGAGACTTCTTGAGCAGAAAATGCATATATTTAAGGAACGCGCTATATCTTTATAAAAACCAGTCTGAAGTTTAGAATTGTAGCATGAGACTATGTTATTATTTAAAGTGCCTCGAATGCTTGATCTAGAAGTCAATGTGTCTAGTATAGGTCAATACATGACCAGTTAATTGCCTAAAGTCAGTCCCGTGCTCTCCATGCCCATGGAGTCAAGCTAGCCTGGCTGATGAGGGGTGATGCCCCGAAACCGGTCCCAGGATGCTTGCTTCTGGTCTAGGGAGGACCTGGCCTGGTAATTCGGACTGGACTGTTACCATGGGGAAAAGGGTCAAGACTGGTTTGCATATGGCTGGGTTTAAAGTGGAATGGCATGGGGAGCAAAAAATACTATGGATTTAGGTCCAGATCTCTGTACTGGGGTGAATGTTTGACATTGATCAGCATTCTGTCCATCAATTGTTCTTTTTGCATTTGTCACCACAAGTGGGACGGATATGCCAAGACAGGGGTCCCATGTTCTCCATGGCACTGGAGTCATGCTAGCCTGGCTGATGAGGGGTGATGCCCCGTAACCGGTCCCAGGATGCTTGTTTCCGGTCCAGGGAGGACCTTGCCTGGCAATTTGGGCTGGAATGTTTCCATGGGGAGCAGGGTCAGGACTGATTTGCATATGGCTGAGTTTGAACTGGAATGGCATGGGGAGCAAAGAAACATGGATTTAGGTCCAGATCTCTGTACTGGGGTGAATGTTTGACATTGATCAGCATTCTGTCCATCAATTGTTCTTTTTGCATTTGTCACCACAAGTGGGACGGATATGCCCAGACAGGGGTCCCATGTTCTCCATGCCACTGGAGTCATGCTAGCCTGGCTGATGAGGGGTGATGCCCCAAAACTGGTCCCAGGATGCTTGTTTCCGGTCCAGGGAGGACCTTGCCTGGCAATTCGGGCTGGACTGTTTCCAAGGGGAGCAGGGTCAAGACTGATTTGCATATGGCTGAGTTTAAACTGGAATGGCATGGGGAGCAAAAAACATGGATTTAGGTCGAGATCTCTGTACTGGGGTGAATGTTTGACATTGATCAGCATTCTGTCCATCAATTGTTCTTTTTGCATTTGTCACCACAAGTGGGACGGATATGCCCAGACAGGGGTCCCATGTTCTCCATGCCACTGGAGTCATGCTAGCCTGGCTGATGAGGGGTAATACCCCGAAACCTGTCCCAGGATGCTTGTTTCCGGTCCAGGGACGACTTGGCCTGGCAATTCGGCTGGACTGTTCCCATGGGGAACGGGGTCAAGATTGATTTGCATATGGCTGGGTTTAAACTGGAATGGCATGGGGAGCAAAAAAACGATGGATTTCGGCACAGATCTCTGTACTGGGGTGAATGTTTGACAGTGATTAGCAATCTGTCCATCAATTGTTCTTTTTGCATTTGTCACCCCGAATGGGATGGGTATACCAAGACGTGGGTCCCGTGCTCTCCATGCCACTGGAGTCAAGCTAGCCTAGCTGATGAGGGGTGATGCCCCAAAACTGGTCCCAGGGTGCTTGTTTCCGGTCCAGGGAGGACCTTGCCTGGCAATTCGGGCTGGACTGTTTCCATGGGGAGCAGGGTCAAGACTGATTTGCATATGGCTGAGTTTAAACTGGAATGGCATGGGGAGCAAAAAACATGGATTTAGGTCGAGATCTCTGTACTGGGGTGAATGTTTGACATTGATCAGCATTCTGTCCATCAATTGTTCTTTTTGCATTTGTCACCACAAGTGTGACGGATATGCCCAGACAGGGGTCCCATGTTCTCCATGCCACTGGAGTCATGCTAGCCTGGCTGATGAGGGGTGATGCCCCGAAACCGGTCCCAGGATGCTTGTTTCCGGTCCTGGGAGGACCTTGCCTGGCAATTTGGGCTGGAATGTTTCCATGGGGAGCAGGGTCAAGACTGATTTGCATATGGCTGAATTTGAACTGGAATGGCATGGGGAGCAAAAAACATGGATTTAGGTCCAGATCTCTGTACTGGGGTGAATGTTTGACATTGATCAGCATTCTGTCCATCAATTGTTCTTTTTGCATTTGTTACCACGAGTGGGACGGGTATTCCCAGATGTGAGTCCTGTGCTCTCCATGCCACTGAAGTCATGCTAGCCTGGCTGATGAGGGGTGATGCCCCAAAACCGGTCCCAGGATGCTTGCTTCGGGTCCAGGGAAGACCTGGTCTAATAATTCGGGCTGGTCTGTTCCCATGTGGAAAAGGGTCAAGACTGATTTGCATATGGCTGGGTTTAAACTGGAATGACATGGGGAGCAAAAAAACTATGGATTTGGGTCCAGATCTCTGTACTGGGGTGAATGTTTGACATTGATCAGCATTCTGTCCATCAATTGTTCTTTTTGCATTTGTCACCCCGAGTGGGACGGGTATTCCCAGATGTAAGTCCCGTGTTATCCATGCCACTGGAGTCAAGCTAGCCTGGCGCATGACAGGTGATGCCCCGAAACCGGTCCCAGGATGCTTGTTTCCAGTCCAGGGAGGACCTGCCCTGGCAATTCGGGCTGGACTGTTCCCATGGGGAAAGGGTCAAGATTCATTTGCATATGGCTGGGTTTAAACTGGAATGGCACGGGAGCAAAAAATGATGGATTTAGGTCAAGATCTCTGTACTGGGGTGAATGTTTGACATTGATCAGCATTCTGTCCATCAATTTTTCTTTTGCATTTGTCACCCCGAGTGGAACGGGTATGCCCAACGTGGGTCCCATGTTCTCCATGCCACTGTAGTCAAGCTAGCCTGAATGATGAGAGGTGATGCCCCGAAACCGGTCCCAGGATGCTTGTTTCCGGTCCAGGGGGACCTGGCCTGGCAATTCAGGCTGGACTGTTCCCATGGGGAACAGGGTCAAGATTGATTTGCATATGACTGGGTATAAACTGGAATGGCGAGCAAAATACGATGGATTTAGGCCCAGATCTCTGCATTGGGGTGAATGTTTGACATTGATCAACATTCTGTCCATCAATTGTTCTTTTTGCATTTATCACCCCGCGTGGGACGGGTATGCCCTGACGTGGGTCCCGTGCTCTCAATGTCACTGGAGTCAAGCTAGCCTGGCTGATGAGGGGTGATGCCCCGAAACGTGTCCCAGGGTGCTTGTTTCCAGTCCAGGGAGGACCTGGCCTGACAATTCGGGCTGGACTGGTTCCATGGGGAGCAGGGTCAAAACTGATTTGCATATGGCTGAGTTTAGACTGGAATGGCATGGGGAGCAAAAAACCATAGATTTAGGTCCAGATCTCTGAACTGGGGTGAATGTTTGATATTGATCAGCATTCTGTCCATCAATTGTTCTTTTTGCATTTGTCACCACTAGTTGGGCGGATATGCCCAGACAGGGGTCCCATGGTCTCCATGCCACTGGAGTCATGCTAGCCTGGCTGATGAGGGGTGATGCCCCGAAACCACGCGGTTCGGCGTGCTAAGCGCTTTCTTCAGGACAGCCACAAAAATTACCTAAACAAATAAACAGACATATATATCACAATATACAAACATATCTAGTACACCGAGTCTTGATAACATGCATATTCATTATTATTTGCTATATAGCATATAATGATAAACTACAACAAATAACTCACTGTGCAGAAAATGAAGAACAAAAGAAAAAATAAGAAAAAGTGTTGAGAAAATACTATCCACTCAACTAAAATGAAGTATGATGGATATATATAGATTAAATTAATAAAGATATAGACCCTTAAACCTCACCGAAAAAAGTGAATGAAAGCTAGGAAACCAAAAAAAATAAAAATAAAAAGTCTAAATCCCAGATGGTTTTCGGCCTCACAGTGACTCAGATGTAACAGGAAGTAGATCCAATGATTTATGCAAGGAGCTTACCTAAATAGGTTTTAAGATGGAACCAAAAAGAGATGCTTGGAACCAAAGGAGGTATATAAATTACCTCAACTGAAAAGGAAAAGGGGGAGGGAAGGAAAGGGAAAAGTAACATCCATGATTTAGCACTAGATATAGGAGTGAATATTAATTCTGATTTATTTCAGTAAAATTGCTAACTTGCAAAAGTAGATATAATACTTTTTAGTAGATAAATGAGGGCTTCTTTTAGGTGATAAATAAAAGTTGAATAGAGGGATAGCAATTACCTAAAACCAAAATAAATGAAGGATCCTTATCTACGTCTGTTGATGGAATACTGGTACTTGCTCCTTAGAGTCCAGAGTAACGACCATCTAAGTTGGTAAGTCTGTTGTATGTGCAAATATTAAAACTGCAATAAAAACAGCATTACATTATATAACTGTAAAGTAGAACTATGTTGATATATGTTTAAGAAATGTTTGAAAACATGTGGAGATATTTACCTCACTTTATAATTTGTGCGTGCGGATCAGCTAAACAGAACTCCAAGATATATGTTCATCTCAAAATGTGACGACGGATGATGACTATAAAGATTGAAAGAAAAAATGAGCACACGCGAAAACGACATGAGCGCAAGGTGAAAAATACTGTATGAGACTTCTTGAGCAGAAAATGCATATATTTAAGGAACGCGCTATATCTTTATAAAAACCAGTCTAAAGTTTAGAATTGTAGCATGAGACTATGTTATTATTTAAAGTGCCTCGAATGCTTGATCTAGAAGTCAATGTGTCTAGTATAGGTCAATACATGACCAGTTAATTGCCTAAAGTGAGTCCCGTGCTCTCCATGCCCATGGAGTCAAGCTAGCCTGGCTGATGAGGGGTGATGCCCCGAAACCAGTCCCAGGATGCTTGCTTCTGGTCTAGGGAGGACCTGGCCTGGTAATTCGGACTGGACTGTTACCATGGGGAAAAGGGTCAAGACTGATTTGCATATGGCTGGGTTTAAAGTGGAATGGCATGGGGAGCAAAAATACTATGGATTTAGGTCCAGATCTCTGTACTGGGGTGAATGTTTGACATTGATCAGCATTCTGTCCATCAATTGTTCTTTTTGCATTTGTCACCACAAGTGGGACGGATATGCCAAGACAGGGGTCCCATGTTCTCCATGGCACTGGAGTCATGCTAGCCTGGCTGATGAGGGGTGATGCCCCGTAACCGGTCCCAGGATGCTTGTTTCCGGTCCAGGGAGGACCTTGCCTGGCAATTTGGGCTGGAATGTTTCCATGGGGAGCAGGGTCAGGACTGATTTGCATATGGCTGAGTTTGAACTGGAATGGCATGGGGAGCAAAGAAACATGGATTTAGGTCCAGATCTCTGTACTGGGGTGAATGTTTGACATTGATCAGCATTCTGTCCATCAATTTTCTTTTTGCATTTGTCACCACGAGTGGGACGGGTATTCCCAGACGTGAGTCCCGTGCTCTCCATTCCACTGAAGTCATGCTAGTTTGGCTGATGAGGGGTGATGCCCCGAAACCGGTCCCAGGATGCTTGCTTCCGGTCCAGGGCGGACCTGGTCTAATAATTCGGGCTGGACTGTTCCCATGTGGAAAAGGGTCAAGACTGATTTGCATATGGCTGGGTTTAAACTGGAATGACAAGGGGAGCAAAAAAAACTATGGATTTAGGTCCAGATCTCTGTACTGGGGTGAATGTTTGACATTGATCAGCATTCTGTCCATCAATTGTTCTTTTTGCATTTGTCACCCCGAGTGGGACGGGTATTCCCAGATGTAAGTCCTGTGTTATCCATGCCACTGGAGTCAAGCTAGCCTGGCGGATGAGAGGTGATGCCCCGAAACCGGTCCCAGGATGCTTGTTTCCAGTCCAGGGAGGACCTGCCCTGGCAATTCGGGCTGGACTGTTCCCATGGGGAAAGGGTCAAGATTCATTTGCATATGGCTGGGTTTAAACTGGAATGGCACGGGGAGCAAAAAAATGATGGATTTAGGTCAAGATCTCTGTACTGGGGTGAATGTTTGACATTGATCAGCATTCTGTCCATCAATTTTTCTTTTTGCATTTGTCACCCAGAGTGGAACGGGTATGCCCAGACGTGGGTCCCGTGTTCTCCATGCCACTGTAGTCAAGCTAGCCTGGCTGATGAGAGGTGATGCCCCGAAACCGGTCCCAGGATGCTTGTTTCCGGTCCAGGGGACCTGGCCTGGCAATTGGGCTGGACTGTTCCCATGGGGAACAGGGTCAAGATTGATTTGCATATGACTGGGTTTAAACTGGAATGGCGAGCAAAATACGATGGATTTAGGCCCAGATCTCTGCATTGGGGTGAATGTTTGACATTGATCAACATTCTGTCCATCAATTGTTCTTTTTGCATTTATCACCCCGAGTGGGACGGGTATGCCCTGACGTGGGTCCCGTGCTCTCAATGTCACTGGAGTCAAGCTAGCCTGGCTAATGAGGGGTGATGCCCCGAAACGTGTCCCAGGGTGCTTGTTTCCAGTCTAGGGAGGACCTGGCCTGACAATTCGGGCTGGACTGTTTCCATGGGGAGCAGGGTCAAAACTGATTTGCATATGGCTGAGGTTAGACTGGAATGGCATGGGGAGCAAAGAAACCCATAGATTTAGGTCCAGATCTCTGTACTGGGGTGAATGTTTGATATTGATCAGCATTCTGTCCATCAATTGTTCTTTTTGCATTTGTCACCCCGAGTGGGACAGGTATTCCCAGATGTGAGTCCCGTGTTCTCCATGCCACTGGAGTTAAGCTAGCCTGGCAGATGAGAGGTAATGCCCCGAAACCGGTCCCAGGATGCTTGTTTCCGGTCCATGGAGGACCTGGCCTGGCAATTCGGGCTGGACTGTTCCCATGGGGAACAGGGTCAAGATTGATTTGCATATGGCTAGGTTTAAACTGGAATGGCACGGGGAGCAAAAAAATGATGGATTTAGGTCCAGATCTCTGTATTGGGATGAAAGTTTGACATTGATTAGAAATCTGTCCATCAATTGTTCTTTTTGCATTTGTCACCCCGAATGGGATGGGTATACCCAGACGTGGGTCCCGTGCTCTCCATGCCACTGGAGTCAAGCTAGCCTAGCTGATGAGGGGTGATGCCCCAAAACTGGTCCCAGGATGCTTGTTTCCGGTCCAGGGAGGACCTTGCCTGGCAATTCGGGCTGGACTGTTTCCATGGGGAGCAGGGTCAAGACTGATTTGCATATGGCTGAGTTTAAACTAGAATGGCATGGAGAGCAAAAAAAACATGGATTTAGGTCGAGATCTCTGTATTGGGGTGAATGTTTGACATTGATCAGCATTCTGTCCATCAATTGTTCTTTTTGCATTTGTCACCACAAGTGGGACGGATATGCCCAGACAGGGGTCCCATGTTCTCCATGCCACTGGAGTCATGCTAGCCTGGCTGATGAGGGGTGATGCCCCGAAACCGGTCCCAGGATGCTTGTTTCCGGTCCAGGGAGGACCTTGCCTGGCAATTTGGGCTGGAATGTTTCCATGGGGAGCAGGGTCAAGACTGATATGCATATGGCTGAGTTTGAACTGGATTGGCAAGGGGAGCAAAAAAACATGGATTTAGGTCCAGATCTCTGTACTGGGGTGAATGTTTGACATTGATCAGCATTCTTTCCATCAATTGTTCTTTTTGCATTTGTTACCACGAGTGGGACGGGTATTGCCAGACGTGAGTCCCGTGCTCTCCATGCCACTGGAGTCATGCTAGCCTGGCTGCTGAGAGGTGATGCCCCGAAACTGGTCCCAGGATGCTTGCTTCCGGTCCAGGGAGGACCTGGTCTAATAATTCGAGCTGGACTGTTCCCATGTGGAAAAGGGTCAAGACTGATTTGCATATGGCTGGGTTTAAACTGGAATGACATGGGGAGCAAAAAAAACTATGGATTTAGGTCCAGATCTCTGTACTGGGGTGAATGTTTGACATTGATCAGCATTCTGTCCATCAATTGTTCTTTTTGCATTTGTCACCCCGAGTGGGACGGGTATTCCCAGATGTAAGTCCCGTATTATCCATGTCACTGGAGTCAAGCTAGCCTGGCGGATGAGAGGTGATGCCCCGAAACCGGTCCCAGGATGCTTGTTTCCAGTCCAGGGAGGACCTGCCCTGGCAATTCGGGCTGGACTGTTCCCATGGGGAAAAGGGTCAAGATTGATTTGCATATGGCTGGGTTTAAACTGGAATGGCTTGGGGAGCAAAAAAATTATGGATTTAGGTCAAGATCTCTGTACTAGGGTGAATGTTTGACATTGATCAGCATTCTGTCCATCAATTTTTCTTTTTGCATTTGTCACCCCGAGTGGGACGGGTATGCCCAGATGTGGGTCCCGTGTTCTCCATGCCACTGTAGTCAAGCTAGTCTGGCTGATGAGAGGTGATGCCCCGAAACCGGTCCCAGGATGCTTGTTTCCAGTCCAGGGGGACCTGGCCTGGCAATTCGGGCTGGACTGTTCCCATGGGGAACAGGGTCAAGATTGATTTGCATATGACTGGGTTTAAACTGGAATGGTGAGCAAAATACGATGGATTTAGGCCCAGATCTCTGCATTGGGGTGAATGTTTGACATTGATCAGCATTCTGTCCATCAATTGTTCTTTTTCATTTGTCACCCTGAGTGGGACGGGTATGCCCAGACGTGGGTACCGTGCTCTCTATGCCACTGGAGTCAAGCTAGCCTGGCTGATGCGGGGCGATGCCCCAAAACTGGTCCCAGGATGCTTGTTTCCGGTCCAGGGAGGACCTTGCCTGGCAATTTGGGCTGGAATGTTTCCATGGGGAGCAGGGTCAAGACTGATTTGCATATGGCTGAGTTTAAACTGGAATGGCATGGGGAGCAAAAAACTATGGATTTAGGTCCAGACCTCTTTACTGGGGTGAATGTTTGACATTGATCAGCATTCTGTCCATCAATTGTTCTTCTTGTATTTGTCACCGCGAGTGGGACGGGTATTCCCAGACGTGAGTCCTGTGTTCTCCATGCCACTGGAGTCAAGCTAGCCTGACTGATGAGAGGTGATGCCCCGAAATGTATCCCAGGATGCTTGTTTCCGGTCCAGGGAGGACCTGGCCTGGCAATTCGGGCTGGACTGTTCCCATGGGGAACAGGGTCAGGACTGATTTGCATATGACTGGGTTTGAACTGGAATGGCGAGCAAAATACGATGGCTTTAGGCCCAGATCTCTGCATTGGGGTGAATGTTTGACATTGATCAGCATTCTGTCCATCAATTGTTCTTTTTGCATTTGTCACCCTGAGTGGGACGGGTATGCCCAGACGTGGGTACCGTGCTCTCTATGCCACTTGAGTCAAGCTAGCCTGGCTGATGCGGGGCGATGCCCCAAAACTGGTCCCAGGATGCTTGTTTCCGGTCCAGGGAGTACCTTGCCTGGCAATTTGGGCTGGAATGTTTCCGTGGGGAGCAGGGTCAAGAATGATTTGCATATGGCTGAGTTTAAACTGGAATGGCATGGGGAGCAAAAAAAAACATGGACTTAGGTCCAGATCCCTGTACTGGGGTGAATGTGAATTGATCAGGATTCTGTCCATCAATTGTTCTTTTTGCATTTGTCACCACGAGTGGGACGGATATGCCAAGACAGAGGTCTCGTGTTCTCCATGCCACTGGAGTCATGCTAGCCTGGCTGATGAGGGGTGATGTCCTGAAACCGGTCCCAGGTTGCTTGTTTCCGGTCCAGGGAGGACCTGGCCTGGCAATTCGAGCTGGACTGTCCCCATGGGGAACAGAGTCAAGATTGATTTGCATATGACTGGGTTTGAACTGGAATGGCGAGCAAAATACGATGGATTTAGGCCCAGATCTCTGCATTGGGGTGAATGTTTGACATTGATCAGCATTCTGTCCATCAATTGTTCTTTTTGCATTTGTCACCCTGAGTGGGACGGGTATGCCCAGACGTGGGTACCGTGCTCTCTATGCCACTGGAGTCAAGCTAGCATGGCTGATGCGGGGCGATGCCCCAAAACTGGTCCCAGGATGCTTGTTTCCGGTCCAGGGAGGACCTTGCCTCGCAATTTGGGCTGGAATGTTTCCATGGGGAGCAGGGTTAAGACTGATTTGCATATGGCTGAGTTTAAACTGGAATGGCATGGGGAGCAAAAAAACATGGACTTAGGTCCAGATCCCTGTACTGGGGTGAATGTTTGACATTGATCAGCATTCTGTCCATCAATTGTTCTTTTTGCATTTGTCACCACGAGTGGGACGGATATGCCAAAACAGGGGTCTCGTGTTCTCCATGCCACTGGAGTCATGCTAGCCTGGCTGATGAGGGGTGATGCCCTGAAACCGGTCCCAGGATGCTTGTTTCTGGTCTAGGGAGGACCTGGCCTGGCAATTCAGGCTGGACTGTTCCCATGGGGAACAGGTTCAAGATTGATTTGCATATGACTGGGTTTAAACTGGAATGGCAAGCAAAATACGATGGATTTAGGCCCAGATCTCTGCATTGGAGTGAATGTTTGACATTGATCAGCATTCTGTCCATCAATTGTTCTTTTTGCATTTGTCACCCCAGTGGGACGGGTTTGCCCAGATGTTGATCCTGTGCTCTCCATGCCACTGGAGTCATGCTAGCCTGCCCTGATGAGGGGTGATGCCCCGAAACCGGTCCCAGGATACTTGCTTCCGGTCCAGGGAGGACCTGACCTGGTAATTCGGGCTGGACTGTTCCCATGGGAAAAAGGGTCAAGACTGATTTGCATATGGCTGGGTTTAAACTGGAATGGCATGGGGAGCAAAAAAAACTATGGATTTAGGTCCAGACCTCTTTACTGGGGTGAATGTTTGACATTGATCAGCATTCTGTCCATTAATTGTTCTTCTTGCATTTGTCACCCCGATTGGGACGGGTATTCCCAGACGTGAGTCCTGTGTTCTCCATGCCATTGCAGTCAAGCTAGCGTGGCTGATGAGAGGTGATGCCCCGAAACGTATCCCAGGATGGTTGTTTCCGGTCCAGGGAGGACCCGGCCTGGAAATTCGGGCTGGACTGTTCCCATGGGGAACAGGGTCAGGACTGATTTGCATATGGCTGGGTTTAAACTGGAATGGCATGGGGAGCAAAAAAACGATGGATTTAGGCCCAGATCTCTGAACTGGGGTGAATGTTTGACATTGATCAGCATTCTGTCCATCAATTGTTCTTTTTGCATTTGTCACCACAAGTGGGACGGATATGCCCAGACAGGGGTCCCATGTTCTCCATGGCACTGGAGTCATGCTAGCCTGGCTGATGAGGGGTGATGCCCCGAAACCGGTCCCAGGATGCTTGTTTCCGGTCCAGGGAGGACCTTGCCTGGCAATTTGGGCTGGAATGTTTCCATGGGGAGCAGGGTCAGGACTGATTTGCATATGGCTGAGTTTGAACTGGAATGGCATGGGGAGCAAAGAAACATGGATTTAGGTCCAGATCTCTGTACTGGGGTGAATGTTTGACATTGATCAGCATTCTGTCCATCAATTGTTCTTTTTGCATTTGTCACCACGAGTGGGACGGGTATTCCCAGACGTGAGTCCCGTGCTCTCCATTCCACTGAAGTCATGCTAGTTTGGCTGATGAGGGGTGATGCCCCGAAACCGGTCCCAGGATGCTTGCTTCCGGTCCAGGGCGGACCTGGTCTAATAATTCGGGCTGGACTGTTCCCATGTGGAAAAGGGTCAAGACTGATTTGCATATGGCTGGGTTTAAACTGGAATGACAAGGGGAGCAAAAAACTATGGATTTAGGTCCAGATCTCTGTACTGGGGTGAATGTTTGACATTGATCAGCATTCTGTCCATCAATTGTTCTTTTTGCATTTGTCACCCCGAGTGGGACGGGTATTCCCAGATGTAAGTCCCGTGTTATCCATGCCACTGGAGTCAAGCTAGCCTGGCAGATGAGAGGTGATGCCCCGAAACCGGTCCCAGGATGCTTGTTTCCAGTCCAGGGAGGACCTGCCCTGGCAATTCGGGCTGGACTGTTCCCATGGGGAAAGGGTCAAGATTCATTTGCATATGGCTGGGTTTAAACTGGAATGGCACGGGGAGCAAAAAAACTATGGATTTATGTCAAGATCTCTGTACTGGGGTGAATGTTTGACATTGATCAGCATTCTGTCCATCAATTTTTCTTTTTGCATTTGTCACCCAGAGTGGAACGGGTATGCCCAGACGTGGGTCCCGTGTTCTCCATGCCACTGTAGTCAAGCTAGCCTGGCTGATGAGAGGTGATGCCCCGAAACCGGTCCCAGGATGCTTGTTTCCGGTCCAGGGGGACCTGGCCTGGCAATTCGGGCTGGACTGTTCCCATGGGGAACAGGGTCAAGATTGATTTGCATATGACTGGGTTTAAACTGGAATGGCGAGCAAAATACGATGGATTTAGGCCCAGATCTCTGCATTGGGGTGAATGTTTGACATTGATCAACATTCTGTCCATCAATTGTTCTTTTTGCATTTATCACCCCGAGTGGGACGGGTATGCCCTGACGTGGGTCCCGTGCTCTCAATGTCACTGGAGTCAAGCTAGCCTGGCTGATGAGGGGTGATGCCCCGAAACGTGTCCCAGGGTGCTTGTTTCCAGTCTAGGGAGGACCTGGCCTGACAATTCGGGCTGGACTGTTTCCATGGGGAGCAGGGTCAAAACTGATTTGCATATGGCTGAGTTTAGACTGGAATGGCATGGGGAGCAAAGAAACCCATAGATTTAGGTCCAGATCTCTGTACTGGGGTGAATGTTTGATATTGATCAGCATTCTGTCCATCAATTGTTCTTTTTGCATTTGTCACCCCGAGTGGGACAGGTATTTCCAGATGTGAGTCCCGTGTTCTCCATGCCACTGGAGTTAAGCTAGCCTGGCAGATGAGAGGTAATGCCCCGAAACCGGTCCCAGGATGCTTGTTTCCGGTCCATGGAGGACCTGGCCTGGCAATTGGCTGGACTGTTCCCATGGGGAACAGGGTCAAGATTGATTTGCATATGGCTAGGTTTAAACTGGAATGGCACGGGGAGCAAAAAAATGATGGATTTAGGTCCAGATCTCTGTACTGGGATGAAAGTTTGACATTGATTAGAAATCTGTCCATCAATTGTTCTTTTTGCATTTGTCACCCCGAATGGGATGGGTATACCCAGGCGTGGGTCCCGTGCTCTCTATGCCACTGGAGTCAAGCTAGCCTAGCTGATGAGGGGTGATGCCCCAAAACTGGTCCCAGGATGCTTGTTTCCGGTCCAGGGAGGACCTTGCCTGGCAATTCGGGCTGCACTGTTTCCATGGGGAGCAGGGTCAAGACTGATTTGCATATGGCTGAGTTTAAACTAGAATGGCATGGAGAGCAAAAAAAACATGGATTTAGGTCGAGATCTCTGTATTGGGGTGAATGTTTGACATTGATCAGCATTCTGTCCATCAATTGTTCTTTTTGCATTTGTCACCACAAGTGGGACGGATATGCCCAGACAGGGGTCCCATGTTCTCCATGCCACTGGAGTCATGCTAGCCTGGCTGATGAGGGGTGATGCCCCGAAACCGGTCCCAGGATGCTTGTTTCCGGTCCAGGGAGGACCTTGCCTGGCAATTTGGGCTGGAATGTTTCCATGGGGAGCAGGGTCAAGACTGATATGCATATGGCTGAGTTTGAACTGGAATGGCAAGGGGAGCAAAAAAACATGGATTTAGGTCCAGATCTCTGTACTGGGGTGAATGTTTGACATTGATCAGCATTCTGTCCATCAATTGTTCTTTTTGCATTTGTTACCACGAGTGGGAGGGGTATTGCCAGACGTGAGTCCCGTGCTCTCCATGCCACTGGAGTCATGCTAGCCTGGCTGCTGAGGGGTGATGCCCCGAAACTGGTCCCAGGATGCTTGCTTCCGGTCCAGGGAGGACCTGGTCTAATAATTCGGGCTGGACTGTTCCCATGTGGAAAAGGGTCAAGACTGATTTGCATATGGCTGGGTTTAAACTGGAATGACATGGGGAGCAAAAAAAACTATGGATTTAGGTCCAGATCTCTGTACTGGGGTGAATGTTTGACATTGATCAGCATTCTGTCCATCAATTGTTCTTTTGCATTTGTCACCCCGAGTGGGACGGGTATTCCCAGATGTAAGTCCCGTATTATCCATGCCACTGGAGTCAAGCTAGCCTGGCGGATGAGAGGTGATGCCCCGAAACCGGTCCCAGGATGCTTGTTTCCAGTCCAGGGAGGACCTGCCCTGGCAATTCGGGCTGGACTGTTCCCATGGGGAAAAGGGTCAAGATTGATTTGCATATGGCTGGGTTTAAACTGGAATGGCTCGGGGAGCAAAAAAATGATGGATTTAGGTCAAGATCTCTGTACTGGGGTGAATGTTTGACATTGATCAGCATTCTGTCCATCAATTTTTCTTTTTGCATTTGTCACCCCGAGTGGGACGGGTATGCCCAGACGTGGGTCCCGTGTTCTCCATGCCACTGTAGTCAAGCTAGTCTGGCTGATGAGAGGTGATGCCCCGAAACCGGTCCCAGGATGCTTGTTTCCAGTCCAGGGGGACCTGGCCTGGCAATTCGGGCTGGACTGTTCCCATGGGGAACAGGGTCAAGATTGATTTGCATATGACTGGGTTTAAACTGGAATGGTGAGCAAAATACGATGGATTTAGGCCCAGATCTCTGCATTGGGGTGAATGTTTGACATTGATCAGCATTCTGTCCATCAATTGTTCTTTTTTCATTTGTCACCCTGAGTGGGACGGGTATGCCCAGACGTGGGTACCGTGCTCTCTATGCCACTGGAGTCAAGCTAGCCTGGCTGATGCGGGGCGATGCCCCAAAACTGGTCCCAGGATGCTTGTTTCCGGTCCAGGGAGGACCTTGCCTGGCAATTTGGGCTGGAATGTTTCCATGGGGAGCAGGGTCAAGACTGATTTGCATATGGCTGAGTTTAAACTGGAATGGCATGGGGAGCAAAAAAAACTATGGATTTAGGTCCAGACCTCTTTACTGGGGTGAATGTTTGACATTGATCAGCATTCTGTCCATCAATTGTTCTTCTTGCATTTGTCACCACGAGTGGGACGGGTATTCCCAGACGTGAGTCCTGTGTTCTCCATGCCACTGGAGTCAAGCTAGCCTGGCTGATGAGAGGTGATGCCCCGAAATGTATCCCAGGATGCTTGTTTCCGGTCCAGGGAGGACCTGGCCTGGCAATTCGGGCTGGACTGTTCCCATGGGGAACAGGGTCAGGACTGATTTGCATATGACTGGGTTTGAACTGGAATGGCGAGCAAAATACGATGGCTTTAGGCCCAGATCTCTGCATGGGGGGGGAATGTATGACATTGATCAGCATTCTGTCCATCAATTGTTCTTTTTGCATTTGTCACCCTGAGTGGGACGGGTATGCCCAGACGTGGGTACCGTGCTCTCTATGCCACTGGAGTCAAGCTAGCCTGGCTGATGCGGGGCGATGCCCCAAAACTGGTCCCAGGATGCTTGTTTCCGGTCCAGGGAGGACCTTGCCTGGCAATTTGGGCTGGAATGTTTCCGTGGGGAACAGGGTCAAGAATGATTTGCATATGGCTGAGTTTAAACTGGAATGGCATGGGGAGCAAAAAAAACCATGGACTTAGGTCCAGATCCCTGTACTGGGGTGAATGTGAATTGATCAGGATTCTGTCCATCAATTGTTCTTTTTGCATTTGTCACCACGAGTGGGACGGATATGCCAAGACAGAGGTCTCGTGTTCTCCATGCCACTGGAGTCATGCTAGCCTGGCTGATGAGGGGTGATGTCCTGAAACCGGTCCCAGGATGCTTGTTTTCCGGTCCAGGGAGGACCTGGCCTGGCAATTCGAGCTGGACTGTCCCCATGGGGAACAGAGTCAAGATTGATTTGCATATGACTGGGTTTGAACTGGAATGGCGAGCAAAATACGATGGATTTAGGCCCAGATCTCTGCATTGGGGTGAATGTTTGACATTGATCAGCATTCTGTCCATCAATTGTTCTTTTTGCATTTGTCACCCTGAGTGGGACGGTTATGCCCAGACGTGGGTGCCGTGCTCTCTATGCCACTGGAGTCAAGCTAGCATGGCTGATGCGGGGCGATGCCCCAAAACTGGTCCCAGGATGCTTGTTTCCGGTCCAGGGAGGACCTTGCCTCGCAATTTGGGCTGGAATGTTTCCATGGGGAGCAGGGTTAAGACTGATTTGCATATGGCTGAGTTTAAACTGGAATGGCATGGGGAGCAAAAAAACATGGACTTAGGTCCAGATCCCTGTACTGGGGTGAATGTTTGACATTGATCAGCATTCTGTCCATCAATTGTTCTTTTTGCATTTGTCACCACGAGTGGGACGGATATGCCAAAACAGGGGTCTCGTGTTCTCCATGCCACTGGAGTCATGCTAGCCTGGCTGATGAGGGGTGATGCCCTGAAACCGGTCCCAGGATGCTTGTTTCCGGTCTAGGGAGGACCTGGCCTGGCAATTCAGGCTGGACTGTTCCCATGGGGAACAGGGTCAAGATTGATTTGCATATGACTGGGTTTAAACTGGAATGTCAAGCAAAATACGATGGATTTAGGCCCAGATCTCTGCATTGGAGTGAATGTTTGACATTGATCAGCATTCTGTCCATCAATTGTTCTTTTTGCATTTGTCACCCCTAGTGGGACGGGTTTGCCCAGATGTGGATCCCGTGCTCTCCATGCCACTGGAGTCATGCTAGCCTGCCCTGATGAGGGGTGATGCCCCGAAACCGGTCCCAGGATACTTGCTTCCGGTCCAGGGAGGACCTGACCTGGTAATTCGGGCTGGACTGTTCCCATGGGGAAAAGGGTCAAGACTGATTTGCATATGGCTGGGTTTAAACTGGAATGGCATGGGGAGCAAAAAAAACTATGGATTTAGGTCCAGACCTCTTTACTGGGGTGAATGTTTGACATTGATCAGCATTCTGTCCATTAATTGTTCTTCTTGCATTTGTCACCCCGAGTGGGACGGGTATTCCCAGACGTGAGTCCTGTGTTCTCCATGCCATTGGAGTCAAGCTAGCGTGGCTGATGAGAGGTGATGCCCCGAAACGTATCCCAGGATGGTTGTTTCCGGTCCAGGGAGGACCCGGCCTGGAAATTCGGGCTGGACTGTTCCCATGGGGAACAGGGTCAGGACTGATTTGCATATGGCTGGGTTTAAACTGGAATGGCATGGGGAGCAAAAAAACGATGGATTTAGGCCCAGATCTCTGAACTGGGGTGAATGTTTGACATTGATCAGCATTCTGTCCATCAATTGTTCTTTTTGCATTTGTCACCCCGAGTGGGACGGGTATACCCAGACGTGGGTCCAGTGCTCTCCATGCCACTGGAGTCAAGCTAGCCTGGCTGATATGGGGTGATGCCCCAAACCGGTCCCAGGATGCTTATTTCTGGTTCAGTGTGGACCTGGCCTGGTAATTCGGGCTGGACTGTTTCCATGGGGAACAGGGTCAGGACTGATTTGCTTATGGCTGGGTTTAAACTGGAATGGCATGGGGAGCAAAAAAACAATGGATTTATGCCCAGATCTCTGTACCTGGGTGAATGTTTGACATTGATCAGCATTCTATCCATCAATTGTTAGTTTTGCTCATGCTTAAAACAGACAGCATGAGAGCAGCTCCAGGACTGGTTGCTGGCATTCCACTGACCAGGAAGGAAGTCCTTTCCATTCCTGCTCAAGGACGCTGATCGAGGAGAGAAGTGCCGCACCCTGGGGAGCAGTATGTATGGGGAGTTTGGCGCTGTCGTGCCCCACCATATTTTTATAGTTCTAGCCACCACTGAATGCCACTTTTAGAAAGTTGACATTGTCTTGTCCTAACCAGTTAATGCCTGCTGCCTGTGTCCTGGGTCACATGACTGTGATTAAAGTGGTAGCTGCCTTTTGTGTATTCCTCCCAGACAGTGAGACAAAGGGGAAATAGGTGTTGGCAGGATGGGCTAGCCTGCCAGGATGGGAGGGGCGGAGCTATTGCGTGCCTCACTGACATTTCAAGGGGCTGCCTCCAGCACACTCATAAAGAACTAGATACCAGCATTTTTTCACCCTAGACTTCTTGAGGCCTGGGCAGGGAGAGGAAGGATATTTCCAAAATCAGATGTAAAAAGGCAGAGAAGTTTCTCCTAATTCAAAGGTTGGCACCAGGCATAAATATTGGACCCTAAGACCAACTCTTCAGTTCACTCCTGGACGAGCAGTGGACACTCAGAATGACTGCCTTGTATTTCAGAGGACTGACCTTTTGCTTCCAGGCCTGCTTTGTACTTCAGAGGACTGCCCTTCTGCTACCAGAGGACTGTCCTGCTGCCTGAAGCCTGCCCTGTACCCTCAGAGGACTACCCTGCTGCTTGAGGCCTGCCTTGCTGCTTGAACCCAGGACTACCGGAGTGACACCGAGGGATAGTTGGATGGCGTCCTGTTCTGAGCTAAAGGGACACAACAAGCTCCAACAACGTTGAACCCACAACTGGACCCTTCCTAAAGTAAGTCCTGCCCTCCAAGTGGTGCCCACGCCACCCTGGACCCTTGGAAGTGGTGCTAAAGTTGCCCAAACAGACAAAACCTGAAACTTGGCACTTAGAACATTTTCCACCAAAAAGGGGCCTGCGAAATTAAATGAGACCGGGACTTACCAGCTAGCCCATCCGCCCAGTTGACCTGACTTCACGGTTGCTCCCTGTAGGAAAGTGGGTCTCTGTTGCAGTAACCCCCCCCCCACTTTTTGCCAGATTTCTGATGCACTTTGACTTGATGTGCCCTGGGTCCCTGCCAATCAGGTTCCCTGGGCCTGTGTTCTTTCCCAAAACTAAACATTTGTACCCACAATTGGCACCTCTCTGGCCACATGTAAGTCCCTTGTAGAAGGTACCATGGGTACCAAGGGCACTGTGACCAGAGAAGGCCGCTAAGGGCTGCAGCACATATTGTGCCACCCTTTGAGGTCCTTTACCTTAACACACACACACACACACACACTGAATTGCAGGCTACATGTTTTGGTGCAGACAAAAGTGAAGAGTCAACATGGCACAAATACCTGTGTACCAGGCCTACAACTCACTGCCTGTGGTATAGCTAAGTCACCCCTCTAGCTGAGTGCACTATACCACTGGTGAGGGTACAGTTGCATGAGCACTGTACCCCTATAGTGTCTAAGTCCATTCTTAGACATTGTAAGTGCAGTAAAGCCATAAAGAGTACATGGTCTGGAAGTTTGTCCTTACGAACTCTACAGCACCATAATGGCTTTACTGAATTCTGGGAAGTTTGGTGGGTTTCCTGACTGCTAAACATTCACCTGCCACCATGAGACAAGTTTCTGGACCCCTGGGTGTGAGCCTACGCTCCCTGGGCCCAGAAATAAAGCCTTTCCTGGGCAAAAGGCTTCACACCTTCCCCAGGTCAGGAAGAGCCATCTGTGGAATGGGAGCTTCAAAGGCCTTGCCGCCTTTGCAACGTGACCCCCAGCCTCTCCTACTATAAGGAGCAGGCCCGCTTCCTGTCTCACCCCCTTTTTGGCAGGAAGACAGGCAGGGAAAATTAGAACTGCCCAGAAGGTGTGTCCACCTCTGCCAACCTCACCCCACAGGTGGGGGAGTTGATGTGAAGCCCACTCTTCAGTGCTTGCCATCTTGCAGATGGCAGGCACTCTCCAATCAGTATTAGGGATTGTGCCCACACCCCCACGTGGGGTAAGCACGCCAAGGGTGTAGTCACCCGAAGGTCAGTAGCCCATTGGCTACTACCTCAAGACCCCTAAAATGCCCCCTAAATACTGTATTTATGGGGCAGCCTTGAACTCAGAAGGCAGATTCCTGCAACCTATGAAGAAGGTTGGAAGAAGACACACAGCAGAGTGGACTGCAGAGAAGAGCTGACTTGGCCCCAGCCCTACAGGCCCAACTGCAGTTTCCGGAGATCCTGCGCCAAACGTCGACTTGCCCTGCAGCCAGCAACCTCCAGAACCCCTGGGAGGACAGATTGCCTTCATCAAAGACTGGATCTCCTGTGAACAGTAGCCCTGTTCTCAAGAAACTACAAAGACAGACTCTGAGCCTGCTGAGGACGAAGAAACTCAACGCCTGGAACCACCACTGCACCTGTTGCCCACGGCCCGAGTCCAAGTGGCCCTCCGGTCCCAGCGAGGTCCCCTAGCACTCCAGAGTCTGTGTCCACCGTGGGTTGACCCCTCCAGGACTCCCTGACGTCTCCTGCAGCCTCTGCACAGAGACCCCCTTAACCGTGAGTGGCCCGGTAAAGTGAAATCCGACCTCAAAAGGCACCCCTGCATCCGGCTGCCCTGCTCCCTGGAGAAGAGGATCTGAGGTGCAACCTATCTCCCCGAGCCCTCCAACTTACCTGCCCTGCTGTTGGTTCCTCCCGGAAGACTTCCTGGATCGAGCCTGTAGCCAAAAGCCAAAACCGGCAACCTCCATAGGATTGCATTCGGGTCCGGACCCCTCCTAAGCACCCTGCACCCGGCCCCCCCTGTGCCGCTGGTGGTGTGGACTTGGTGTCAACCTCGGACCTCCTTTGCCTTGACCTTAACCCCTAGGAGCTTGGCTCCCAAGACCGAGTGGCCTGCACGTGAGCAGCCCCCAATCGAGGTGCCCCCAGCCCCATTGGCTAACATTGGCATCCTGCACTCTGCACCCTAGTGTCTCTGGTGGTGCAATTTGGGTGTCTACCTGGACCTTGGGGAACCTTGGTCCTAACCCCAAAAACTCCCTCCCATAAGATTTTTACTTACCTGTGAAACCGATAACCATTTTTCTCCCATAGGGATCAATATTGTGTTTTTGACCCTAAAATGTTCCAAGTGTTGAACTGATGGTTGTGTGGAGAAAAGATAACTAAACTGCAAAGTCTAAGAAGTCTTACTTACCTTGTATTGTGAGATCCCTCGGTGTGGTATCCAGGCATACCACCACAAGTAGTCAATGTAATCTGAAAGTAATCAAAAAGTATTGTGAAAGTAATTACTGTGTAATTTAAGCTGCTGTTTGAAATCATACCAACCTGTAATATTTGCAAATCCATTCCCAATTGTATTTCTGTATAAACGTTTACAATTGAAAGTATATTTTACCTACCTGTACCAAGTCCTGCTTGGTTCTAGAAATAAAATACAATTATACCTTTTTTATACTTACCCAATTGGTCTGGATTCTGTCTCTGAGTTTTTGCCATCAGTTTTGCTTGAGTGAATACAATAAATGCTTAACACACCCTCTGGATGAGCCTAACTGCTCGCCCACACTACCACAAAGAGAGCTGTTAGTACTTACCTAATCTAGCCTATGCTATACCTCTGGGGACTCCCTGGACTCTGTGCACACTATACCTTACTTTGGTATAGCATATACAGAGCCAGCTTTCTACACTCCCAATATGTTCTTCTCAGCAGCAGCAAATTCTGTTCAACAGTCCCACTTGGAAGGGGTAACCCTTGTCAGCTACAGCCTGCAGCTTCGTCCTGCTGGAGATTTTCAACTTCCAAAAAACTGACAAAGTCTGAATGCAGAAATCTTCACAGCGACTTTGTCCAGCGGCTCTCAAACCACAACACCTACTCATCGGACACCGCTGGCTGCTTTGCCCCTCTGAACTTTACCTTCTCAGCAACTTTTTCTTCAAATTTCTTCCAAGTCTGAAGATAAGCTGAGACTGGGCCCAATCCCCTCCGTGTATCCGAACTGCGTCCCATTGTGGTTTGCCATAACTTTTGGCTGTGCTCCTGTCTCGCATGACTAGATGCCCATGGTCAGTGCTTTGATCTTTTATGAGCTATTTTTTACTAAAGACTTTAAAAATTCATAACTCCGGTCTACTGATTGGAATGTTGTTGTTCTGGTGTCAAATTGTTTATTAAAATGTTCTCTATTTTTCTAAATTGCTGTGGGATTTGGTATTGACTCAGAAGAGGCTGCCCACTGGAGTGCACACAAGATCCAGTGCATCCCGGTGGATCATACCAAGTGGAAGACCTGAAAGAAAGCATGAGCAAAAAGAGGAACAGAGTCATGAGGGCACTTCCATCAGTGGTGTGACGGGACGCCGGTGCAGGGAGTCGGTTCTTGAACACTGAAAGTGGTTGGTAGCGACGCAGACTCCTGAGGGAGGAGCTCTCTAAGGCTGAGCACTTCGGCTTGGCAGTGGACCTGTGGGACATGGGGATGGTGTTCCCCTGGGTGTCTTGTTGAACTAAGGTGAGGGGAGCTGCCAACCAGAGAAGCATGCCCCAGGTCCATTCCACTGGAGAGATTCCTGGCCCGTGCTACTGGATAAGAGAAAAACAGTCCTTGGGGCAGGGAACCAAGCCTTTGGATCCTGAAGTTAATGTAAGCAAACACAACGAGGTCCTTTTCATAGAGTACATTCCTGGGGGAAAGTGGTGAACGTGAGACAGCCCTGTCCCTGGTTGTGACTCCAGTGAAAAAAGGGGGATAGCCACCTTCAAGTGATACAAAGGACTGTGCACCCAAATCGCAGCTCTCTCTTTAATCCAAAACATACAATGGTATGGTCTCCACTGACCAGACTTTTTTTTGGGGGGGGGCTAACACAGGGTGCAAACACGGAGTGAATTGCTCTACTGCCAATATGGGGAAAGATAAACAACCCCCCAACAGCAAAGCAAAATGGATTGGTACACCACAGGGCCTGACAGCAGTAGATATGCACCAGAGTGGCAGGAAACCCACCCTGGAGAAGACTCACAGGAACCCACCTCAGCACAGATTCTACAAGCCATCGATAACTCATGCCCTGCAGAGTAAGCTTGGCAGTTCGGGCTGGACTGTTCCCATGAGGCACAGGGTCAGACTGATTTGCATATGTCCATGTCTGAACTGGGGTGGTGGAGTGAGCTAAAGAATGATGATGGATTAAACCCAGATCAGTTGACTGGGGGTGAGTGTTTGATTGGCTCAAACGTTCCGTCCATCATCCCCTTTTGTATCGCTTTGGTCGCCCTAAGTTGGCGGGGGTATGCCCAGACGTGGGTCCCTTGCTCATTTTGCCACTGGATTCAAGCAAGCCTGGCTGATGACGGCTGAAATGCCAGAAACCGGTCCTAGGATGCTTGTTTCCGGTCCAGGGAAGACATGGCTTGGCAGTTCGGGCTGGACTGTTCCCATGAGGCACAGGGTCAGACTGATTTGCATATGGCCATGTCTGAACTGGGGTGGTGGAGTGAGCTAAAGAATGATGATGGATTAAACCCAGATCAGTTGACTGGGGGTGAGTGTTTGATTGGCTCAAACGTTCCGTCCATCATCCCCTTTTGTATCGCTGCAGAGTAAGGTAGGCAATGTAACAGATGACATTAACTTTTTGCAAGCAGGTCTTAGAAAGCAAATGACAGGTCCAGAGAAACAGAACAAACAGTGGTAAAGTTAAAGACAGACGTGCAGGACCTCAAACAACTGTAAGAGCCATGTCTGAAATGTCTCACGTACCGGAGAAAAGGGTTGAAGATGCGGAGGGTCAGTCCTGCAGGAACAAGCCTCAGTTCCTGGGATTCCTGGAATGGGCTGCGAAACAATTTCTGCTTCCTGAAACAATGGATAACTGATTGCCTCAAGCACAAGGAGGTTTCGGCCGTCATCTCTACAGAGATGACCTACAGGGAGCTTGCCCCCCTGCCTCTGCCAGGCACCACACTGAGAGCTATAATAGCAACATTGTTTAATTATAAAGAAAGAGATGCCATACTCCAACACACTAGGAATGGGATTCTCTAATTGAAGACCACATAACATATGCTGTATCTTTCCAGAACACATACAGAAAGTACAGTGACTAAGGAGATCCTTCAAACAATCAAAACAAACGATGACAGTGATGGAACATAAATACATGCTATTTTATCCAGCCAGCCTCAAGTCATTCGGGAGGGAAAATAACAATTTTCACAGTACTCAAGGAGGTGTGGGAATGGTTGGAGAAAGAACCCAAAAGCCTGCAGCAAGTGGTAATTCTTGGACAGTATGAAGCAGATCCTGGAATAGAGAAGGCACGACAACTACTAGGACTGAGTGGATCCAGAGTGGGCCATCAGGGGCTGTGTTAGGATTGTCGTTCAAGAAAATTGTACGCTGAACACTGATTTCCATCCATGGCATGGAACCCTGGGCTGGACCAGGTGCCCTGATGAAGACTCACTGCCTTCACCAGAAAGAAACAAGTAAAGAATGAGAGGAAGCTGAAAGATTGGATCCCAGGAGGGAGGGTATAGGGGGATTGAAGGGATGTAAGCACATCAACCTTCTTCTCAGATTGGAAGACTCAAAATGAACAGGTGGGACTGAGGGCAACTAACGCTCACATGTCAGTTAGCAGGTCAGGAGCTAAGCCAATCTTGGAATCAATAAGCCAAAACCCCATTATGGAGAGTCACATAGATGATTATGGGAGGAAAATGGTGATGCCCGCATAGTGAAGCTGGAGGGAATACTCCTGAACCTATCTGACACCCTGAAGACTAAAGTTGACTAACAGTTGAAGTGGGCAGCGCAGTGGGGAACAAAGCCTTCTTATTACTATACTCTAAATTAAACTATTAAAGTTCAAATTGAGTAATACCTTGTACCATTATATATGAGGTCTTAGTTCTCAAGGATTTAAGGGCACAGGACTTGCAAGCTGACCAAAAACACACCCTTCCAAAACGTTGAGTGTTTTTTGCCTGCATAGGGTGTTGTTTTAATTGGTCTTTACTTTCAGGATGTCGCAAAAAGGACGCAAGAAACGAGCACTGAAATCACAAATAAATGAGGGGCATCCTACACGTCAGTTTACCATCAGAATCAGAGCAGGTGTGCACACACCACAAAGCTCAGTGGACACAGATAATGAAAATCATCATTAAAATGCCCTGATGGAATGCACTATGTATGCCTTAATGGCCTCAGTAAAAGGCATAGTGCGCAGTCCTCTCTTAGGAAACATGGAGCAAGCATTACACTACTACTGGAGACACACCAGAGAACCCAAACTATATAAAAAATGGAGGAACCAGCTTTAATCAGCCACTAACTCTGCCTTTGCCAAAGGGTCTTCGGTGTGGATTACACCAGGAGTTGCATCTTTGCAACACTAGGACAGATGTGTAGAAGAGTGTTATTGTCAAGCTAGGAAAACCGTTTCAATACTTTCTGAAGATTGGGCAGAAGACTTTAGAGTACATTGTAGAAGACAATGTGGGCAGATTCTATCCCAAGCACCATGCTAAGCCGGGGATTCTGACTGAATTAACAGAACTTATGACTGGGGTAGGCCTGTCAGGTATATAGAGGACCCACCACTCAGTATTAGGAAATATTGTGCTTTTCAGGTTCACACAATACTTACAGTAGACTAGAGTGCATGCTGATGTCACAGGAGTGCAGACATAGGACTCAGGCGGTTCAACAGCTTGCCAGATTCCTCTCAGATCTTTTACCCATTTTGACTGCATACGAGGGAGGGTGTGTGCACATCCGCATTTCCACGTCAAGATATTAAATAACATCAGTTTCCTGGGTGAAATATAGATTGCAGCAGCGGCTCCTCCACTAAGGCGAAGGAGCATCGCCCCACAGGAAAAATAAAATGTTAATAGCACCATGCTATTATCATTTTATTTTTCAGCACTGGCTCTGTAGGTGTGGGGTGGAGCTGGGCTGCCCACAGAGCAGGGGGAGGAGTGGTGGGCACTTTCTAAGCGCCCATGACGGTTTTGGCCGGCCATCTTGGGCCAAACAGACATGCGCACTTAGCATGTTCTCCACTCGGCTGTATTGCACAGCCAGGTGGAGAACATGCACAGGCTCCCACTACCTGTCTGAGCGCTGAACCAAGCCGCTCAGACCAATCATAACGCTGCTGCCATGCTGATGACAGCAGCGTCGTGATTGGCTTAGGGGACTCTGGGAGCCTGCCTGTGTGCTTCCTGCGTTGACCGAAGAAGACAGAGGTGAGGCAGCAGCCGACAGGTAAGTAAAATGTTCTTTTGCCCCACTTTTCTGTTTTTTTTTAACCCCGCCGCCCCACCACTACTGCCCCGTAGCAGCCGCTGCTGGATTGCAACTGACACCTATTTGGAATGTAACTGCCAACAGATTTACCACATGGGAGGCCATGAAGGTATCACTCAGGGGCAAGGGCATGAATAAAATATACAGCGCTAGACACCAGCAGAAGATACTCATAACCGAGGATAAAAATGTTGAACATTCCGTCACAAATTCTACCAGGAGGGCCGTATACATCTTTCATAAAATCCAAGCCACTTGACCAAGTGCAGTTTAATATGCAGGTAAACAGATGCCTCCAACCTCGACTCCTGCTAGACCCGGCCAAACAAAGGTCTTGAATTAGCTATGTTGACTGTTAGGGGGATCTGCGGAGGGTTGTGAATGCCTCACTGAACAGTGGATTGTTGTGTAATATTTTAAAGAGGCAGTGATCACTCCCTTTTAGAAAAGCTGTCTGAATCCAATAATCACTCACAACAACAGGGCAATTTTCCAACCGCCCTTTCTCTCATTTGCTAGGTTTTTATTTAAGCCAACAACTACATCCAACAACTTCAGGCAGATTTAAGAACACGTTCCTCAGACACCGTTCCTGCTTACGCCCAACCTCCGTGGATCCATCATTCCAGTTTTGACAAACAGAAAACATCCCCAAATATCTCCTATGCTCTGCGAGGAACCAGTCAACAGCTGAAGGATATTAGTTACTCAATTTCCAAAGATAGACTCCCAGTTTGGCATTCTACCTTTCGGAAAAGACATAAGCGAAGGTAAGTCCAACACACCCCTTGGCAAGATGCAGCTGCCGTTGTGTAAAGATGTTCCAGAAGTACTGTAATATTGGCCAAGTTTGTGAAGTAGATTCCACGTAAAGAGCCTATTAGCTTCTGGTCATGATGAAACATGAATGTCACACCAACATATCTCTTGCAATAAACATACCACCTCCCCTCCAGCCTTCACAATAGGGATTTCTTGGAACAAACCTGTACCATCTCTAAGAGCAATCTGTCAAAGAGCCAGGCAGCTGTGTCTCTGGTAATAATAGACTGGGAGTTCAGTCTGTCAAGACTCATAGCTCTCTCAGAGTACATGTCACTCAATGGAAGGGCTTTCCAGGTTTCTTCATTTGTGAGGTCTTGAAAGGTTGACCAACAATGCTTCTGTCTTGGGAAATAGATCACTGGCAGTGAAATCTGAGAGGGCAAAAACATCTAACAGACTTCGAATAATAGTCGAGTGGCAGTACAGTCTGCAATGGCTCAAACACCAAACAGTTTGGGCTTTTCTGACTTGAAATCCATAAAAGCAGTGCCTGCTATCAGGGCACAAACAGCGAGCACCATCTGTCGGAACTCAAACAGCTGTCAGAGTGCACTTCTACTGCTGACAGTGGTTGACTGGCAGCTAACTTGTGAGAGCTCGAACATTTTACAAGATGTGAACTCCATGGAAAATGCAGACATGTGACATGATCTGGGCAGCTTTCAGGGCAACCTTATAGGGCGCAGATACACTTCCTTCCAGGGAAACACAGGATAATGTGATCAGTGTTTCAGGGATCGCACAGCAGTCAGTCTTCTGTGGGAAATTCCATGAAAGGAGTGCAGTCTGTCGGAACTCAAGCAGGTGAGAGACAGAGCTTCTTTGGGTCACAGTCATTCACTGACAGCACAGTCTGCCAGGGCTCAAACACCCAACCACGCATTTTCTCACTGGAAATCTCACACTGGTAGCACACTTTATTAGGGCTCACACAGCAGACAGGGTGCAATTCTCTCACTAGAAATCCAGGAGTTTATTTACAAGCCCCTTGCACCGCCGGAGCGTTACTTTTTATATGGGAAAAAGTGATGCACGGGCGGCGAAAGGTGCTTGTAAATAAGCCCCCCAATATATACAGCACTCTCTGGGGCATATGTACAAGGAAGTGACGGAGCGCGGCGTTAGCCTTCTTGGCTTAAAGCCGCGATCCACCACTTCTGAAATGCAGGGCTGCACCCTATTTACAACAATACGTGCAGCCCTGCGTTTCACCTTGCGCTGGTACTACTTTAGCTGCTTAGCGCCAACGCAGGCACTCCTGCACCATTGTGCAAGGGTGCCTGCGTTGCAGGGTAAGATTGTTTATGTGCATGAAGGTGTCCCTTCCTGCACATAAACAATCAGTAATGGCGTTTTGTAACTTCTATGTGTGCTGCAGCACACATAGAAGTTGCAATGCATCATTTCTTTTTTAAAAGATTTTTTATGTGCAGGAAGGGACAACTTCCTGCACCTACACAAACAATGGCGTTTTGCTGTTACTATGTGTGCTGCACAATGCAACACACATAGAAACAGCCAAAACGAGGAGAAATAAAGCATTCCTCCTTGTTTCGCCTGTTTAAGACCAGGTTATCCCTGGTCATAATTTTGGCGCAGCCCCATATTTACACCACCTTGGTAAATATGGGGCAGCATCAAAATCATTGGGGCTTGTAGTGGAACGCCCACTGCAACACCCATTTCCCTCCCCTTTCATGCTAAGTATAGCGTGAAAGGGGGCCTTATTTACAAGGCAGTGTTCAGGTATGTTAATTAACGCTGCCTTGTAAATAAGGCATAGCCCGTATCACCACCACAACGTCACTAAAAGTGATGTGGTGGTGGCGACAGGGGCTTGTAAGTATGGCCCTCTATCCCCTTACTTCAGTGTTTGTCAGTAAGCGCAGTCTGCTAGAGCACAAACACCTGAGAGGATATGTTTCCTTTACTGGGAATCCCACATAGGTACAACAAATTGTCAGGACTTGCAGACATGAGGGTGTTCATTTCCCTTGCTCAAAATAACATTTAGACAGCAGCACTATCTGCCGACACTCGATGCTTCCTCTTCTCTCAGTGGTTGTCTGGCCTCCTAGCCTGTTAAACGGGGTCACCTGACAGGAAGCAGGTCTCTCACTGGAAATCCCGCCCACGTCGCACAGTATCATTGCTCACTCGGCTGACTGGGTGCGCCTCTCACACTGGAGACAGAATGCAGCCAGCGTCATCTGTCAGGACTGAAACAGGCGACTGTATTTCAGCTGTCAGGATTGTTTTTCTCTGCTGAAAATATCGCCCGGAGTGTGACATCTGTTAAATCTATCTGTCTGACATATTGCATTCTCCCAGCTATCAGTGGTTGATTGGTTGGTCAACAGATCCGGGCTCACAGTGCTGACAGCATTTGCTTCCCCCACTTGAAATCCAAGAAAGTGAGACAGTCATTCAGAGGTGAAGCAGCCGACAGATTATACTTTCCCTTGCGCTTGTGGTTGGCAGACAGTGCAGCCTGTCAGGGGTGAAGCAGACGACAGATTATACTTTCCCTTGCGCTTGTGGTTGGCAGACAGTGCAGCCTGTCAGGGGTGAAGCAGACGACAGATTATACTTTCCCTTGCGTTTGTGGTTGGCAGGCAGTGCAGTCCGTCAGAGGTGAAGCAGCCGACAGATTATACTTTCCCTTGCTCTTGTGATTGACATGCAGTGCAGCCGGTCAGAGGTGAAGCAACCGACAGATTATACTTGCGCTTGTGGTTGGCAGACAGTGCAGTCCGTCAGAGGTGAAGCAGCTGACAGTTTATACTTTCCTTTGCTCTTGTGATTGACATGCAGTGCAGCTGGTCAGAGGTGAAGCAGCCGACAGATTATACTTCCCCTTGCGCTTGTGGTTGACAGGCTGTGCAGTCTGTCAGAGGTTAAACAGCCGACAGATTATACTTTCCCTTGCGCTTGTGGTTGGCAGACAGTGCAGCCTGTCAGGGGTGAAGCAGACGACAGATTATACTTTCCCTTGCTCTTGTGATTGACAGGCAGTGCAGTCTGTCAGAGGTGAAGCAGCCAACAGATTATACTTTGCCTTGCGTTTGTGGTTGGCAGTCAGTGCAGTCTGACAGGGGTGAAGCAATCAACAGATTATACTTTCCCTTGTGTTTGTGGTTGGCAGACAGTGCAGTCCGTCAGAGGTGAAGCAGTTGACAGATTATACTTTCCCTTGCTCTTGTGATTGACATGCAGTGCAGCCGGTCAGAGGTGAAGCAACCGACAGATTATACTTTCCCTTGCGTTTGTGGTTGGCAGACAGTGCAGTCCATCAGAGGTGAAGCACCTGACAGATTATACTTTCCCTTGCGTTTGTGGTTGGCAGACAGTGCAGTCCGTCAGAGGTGAAGCAGCCGACAATTTATACTTTCCCTTGCTCTTGTGATTGACATGCAGTGCAGCCGGTCAGAGGTGAAGCAGCCGACAGATTATACTTCCCCTTCCGCTTGTGATTGACAGGCAGTGAAGGCTGTCAGAGGTTAAACAGCCGACAGATTATACTTTCACTTGCGCTTGTGGTTGGCAGACAGTGCAGCCTGTCAGGGGTGAAGCAGACGACAGATTATACTTTCCCTTGCTCTTGTGATTGACAGGCAGAGCAGTCTGTCAGAGGTGAAGCAGCCAACAGATTATACTTTGCCTTGCGTTTGTGGTTGGCAGTCAGTGCAGTCTGTCAGGGGTGAAGCAGCTGACATATAATACTTTCCCTTGCGTTTGTGGTTGGCAGACAGTGCAGTCCATCAGAGGTGAAGCAGCCGACAGACTATACTTTCCCTTGCTCTTGTGATTGACATGCAGTGCAGCCGGTCAGAGGTGAAGCAACCGACCGATTATACTTTCCCTTGCGTTTGTGGTTGGCAGACAGTGCAGTCCGTCAGAGGTGAAGCAGCTGACAGATTAAACTTTCCCTTGCGTTTGTGGTTGGCAGACAGTGCAGTCCATCAGAGGTGAAGCAGCCAACAGATTATACTTTCTCTTGCTCTTGTGATTGACATGCAGTGCAGCCGGTCAGAGGTGAAGCAGCCGACAGATTATACTTTCGCTTGCGCTTATGGTTGACAGGCAGTGCAGTCTGTCAGAGGTTAAACAGCCGACAGATCATACTTTTGCTTGCTCTTGTGGTTGACAGGCAGTGCAGTCTGTCAGAGGTGAAGCAGCCGACAGATTATACTTTCCCTTGTGCTTGTGGTTGGCAGGCAGTGCAGCCTGTCAGAGGTGAAGCAGTCGAGAGATTATACTTTCCCTTGCTCTTGTGGTTGGCAGGCAGTGCAGTCTGTGAGAGGTGAAGCAACCAACAGATTATACTTTCCCTTGTGGTTGGCAGGCAGTGCAGTCTGTCAGAGGTATTTGTAATTGTAGCATTTGTAGAGTGTGATAGACCAAAAGGCATCAAAGCGCTATACAAAGGCGAGAACTGTGAGGGTGGTGACAGCTCAGACCAGCAGTATCAGCACAAAAAACACCCCCGCAAAAAAGGAGGGTTAATCCGCAAAAAGCCAAGTTTTATGTTGATTACAGAACATCAGGTGAGAACTAAGGCTCCTGATATCTTCAGGAAGGAAATTCCAAAGCCTCGCAGCTGCCACAGTAAAGCCAAGTTAGCCCAACCTAGCTTTCTTGCACCGAGGAACCACCATCTTATTTCGTCCAGCAGATGGCAGAGGTCTCTTAGGGACATACCAATTCAGGGCCATCCTAAAGTAACTCGACCCCTTGAGAGTGGAAAGCTTTGTGTGTCAGGCAGAGAGCTTTAAAGGACACATCCTTCGTCACTGGCTACCAGTGAAGGGATCTCGGTCCTACCCTGATCAAGGAGAGTTTGGATATTCCCAGGCGTGCAGCAGCATTCTGGATGATTTGGAGCATGTTTAAGGAGTATTGGTTGACATTTAGATACAGAGCGTTACAGTAGTCTAAGCAGGAGGTGATCAGTGCAATGACCACTGACACCCTCAGCTCTTTAGGAAGAAAAAGCAATATTTTCTTCAAGATCCTAATCATCCAGATGCAGGAACTCACTGTTCTATTAACCTGGGTGTCAAAAGACAAGGTGTTATGGAAAATCACAGCCTGATTTTTGGCCGCCACGGTTGGGGAAGGCAAGATTCCCCATGTTTCTACACACCAGTGACTTGTCAAGATTGAGCTATCCCCTCCAAACACCAAGAACTCAGTTTTTTGCCCTTTCATTTTAAGCCAGTTCTACCTCATCCAGTTGCTGATCTCCTGCATAGGTGAAGAAGCCGACGGATTATACTTTCCCTTGCGCTTGTGGTTGGCAGGCAGTGCAGCTTGTCAGAGGTGAACCAGCCAACAGATTATACTTTCCCTTGCTCTTGTGGTTGGCAGGCAGTGTAGCCTGTCAGAGCCTAATTACCTGCCAGCATCTGCTTCTTTAACTAGAAACCCCACAAAGAGCAACTTGTCATGGCTTCCACAGTTGACAGGTTGTGCTTCCCATCCAAGAAATCTAGTTTAGGCAGTCCACTCTGGCAGGACTAAAACAGCTGGCAGACTGTGCTTCTCTTACTCTGAGTGGTTGACTGGCAGCACAATCTGTCAGGCTCAAGCACTTCACAACATGTGCTTCCCTCACTGGAAATACCGCTGATGGAGCAAGGTAACTGAGAAAATTTTGAACCCCCTAAATATTAATATTAATTATTAACGTTATTAATTGATTTGAAAATTAATCAACATTTTACTTGTTTTTCTTATAAAACATTTTACTAAAATTGCAATTTATGTGCAAACTAACCTACTTACAATTGTAAATGTGAAATAATAGTGATATAATCATTTGCGTACTAATTAGAGTGATTTTGCATGATTTGTGCTATGTAGGGACTTGTATTGTGGCAAAAGAATACGGATGGTAAGTAAACATAGCTTTGTATGTCGCTTTGCTAGGTAACACCTAATTGGGGTACGTAGAATGACGGGTGGAAAACGAAAAGGCTTATTTTCTTTATTCTTAAATATTATTGTGCTTGTTTTCATAATAGTTCGCTCAGGCCTGCTAGGCCGCGCTGTAAAAATGGCTGCCGAGGTAGATGAGCTTAAACGCGCAAGTGCAAAATGGCTTCCAAGTGGAAGAAAAGCTGTAGAACCATACCACATGGTTTCTTATTGAGCCCAGAATGAAAAGGGGATCAAGGTCACCATGACCTATCAGCGAGATGGGTGCCAAAAAGGGACTCAGCGAGAATGCATGGGAACCGAAGATGCAGCCGTGAATTAACAATGAACTGTTTTAATAAAGATACAAGAGAAGTTACAAGTGAGGAACTGTCAATCAGATTGGTAATGTCCTAAAACCGTGTGAAAGGACGAAATTATAAACATTTGTTGGAACTGGTTTGAACAAGGAGGGCAATGAGGAGATGTTTGCCACCCCTCCAATGGACCAATTAGCGTGAATCTCGCCCCAAAGATTGAAACATTTCTGTTTAGTAAGCTAGTAATAGGGTATAAGAGGGCCTACTCTTAAGTAGGAGGAGCGCTTTTCATACATAATTTTTGAGCACTGGACGCTGATGCTGGAGAACTGCTGCTATTTTCCTATAGGCCATTTTCTTTTAAAATAATTAATCTTTTTGTTTTAAATCTGACTGGGAAGGAACGGGAACGTTGCGGGAAACCTGTATGGGTGACCTGTAGAGGAGGCCTGTTTAGCGGGACAGTCAGTCAGTTTTTGGGAGTTCTATGCTGTGATTTGCAATCTATCTGCTGTGACGAACTTTATTTTTCCATCTAAAAGGGTATGCATAATTTCTCTAAAGTTTCTTCCTTATAATGATAATAAATGTATTAATTGATTAATAAAATTGAGATTTCCTATGCATCTTTAAACCTTTAGATAAACTTTATTATAAATTAAAACTATGAGTCTGTGGTTCTTTAGCTCAATAATAAATGCAAATATTAATAGGTTAAAGTGATTGAGCTGGTCTTAATCACCATCAACTGATTCCTACTAGTTGGTCCATCGACCAATGAGCGGAATACCTTGATGTTTTAGAAATCGACAGGATTTAATCTAATTATGTATGATGTTTGAGAAAATATCTTGTCAACTTTAAAAAGGTATCCCGTTCTCTTCCAGCAGTCTTTAACTTTTTCTCCTAGGTAAAGGTGGATGAGATCCAGGGAATATTTGAGTGAGTGAATGTATATGAGGTGTTATGGGCCCCACCGTCATATTGGTATAGTTGTTGTGTTTCCAACCTGGATGTTATGTCCACAGGAGAGGAAGTTATATTAGTCGCGCTGGATCAGATTTCTTGGTAGCAGAGTTATGGTTACTATAGATTAGTTTGGTGATTATTGATCATCGATTATTGATTATTTCATGTCTAACACTTTATGTTGAGTCGTGTTATGTTATATGTAAGTCGGAAATTTTGAAACTTCCGGGAAGTAGGAAGTGGACACGTGTGGCAAGAGAAGTCACACGGAATAGTGCATTGTCTAGGTTTTCAAAATGGTGATAACACAGGCTGTGTTATGATAGGGACATTTTCTGTGTAAAACGTGTATGAGTGAAATAGCAACCGGTTTTCTTGTGAAACTCTGGCCTTAATTCTCAGGAGCAGTGTAGTCTCCACATGTGTTTTATCCCCAGAGAAACGGGTTTACCCCTTGCTTGAAAGAAGGGTAAGGTAGAGGGAAGTGCTACACTTATCGAACAAAATAGTATTCTTGCAAAATTGAGTAAGCTATCACTTTGTTTAGTGAAAACAGACAATGGAAATGTGTTTTTGATGTCATAATTAACCAGAAACAGTCAAGAGAATATTGCCGATAAATTTTGTAAAGGAGTGGTCAGGAGCAGAACTGACGTAGAGAAAAGGCCGCGCTGGGATTGGCCAGTGCAATAGAAACACGGAAAACGCCCTGATTGGTGCGTTGGTGTGAGACGCGCTGAGATAGGTCTGAAAAGCAGTGACGTAGAAGCTTCGGATTGGTGCGTTAGTGTGAGACGCGCTGGGATAGGTCCGAATAGCACATAGAGATCAGAATAGAGTTACGAGCTTGCAGAAAGGAAAGAAATTGTGAAAAATGGCTTATTATGAATATGGTAGAGAGAAACCGTCATGGATGGCAAAAATTAAGAACTTCTTTAAGAAAGACAAGAAAGTAGTGACTAGAGAGGGACAGGTAATTCCTCTGCCGAAAACACCAGCTTCGCATATGATGCTGAAATATGGTTATCACACTTGCATTTGGTTAGAAAATTGGACAAAATATACTCAGAATGATGGAGTATTGGCTTTTCCAGAGAATGGTTCATTTAACGTAGCAGTACTTCGAAATTTGAGAGAGAAAATGACAAAGCTTGAGCCAAGACCTAGACCGACACAGTTTGAAGCGTTAGGTGAATGGGAAGACGAGATGTATGAACGCGAAAGATACAGAGGTGAAAAGAATCGTGGTTTTGTTCCTGGAAGAATGTGGGGAGTGAATCATGAGGACAGAATGAAGCGTTGGAGGTATGCTAATATGACAGAAGGTTTGTTTCCAGCTTTTGCAGTTGAGGAAGGTACAAGAAAGAAGTGTATGGAGAAAAAGAAACATACAGTTACAGAAAGGTACTGGTATGGAAGTAGTGAGACAGAGGATGAGTTGCTGGAAGACATTTTAAACAGAAACCCACCTCCATATCAACAGAATTCAGCGGTGGTGACACCCAATGCACCGCCAATGGAAACTGGGAGGAATAAAAGTCCAGAACGCAGATATGAGATAAATAGGTCAAATGAACAGTTAAAAACCCCACAAAGCAAAAAATATGATGGCGACAATGCAGCTGAGTTAGCAAAAACTACAAAAGAATTGACTGAGAAAATAAGAGAGTTAACAATGAACATGGAAGCTGTAACTGTGCCAGTGACAATAGGACCAGTAATACCAGTTTTTGAGAACCAGAAAATAGATGAACATTCCTTAGTTATCCCCATGAACTCAAATTTGCAAAGAATGAGAGAAGGGATGGAACTAGAAACTGAGGCGGTAAGAAATTTGGTCAGTTCATATAGACCGAGCCCACCTACCAACCTGACAACAAATGAGAGTGAAATAAGGAGGATTCCTATGGGAACTGAGTCTGCATCAGAAACTCCAGAAAGGAATAGAAATTGGATAGAAATAAATAGTACACCTGTAGGTCCAACTCCAGACAAATTAAATGAGTGGATGAGAAATTTGCAAAAGAAAGAGACAGAACCAAAACCATTAGATGTAATAAGGTTAAAAATAGATATGGAAGAGTTAATTTTAGGAACCATTGGCACAGAAAAACTGAAGACATACCAGGACGACGAGATAAAGTTCTTGTGCAAGAGCATTACTTGGAGAGCTAGAAATCTACATGACAAATTGGAAGAGACAGCGAATGAACTAGGAGTGGAATTTGTGAAAGTCAGGAGTTTACAGAAACCGTATAGGGTAGATTTTTGTGAGAAAGATATAGAAAATCTGAACACATCAGGACGGTTAACCCAGATAAAAGAGTTGATTGTTTTGCAGAGAAGTGGGGTGATGTGGACAGATGGAGAAGCAGGTGGACTAAAAGGAATGAGAAAACAACTGACAAAGCGTCTTTGGCTTTTGCGGTGACAGACAAGGAGTCAGTTGTAAGGGAGTATCCGATGAGAGAAACTCCAGGAGGTAGTTATGTACATGTCCCCTGGTCCAGACAAGACATACTGTCATTTACAAATGACTTTCCAAAATTGAGAGAGAAACCTGTAGAATGGTATAGACAAGTGGAAAGGTTTGTCAAAGTTTCAAAGGTATTGTGGGTAGATTTGGATGGATTGTTTGACATTGTGGTACCAGCTGATTTGTGGACGGAATGTAAAAATACTATTGATTGGCCAACTATAGAATATCCCAGAGATGTAAAAACAGGAGCGCCAGGACCAGAGATCATGAGGAAATACGACCAAGTTATTACCTTTTTGAAAAACAAAATTCCGCTCAAAGAAACTGATTGGGTAAAAATTGACCGAACTACGCAGGAGAGTAAGGAATCTGTACATGCCTACTATGAGAGGCTACTATTGGTCTTCAAACAATATAGTGGCTATGAGACTCTGAATGAGAAAGACATGAGTCATTTTGTATATAGATTTGTTTAGGGGCTGAAACCAGAAATAAGTGAAATGATTAAACAGCATATGATAGGGTGGCAGAACAGTACAGTAGATGAAGTGTTGAGGTATGCTAAGTATTGTAGTGATGACATTGAGTGTAGACAACGAAAATTAAAAGAGAAAGCAATGTGGGCGCAAGTAAAAGTTGCAGAAAAACAGGAAGCTCAATTAAATAATCAGAGTAATGAGACAGGACAAACTAAATCTAAACCGAATATAGGTAAAGGTAAAGGCCAAATGAGTATAGAAGAAGCAAAGAAAAAGTGGCCATGCCACAATTGCGGAAAGTTAGGGCATTGGAGAAACGAGTGTAAATTTCCTCCAAAAGCTAATGCAGAAAATCAATCATTAAATCCACAGGTGCAGAGTGAGGTGAGTTATCAACAGCTGCAGCAACCGCAGGTAGTTACTCAACAGAGTCAGGTGCCACAACCACCACTTCCCAAGAGTGTAAATCCACAGAGATACAGTGCAGAGACAGGATTCTACAGAGGAGAGCAGGTAACACAATTGCCGCGCGCCGCTGCGATATCGCAGTATTGGTTACGACAGGATGGGAATGAATCGGATGAAAGTTTATGATGGTGCCTAGGAGAGGAGGAAGAGTGCGTGCTTGGCGCAACTCTAGAGGTAGATCAGTCAGGTCCATTTGTGGATGGAGAAGTGAATGGTGCAAATGTAACATTCCTTGTGGACACTGGAGCTACCCTTTCTACTGTTAGATCAGTGGAAATTCCAAACCTTCCTCTCTCAGGTGAATATATCCAAGTCGTTGGTGTCTCAAACCAGCAAATCAAAGTGCCTCTTACCAAATTAGTAGAAGTAAAAGTAGGACCATTTAGAGAAATGCACCGATTTGTGGTATGTGATTGCAGTCCTGTAAATTTACTTGGACGTGATCTACTTTGTAAAATGAACTGCACCATCTATTGTACTCCGGATGGAATTGCATTTCAGACGCCAGATGAAGATGTGTTATATAAAATGACCGTGGCAGAATTAGAACCAGGAGTGAATGATTTGTTTCCTGTATTCGATATAGAGAAAATCCCAAATGAATTAAAGGAAACAGTAAAACAGGAGGTGTGGGATTTTACAGGTGAAGATATTGGGTTAATGAGAGGAGTAGACCCTGTTAAAATTTCTGTTAGAGAAGGAACACATTTTCCAAATACCCCACAGTATAAATTGACGCCAGAAATCATTGAAGGAATAACACCCGTAATAAACAAAATGATCGAACAAGGAATTTTGAAAGAAATAATGAGCAGTCCATGTAATTCGTCCATAATGGGACTGAAAAAGCCAAATGGAACATATAGAATAGTGCAGGATTTAAGAAAGATTAATAAAATCGTTGTTCCGTGTTGTCCAATTGTACCAAACCCTGCTGTAATACTATATCAGATTCCACGCGAGGCAGAATGGTACACTGTCATTGATTTGTGCCATGCATTTTTCTCTATTCCGTTACATCCAGATAGCCAGCCAATATTTGCATTCAGGTTCGGAGAGCGTATTTTGGCATGGTGCCGAATTCCTCAGGGGTATACAGAAAGCCCCTCGATCTTTAATCAGATCTTAAAGAAATCACTGGAAGATTTAAGAATGCCTGAAAAATCGGTGATGGTTCAGGACATTGATGACCTATTAGTGGCATCAAAAACCAGAGAAGCATGTGTTACTGACACCATTGCTTTACTGAACCATCTAGCAGGAGGTGGACATAAGGTGTCCCCATCAAAATTACAGTTTTGTCAACAGGAGGTTCAATACCTAGGTCATAAAATTGAAAAGGGAGTGCGAAAGGTAACGACAGAGAGAATAAAAATTATCCGAGGAATGAGAGCTCCTATGACACAAAGAGAGGTGAGAATGTTTCTGGGAATGGTTGGATATTGTCGACAATGGATAAGTGGATTTTCGCTAATTGCAAAACCATTACAGCGACTGACAAAAAGGATGTTAAAGATCCGTTTGAATTAAATGATGAAGAGATGAAGGCATTCAGAGAACTAAAAGCGAGACTGTGTGAGGCACCGGCACTGGGAATGCCTGACTATGAAAAAGATTTTGAACTGTATTGCAGTGAGAGAGATGGATGTGCACTTTCAGTTTTGGTGCAAAGACATGGAAATATGAAAAGACCTATTGCATATTTTTCAGCTGTTTTAGACCCAGTAGCAAAGGCGTTGCCCGGATGTCTGAAAGCAGTAGCTGCTACTTGTGTGAGTCTGGAACAAAGTGAAGGCATTGTGATGGGATACCCACTGAGGGTATATGTTCCACATTCTGTCGAAATTTTTTTGACAAGAACCAAAACTCAATACATGACACATAGTCGGCTGACTAGATATGAGAAAGTGATTTTAAGTGCAGACAATGTAACCATTGACAGATGCACAAGCGTGAACCCATCAACATCATTGCCGGATGAAGAGAGTGAGTCAGACAAAGATGAAGTTGACCATGATTGTCTGAATGTACTTGAGTACTGTACAAAACCTAGGCCAGATATTAAAGATGAGCCTTTAAGAGAATCAGATTATGTAATGTTTGTGGATGGCTCATGCTTGAGGACAAGTGAAGGAGTTTTGAGTGCGGCGTATGCTGTATGTACAGTAGCTGCAATAATGGAAGCATCTTGTTTGAGAGGGATACGTTCCACCCAAGTGGCTGAGCTGATTGCTCTAATTCAGGCATGTAAATTGGGAAAGAATGTCCGAATCACAGTGATCACGGATAGCCAGTATGGCTTCGGAGTGGTCCATGATTTTGGGCAGATCTGGTCCCAAAGAGGTTTCTTGACATCTGCAGGAACTTTGATTCGAAATGGTGAGTTTGTAAAGAAATTACTTGAGGCGATACAGCTGCCTAAACAAATAGCCGTGGTGAAGTGTAATGCACACAAAAATGGGGAAGACTACATAACCGTGGGCAATAAGTATGCCGACGAGATAGCTCAGTATTGTGCAAAAAATGTAGACTCACTGAACCGAAAGAGAGAAAGAGAGCATGTTTCATGTCCTTTGCTTTTTACTAACATTGTCGAAACCTGGGCAGAGGTGAGACAATTACAGGAAGCAGCAGATGATGAGGAAAAAGATAACTGGATAAAAGCAGGATGCAGGAAAAGAGAGGAAGATGATGTTTGGGTTTATAGAGATGAAAGACCAGTTATGCCTGATAGCATGATTTCTGACATGGCACGGATGTACCATGGACAAGCTCATATTGGGAGAGATGCAATGATCCGACTTTTCAGACAAACCTGGTATAACCCAAAATTCAGGGCCAAAGCTGAAAGTCTTTGTCAGAGATGTCTTACCTGTCAACAGATAAATCCAGGAAGGAAGACGGTAGTGAGTTTAGGAAGGATAGGACGAGAAGGAGGTCCTTTCACGAGAATGCAGTTGGATTTTATAGAAATGACCCCAAGCAATAGACTGAGGTATGTTCTTGTGGTCGTCTGTTTGTTTTCTCGTTGGGTGGAAGCCTATCCGACCAGAAGGAATGATGGGATTACAGTGGCTAAACTCCTGTTGAGAGAATTCATTCCAAGGTATGGTTTTCCAGTAACGATTGAAAGAGATAGAGGAACACATTTTCAAAATGAACTAATTCAACTGATATGTGAAGCTCTTGGTATTCAACAGAAATTACATTGTGCATACAGACCAGAGGCTTCTGGAGTGGTAGAACAAGTGAATGGCACAATAAAAAATAGATTAGGAAAAATGTGTCAAGCCACAGGACTCAAATGGCCAGATGCCCTTCCACTGGTACTGATGACTATCAGAAGTATACCTGAAAGAAAAACAGGTCTGAGTGCCCACGAGATAATCATGGGACGAGCAATGAGACAAGCACATGTACCTGTCAACAAACTACTGACTATAACTGATGATCTTATATTGGATTATTGCAAAGGATTGGCTGATGTGGTACATTCTGTGTTTCATCAGGTTGGACCGGATGCGACAACTCTTGAAAGAAAACCAGCTCATGATTTGAGCCCAGGAGATTGGGTCTGCATAAAAGTCCACAGAAGAAGAAACTGTTTGGTTCTTCGCTGGGACCGGCCACGACAAGTGATCCTGGTGACAACAACTGCAGTCAAGTGTGCAGGAGTGAAAAACTGGGTGCATGCCAGCCACACCATCAGAGTTCCAGATCCTGAAGCTCAACCTGTAAGTCGACATCTGGAGATATCTGATACCAGTTCAGCATCCGATGAAGAAGAAGAAACAAGCAGGGTTCCAGAACCTGAAGATCGACCTGTAAGTCGACATCTGGAAGACCCAGGTACAAGTTTAACAGCAGGAGAAGAATTTGAAATAGCAAAGGTTCCAGAACTTGAAGATCGACCTGTAAGTCGACATCTGGAAATATCAGATACCAGTTCAGCACCTGATACAGATCAATCAGACTGTGATGAAAAGCTAAAGAATAAATGGAAAATTGACACCATAAATGAAGAAACTGAACAAAGAGACAGTGACAGTGAACAGCCAAGCACAAGTTATGGTAAAAATCCTACAGAAAGTGTCAAAATAGATAAAGCAAGGATAGATTCAAATAGAGAGATAGAAAAATCGGAAGACACCCGAGGAGCAATAGGGACGGAACAACAAACAAATGAACAGGGAAATATAGAAACAGATAGAGAGATCAACGGAGATCCGGAAGAACATCGAGGAGGGATAGAAATTAGTGATCAAACAGAAAAGACACAGGAAGAAGCAGAGGTAGACAAAGAAAGTGAAATCATAAAGTTCAAAATAAGAGGAAATGAAGTAAGGTCTGAAACAGAATCAGAAGAAAGTGAAGAAGAGAGAAAACAGAAACTAGGACCAAGAAAGGGAACTTGGAGAGCAGAACGAGAAGAAAAAGAAAGTGAATCAAAAAGGCAGAGAAAAGGAAATAATTGGCCCCACGAAGTCAAAAGATTGAGATACAAAATCATAAACATAAACAAAGATAATGCAGAACAAGTAAATGAGATAACAAGTCAAAAGGAACAAGAAAAACAAAGTGGAAAACAATTACAGAAAACGAAAAGAGTTAAGAAGGCTAATTTGAAATATAAGTCATCTGAGCGGCTATACATTGCACTAACTGATATCAAGAAAGAAGAAATCACTCACAAGAACCCAGAACAAAGCTGCAAACAAACGGGTGAAAGTGAAGTGCAACAATTTTGAAGAGATTAAAAAGAAGTTTTTGCCGGACTGGACACTAAAACCGAATAAGACAAGAAAGAGTTCTGAGAAGAACTAAAAAGAGTACCAAACGAGACAAATTGAGAAAGTAAAGTGGCTAAAACATCATTTTGAGGGCTGGTGACACATTTTCTGTACAAATATATATATAGGTAATAGAACGAGATGGTAGACATAGAGAATAGATGTGCGTTTTTACATAGGTGGTGTAGAATGTGTTTCTTTTGTACAGGTTTATTAATGTTCGTATGGCTTATTTTAGCGATCACCATTCCAATTAGATTAGCTGTAGAAGAAACGTCTTTATTAGGTAACAACACAAAGGAGGATAAGTAAGCTAACATACAGAACACAGCAACATTAATAGATAGTGCAGAATTACATAAAGATAGATCCATAACTGACTTTTCAAAGAACGTTTTCACAAAATAATTATATGAATATGTAGAAACCATGGATGTAAGAGATTGTTATGTTTGTATGCAATTACTCTGCGTCTGTTTCAGAAGGTGTGACCTATCATCACCTTCCTTTGACGTATGGAATAACATGTAGTGTTTTAGCTAGTTTGTTTTATAAAACAGGTAGATTACAATATTATTACACTGATATAAATAAGATTTTTGCAAAAATTCCTATAATTCCTGAATTGAACAAGGTGAAAGGAGCAAAAATGTTTGGTGAATTTTTCTTAGAAAATAAAGATTTGACATTAGATGATATAGTTAAACACAACCTTACCTGGGAGTTAAAGAATGAAGAAAAGGTATTTTTAGAGATGGTGGAAAGCAGAAGAGTCAAATTTCAAAGATAGGTAATAGAAGAAGAGACAAAAACACCCCTATGGGCATTTGAAGGAGAAAGTAATGATAAGAAAAAGACAAATGCAGCTATGACTCTAGATTGGCCCCAACAGGGAAAGTTGTGTATCAGTAGAAATAGAACTAGGTTTGACAACTATTTCGTGGGTTCCAGTGACTGCCGAGATAATTATAAAATTTTAGGAGGATGGGGATTCAAATGAGGAAAAGATCCAATATTTCCAGGGATCTATTATATTTGTGGGAACAGAGCTTATTACAGGTTGCCGGACCATTGGTATGGGACATGCTACTTAGGCTTGGTCTTTCCAAAGATTTTTCATGTAGAAAGAGAAGAAAAAGGAACACACGAAATGGGTGCAACATTCACGCGTAGAAAAAGGGAAAGTTTTTCAGAAATAGTGGGTGACATTTTTGGAGCAATGATACCAAAAGTGGGAATATCTTTGAATGCATTTAAAATTCAGAAATTGTCCACAGTAGTAGATCGTTTATCAACGAATACTGCTGGAGGGTTCTTGATGGTAAATACCGAGATGGTTGAATGTAAATAAACAATTAGGAAATGAATAAAAAAAGTGGACCTATTACTAACTAACAACCATAGTGACCAGAAACAGTTGAGTATCAAAAATATATTTTATTTTATTTTTTTATATATATTTGTTGAGAATATTTAGATATAATTTTTTAAATGAACAAAAACATTTTTTAATAGCAAAATTACACATAGCATCAATTGTAAATATCTATTATTCTTTGCCTATGCATATCTTTTGAAAAGAATGCATTTGTGATTAGCATTATCTAATTGCACATAGTTAATGTTATGTAGTTGTACATGGCCTAATGATGCATCATATTATTTAAAAAAGATGTCAAAACTAAACCAATATTGTGATAGCATATGTAATTCTGAACCAAGATGAATTCAATACAGACAATACAATACAGACAATACAATAATGGCTAACATAATTCGTGTCAAAATACCGAGATGGTTGCCATGAGAGCTATGGTGATGCAAAATCGACTTGCCCTTGACATTCTTTTGACAAAAGAGGGAGGAGTCTGTGGAATGTTGAAAGTCCAACATTGTTGCACTTACATTCCAGAGAAAAGTGAAAATATACAAAAGTATATAAAGAATATTACTAATTTGTACAAAGAACTTGTTCCACTGGAGGTTGAAAATGCTTGGGAGAAGCTTGGTAAGAGTTTTTCCTCAATACCAAAATGGTTCACTGAAATAGGTAGTTCTATTGTACGGAAAGTTTTGATATCAGCAACAGTAGTAATTTTAGTAGTGTTATGTTTGAAATTTATTATTATATGTATAAAAAGGAGAAAAAGGCAAAACAAAATGAAAAGAGAAAATAAGATAAATAAAGAAAGAGAACGAGAATTAGGTGAAATAGAACTGGAAGAACTGAAAGAAAGCATGTATGAGAGAACCAAAAGACAAGATGAAAGGGATACAGATGTGTAAAACTAACAAGAAGCAAATGGACAAGAAACAATGCTATCTGAAAATTTGGGTGACATGGGTTTTTGTGGTGATATTAAAAATCACCAAAGGGGGGAGTTGATGGAGCAAGGTAACTGAGAAAATTTTGAACCCCCTAAATATTAATATTAATTATTAACGTTATTAATTGATTTGAAAATTAATCAACATTTTACGTTTTTCTTATAAAACATTTTACTAAAATTGCAATTTATGTGCAAACTAACCTACTTACAATTGTAAATGTGAAATAATAGTGATATAATCATTTGCGTACTAATTAGAGTGATTTTGCATGATTTATGCTATGTAGGGACTTGTATTGTGGCAAAAGAATACGGATGGTAAGTAAACATAGCTTTATATGTCGCTTTTGCTAAGTAACACCTAATTGGGGTACGTAGAATGACGGGTGGGAAACGAAAAGGCTTATTTTCTTTATTCTTAACTATTATTGTGTTTGTTTTCATAATAGTTCGCTCAGGCCTGCTAGGCCGCGCTGTAAAAATGGCTGCCGAGGTAGATGAGCTTAAACGCGCAAGTGCAAAATGGCTTCCAAGCGGAAGAAAAGTTGTAGAACCATACCACGTGGTTTCTTATTGAGCCCAGAATGAAAAGGGGATCAAGGTCACCATGACCTATCAGCGAGATGGGTGCCAAAAAGGGACTCAGCGAGAATGCATGGGAACCGAAGATGCAGCCGTGAATTAACAATGAACTGTTTTAATAAAGATACAAGAGAAGTTACAAGTGAGGAACTGTCAATCAGATTGGTAATGTCCTAAAACCGTGTGAAAGGACGAAATTATAAACATTTGTTGGAACTGGTTTGAACAAGGAGGGCAATGAGGAGATGTTTGCCACCCCTCCAATGGACCAATTAGCGTGAATCTCGCCCCAAAGATTGAAACATTTCTGTTTAGTAAGCTAGTAATAGGGTATAAGAGGACCTACTCTTAAGTAGGAGGAGCGCTTTTCATACATAATTTTTGAGCACTGGACGCTGATGCTGGAGAACTGCTGCTATTTTCCTATAGGCCATTTTCTTTTAAAATAATTAATCTTTTTGTTTTAAATCTGACTGGGAAGGAACGGGAACGTTGCGGGAAACCTGTATGGGTGACCTGTAGAGGAGGCCTGTTTAGCGGGACAGTCAGTCAGTTTTTGGGAGTTCTATGCTGTGATCTGCAATCTATCTGCTGTGACGAACTTTATTTTTCCATCTAAAAGGGTAAGCATAATTTCTCTAAAGTTTCTTCCTTATAATGATAATAAATGTATTAATTGATTAATAAAATTGAGATTTCCTATGCATCTTTAAACCTTAAGATAAACTTTATTATAAATTAAAACTATGAGTCTGTGGTTCTTTAGCTCAATAATAAATGCAAATATTAATAGGTTAAAGTGATTGAGCTGGTCTTAATCACCATCAACTGATTCCTACTAGTTGGTCCATCGACCAATGAGCGGAATACCTTGATGTTTTAGAAATTGACAGGATTTAATCTAATTATGTATGATGTTTGAGAAAATATCTTGTCAACTTTAAAAAGGTATCCCGTTCTTTTCCAGCAGTCTTTAACTTTTTCTCCTAGGTAAAGGTGGATGAGATCCAGGGAATATTTGAGTGAGTGAATGTATATGAGGAGTTATGGGCCCCACCGTCATATTGGTATAGTTGTTGTGTTTCCAACCTGGATGTTATGTCCACAGGAGAGGAAGTTATATTAGTCGCGCTGGATCACCGCACTCATAGCGCAATTTGGGAGAGATTTACAAAAAAGTCACAGTGCAGCGCAGCCCCCCCCCCTGCACAGCTGCGCTGCGTTGGGCGACAGGGAAGGAGCAGGAGAGCACCATATCTTCAGAGATATGGCTCTCTCCTCCCCTTTCCCTTGCGCCAGCACTGATTTCAGTGGCTGTGTGCCATGCACACATCTTAGCCATAGCGCTAGGATATGTGCATGAGTCTAGCATAGGTTTTGTACAGGAAGGGCACAATGAAATGAAAGCATTTCTCCTGTTAGCGCCTCCTTTGAAGAGGTGTTAACTTTTGGTACAAAACCATGTCTACAAATCTTTGTAAATATTGTTTTGCGTCAAACGGCATGGGTGATTGCATGGGAACACCCATGTTCCACACATGTAATGCCACCTCATTGCTAAGTACCGCAAAGCAGTGCTTTGGGCTGCTTTGCAGTAGGCTGTTAGGGTGCTTTCCAGCGCAAAACAAGTTTTGTGCTGGAAAGTAAATAGCAAAAAAACACATTTTGTGCTGGTTAGCGTCACTTTTGTGACGCTAACCCAGCACAAAATGTTTATAAATCTCCTTTGTGTTCAAACAGCTGACATGATATGCTTCTCCAACCAGTGGCAGCTCCTCCGCAATGGCGGAGGAGCGTCGCCCCACTGCCTGGCTCAGAACCAGCAAATGTAAAATAAAACGATGTCCTTGCATTGTTTTAATTTACATTTGCCGGCTCTTAGCCAGCGGTGTTGGGAGGGGCAGGGCTTAGGCATGGGAGTGGGGAGGAGGAGTGCTGGTGCACTCCACTCCCTAAATGCTCATGTGTGTTTGGCTAACCGTCTCAGGCCGACCAAAACACACATGCGCACTTAGGTTTTCTCCAGCCCAGCTGCATTGAGCAGCCGGGCTGGAGAAACCCCACAGACTCCCTGGTCTGAGCAGGGCGTCTTTCCTGCCTGCTCAGACCAATCCCAGTGCTGCACTGCAGTGCGGTGATCGGACAGGGAGTCGGGCCCAGGGGCTGCTGGGACCAGCAGGCAGGAAGAGGAGAGGTGGCGTGACAAAATGCAACGCTGGAGCGGGCGTCGGCAAAAGGTAATTTGTTTTTATATTGTATTCCCCTCTCGTGCGACGCCCAACCTGCCCCACCACCCTTTGTTTACGGTGGCCACCGCTGTCTCCCACTGGAAATCCAATGTAGATAGCACAGTCCAAAACAGCTGACAGACTGTGCTTCCCTTGCTCTCAATAGATGGCCGGCAGTACAATCTGAAACGCCCCAAACACTTGCAGTGATGCATTTCCTACATTGCACATCCCAGGTTGGTGGAGTAATCAGTCAGGGCTCGTAAAGCTGGCAAGGGTGCTCTACAGGCAAGGTGTGCTCTACAGGCACGGTGTGCTCTACAGACAGTGAAGCCTCTCAAGGCAGCAGCAATACACAGACTGCGCTTCCCTTCTTCTTAGTGGTTGATCGGCCTCACAACCCCCACTGGGGGTGAACCCCTGAGAGGATGCACTCGCCTTACTGAAAATCCCAAACAAGGAGCACTATCTGTCAGAGTGAGAAAAAAAAAAAGCCTACAGGGCTTTGATGGAAATCCCGTAAAAGCTGTTCTATCTGTCAGGACTCAAAGAGCTGACAGGACTCTCCAGCCTCGCTGGAAATCTTAGACAAACTGAATGCGCCATCTAGGCAGGACAATGTGTCAGTGCTCAACGAACAACCAATGCATTCCCCTCCCGAGAAATCCCACGCAGACATGGGAAGCTGTCAGGCCACAAACAACTTAAATGATGCCCTTCTCCCACAGGAAACAGCTGACTAGCAAAACTGTGCATCAGTTCTTTTACAGGCGATAGATTGTGCTTCCCTCACTTGGAACCCCTGCTATCTGCCAGTGCTTGAACAGTTTGCCTTTCCAGGCAGTGTGATCTGCCAGAGTTTAAACAGCAAGCAGAGTGCACTCCCTTCACTCGAAATGACTTATGGCTGCACAGTGTCAAAGCTTGAGGCACTGACAGGATGCAGTGTCCTCACTGCAACACCCAGAATCTGCTCCTCAATCTGCCAGGGCTTAAACTACTGACAGCAGCATTTCTCCCACTAGTAACACAAATAGGCAGTGTAGGAAAGTAGGATCTGCTTCTTATGGTTACCCCCACTTTTTGCTTCATGTGAACCTGTTTTTGACTAGTCTGACTAGGATCCTGCTAATCAGGACCCCAGTCTATCTGCTTTTTCCCTAAACTGTCATGTTATGTACTTAGGTACACTCCAGATTGGATACTGGGGTACCCTCGTCAGTCCCTAATATATGGTACCCATGTACCCAGGGAATAGGTACCCCAGAGGCCTGCCATGGGCTGAAGCACGTCTTATGCCACCCATGAGAGGCCATGCAAAATGGAACTACAGGACTGCCATTGCAGCCTGTGTAAGTTGGTGCATGCACCACTTACTTAAGATATAGGTTTACTATATCTATGGGTCACTACACTTAAAACCTATCAGTCACCCCTATAGCAGGCCTTAACAAATCTGAAGGCAGGGTGCTTGGTTCTAAGTGAGAGGGTGCCACTGCATGAGCAGGGCACCCCTGCAGCCTACGGAGTCCATTCTCCCCGGGTTGTTAGTGCTGCAGACATTTACGACATATAGAGTGGCATTATGGGACCACGTGATGACCAACTCTAAAACAGCTGAAAGTAACCCTTTTGTGTTTGGTGTCAAACATTGTGGAATCATACCCCCACACCGGTTACCGGTGAGGGAGGTATGATTCCACCCCTCAGAAACGAGTTTTGTGAGGTCCCTGGTGTTCCCGGTACCAGCCTTCTAGTCCCGGGCAGCCCAAAATGGTTGCTGCCGCCAAGAGACACATTTCTGCCCTCCTGCTGCTGAGTCAAGCTCGAGCAGAGGAAGGTGGAACAATAGGCATCCTGTCACAGGGAGGTGTGACCACCTCCCAGACAGGATTTAGTGTATTAGACCTGTGTGGATGCGCTTGCCAGCGACTGAAAGTCTGCATGAGGGGCACATTTGGTGTCCTTGTGCATGGTCCAGTTCAAACCAGTCCTGGGAGCTGTTGGCTCCTGCTCTGGCGTGAAACTGGACAAAGGACATGGGAGTAACCTCCCCACTGTCCAGACCCTCCCCTGGGAGGGTCCCCTGAATCTGTCCAACCCTCTCCCGTGGGTACAAAAGGGCTTACCTGGCTGTAGGACGCTGGATTCGACGTGGACAAGATTCTGATCAAGAAACCACAGACCATCGACTGTCTGGACACTCTGGACTTCGCTGGACTTCGTTTGGGCCCGACTTTGTCTCCCTCTCAGTCCAAAGCATCGTCTGTGCCTGTGCACCATACATGCTCCGTGCATAACCTGTGGAGCATCAAGGACAACCGAAGACATCTCCCTTGGAGTGAAGGAGTCACACCCCTGCAACCGCAGGCACCACATCACGATTGACTGGTCTGCTGCTCCTGAGCTCCTACGGACTCCAAAGGCTCCAGCAACACAGGAGATAGGTTTCTACGTCCCACGAGGTCTGAGCTGCCCTCTCACTAAGTTTGAGGCCAGAATCTCTCGTGGGGGCTGCAATAACCGTACCCCTGTGCACTGCACTCATTTGCAAGTGAATATGCTTGTTGGCATTTCCTGAACAAGTGCACTGGGCTCCAAGTAGCCTCAACCTCTGGCACCATTTCCTACAAAGAACTCTGGCCTCCTTGCACTGAGTGCTCCGTGGGATGCTGCTTTGTGAAAGTGCTCGAGGTCCCCTCGCGACTACTGTGCCTCCAGCCTGTGGGTCCTCTTAAGGGTCAACTCTGCTTTTCTTGGGCTCCACTGGTTGCTCCAGATTTGCCCTGACTTCCCTGTGTTTGGTGAGTCTCCTGGACCTTGCTGGTCCGAACCATAACCTTTGTTGACCTTCTTTGTGGGTTGCCGTTGCCAAGGCTTGTTGGTGCTCCTGCCGGACCCCGACCCCTCAGCACCCGACATCCTTTGTGGGACAGCTTGTATCCGGCTCCTGGTTGTCCTCGATGTCTCCTGGTCCCTGTGGCTGCAGAGTCAAGAACCCCCTCAGCGCACCTGAAGCACCCAACATCGGTGGGCATTTATCTACCGAGCCCCTGGTAGGTAACTCCTGAGTGACCCAGACTCTGTCCCCTCTGCTTTCAGGTACTCTTCGCCAAGAATCCACCTTTGGATTCCAACTGACACTTTTCTTCTTCCCAGCAGTGGCTCTTCGAAGTCCTCCATAGAGATCGACAGCGGATTCTGATGGCACTTCAGACCTATGCACCCGGCTCCCCTGGGATAGGTAACTCTGGCACTACGGTATCCATGGGTGAGGTGGCTCTCCAACCTCCTAACTTCCACGGGGTTTCTTCGAAATCCACTGGGAAGGGTCCTTAAACTTTAAAACTTCAACCGCGACTTCCCCATAGAATTGTACGGAGCAAGCGGTCGTGTTCCCACACTGCACCCATCCTCCGTGGGGTCCCTACTCACTCACCTTGGGTGGTTCCTTGGGGTGCCAGCGATTCTACATCCTCTAGACACTGTCTTAACTCGAGTCGTGGTTCTTATACCACTATTTTAGTATATGGTCTGGTCTCCCCCTGGAGCCCACTGTCTATTAGTGCTATTTACTATTGTTTCTTGCTACAGTATTGTGTGCTTTGTGATTATCTGCATGTAGCAGATATTGTGTCATACTAGAGAGTGTTATATAAATAAATACATATTTCATTTAACCAATACTATAAGATTGCATTCTGGTAAAACAAGCTGCTTAACATTCCTTCAAAACTAAGCCTGAGGCTGCTCTCCACAGGTACCACATTCTGGAACACACATAGAAAGAGGTAATTGCTGCTAAGAATTGTTTTTGTGCTGGAAGGTATCAGTTCTTGATAAAAATCAATCCAGCCTGTAACGTAGACACCCTTGCACCATGGTGCAAGGGTGCCTGCTTCTGTGTTAGTCAGAACACAGTGGGCTAGCAGAACTGTGCCATATCTTAGTAGATATGGTGCATTTCTGTTATTTCCTCTTCACAGAAAGCAGCGCAGCAACTTTGCTTGCTGCCCTGCATTGCATGATTTTTTTAAAAATATGCCTCTATGAGTTTATTATAGAACTTATGCAATTGGCTTAATATCAACAGCTTAATTTAAGAATGCTCCTCAGTGTCATTAGCCTACCGTTGTGAAGATGTGGTTTTGCAAATTTCAAACTCAATGTAAATGAGAAACTCCTTGAACCCTCTTTCCTGTTGAACAGAGCACCATTGTCAGATTTTATTGTTTAAGTTATGCCATATGCTCAGAATATCTGAATGTGGATTGGAACTACAACACCAACTGAGGTGCAGAGAACTACTATCACCGTAAGAAACATTGAGTATCCATTAATACATGCGAGGAGGTGCTGCCCATTTGCAGTAGGTCCAAAGAAATCAACTGTCAGTGCCCTGTGGTGACAGAGATATCACAAGAGCCTCAGGTGCAGACTGTTTGTTTACGCTTTGGAATCCATGATAGGAAACCTAGCATTTCATCCAGTAGCTCATTCATGAAAGGTCATGTTTTGGTTTGGTGGCCATTGTTGACTTCCTGGGCTAAATACACAGCATCCCTTATGAGAGGTTTGGGAATGACCAGTGGCGTTTCTTCTGAGAAGCAGTCCTTTTTCCTGCGGCAAGCAGTGCTTAATTTGTGCCGGTGCTTTCCGGTGCTCAGCACCGGCACTTATTTTACCGGGCCGGGTCTATACGATTTTTTTCTGAGTCCTGGCCCGGTAATTATTAAACATAAATTCCTGCTCTCCTTAAGTGGCTACCTGGTATGTCCTCGGAAGTCCCACCCAGGTCCAGGCATATCGAAGGAGCGTCAGCATCACGTTAGTGATGTCACGTCGCGCCTGATTTTCCCGGAACACATTGGTTTATTTCCGGCCGTTGGAGAGTAGCTGAGGGCGGGCTGTTGGATGAGCTGGGGGCGGCAAGGCATGCTGGAAGTGTGCAGGACTGCCAAGAAATGTTTTACTATATTACCAAGTCCAGCAGAAGTGAATATGTACGAGCGCCCGCTATCAATATAGGTATCATTTTCATTTATAGATTTTACTTGCTTCAAAAATGACAAGCGCCGCTCCAAAAATAAATATCCAGCATTAAGCACGTTCTTTTACTCTCCTGTCTCCCGTGCTGACTGAGGGCCTGCGCTTCAGATTTATGGCCTTCTAAAATACGGACGATGGTTGCCAGAGGCTGCTTTGCTTGAGTTTCGTTATAGTTTGGATTTGCTAGCATTTAGCAGGATTCCATGAAAAGGAAATCCTTCGTAAAAATAGCGCGTAGCATGCATTTCTATCAGCACTGACCTAGAGCTGTCTGTAATGGTGCATTCGAAGAACTCATGGCTCACCACTAACTATGGTGTGCACTTGCTGCTCTGCACTCATTAGTCCAAGTCCGTTTTTGTTGGTCGGTGCCTAAAATGTTTTTTTGAGTGGCTTACAAATGTTGAAAGCTTATTTCTATGCCTTTAGGCTATGTTTATCCAAACAACGATGATCGAATGCACACCATTCTAATACCTTTATTCTACGTTGCTTGAAACTAATTTGACTCTTGCATGCAGCCTGGGCTTGCGTGCTCTGCCCCTGTAACACGCATGTATGATATCAACAAAACTGGAATGTTTGTACAGTGTAATTATAGCTGCCTCGTCGATCGTTTGCACCCAGGAAAGTTTAAGCAGAATAAACAACATGATGTTGCATGTAAGGTGATTTGGTAACATCACTTCCACAAGTGGTAATTCACGTTTAGAGTTATGGACTAACAGACTGTCATTGCAGATCATCATTGCCTGTATAAAAATGCTTTTTCATCAACAAATGATCAGTGCTATGTAGAACATCTAAATTGAAAAAAAAATTATGTTGTATAACAAAAAATTTGGAAATCGTAGCTATTAGAAAGTTATTGGAAGGGTGGGCCATAGGATTTGATGGGGCTGGCATTTTGAAATACACAGGTTCTTGAATGTGTAGTTAGAAGCCAGGGGTTAATTAGTAGGTGTAGGTAGGTTCACAGAGGGGCAGGAAGAAGCATTTGGTTAATCAGCAGGGTAATAGTAGGGTGAGGTCATGCTGAGTGAGCTACAAAGGGGAGGATCACATGATAGATGCAAATTGAGCACTTTCACGCAGAAGATGTGGAAAGCGGTTGGAGTTCATGCACTGTGAAATGGAGAATGCAGGTACACAAGAAAGCTCAGTTCATTTTGGTTGTGGCTATGTCTGTTATTACTATAGAGTCAGTTTTCAATCAGTTGATTGTGAACACAATGTATGTGATCTCACAGCCCAAGTACTCAGTCAGGGTGCATGCGAACATGGATGTAGAAGATAGAAGGAGGGCACTCTTTGGGAGAGTTTCTAAATATGTTTTTACGGGCACATTTTGGATGAGTATAAACACGTTCTTGAGGGGGACAATGAAAGGGTGTCTTGGACAGCACAACTGTGCATTGATGAGACAGGCCAAGAATGATACAGCCTTGTCACCCCTCAACTATACATATTTAATTATTCTATATTTAATAAAGCAGTGGTGTACTCTTTTCTTGCTCTTCCCCAGTATCTTCCTTCCCTTCACACCTTACCCCTTCCCTTCTCTCCATTCTTCTTTCACTTTCTGCCCTACGTACATGTTTCCTCTTAATCGCCACCTCCCCTCATTAACTGCTTTTCATTTTTCACCTTCTCATCTTTCCCTTCCACTTTCTTTTCACACACTCCCCGCTGTCTGCTCTTCTTCCCTTTTTCCTCTTTCCTTTTTCATTCTCATCATGTTCCATTCCAGTCTTGCACTCCCTATCTCTGCTTTCCTCACTTCTCTTCACATTCTTTGTGTACCATATCTATCTTTGCCTTCAGACCTCTCCTCATTCTCCCTTTTATGTTTTCCTTCTTGCTCCTTTCTTTATATCCACTCCAGGAATCTGTGTTTGTTCTCAGGGTCATAAATTTAAATCTTGGTGCGGCAACTCAGTCTTTCATATATCTGAGGTCGATAAAATGTGTGCCAGTGAGCTGGATAACAACATTTTAAATTCAGTGTTAAGGCCCCTTTTGGTGAATATGTGCTTTGCAAATATACATGGTATGTTAAGGACACAAATGTATTTCAATCTTTTGTTTTTCAATTTCTATGCAATATTACATTGTCATTATCCTCTCTCCTTGACCCAGTACCTTTCATACTCATTCCCCTGACCTCCTTTCTTTCCTTCGTCTCATCTTTTTCTTTTCCCTTTTTTCTTCCTCAGCACCCCCAGCCATGCCTCCTATACCCTCTTGCTTCTTGCTTCCTTTCACCCTCATTCCATTCTTGCTTCCTTACACCCTATTCCATTCTTGCTTCCTTACACCCTCTTCCATTCTTACTTCCTTACACCCTCATTCATTCCCCATACTTCCTCCCCGGGTGCATTTAATCCTTCTTCCTCCATTCTTTCCTTACTCTTTTTCCTGCTCCTTCCTTCACCTCTTCTTTAATTTCTTCCTTTCTCAACCATTCCTTATGCTTATCTTGCTCCTTTCCTTTCTTCTTTCTTTTCATCCATCACAGATAATTCACTTCCTTTCTCCCTCTATTCCTTCATTTCCTCCTTTCACATTCTTTTCTTATTCCCTCCTTCTTTCATCCATTGCTCATATATATCACTCCAGTACTCCCCTTCCTGCCTGCATTTGTTGCTGCCTTCTTTAATGTATTCCTTCCTGCACTCTTCCTTTTTTTAAACAGCACAGTAGAAGCACATTCTCTTTAATTTGCAAAGGTACCTCTAAGTCCTCTAATGACCGTTCCTGAAGCTGCATTTTGAGATTTACACACATTCTCCAATTTGAGTTCACTTTTAAGTTGTTGTCTTAGACTTTCCATATGTTACATTATGTTAAGTTATATTTGAGTTGTAGAAAAACTAATCACCCAAGAGGGTATCCAGGCACTTGGGCAGGTGTGAGGTCCGCGAGGTGCTTATGTGAAGAGCCAGGTCTTCAGCTTCTTGCGGAACTCAAGATGTGAGGAGGTGGCTATGGTGTGTTGAGGCTTGTGGATGTGGGTGGAACCGTTAAAGGAAGTGGGTGGAGCCTCTGGCGGAAGTGGGTGGAGCCGGTAAAGTGGGTGTGGCCTCCTAAAAAATATTTGAGCACCTGCACTTAATATTTTACAAATTAAGCGGCAAGGCAGCTTCTCTTGCAGATGTGTGGCAGCTCTTAGAGGGCCATTTAGATCCAGCCGAAAGTGCTCCCAAATACAGGGCAGAAGGACTTTTAGCAGAAACAGAATTTGGGTGGGTGCCATGTTTTTTCAGCCCATTCGGCAGTGTTTTTTGTGTTTCACAAACAGATTTCCAAAAGTAAGAGTTTTTAATGAAACACAAAAAAACAAGGCCCTAATATGTATAGAGTGTTCTCCCTGCATTTGGAGTCTACTGCTTTTCTTTCCCAGGAAGGACATGTTTTGCATGAAAAACTCAGGCACAGAAAATATGGAACAGAGGAATCACCTTAAATAGGGTGGACTTCCAGATGCATGAAAAGTGGACACCTTGTGGTAAACAGGTTGCTGCCTCTGATCAACCATAGGAAAAGCCAGAGAAGGCTTCACCAGCAGTAATCAGCAGTTCCTCCACAACAAAATGAGGCAGGAGAACTGCAGGCGCAGCAGGGCATGAGAAACACTGATTTGTGGTGCTTATTTCTTCCTACCAAGCTCTAAACCACCCTCTTAGTTCTTTGAAGTCACCACTTCAGTGAATACTTTTGACCCCTTCAAGGTCTCCCCAGCACTGAATTTGGATGATGCTATTCACAGCAACCAATGTGACCTTAATGATGTCTTCTGTACTCAGGGCTGTTGGTTACACTTGTTTCACCACCAGGGCCGGACTGGGAACCCAAAGCAGTCCTGGCAAAAATATTCAAACCAGCCCTTCAGTGGTGATTTGCAAATGATATTTAGAACACACTGTTTTGGCTAGATGTTATTTAGCCCACAATATTCTGGTAGCATACCATTACCTCACTACACGTTTTGAGATAATTAGGAATACTGGGCCACTCTGAGGGCTGCATTTGACCTTGTGCTGAGGGGATATCTTTGGAGGGTGCTAGAATCTTATGGTATCCCCAGTGATCTCCTAAGGATCCTGAAAACTTCACACTCTGAAACATTTGCACAGGTCAGGCGGTACTTGGGAGGAGACCTCACATCTAGGATTACTATAAATTGCAGAGTTAGGCAAGGATGTGTGCTTGCCCCCACGCTGATTAGTTTATATATTAATGGAGTAGTAGAGTGGTTGGCAAAGTGCAATCATGATGCCCCTTAATCTGTGGGAATTAGCACCCCGATTCTCATGTTTGCAGATGACACGCTCCTAGTATTTAGAATTCCGTCAGGCAGTCAAACTTTGCTGGATTGCTTTGCATCATTTTGTACAACAAGGAGTTTAAAGATAAACCACACAAAGACTAAATTTATGGTGTTGAATCCCCACCGGTCCTTTAAAGGCAGGATGACAATTGAGGGGGCTCCCTTGGAACAAGTAGAAAGCTTTGACTATCTGGGTGTAAGACTGGCTGATAATATGTCCTGGGACCCCCGCATAGGAAAAAGCAGAACTATTGTGTACCAAGGGCTTCGCCATAGGAAGGAAATATAAGGCCACCTCTAGTGGCGCAGTATCACCAGCCCTTGAAGTATATTGGGCCATTGCTATCGCAGGGGCTATATATGGAGCAGAACTTTGGGCTGTGCTGATGTGTCTTTGTTACACAAGCCAAAAATAAATTCATTAGGACACTGTATAACCTGCCCCCAAGTATTCCCCTCATACCTCTACACATTAACCTAGCATTAAATAGAATTGATCATGTGGTACTTCTAAAAAATGTGACATATTGGGTGAGCCTTTGGACCACACTGGAATTGGCTTCTTACAGAGAAGCCTTGGTGTAATCAATTAGCATTGATAACTGTGTATGTATTTCGTGGCTCAGAAAAATAAAACACCTGTCTAAAGGAGGAAGTTTGGTACTTCCCAGCTGCAATGCAGAAAAGCGTTTTCACTAAATTAAAAAAGCTTTTGGGAATTTATATTGGTGCAAATTTGGAAAGACCAAAAAGTGGGGAGTATTACCATAAATTTCTCAATCACAAATGTTTTTTCAGTTTTAAGACATATATGGACATGATTCGGGCCTCTCAAGCTAAAGGCCTATACATAAAGTTTAGAATTGGCATCTTGCCATTATGATACTTTACATGCAAATTGGATAAAAGCAGATCCTTACATTCCCACTGCCCCTTTTCCCCACTGCTTCAAGAGGCAAAGGAACATTTCCTCTTCTACTGCCCGAGCTATGCTCTGTCCTGAAGGAGATGGATCATTGCAGTGTGCAAGCTCATGGGCACATCACATTATTGGGAAACTTCTAGGATCCTCAGATGTGGCACAAAACCATATTTACAAAGATTTGTAGACATGGTTTTGCACCAAAAGTTAACACCCCTTCAAAGGAGGTGCTAACAGGAGAAATGCTTTTATTTCTCTGTGCTTTTCTGACGTTGCATGCGTGCTGCACTGTTGCAGCATGCATACAAAGTGGGAAAAGCTTTCCATCGTGTCTAGGCATAGTATTTTGTACAAGAAGTGTTACCCTTCCTGTACAAAACCTATGCTAGACTCAGCGGGGGCTGCGCTGCGTTGCGTGCCTTTTTTGTAAATCTTCCCCCAAGTACATAAACCATGGATTTAAAAAAATGTAAACAAGCACTACTGGACAGGCTTCGACTTGTCATGCCAATAAAAAAAATGTATTGTATTTTAATTTTGTTGTAATTGGTAATGGAAGTCTAGGAAAGAAATTAGCAGGTTGGTTGAATTTTTCTAGTTATGTAAAATTTGGAACAGATAATCTTGTAATCTCAAACCCCACCTCTCATCGCAAGGCAGCTTGAGACAAATGTAAATGCCTTACCATAAATAACAAGATGAAAATGTGTGCACACGCAGAGTATGGCTAGATTCTTCTTTTCAGCATGCGCGCATGTTATTGTAACATTGTTCTGAAAACCAGGATGTCATCAATATAGTTGAGGCTATTAACAACAGGGGCAGCCCAAAAACCGCTTGGAACCAGGGGCATATAAACACATCAAAAACAGGTTCCAGTTACATACTTTTAGATTAGATTAGAGGATCACTGAATTGGAGTAGTTCTGCAAGCTAAACGGGTATGTCCTCAAATGTTGGCGTCTCGAACACCGTTTCATAAATTGGCTAACCTCAAACCTAGTTAGGGCCCTGGAAACAACCTGTTACGCCTCCTCAAACATAAGATTCTCTCAATATTCTTAGTCAATTGAATTCAATGTTGCGCATATCCAACTGTTAATATATCTAACTATGTAATTTGATATAAGTGAAAGCAGAGAAGACAACAATACTTAGAGCAAATTTTTACAAATATCATCTCCCATGCAGGGTACCTAATGAATTATCTAAATACAACTCATAAGTTCTATTCTCTGGAACAGCCATAAAGATCCATATAGAAATGCACCTGTTACGTAGAAATATATATAGACAGAGATGTTGAGGTATATGTTATGTCTTTGAAGAAGAAATAGAGCTATATTCATTTCCAACAGTCAGAAGAGTCTCTATGGCTGTTGGTGTTATTTAGTAGGATTGGGCTGTGTTTATAACCCACTTTGTGTTATTAACCAATGACATAATGCTTTACTTCTAAATTTTATTTCTTATCTAGTTTTCGATTCCTTTTTATTGTAATGTGACTAGAAATGTGTGTTTCAGATGCTTTTCTAATATATGTTAAATGTCATTACTTCAGACAAGTTTTACTTTCCTACTTTATTTTGGTTTTCTGTAGTATTGTTTTTTTTCTTTCTTTTCTTTTTTTTTCTTTTCTAACTATTGCTGTACTTTCTAGGTATGTTCAAGGAAGTACTGCAGTACATTGTAAACTTTAAAAAAATATATACATTAATAAAAAATACTTTTACCTAACTCTACAGTCTTTACTAAACTGTCTTGTTTCTTCTAATACATTACAAAAAGAGTAATAAGCTATATTTGACATTAAAACAAAGACAGTGGGGCATATTTACAAGGGCTTTATCTCCGCTTTTTTGGCTTTTAAAGCCAAAAAAGCGGAGATAAAACTATCGCCCTATTAACAAGAGGGTGCTAACATGCATTAGCGCATGTTAGCACCCTTTACCCGACGCTCGCTTTGCATCTCTAATGAGATGCAAAGTGGGAGTCACTGGGCAGTACAACCTTGTAAATATCGCTGATGTGCACATCGCGATATTTACAAGGCTGCTAACGCATTTTAGCAGATGTTAGTTTTGGGCGAAAACCGCTGTTTTCGCCGAAACTAACGTCTGCTAAAATGCAGACTTAGGCATACCTAATATGGGGGTGGATTGTGCTGATACGACCACAGGGTCGTATCAGCAAAGTTATCGCCGTTTTGCAGGGAACATTGCTGGAAAACCAGCGATGTTCCCTGCAAACGGCGATTTCCCGCTATCGCTGGTAATTATATCGCCCTGGGGAAATGCGTTGTGAATAACGCGCTAACAGGGCGATATAATCCAGCGATAGACGGCGATAAATAGAAAAGCGCTAAGCGCGCTTTGCGTTTATTTATCGCCATCCTTGTAAATATGCCCCAATGTGTGGTCTAAACAATTTGGCTATCTTTTTATTTTGCAAGGGGTTTGATTAACCAATAATATTTTGCTTCCTCATTGCCATATACCTTAATATGCTGCGGCCCACTATATCGCTAACTTTTGGTGCCTTATTACTTAAAAACAATTGAAAAATTGTGATCAAATTACAAAAGGACCCTTTCTACACCATAATCTATATTCCTGCCAAATTTCATGTAAATCAATTGAGTCATTTTGACTCTATGTCTGTTTAAAAAGTCTATAGAGAATGCATTAGTTTTGGGGCCCTCTTTTTTCTTTCCACCCCCTTAAGTAATCACCACGAAAATTTGCATCATCAGCCAATGTAGAAACAAGAATAGGTCTACAAAGTTTCCTGGAGATTCATCAAACAGTGACAAAGTTATTAGCAAGCAAAAATCTGAGGAATCCCAACTCTAACAACAGAGTGGATACCTCCACTCTGTAATCCATCTATCTAATATATATATATATATATATATATATATATATATATATATATATATAGATAGATATATATAAAAGAAAAGATAATATAAAGAAAGAGAAAAAGGAAATAAGATAGTATCTATGGTATAGTGGTAATTATGGGTGTAGTAAGCAATACCATGTTTGACTCTCAGCTCATTTTTATTTTATCTTATCTTGTTTCATTTTATTTTATTTATTTGCCACTGTAGGCTGATTTAAAACTTATTGGTCCATAAAGTTTTGAATTTTGTTTTGAATTCCTTTTGGGATAATATGTGCCATTATTTGAATCTATGGATATCATTGTGCACCAGTTAAACCGTCGTAAGGTCAGTGTTTCGGTGTTCCTATGGGTTATCAAAATTGAAAAGAGGCTGGTTACCGTCTCAACCAGAAGACCCAGTTGAAGGCAGTTGCCAAAGTGTGTCGGTCGTGGTCAGTTGCTGTAATTGTTGTAGACCACATTGACTGTTCATTTACTGGATAATAAAAGACATTGTGTGTGTCAAAAGACCTGTGGAGTCCTGGATTATCTCTTCTCGGTTGTGCCGCTGCAAAGGGGGCTGATTTAATTAAGTCGCTGTGGAGTGAATATATATATATTTATATATATATATAAAATTGCTTACCGGCAGTGGCCATTAGGCAGTTATAGTTAGGACCATGTTTCCATAGAAAAAGCGCTTTTTTGACTTGCCTATAACTTTGCTGCTGTTTGACGAATCTTCACAAAATGTTCCAAAGAAAGTGTGCCCGGCATGCAAACATGTTTTAAAATCACGTTCCATTTCTTTCTTGCAACACAACGAAATGATTTTGCTGATGATCAAGTTTTGTCTGGAAAATAATTTTTTTATCTTTAATGAGACTTTTTACAGTCAGAAACAGGGGACTGCGATGGGCACCTCCTTTGCTCCCAGTTACGCCAACCTCTTTATGGGGTGGTGGGAGCAGCAGGTGCCCGAGGCCTACAAACAATATAACAACCACATTATATTGTGGTTACGTTATTTTGACGATCTTTTTATCATTTGGCGAGGCAGTCAGGAACAAGCTACTGATTTTGTTTCATTTCTCAGTAGGTTAATCTCAGATTTGAAGGGAACATGAGCAACACTTGCATTGAATTTTTGGATTTGCAGATAGAGGTGGTGAATGGTCAAGTTACATCTAGACTTTTTCGTAAGAAAACTTAGGTAACACCCTTTTGCATGCAGAGAGTGGACATTCTAAGGTGCTTATTCAAAGCATACCATATGGTGAGTTCCTCCAGGCTCGGAGGAACTGCAGCTCGGATATAGATTTTGTCAAGGAATGTGAATGCATGACTACTAGATTCCTTAACAGAGGCTACACGACTCGGTTGCACAAGAGAAAGATGCTAATCTTGAAAGGATTGAGTTGTTAGCCCCTTAAAATAGTGCCAGTAAAGGGAATGATAACATCATTAGATATGTAACCACTTATAACTCTGGTTCACATGAATTAAAAAAATGTCTTAAAAAGCACTGGAAAATCTTGAAAACTGAGCCTACTTTGGAGGGAGTGTTGAAAGACTCTCCGAACATCTCATTTAGAAAAGCTAACTCTCTTAAGGATAGACTTTGTACTAATGAAATTACACTCACAAAGCCTATCACTTCAGGTATTCAAGGCTTTTTTACCTGCATGTCGTGCAAAGCGTGCAAATTTAGTTCCGATGTCAAAAAGGTTCTGTATCCAATAACAAACACTGAAAGACATATAGAAAAGCATTTGACATGTCTCTCTGACTTCTGAGTGTATGTATTAAAGTGCCCATGCTCTAAGCAGTATGTAGGCAGCACAATGTTTCCTGCAAAGAAACGTGTGTTAGAGCATATGCGGGCAATACAAAATAAAGACAAGGGGTACCCAGTGGCACGCCACTTTGAAGATTCCCACAAAAGTAATCGTAATTTGCTTCGCTTTTTGTTATTGATCAAGTCCCTGCCAATATTCGGGGTGGGGATAGGATTCGCCGGCTTCGCCAGTTAGAATCGAAATATATCTTGGAGCTAGACACCAAAATTCCACGAGGTTTGAATTCTGAGGAGGAATTGTCCTGGTTTCTGGGTGACTGAGATTTACTAGCTGGGTACTGTGAAGAAACAGAAATTGTTCCACTTTACAGATGAACTGATTATGAATCCTCTCTTCTGGTGTTCTCTTCCATTTTTGTATGCTTTTATGCTGATTGATTTCTAGAGGTTGTTGCTAGATGCTATCTGTATCCGAAAATATTTTTAACATTTTAACTGCAGTGTCATTGTTTGACCTATCACAATTGCACTGTCCACTTTTGTCTGTGCGCAACACTGAAAGTAATGAATAGGCCATACCATCTGATTTTCTACTCTTTTCTTTCCTCTTTTTGTAGGTGGTGAGACAGCATTAATATGATAGCAGTATGAAGATATTCCTGTTTTATAGTCAAATCGGGAATATAAACATCAGGAAAAAGAACTATTAGATGTATCTGTGTGGTGATAGCAAGAGTATAGCAAGAGTATAACAGCGAGGAAATGTTTTCAGCAGCTGTGTATGATTGGCTGATATGCCCACTTGGGTGGTATAGGGCTACTCTTCGCTTTCTTTACGTGTGGACCAACCCACTTGGGATTTATTTACTCACTATTATCTTTATATTGTGCAAATTTATTATAACAATACAGATACGTCTTTCACCCTGACTCATTAAGGTTTTTAGTACGGCAATATATGGAGTACTATTTATAGGTTTTGATATTGATCTCACTTCATACTGTCTATTATTCAGCCATTTGGCTGTTTAGATCTGTATACAGTCTCATACCGCCGAGTACATGCCACAACAATGGTAGGAAAGAAATTGTAACAAAATTATTATCACATTAAGATTGGGAATTATGTCATTAATTGCAAAAACTGTCTAAACCTTCTAACTGATAAAGCAAAATAGAAGGTGTATTGTGTTTGCATAACTATGGGAAATTAATAAGGTGTTTAGATTTATTAAATTTACCCACAGTATTAGTAATTTCTCAGATGAGGATACTAGGTTGAAGAAATTGAGATATGCTGATTTTTTTAAAGCAAACACAAGACTTTATCATTATGAACGTTGATGATTATTAGGTTTTTAGCAATATCAATATGCCTGAAAACCCACTACAAAATGGCCGATCTTTAATAAACATTGATGTTATGTTTTCACTTGTTGTCCACTGTTTATGTTGATCATCAACTCACGTTGTACGTGAATTTGTTTGTATATGTATGCAGATAAAAGTAATGAATTTACCCGTGAGCAAGGCGTGTTGACGCCGAAACGAGTTGGGTTTTTTCCGGCTTGGCACTGCAAATAAAAACCATGCCCAAGCACTTTTGAATCTGTGCTTTATTTTGGCGGAAGGAGTGCACGTGTACAATTTTGTACGTGGTGATTTGTAAATCAAGACAGGGCTGCGTTGAACTGAAAGGTTCTTCCCTGCAACAACGGACACGGACCAAATAAGTAAGTGCAATTGTATTTATTTAATCTACAATGTCGCCATAACGTTTCGGCTCGTCCGAGCCTTTTTCGAATGACATTGTATTCTTACTTGACTTCCGCTTTTAAAGTGACCAGTGCAAATAACCAACAATCACGTGCAAATGGTGCCCATAGACATAGAAAAATTTGTAGTTCATTGACAATTCATGAGTAAAGTTAAAAAACCAACCGCAAGTTAAAACATTAATATATCGTAAAATCAATATAAAATGTATAAAAGGACATGAGGATAAAGACAGCAGTAAAAATAACATCAAATTTACAAAAAAGATTTTTGTGCATAAAAATGCTGACCTGCCGCCAAAATCAAATTGAAATAATATTAGCATAAATGCATTGTATTTGTTAAATCCGTCTCACTCCATAAAAGCAAGATTTGTTTGTCCACAACTGGGAATCCCAAAATTTATTAAAAAGGACCCCCATTGACTCACTCATGGTTTTAAGCTATTACCCTAATATTCTCATGCATGTTAAGTGACACCTATTCAAACAAATAATTGTTGTGTTTCGGGTTAAATCCCATTTCCTAACGCCACGTGCATGTAGTAATGTTTGTATATGTCAATGAGGCCTACAAACGTGCATAAAAAATATCCTCCGTGATGAAATTGACCTAAACTCTGTGTCTGTTAAAATCAGGAAATAAAAGGTGCAACGATAGTTACTATATTAATTGACCCTTTTCGTAGTTACAGAGCAACCTGAGGCAGATTTTAAGAAATTAGATCTATTTCTGGGTTTTAAATGGAGGATAATACTGTTCCATCACCTATCCTCAATGTTATCAAGATTTATCTTGTTAGAATATATGGAATAAATTATATGATACAACCCCAATAACTCCCCCATCCATTCTCTATAGTTTAACCTTTATATAATGTAAATTCCTGTCTTGCTAATTCACCGTTATGAACAGGTTTGTAATTGTCACACTTCTTTGCATAAAAATATGTAAATAGATATAAATATATAAATATAAATTCATAAATATAAAAATGCATAACAACCAAATATAAAATACATTATCACTGTACATAAAAGACCCAGTGTAAAAATTAAAAAAGGTAATATAGAGTAGAAAAGTGTAGAGGTTAAAAGGAGCTGCCATCACATAAAAATAAATACCATAAGCATTCGACCCGAAAATAGATAAAATATACACGTTGTCATCTACCCCAAACATGTGTGCAAATCCTCCGTGGCGTTCAATCCCCCTGGGGTTTTGGAATCAAACTGGAGAATATATCTTGTCTCTAATCTACGCAGTTTAGATTCCCTATCTCCTCCCCTTCTACTAGGAGGGATTGCATCCACCACATAGTACTTGAGACCCTCATTATTGCTGTTGTGATACTCCCTAAAATGTCGCGCCACAGGATATGTGTTATCTTGGTTGGATATAGCACGTAGATGTTGCAAAATGCGTTTATTGACAGATAACTTAGTGCTACCTATGTACAGAAACTCACACGGACATTTCAGTACATATACTGCATATTCTGTTTTGCAAGTTAGGAGTTTCTGGATCCTATATTCCTTATCACTGAAGGGGGTTTTGTACGTTTTTGTATTAATCCCATGGAGACAAGCCTTACAGGATTTGCACTTATAAAACCCTTTATTGGTCTGTAACCAATTGGATTTATCAATGGTTTCCGGAATGGTGTTAACTAGGCAATCTCTCATTGAGGGGGCCCTACTATGCGTAATGGACACCCTACGTGGCAACGTGGGTCCAATTACTGGGTCATTCAGAATTATCGGCCAATTTTTGTTTATAATTCTATGAAGGCTAGCATGTTGCCTGCTATATCCCATGATAATTCTGAATTGATGGGTATCCCCCTCCTCTTCATGTTTCTCAATCCTTCCTTCTTGAAATGTTGTATGGTCCACCTCCCCCTTGTCTTTTAGGAGTTCTTCCCTGCTGTACCTCATAGATTTAATAATAGCACTATTGATGATATTGTCAGAGTATCCCCTCTCACGGAATCTCTGTTTGCTACTGACCTGTGCCGCCTTCAGATCTTGATCGTTGCTACAGATACGTCTGAGGCGTAGCATCTCCCCATACGGGATGCTATTAATGAGGTGTGCCGGGTGTGAACTACTTGCATGTAATGTAGAATTTCCAGAGGTGTCCTTTCTATAGAGCCTAGTCTCAATCTGGTTATTGAATATAAATACCTCAGTATCTAAAAAAGTAATGGATGTTTGGCTCATTGTTACCGTAAAATGGAGGTTCAGATCATTATTATTGATTTCAGTCACAAAGTCATCTGCCTGCTGTTTGGTACCATCCCACACTATAAACAAATCATCAATATATCGCAGCCATACGATCACATTGTCATCAAGGATTTTGCCAAAGTTGCGTTTGAGGACCCTTTCCTCCCACCTGCCCATATGCAGACAGGCATAGCTGGGAGAAAAACTGGCCCCCATGGCCACACCCCTTATCTGTTGATATATGAGATTGTTGAACATAAAATTATTGTTCTTTAAACAATGTTCTAACATTTCAATCAACATGTCATTGTGATCCTTAAAATGTGGTGGTCTTTTTGAAAGATAATATTGTACTGCTTGTATACCATCACAGTGTCTGATACTGGTGTAATATATATATATATATATATATTTTTTTTTTTTTTCCCACCAAAGGTCCGAGAACTTTTGAGAGCGCACACTCGGCAAACTGAACCACCTGGCTTTCACTTTCTGGCACCATTGTTCGCACCATTGTTCGCTGGTAACATGTCCCAGACCTGACGCGTTTCTAGGCTGCTGCCTTTCATCAGAGGTCGCTCTTGGAATGACTAAAACAGGCAGTTCTGGTATACTTTATTTATAGCATGCCCCGCCCTCAGTGGGTTCTCTTCGGTGCATGCTGGGTCCCGTAGTTCCCTCTAGAACAAATAACACCTTTAGTAGGTCCTGCTATGAAGTCATCACTTTCCAAGCATGTTTTCTCCACCCTTAGTGGGCCCCAGAACAAGGTGCAAGTGATTTTCGCCACAGTTCGCCGTGCCGCAAATTGGGTCCGGATCCAGTTCCGACCCACGGCCTCCTTTGAATACCAAGGACGGTGCTGCTCCCCGCGACAGGACTGCCGCGTGATAATTTTTTCCACCAAAGGTCCGAGAACTTTTGAGAGCACACACTCGGCAAACTGAACCACCTGGCTTTCACTTTCTGGCACAAACTTGCACCATTGTTCGCTGGTAACATGTCCCAGACCTGACGCGTTTTCTAGGCTGCTGCCTTTCATCAGAGGTCGCTCTTGGAATGACTAAAACAGGCAGTTCTGGTATACTTTATTTATAGCATGCCCCGCCCTCAGTGGGTTCTCTTTCGGTGCATGCTGGGTCCCATAGTTCCCTCCAGAACAAATAACACCTTTAGTAGGTCCTGCTATGAAGTCATCACTTTCAAAGCATGTTTTCTCCACCCTTAGTGGGCCCCAGAACAAGGTGCAAGTGATTTTCGCCACAGTTCACCGTGCCGCAAATTGGGTCCGGATCCAGTTCCGACCCACGGCCTCCTTTGAATACCAAGGACGGTGCTGCTCCCCGCGACAGGACTGCAGCGTGATAATTTTTTCCACCAAAGGTCCGAGAACTTTTGAGAGCGCACACTCGGCAAACTGAACCACCTGGCTTTCACTTTCTGGCACAAACTTGCACCATTGTTCGCTGGTAACATGTCCCAGACCTGACGCGTTTCTAGGCTGCTGCCTTTCATCAGAGGTCGCTCTTGGAATGACTAAAACAGGCAGTTCTGGTATACTTTATTTATAGCATGCCCTGCCCTCACTGGCTTCTCTTTCGGTGCATGCTGGGTCCCACTGAGGGCAGGGCATGCTATAAATAAAGTATACCAGAACTGTCTGTTTTAGTCATTCCAAGAGCGACCTCTGATGAAAGGTAGCAGCCTAGAAACGCGTCAGGTCTGGGACATGTTACCAGCGAACAATGGTGCAAGTTTGTGCCAGAAAGTGAAAGCCAGGTGGTTCAGTTTGCCGAGTGTGCGTCTCAAAAGTTCTCGACCTTTGGTGAAAAAAAAAATATATATATATATAAGAAAAAATAATATAAAGAAAGAGAAAAAGGAAATAAGTAGTATCTATGGTATAGTGGTAATTATGGGTGTAGTAAGCAATACCGTGTTTGACTCTCAGCTCATTTTATTTTATTTTATCTTATCTTATTTTGTTTAATTTTATTTTATTTATTTGCCACTGTAGGCTGATTTAAAACTTATTGGTCCATAAAGTTTTGAATTTTGTTTTGAATTCCTTTTGGGATAATATGTGCCATTATTTGAATCTATGGATATCATTGTGCACCAGTTAAACCATCGTAAGGTCAGTGTTCCTATGGGTTATCAAAATAGAAAAGAGAAATGTTTAAATAGGCTGGTTACCGTCTCAACCAGAAGACCCAGTTGAAGGCAGTTGCCGAAACGTGTCGGTTGTGGTCAGTTGCTATAATTGTTGTAGACCACATTGACTGTTCATTTACTGGATAATAAAAGACATTGTGTGTGTCAAAAGACCTGTGGAGTCCTGGATTATCTCTTCTCGGTTGTGCCGCTGCAAAGGGGGCAGATTTAATTAAGTCGCTGTGGAGTGAATATATATATATTTATATATATATAAAATTGCTTACCGACAGTGGCCATTAGGCAGTTATAGGTAGGACCATGTTTCCATAGAAAAAGCGCTTTTTTGACTTGCCTATGACTTTGCTGTTGTTTGACGAATCTTCACAAAATTTTCCAAAGAAAGTGTGCCTGTGATTCTTGTTGCGCATTGAAAGTTTTGAACTGTTTCCGTCAAGCAGGGGCCAAGACAATGGGGGGAGGGGTAAAAAAAAAAAAGCGCTTCCCATGTTAATTTCCGTAGACTCTTTAGACACCCCTGCATCCCGAACCGCTGGATGTAATTACACCAAATTTGGCTGAAAGCTAACTTTTGGTCTGGAGATTCTGCTTTTTGTTATTTGGTGCAAACCCATTCAGTAGTTTTTGAGAAAATTAAGGAGATTCAAATTTGTTTATCTGGGATCATGGCTAATTCGCGATTACGAGCTCGTGCAGAGATCTACAGAGCTCTAATTGGCTGCCAACACTTCAACCAGGAAGCAGTGGAAGCTGAGTCCCCAAATAAATGTGAATAAAAAGAAAAGGTGGCAGTGTAGGAATACCCTGTCCCACAAAGCCTTGGTCTTGTCGTCCCTCTGGTACCCCACCAGGACAAATAAGCATTTTTAAAAAAAATTGCCATGAAATCGCGGCAAAATGTTTTTAAAAAAAGCATTACGCACGGGTTCCCACACTTGTTTTGAAAAGGGTCCCCGGGCGGACCAGGGGTCACACAGGGCCCCCCTCCTGAGGGTCTTTGAGGCCCGGGGACCACCACACCACCACCTTATGATTTTAATATTGCAGGGGGGGCATTCAAACCCCCCCAGGCCCCGGGGACCACAATTTCCCCAGGGCTTTAATTTAAAAAATTGTGCGGGGGCTATGCAGACCCCACCAGGCCCTGAGGAGCACCACCTCCGCGGGCTTTAAATAAAAAAAAATAGATGGGGGAACCGCACAACAGGGGGCTGCTCCGGGTCCTGTGGGACACAGCAGAACTGACAGCTAGGGACACAGCAGTACCCACTGCCCTGGGGCTTTGAGGGAAGGGTACAGTAACACCCACAGCTCTGATGGACCGAGGAACATGGCAGCATACACAGCATCTTCTGCGGCAGCTTCACCAGAGCTCTCTTCCCAGGTCCTGATCTGCTCTCCTCACTGTCACTGATGCAAAGTCTTCTCTACTTCTCCAGGGCTCTGGGTTCTCTCTCACCAGGGACTGCACTGCCCCTTTCACCATCATAGGTTGCAAGGTCTGTCTCCTTTACCAGGACTCTGTTGCTAGGGAGCACACTGCACTCCTCATCGTCAGAGGTGCAGAGACGTGTCTCCTTCATCGGGCCTGTCATCTGAGAGCTGCCCTGCATCCTGCATACGTCATCATCCCCAGTGCACAAACGTGTCTGCTTCACCAGGCCCTCCAGGTTTCACTCACCATGGCCTGCATGGCACCCCTCACCATCACCGGTGTAGGGCAGTGTCGGCGTCCCCAAGGGGTTCACATGTAGGATGACCGCCACTCTTCACTGTCACCGTTGTAGAGCTGTGTCTGGTTCATTGTGTCTCTTTCTGACCAGGTACCTCTCAGTGACATCTATGCAGAGCAGAAACTGATTCACCATGGCTCTCTCTCACCAGGGATTGTCCTAGCACCTCACCTGTGCTGGTAGTTGTGTTTCACTGGACTCTCTTAAAATTGCTAGCCATGTCTTATGGCATTTCGTAAGTACGGGTCCAGCCGCATACAGACTGCCTCCTCCAAGCCCAATTGTTCATATGCACACACCCAAAGCTCTAGTATGTACCACACGTGCCACCCCTCATCCAATATACATGCCACAGTTCCTTGTCGCTGTAGACATCTTCAAAAACATGGCACTGCCCCCTTCTGTGTTTACTCCAGCATGTACAGACTCACCCTACTAACACAACCTCCTGCCTCATATTTTCCCACATTCCTCTGCTGCATTCACATTAGTCACCAATGTACACACCATACACATATCAAATGCAAAGTACTTCAGATGCACAGTTTGTATCCTGGCAGACACCCTGCACCTCCCATAACCTCCCACCAGCACACACACACACTGACTTGGTGTCCTGTGTCCTATAAGAGGGAGGCTGCTGCTTACTGCAGTCCTTGGAACGGCAGAAACCAGTGATAGCATCAGCAATAAACAGAGTAAAGTCCCCAGAAAGTCACCAGGGCAGCACACTAAGGGGCTTACTACAAGTTCAGCGGTCTGTAGACTGACGTATTACAAGATGAGAGTATTGCAATTGCAAAGACTGCATCTGAATCGCCGGCACCGCAAACAAATCGCCGACCGCCAGGCTTGTGGTCGGGGAAGGGCAGCTCCCATAGAGAGGTACAGAGGAGCAGCACCGCCGGTCGTATTACGAGTTGGCTTTCCCACGAGCTGGCCGCGGCGGCCAGAACGCCATCTAAAGGTCAGCAGAAACAAAGGATTTGGGGTGCAAGCTCACCCTCTTTCTGTTCTTCCCAGCAGATTTCAATGTGGATCCCTTTCACCAGGTCCCCCTATACAGGAGCATCTTCAACCTGAGGAATACGACCTTGTCTGCAGCAATACACAGGTAAGTGCTCTTTATACCATATCCCCATTGCCGGGACAGCTCACATATGGATTGGACACCGGCAATGGATTTGTGGAATTTTTCCACATGTATCATGCATATGCGTACATTTACCACATATGCTGTCGAAATGTACACACAGGCATCGACATATATGGAATACTAGTCACCACTGCCGCAAGACCTCCGCAGCCATACCGTGGGCCCCACTATCAGCTCCTAATACGGCGGTCTAAAGAACGTCAGCGCTGCAGTCTTCTCACGGCTGCAGTCTTTGAGCGATCGGACTGCGTAACTCAAAATCATGACCCTTAGTGTATGAAGAACTATGTGTCCCTTTGAGCAAATTTAACAAAATTAGCATTCTCTCTGCTTTTACCTCTATTTCCCATTTCATTTACACTTGTGCTCATCTGCTAATGTTTATATTTTCAGAATATTCACAATTTCTGCATATTTTACAAGATTTTACACAACATTAAAATACCTCCATGCATTAAAATACATGCATACGTAAAATACGAGCAAAAAACATCTCCATACAATTTACAAAATTCATGTATTCTGTCGAATAACTGTAAAAAATCTAACCACTTTTTTGCTAAAACCTATCCGACATCCAAAAGTATGTACTGAGATTTAGAAATGGTGGTCACATATCTTGATATACTAGAAATAGTCTGGCAAAATAGATGCATATGTATTCTAATTATAAAACGTATTTTAAAACAACAGTAAGTATGCCATGCCTTAACGATAAGTACATCATAGTAAAAGTTGTTAATATAATTTGCTACTCTTAAACGCAGGGTATAGTTAGGGAATACCATTAAAAAAAACCTTGGAAATTCACAGAAAAAAAACAAAGGTTATAGGAACTTTATAGTTAGGCTCAGATTTCACTCGTACAAAACCACTGAAATTCAGCAGTTATAGTTACCAGAGATAACTATAACTTATGCCCGGCATTGCACTTCTTATGACCTCACATATTACATCACTCATTACTCGGTCAGTGACATCACTGATGACATCTCAAATGACATCACTGATAACATCATCTACAAAACCACTCACACCCCATATAACCTCTCATACTCCCACTCACACACCCACACAACCACTGAAATATGCATTCACAAACCCATACAACTGCTGACATACACACACTCACTCACACACTCATACAGCCACTGATGCAACCACTCACTCACCCATGTAGCCACTCACCCAGCCATCTCACTCACCCATACAGCTACTAACAGAGCTACTCATTCACCCATACAGCCACTCACACATTCATTCACTCATCCACAAAACCACTTATGTACCCATTCATATTCACACATCGATACAAGCAGTCACACGCTCACTCACTCACTTATACAGCCAGTCACACACATACTTACTGTGCAAAACAGCCACACACACACCCACTCACATACCCGTATCCTCACACAAACAAGTACTCACTTACCCATACATCCACTTACACACCCAGTCACTAACCCATGCAGCTATTCACTCAGTCACCCATTCAGTCACTCAAACACACTCACACACCCACAGAACCACTCACACAGCCACTCAGTCACAAATACAGCTACTCAGCCACTCACCCACCTATACAGCCACTCATACACCCACTCACTCATCATACAGCCACTCACACAGTCACCCACTCACCTATACAGCTACTCACACACCTACGTATTCACCCATACAGCCACTCACATACCTATACACCCACTCACCACCCAGAGTCACTCACACAGCCACTCAGTTACTGATACAGCCACTCACACACACACTTACCCATCCATACAGCCACTGACACACCCACTCACCAATACAGCCACTCACACAGTCACTCACCCACCCATAAAGCTACTCACACACCCGTTTATTCACCCATACAGCCACTTACACACCTACTCACACACCCATACAGCCACTTACTCACACACAGATACACAGTCACACAGTCACTCACAAAATATATGTTAGAAATAGTATCACTTATTAGTACTACTTAAAGTATACTAATTTAACTTTTGTGGTAGCTTAGTATATATGTTTAACTCACAATCACTGGATGATGTTATCAGGGATGTCATTTGAGATGCCATCAGTAATGTCACTGACTCTGTCATGAGTAATGTAACATGTGAGGTCATAAGCAGGGCATTGCAGATGCGTAAGTTATAGTTAGCTCAGGTAACTATAACTGCTGAAAATATATATGTATATTTTATATATATATAAAAATTCCACTGAGAAAGCTAAACGTTACTGGGGCATTATAATTAGGCTCAGATTTCACTCGTACAAAACCAGTGAAATTCAGCAGTTATAGTTACCTGAGCTAACTATAACTTATGCCTCCACAATGCACTGCTTGCGTATGACCTCACATATTACATCACTGATGACATGGTCAGTGACATCACTGATGCCATCCCAAATGACCACCACTTTGTAATATATTGTGTTAAGGAATGAAGTTAAATATTTCTGTACTTTACAAGTTAAAAGATAAATATCCACAAAAGAGAATTGTACTTCAAAAGAAAAACGTGATGTTGCACAGGAGAGTTTCAATGGTGTTCCATTGAAATTTGAAAATGATTACCTATTTGATATGAAATGAATTTGGTCTAATGTGATTTTAAAAGGGTGGTGACAATGAAGGGATATTTGTCTTTAAAAAGACACTCTGTAATGCACGACTTTATGGCCCAGTTGAAGGGTCTGGCCAAAATGTGTAAGCTTTGTTTATCAGCACGATGCACTTTTGGCTTCTGAAAAAGTTATAAATAAATATGTTTTTGGAATTCACCGGATTGTGCTGTCTTCTGTTTTGAGCCTGGATACGTTTGGCCAAAGCGAGGCTCGTTTAGCCAGGAATTGGTTTCATATTGTAGAGCGATTGTCAGATTGCATAGTACATTTACCCAGACGTGAAGCAGCATTTAAACTTCCGGTGAATGGAGGAGAAGGATTTAGAGTGTTTGCTGCCTCCGACCCACAAATTTTAAATTAAGAGTGGACTCAAGCGGAAAAGACTGGCGAAAGCGGTGGGACTGGCAGGAGTGGGTGAAGGCGCGGGTGGGGGTTGCTGTGAAATCTTCATGGAGGGTAGAGCGGGGACAACTGCAGTGCTTTTTTGCCGGCTCCGTGGTCCATGTCCCTGTGCCCTCCATTCACACAGGAACAGTAATAAAATCATCAAACATTGTGGCTCATAGTCCAGTCCTCAGCATATAGGGTGTGCATCACACGGATATAAAATATATAAAGTAAGATTTAATCCTCAGATGTAGCAACGGGGCACACCTTGTTTTAGCTGGTTATTGGGAGACTCAGTGATGTTCCTGCTGAAAGAAGCTTTGGGCTAGTGAACAGCCATTTGAGTGCATTAGTGTCTGACAAAGTGGAATAAATATTAGACCAAGGAGTTGCGACATATATATATATATTTTTTTTTGCATTGAATTAGTAATATTGTGTGAGGCATGAAAGACAAAATGGCGGACAGATGGAGCAAACAAGAGGAATTAGTAAAAGAAATGTTTGACAGTGGGAAGGACAGACATGAACTGTTATAAAATCTGAATGCACGGGGGTCAAACATGTCGAGCACCCCCAAAAAAGTGCTAAAAGAACTCGCGCAATCGCGCATAATGGAGATCAATAAATGGTGGGAGAGTATCACCCTTAAAAAGTATATTGAGTGCAACCGAATACCGAGAGGTTTGAGAATATTCATTTTACCTACACTCAGTGACATGGATCCCGATTTACTCAAACAAAGGCACATGGATACCACTGATTGCTCCATGAAGCTAAAAAATACACTCTTCACAAATGCAGAACAGAGGCTAGTAACAGCCTTTGAGAAAATAAATACATTGGAGAAAGCTTTGGAGATTTATAAAAGTACAGCAGAAGGAGGAAAAGCTTTTGAAGAACTAGAAAAAAGATTGGAAAAACATGAAAATTAAGTGCAATTAAAAAAAATGAAAATTTAACAGAGACAAAATAGATTATGCAGCAGGGAGGGTATACACCTTTGCACAATGTTTTGATGCCCTTCATAACAGACAAGCAATGGATTGAATGCAGGATAAAATGGCAACACTGTCAAGTGTGGAAAGTTCAGAAGCGAGTTCAGGGGACGAGGGCACCTCGACCATTTATCCAAGACTGGGTTTCACAGGGGAAAATACAATTACTTCAAATGACAACCAGAATAAGGGGCAAAGCAACTGTGAATACAGGAAACCGAAGAGAACAAGGAAGAGTTGGATGAGGAAAAGGTGGCAGGGGAACAAAAAGGCAGCAAAATTTACAGAATTAAATGACTTAGTGATAAATCGGTCCCTATGCGCAAATGGATTTAGCAACACCGAGAACTGATTTATATAAATTCTGCAGGAAGCTAAAATTTAAGAAATTCTTTGCAATGAAGGCAAACATCAGACAAAAATCAAGTGCACCCCAAACATTATCGATTTTGACAAGTGATGATGCAGCCCCGATGAGAAAGCACTCGAACCTGGAAATGGAATCAAGCAAATCTCAGGTCAATGGGAGTCAGGAAGGGATCTTGGACATGGAATATTGAGCTACAGTGGGTATTGAAACTAACATGTCAATCAACAGTGAGTGTAAAATAAATCGAAATTTTGTCCCCAGTTACCACCAGGAAACAAGACAGATTTGTTTCAAGAAGTCATAACTGAGGAATTGAGGACTACATCATTAAAGGTGAAAAAGAATTGGAAACATCATGAAGGAAATATGATGAAAGAAAACTGGTTGGCCTTGAAAGATTTACAAAATGAGAAAAACATTATTATGAAAAGTTCTGATAAATGAGGAAATATAGTGATTATGGATAAGGTCAAATACTATAATGAGATAAAAAGACAATTGAATAATCCAAGTCACTTTGAAAATGCTAAGGGGCAATCCGATGGAGAATTAAGACGATTTTTCATGAAAAGTTGAAAACATGGCATGAACAAGGACGTTTGGAGGATGAAGAATTGTCCAATTTGAAGAAAGATCATTCAACAGCACCTACACTTTATGTATTACCAAAGGCTCATAAGAGCTTATAAAATTTGCGTGAACGCCCAATAGTAAGCTCCTGTGACTCACTGTTGGAAAATGCGTCTAGAATAGTGGATATCTTCCTTCTACCTTATGTGGCTAATCTCTTGTCCTACATCAGGGATTCCATGGATTTTTAAAATTGCATTAATGGTATATCATGGAAAAAGGAATACATAATGGTGACAGTAAATGTAGTGTCCCTGTACACTTCTATAGTACATGAAGATGGCCTGAGAGCCTGCAGATACTTCCTACGCTCAAGGTCATTGAGCCTCTTGGAACATACGGAAATGTTAATAAGTATCATGAAGTTCTGCCTTACAAACAATGTATTTCTATTTTATGGAAAGTATTATATTAGAAAACAGGGCACAGCAATGGGCACCTCTTTTGCCCCAATGTATGCCAATCTAACCATGGGACACAGTGAAGCAGAAACAGTGTGGACAGACGAAAACAATGACATTTTTTTAACAAGCATTGGCATAGCCAATAGGTCTCGCTTTTGGGACCTTATAAGTATTTAGTTATGCAGCACAATATCCTTGGTGCAACAACATCAACTGTTGCATGGCTAAACACTTATAAGGTCCCAAAGGCGAGACCTATTGGCTATGCCAATGCTTGTTTAAAGGGGGCCTCGAAACAGGTCTCTATCGGGCTCAGTTTTGTGCCCTGGCACAGGCGGTCCGTTTTTTTCCGGGCTGCAGTGACAGCAGGCACATCGATGTGAGCGTGCTCAAACTGCTCACTGCTCACTAGTGGAGAAGTAACGGCATGACGTGATGCCAGCTGAGCGTGGTAGGGGAAGGAAATCCTTTAAAGAGAGTCATTTTCTCTCTGGATTTCCCTTCTTCTTTGAAACTCAGGAGCAGCAACATTGTCGTGGTGTCACCAGGGCTTTAAGAGGAAGCTTTTTCAATATTATATACAAGCCATAGTTGCTGCTTATTTATCTTATGCAACTAACAACCATTGACAAAGCCAATAGTCCTGACTTGTTGTCGGTATGATGTTACTCGTTGTATCATATATCTGGATGCAATGACAAACAGCAAAATACAAGTTGATTTTTACCTTATGTGTTTTTAAGCCACGCCCTTAATTACATTGGCCACGCACCTTTGAGAGACCCCCCCCCCCAATTTTTTCATCCCACTTAAAGTCCTGCACAACACTGTTTATATTAGGTGCTTAGTGGCTCCACGCGCGCACACACACACACACTGTATAAACATCACCGGTGTCCGGTATCTCTAGTCTAAGCGCGCGCACACACAGGCCCCGAGGTAAGACTTCCCTCAGACGGGACTTCCTGTTCTGTGGCGTGTCAGATGGACTTCAGTACTTCCGCTTGCGTGACTAGGGGCTTTACACGCGTTATTACCTCACAACTACACAGAATTGGCAAATGCTCCTTCTCTGCAGACCTAGAAATCAGAATCAGGCCTTGGTGAACAGAAAATGGAACGACTGGCGTAAGGGAAAGAGCAGCCAACTTTGGATCTGGGAAACCAGGTTCGAGTCTCGGCGTCGGCTAAGCATCCTGTGATTCTGGGCAAATCACTTTATCTCCCGTGCCTACCAAAAATGAATGTGTCCTTGTGTAACGTAACTGGTGCTCATGTAAAGCGCTCCAAAACCTTCGGGTCGAGTTTGCGCTATATAAAAAGAGCAACAACAAAAAAAAAAAAAGCATTGGTTCCGGAAACGAAGTGCGACTTGACCTGGCTCTCACCTAGGCTCCTGTCACTGCTCACCGGACTGAGACCCCGTGAAGCCACCGCTGCCCCCCTCCTCGCCCCTGTTTTAGTGATAATGAAACAGACAGCGAGGCCTGCGAGCCGGGCTCTGACAGCGCCCGCTCCATCAAAGAGATGGCCTCAACTAATCCACTCTCCGCAGCGCTACCCACGGATTTCTTTCTGCGTGACTCATCGCCCTAATGATCTCGGATTGCTTTGACATTTTCTTCCACTGTCTCCCCGACCCCGCGTGTGTCAGAGGAGCCCATCGCCGAGCAATCTGCAGCCTCGCCGCAAAGGGCAGCCCCCTCGGAGGCGGGAGGGGGCGAGCCGCAGAGCCATCATTATTGGTTATTACCCGCCTGCTGTCTTCGAGAATTTACAGCGCGTTTCAGAGTGAGCGGGCTCTTCACGTAAACAAACTCCGTGGTTTACAACAAACCCTCGACAAGACAAGCGAGCTGAAATACACCACCGGCCCCCGAAGACGGACTGGCTACAGGGGAGGTGACCACGGGCTCGCATAATAATCTACTTGTCGAAACTACCAGCTCTCTAGACGTTTAAAACACGAGCCTTGGAGAGACTGCAGTTAAAGGGAGAGGATGTGGCCTAACGGCCAGAGCTGCAGACTTTGGCGCTGGGGAACCAGGTTCCCGTCTCGGCATCGGTTCAACATTCTGTGATTCTGGGCAAATCACTTAATCTCCCTGTGCCTACCAAAAAAAGAGAGGCCGACCGGGCTGGGGTTCCTGTGTGATACGGCGTTGGGGCGGCTGCAGCTGCTTGAGAGAGGCTGGTAGGGCTGGGGCTCCTGTGAGGTGCGCGCCAGCTTCCTTCAACTGTGGGTCCGTCGCGCGCGCGGTAAAAAAAAAAAAAAGAAAACAGTGGTGCGCGCGCACAACAGAGGAGCGGAGGGGGGGAGGAGGGAGCGCGGCAGCCTGCTCAGCTGACCAGACGCTCGTGCGTCGTGGCTGGCCTTTGGATGGGTACGCGCGGCAGACATGTGTTTACAATTATCGCGCCCGCGTCTGGGCACGATAATTGGAAACACATGTTTGCCGCGCGTACCCATCCCAAAAAGGCCAGCCACGACGCACGAGCGTTTTTGGGACTGCTTTTAAACTCGCTTACTAAAAGTCTTCGCCTCTAAGCAGCGCTTACGCGCTACTCGAGGCTCGACCTAAAAATTGATCCTGTGGGTCCCCTTTATAGATGATTTGTTTTTAATTTGTTGATTTGTTTTTAATTTGGGAAGGAGATGAAGAAAAACTGATAGCATTTTTAAAATCTTTGAATAACACCCATCTGAAATTGCAATTTACTTAAGTACTTGGATACTCAGTGTATATTGAGAATAACAAGATATGCACAAAGATACACCGGACACCTACAAGCTGCAATAGTTTTTTATTTGCCAACAGTGCACATCCAAAAGCATGAAAATAGAGTGTACCATATGGAGAGCCTTTAAGAGCTAGAAGGAACTGTTTTGAAACACAGGAATTTGAAATTCAAGGTCAGGAAATGTTTCACAGATCCAGGCCTTAAAAAGAGCGAGACTGAGGGACAGGGAGGAATTATTAACCCTCAAGATTTCAAAAGAATCAAGGGAATAGATCAATATGAGGTATATTATGGATTGTAATCAATCAGAAAGGGAAATAAAGAAATTGTTAACTACCTATCAGAATATCATAAGGAAAGAAGAAGATCTTAAAGACTATTTCTGACCACCCCAGAATCACATACAGAAATACAGCCTCACTCTGTGATATGTTGATTGAAAGCCGCTTCAGAGATCTAAAATCAGAGGCAAAGAACTGGCTAAAAAAACAGGCTTTTCAAATGTCAGAAATGTAAAGCCTGCCAACACGGCCGAAACACCACATCATTTGAATTATTTAACGGTGTAATTAAGGAGGATAAAGAATGGATCCACTGTGAAACTACGCATGTGGTGTATGTCCTCGAGTGCGGCTGTGTTAAAAAGTTTGTTAGGAGCACAGTCAACAAGTTAAAGCTCCACATACTCTACGTCATTCCATAATCAAATTACTCTGTGGCTCTGAGTAATTTGATTATAAAATGATGAAATGTCATCATTTAACAATCAAATTAAATGAAGAAATTCATGAATTGATAAAAGCCAACCTGACTAATTGAAATTTGATTACTTTTTTAATGGGGATCAAATGAGATTAATTTTGCAGTGCATCCAGGAGACGTCTCCCCAGAAGGGGACGCTATATTTTTCATTAATACCATTTGGCCATTTACAAACATTAAGGGCATCAAAGATGATGGAGCCGTGCAGCAAAATTACAAAGTTTTGTTTTTTATTTTCAAAAACAAAACCCCAAAGTGGGATTTTGTTTTTGAAAATAAAAAAACAATGCCTCCCATGCCAGGGGAGTCTCTCATGGCGATGTCGGCATTGTTATGTTTTTACTGACCTTTACCACCAGGGTATTCCTGGAGGTGGTGGGCAGCAAAAAACTGCTATATGTCCACCCATCTAATTTGGGCAGCCAGATATATAGTCCAATGGCCCTTACTCCTTTGGAGAAGGGTGGCCAGGGTGGAGACGGAATAGTCTCCACTGTCGCCAATCTATGAACTGCCCGCTTTTACATTTTGCAGCCAGATTATTATTTTGGTGGGAATGGTACTCTGACCCTGTTGATATGAAGTACCCTTGCTGCCAACATATAAACTGGGTCCTAAGTCCTAGTTCTGCAACACCATCTTGTTTTGCATGTATGATTGATGTGTACCACACTAGGAATGTAAGCACACTGTTCCGTTATGTGAGGCATTGAAAACCGAATCAAACTTATAAAATTAACAGTGGTGTAAATGCAAAATACTTTTAAAGCCGTTATGCAACTGTGATCAATTTTATTATAACTTTTAAAGTCCCGTTCTGAGTGCACTGTTCTTGTCTGGTGCAAATACGGCCTGTGATAGTACCGTTTGTGTATGATTTTAGAGGGAGGGCAGGGTGGGGAAGGTTTGCTCATGATTCCAATGTGGTACAGCAGGGAATATCTTTTAAAAACAATTGATGTGAATGTTGTTCTTTTCTCCACAGTGTTGTTTTTACTGCAATATTTTGCCCATGCAATTTTCTCAATGGCAACCCGGAGGACATTGGTAATGTACAATTTATGCATAACCTTGGATAATAAAACCTGAGGCCCTGTCATGATGCTATTTTCTGTACTGCACCAGCCCAAAAGGGATCTATGCTCTTCTTTTTAGCATCTTTTGAGCATATATTAACTCAAAATATCTCGAAGTTAAACCAGGTTTTGCTGACAGCAGAGCTCGTAAGCTCCTCTTTGTGTTTCAGAGATACATTAATTGACTTGGAGATATTTAGTGCTAATATCTCTACTCAGGACACTAAAAAGAAGTGCACGGATCCGTTCTGTGATGGCAGAGCCCAGAAAATGGAATCATGAAACCGCTCCTGGATTAGACATGGTAAAATGCTATACTCCGATGTAGGAAAGTAGGATCTGCTTTCATGGATACCCCCACTTTTTGCTTGACGTAATGCTGTTTCTGACTATTCTGACTGGGATCCTGTTAATAAGGACCCCAGTCTTTGTGCTTTCTCCCCTAAATTGGTTTGATAAGTACTTAGGTACATCCCAGATTGGACACTGGTGCACCCTTATCAGTCCCTAGTATATGGTACTAAGGTACCCAGGGCATAGGTACAACAGGGGCCCCCCATGGGCTGAATCATGTATTATGCCACACATGGGAGACCACTCAATTTGTAACTACAGGCCTGCCAGTGTAAGCTGGTGAGAGCACCACTTACAAAAAATATAGGTTTCCCTATAGCTAAGTTCACTGGACTTAAAACCTATAAGTCACTCCTACAGCAGGCCTTTCCAATGCTCAAGTCAGGGTCTTGGTTCTAAGTGTGATGGTGCCCCTGCATGATCAGGACACCCCTATGACCTACGGAGTCCATTCTCCCAGGTTGTAAGTGAGGCAGCCATAGGACATATAGAGGGGCACTGCGTCATTATGCGGTGACCTTCTCGAAACTGGCTGCAAGGAATCCTATCATGTTTGGTATTAAACATGTTGGAATCATACCCCCACACAGTAAACGGTGTGGGAGGTATGATTCCATGACCATAAAGCTCCTTTGGGAGGCCCTCGGTGCTCCCTGTACCAGTCTTCCAGACCCGGACAGCAAGCCAGGGCTGCTGCCAGCCAGAGACACGTTTCTGCCCTCCTGCTGCTGAGCCAAGCTCAGGCAGAACAATAGGTATCCTGTCACAGGGAGGTGTGACCACCTCCCAGACAGGATTTATTGCATTGGGGCAGGGTGGGAGTGTTTGCCAGCGCCACATAGTCTGCAGGCAGGGCACACTTGGTACCCTCCATGCATAGTCCAGTTCAAACCAGTTCAGGGAGCCATTGGCTCCCTCTCTGGCGTGAACCTGGACAAAGGATAGGGGAGTATCCTCCCCCTTGACCAGCCCCTCCTTAGGGAGGGACCCCTGTATTGTCCCAACCCTTTCCTCAGGGTATTTAAGGGCTTACCTGTGGGTGGGTCCTCAGGTTCGTCATGGGACAACATACATTTCCGACACCAATTCTTCTTCAACCGTCTGGGCACTCTTGGACTTCGCTCTGGGCATCAAGGCTGCAACTAGGAAGACTCCTGCTGCTCCTGATCTCGCCGCCCTGCTCGTCTGCTGCAACGTCCGTGCCTGTGCACTATAAATGAAATGAAATTGTAAAGCGCGAACAATTACCCAAGGGTGTCAAGGCACTGGGGGCCGTTGGAAAGATTAAGCGAGCTATTGCCCAGAGTCACATGGTGGTGGGCTAACCTGCCGCCAGCGCTAGGGATCGAACCGTGAGCCCCCGTGTTCCGGAGTCAGGCGCCCTGGCTGCTGCACCACACCTCTTCCCCTAGAAATCTTCCAAGGCCTGTGGGCATCCAAGACACCTGAAGGAATCTCCCTTGAAGTGAAGGAGTCACTTCCCTGCATCTGCAGGCATCGCAACTAAGCTGACCGGTCTGCTGATCCTGGGCTCCCATGGACTCCGAAAGGCTCAGAAAGACAGGTGGTGGTTCTTCACATCTCTCGAGGCCTGCCCTGTCCTCTCACCAAGTTTGAGGCCAGTATCCCTCGGCAGAGCCGCAGGAACCAAACCCCTGTGCACCGCATCGACTTGCAGTTGCAAAGCCTTGTTGGCTCTCTTCCACCAAGATCTTCGGTCTCCAAGGAGCCCCAACCTAAGTCATCTCCAGTGACCAAGATCTTCATCCTCACCACATCTCTAGTATCATGGGCTTGCATCTTTAGTGAGCTGCTTGAGGTCCTCTTACTACTAAAGTGCCTCCGGCCTGTGGGTCCTCTTGAGGTTCATCTTCATATTCTTTGGGCTTCCCTGATTGCTCGGGCCCGCCCTGAGTCCCCTCGTTGTGGTGAGTCTCCTGGACCTTGCTGGTCCCAACATTGCACCTTTCTCCACTTCCATGTTGGTTGCAGTTGCCAAGGCTTGTTGGTGCTCCCACCGGACACCGACCCCTCAACTATCGACATCCAACGTGGGACAGCTCATGTACAGCTCCTGGTTTTCCGCAGCATTGCCGGGGCTCACAGCTGCAGCTCCAAGGTCACCGTCAACCCTCCTGCAGTACCCGACATTGGTGCCTCCTTGTCACTTTCAAGTGGCATAGACTCTCTCCCCTCTGCTTTCAGGTACTTGTTGACTTGAATCCACCTTTGGGTTCCACCGGACACATTTTCCTTCTCCAGCAGCGGCATCTTCCTGAAGTCCTCCATTGGATTCAATGGCGGTTTCGGATGCCACTTCACACCTATGCACCCGGCTCCCCTGGGGCAGGTATCCTGGTTCCTAAGGTATCCACAGGTGGGGTGGCTCTCCAACCTTCTATCTCCCACGGGGTTTCTTCAGGGCCCACTGGGAAGGGTCCTTCTTCTTTAAAATTGCAACCGCAACTTACCCATTGACTTGCATTAATCTCGCTGTCGTGTTCCCACTCTGCACAAGGCCTCCGTGGGGCTCCTGGTTACTTACCTTGGGTGGTCCCTTGGGTCCCTGACACTTCTACGTCTTCTGGGTATAGTTTTGACTCGAGTCGTGGTTCACATTCCACTATTTTAGTATATGGTTTGGTCCCTCCCTGGTGACCACTGTGTATTACCTGCTACTTACCTGTTTCTATTTAAATGTACTGCGTACATTGTATATCTGGCTAGGAGATACCTGTATGTGTTAGTGAGTGTTATATAATAAATACATATTTTTATAAATACCCTGTGTGGTTCTTTTTCACTTAATCTATATCAATAGGATAATGATCTGGTAAAACAAGCTGCTTTACACTCCTTCTGGACTAAGCCTGAAGGCTGCTCTCCACAGCTACCACTTAGAGAGCTTTCTAAAGTTGTCTAAGACCGCTAAAATCACCATAAGGGTTGTCTGGATTGGTGCAGGGTGCCCACTTACATAAGCGTGCATCATATACTAAGCCAGCTTCTCACATCCGGCCAGACAGCTACATCAGACCATGCAGACAAAGGGGGGGTTCTCAGATCAGCCCATAGGGATCCAACAGGCTCTAACTACGCTGGCCTAGGTCTGTAAATTCATAAAGGCAATGAGAAACGACTGTGCACCAGGTCCCAACGGCATTCCGAGTAGAATTTTTAAATGAGCCTCAGAGGACTGGGCAAAGGTGTTAACTCCTCTTTTCAATCAAGCTTTCCTCTCCACCCAGGTGCCAGACGATTAGAGGGGCCCCATCTTGTGCCCTATATTTAAGAAAGGGGACCCGACAAAGCCAGCCAATTACCGTTTGATAGCCCTACTAGACCTAGAGGCTAAAGCTTACGCTCAATCACTGCTAATACAGCTAGAGGCCTGGGCCACGGACAACAATATTCTTCCAGACAGGATTTCAAGCAGTTGCATCAACTATCACCACACTTGCTGTCTTGAGCGGCCAAGCAGGCCAAAAAAATAGCCTCCACTCTTCTGCTGCTTTAATGACAATAGTGCCGCCTTCGACAAAGTAGACTGTCCTACGTTATGGAGAAAACTGGGGTGGTGAAGTGAGCTAAAGAACAATGATGGATTCAACCCAGATCTGTGACTGGGGTTGAGTGTCTGAAAAGTTTCAGTGTTCCGTCTATCATCTCCTTGTGTTTGCTTTGTTCGCCCTAAGTTGGCAGGTATGCCCAGACGTGGGTCCCTTGCTCACTTTGCCACTGGATTCAAGCTAGTCTGGCTGAGGAGGGCTGTTAGCCCGAAACCGGTCCTAGGATGCTTGTTTCCAGTCCAGGGAAGACATGACATGGCAGTTCGGGCTGGACTGTTCTCATGAGGCACAGGGTCAAGACTGATTTGCATATAGCTGTGTCTGAACTGGTGTGGCGAAGTGAGCTAAAGAACGATGATGGATTCAACCCAGATCTGTGACTGGGGGTGAGTGTCTGAAAAGTTTCAGCGCTCCGTCTATCATCTCCTTGTGTTTGCTTCGTTCGCCCTAAGTTGGCAGGGTATGCCCAGACTTGGGTACCTTGCTCACTTTGCCACTGGATTCAAGCTAGCCTGGCTGATGAGGGCTGTTTGCCCGAAACCGGTCCCAGGATGCTTGTTTCTGGTCCAGGGAAGACATGGCTTGGCAGTTCGGGCTGGACTGTTCCCATGAGGCACAGGGTCAAGACTGATTTGCATATAGCTGTGTCTGAACTGGGGTGGCAAAGTGAGCTAAAGAACGATGGATTCAACCCAGATCTGTGACTGGGGGTGAGTGTCTGAAAAGTTTCAGCGCTCCGTCCATCATCTCCTTGTGAAAACTAAACACGTGGGGCATTCCCTTTAAACTATTAGAGGCTATTATCTCTTTGTATTCCTATACTTGGGTCCGAGTGAGAACTGGGCCACAAACCATCACCTCCAAAATCATCACCCAAGGCGGACTGAAGCAGGGTTGCGCCCTTAAACCCCTTCTTTTTAAACTATACACAGCGGTCATGGGCAAAGCCCCGGAGAGGAGCGGTTTGGCTCCCCCACGACAAGGTCACTCAAACCTACACATCCTGCAATATGACGATGACATTGTAATAATGGACCACAACAAAGTAGGGATACGGCGGGCACTGAGCAGTCTCCACACACATAATGAGGGAAGCTATCTCATGAACAACCAAGATAAGACCAAAGTCCTGATTTTCGGTCATTTCAAGAACAAGAAGTTCAACTATTTGGGGGTCTGGCTTACTGAGACCTCCAGACCCACGGCTCACATAGCTGCACTGAAGAAGAAAGCAGCAGCCATCAGATTTGGTCTCAACTGCCTCATCAAAAAACTAAAAAAGTGCCTCCACTTCACCTATTCTTAAAGTTATGAAGGCTTCCATTCTCCCTGCACTACACTACGGGCACCAGGTGTTTCCCGGTGCCTGTGCTTCAGGTTTAGAGCATGCACAGTGCTTAGGGTATAAGAAAGTATTCCAACTGCCCAGATATCTTTGCAGGTCCAGGCTCCATCTGGAACTTGGACTGTCAAGTTAAATGCTAACCTGCTAGTCTGATACTTTGAAATACTACATATGAATTCTGAAAGCTCTCAGCAAGTCACTCAAGGCCTGCTTGAAAGAAACATTTGAGAGCCCAGGGAATCCACGATATCAGCAAAAACAAGAAGCAATCACATCTTTCCACATTGAAGCACCAGCATTAAAACTTGATACCATCTCCTTTACCTGGAAAAAGACTATCAACGGGCAGTTGAGACTAGCTTCATTGCAGCAGAACACTGCTTCCATAAAGTCTTCAGGCATTCTGCTTCCCCTGAACACTTCTTACCTGGTAGAAAAACTTCAACCATATCTCTCAGAGGCCATCAATAGAAGAGTGTGCAGAGACATCTTCTATTTGCATCTGCTTGGTCTGCCAGTAGCCGACTTTAACTCGGCTTGGGCCCACCCGGGAAAGGAGGGGGCGTGCATACTATGCAACTTCAAGCGCGAATCCTGGTTGCACCTCCTGTGCTGCTGCCCCATCCTCGATGCCATTAGGAGGTCACTGCTGAAACCAATCTATCTGATGAAGGGGGTGCGCACTTGTCAGGAGGCCTCTTCTTTGTGCTTCTCCGCATTCGATGTGAGAACTTTATCAAGATGCAGAAAATTCATCAAAGAACTCAGCAGCGAACCACTGACTACCAACCAGTTACCTTTGTCCAAAAGCACATAACAGACTACAGCACTCTGAAACCGTGAAACGGGAAATGAGCATGGGTAGTGACTTACAGCCTATTTACTGCACGAAGCACTTTTTGACTTCCATGATTGCTCTAAAAAACCACGTAGAAACCCAATAAAAGTGGGCCCCAGAATGACAAGGGGCCTTTTGCTTACGAACTGTACAAATTAGTTTTCATAGGTTTGCTGTCCTTGGTCGCTGCTCCGCCGGAGTTCACCTGGGTGCAGCTGCCGCTTTTACTAACTGATGTGCTGTTCTTTTACCCTGAGTCTAACTAAGTACTGTATTCATACTGTATTTAAGGGGCACTTCTGAGCACGGGGCAGCACTTTCATTACCCAAGGGCACTCACATTCCTTCTGGTATCCTTTTCTGCAAGCTAATTTAACATCTCACACTACGCACTTTATTCACTCAGCATCTTGTTTTTATCCTCTTCTCTTGCTTCAGTTTTAGTAACTTAAAACATCTCATTAAAACTAACCTCACCCTCCTGTTTGTCACGGAGCATACCCAGAGTTTTAGAACCAATTTTAATGGCAGAGTAAAGACCTACTCCTTTTTAACAGTTGTATCTGGATGGGTGTGGCTGTTTATACTGTTTTGTACATACATTGTTTTTTTTATTTTTATTTTTTTATAACTTTTTATTAAACAATCATTAACATAGCGGCATCGAAATCGGTACAGTATAAAAATATGCATGACAATCAAGGCAGTACATTAGCGAATTTACATGCAGTGGGGATAATCAATGGGGAAGTCAATCATCAGGTTCTACAGTTTGTGGGGGGGTGCAGATATCACCACGATAAGCGTTCCACAGTGACCAGATGTGGGTCCATTTTCGGGGGCATCCTCGGGCAGTAAACACTGTCCTTTCTCTGAACATGCACCAGTCCATGTTGTTTTCCCACGTAGTTAAAGTAGGAGGGGCAGTCGCCCCCCAGGCCTGAGCGATATTTCTTTTTGCCAGCATGAAGCCCAAAGTTGCCCACTGCATTTGGTGTGTGTTGAGATCAGTTGGCTCCCATATGTTTAGTAGGCATCTACGTGCCTCCGGGCGTATACGGACATTCAGTACTGTACTCATAGTTTCATGTACCTCTCTCCAGTACCTTTGGACTAGGGTGCATTCCCACATAATATGCATGAATGTGCCCGTGAGGCCACATTTCCTGCGACAGTCCCGTTTCGGCTCTCCCCATCATCACCAGTCGAGGGCCGGTCATATATACTCTGTGCAGGATTTTAAGTTGGACAAGTCGTAGTCGGGCCGAATTGGCCACCACCCGGGGCGAGGAGACCGCTTCCTGCCAGTCCTCATCGTCCAATTCCATCCCATCAGCTACCCACTTCCCCTTCAAAGCCAGGAGAGGATCGTCCATGTGGTGTATTAATTTGTTGTAAATTAATGAAATAGTCCTGTCAGGAACATGACCATCTAATATTCTGTCCTCTAAAGGGGACGAGTCAGGAAGGGATGTGCCTCTAGGGATGAGAGAGTATAGTGCGTGGCTAATCTGATTATATCGGAAAAGTTCGGCATCCGCAAGTTCGTACTGAGTTTGAAGGGCGGCAAAGGGTTTTACTTCACCCTGTGTCCACAAATCCTTGACCCGTGATATTCCGATCAGGTCCCATTTAGAAAACCCTTTCGAGGACCACAGGTTACCAAGTTTCGCGGAGTCCCACAGGGGGGTAGCCAATGTTAATTTACCCTCCCACCCCAGAGATTTATTTGCTGCGTGCCACACTTTAACAGAGTGTCCAGTGGGCCCTGTGAGCTTGGATCTGCTGGATTTCGCGTAGAGGGGTCGATTATAGCTCCCGCTCGGGAGGAGCCACCTGTCCATCTGATAGCCCGGATTGTCACGTTCTCCGTATGTGCTGTGGTTAATGGCTGCTAGGTGTGCCGCCCAGTAATATTTTTTAATGTCAGGAAGGCTGATGCCCCCATCGTACCACTGTAGCGTGAGCTTAGTCAGGGCTATACGGGGAGGCCCGTTCCATAGCAGGTCTCTCTGGAGGCCTTCAATTTCTGTGAAATATTTCGGAGGGACTGGATCAAGTGTATTCTGCAAAACATAAAGAAAACGGGGTAGGGACATCATTTTAAAAAGAGCAGCTTTGCCCAGTAGGGAAAGGGGAAGGGATTTCCAGCTGGCAATGTCTCGCCGTAAGCGGAGCAATGGAGGGAGAAGATTATTTTCATAGCGGAGTATAGGATCCCGGGAGAGAAATATACCCAGGTATTTGAACCCGGTGGTGCTAACTTGGATGGGACAGTTTCGGGGTAACGCAGGGGGTCCCCCGAAGAACATAGAGATGGGATTTAGACCAGTTGATCCGGAAACCGGAATATTTACCGAACGTGGCTAAGATGTCAAGAACTGCTATTAGAGACTTTTTGGGCTCTGTTAAATAAAGTAATATATCGTCCGCATAGAGCGAAATGCGGTCCTCCCAGTCGGGTGACCACCGCATTCCCTGAATAACTGGGTTTTGGCGGATCCACGCGGCTAGTGGTTCCAGCGCCAGTGCAAAAAGAAGGGGAGAGAGTGGACACCCCTGACGGGTGCCCCGGCTCAGGGCAAAGGAATCTGACTTTTTGTTATTCACCACGACTTGCGCCATGGGTTCCGAATATAGAAGATGGATCCATCGCATGAATTCCTGGCCGAACCCTAACTTTCGGAGGACCGCCATAAGATAAGGCCATTCTATAGTGTCGAATGCCATAGTGGCATCTAAAGACACGAGGACAGCTGGCTCAAGAATCGTGTCTACTCTGCCCAGAACACCGTGAACACGGCGTAGGTTCAACGCCGTGTTCCTATGCGGAATGAAGCCGGACTGGTCCGGGTGTACCAATTCCGGAATTACGTTTATGAGACGAGTGGCGAGGACTTTAGCAAGGATCTTGGGTTCGGCATTGAGGAGGGATATCGGCCTATAGGAGGCGCAGTCCGTTTTGGGCTTACCTTCCTTGTGTATGGTTACTATGTTGGCTATACGTTGGTCAATTGGGAGCACTCCTAAGTCTCTACTTTCCTCAAACATGTTCTTGAGATGAATGGACAATTTGTCAGGGCTGAGTTTATACAATTCAATTGGGATGCCGTTAGGGCCAAGAGCTTTTCCTGACCGCAGTGACCTGATTGCTGCCGCTATTTCCTCTTTAGTCAGGGGCTATCTAAAAGATGCTGATCTTCTAAAGAAAGAGTGGGAAGTTTGATGTCGCGCAGTAGTTCGAAAGATTCGTCTTCAGTATAAGACGCCACTGCGGAGTATATTAATTTATAGTGCCTGGCGAAGCAGTTTGCTATGTCCTGTGGATCCGTTACGTCAGTGTCATTAGCCTCACGAAGGACTGGGACTAACCTGTTTGCCCATTCGCGTTTATCAAGCCAGGCTATTAGTTTCCCGGCTTTATCCCCGAGATCATAGAGTCTACCGAGCGTCTCTCTCCCCAGCACTTTCGCTCTTTCAGTCAATAGTGCCTTGTATTCATCCTGTTTGAGTCGCAACAAGTGAGCTGTGGCAGGTGTGACCGTCATCTCCATCTCTCTCTCTAGGTGAGAGATCTCATCCTCTACTCTTGTAATTGCTCTATATCTTTCTTTCTTTTGTCCGGATATCAGGGACAGGGCCTCTCCCCTAATCACTGTCTTAAATGCTTCCCAGAGCGCCTGTGAGAGTCCACAGTGCCCAGGTTTTCGGCAAAATATGTATCAATTGTCTTGGTGAGTTCTTGATGGATTTTAGGGTTGCGAAGGTGCCAGGGGTTAATAGGGGCTACCCTACCCACCCGGGCTTGATCAAGAAGTACATGGACCCAAAGTGGTGAGTGATCCGAAATGCCCCTAGCCAGATGTCTAATTTCATGGATGTGCGAGACTTGGGGGCTGGGATCAAGATATAATCTAATCTGGAGAAGCTGCCATGAGCCCCCGAGTGAAACGTGTATTGCATTCTGTCAGGGTTATATGTGCGCCAGCCATCCACTAGTCCCATGGTGTCAAGAAAGTCAGGCAACCAGTTATGCGAGGGCCCCAGTTTCCGCGGTGGATGGCGGTCAAGCTCCCCCGACCCCACAGAATTAAAGTCCCCTCCCAGCAACAATACCCCCTCAGGTAGTGAGAGGAGAGTGGTACGCAGGTCCTGGAATGTGGTGGTTTGGAGGCCAGGGGAACGTAAATTGAGACCAGTGTGGTAGTGCGCCCCTCCCAGGACCCCGTGACACCCACGTATCGGCCCCTGTCGTCTGCCCAAATGCGGTCTATAGTGAGCGGGAAGGTATTTTTCAACATTACACCCACGCCTCTGGAGCCTTTGGTGAACCCTGCGTGTGCCACTAATTTATATCCAGATCTACACAATGCCTTACATGAGCTACCTATCAAGTGTGTCTCCTGAAGCAGGACAATGTCGCTGGCTTGCTTCCTAATATATTGGAGAACTATACTACGTTTAACCTTGTCCCCCAACCCGTTGACATTCCAGCTCAGGATCTTCGCACTTTTATCCCACTGCGTATGCGTCATAAGTGTATGTGTCTCCCAGAGCCTTGGTCATGCAGATTATAAAATTTGCCGAAAGAACAATCTGTACACAAATCATGTGTCGATAAATACAAATAACAATAGAACAACCCACCCCTCCCAACTCCCTTTTCCAACAACCCCCTCCCTGCGTCCCTGCTCTCTGGACTTAGAACTGCCCATTACAAACTGGCAGAGTGCCTGTCACCCAATACCCTAAAACGTACAATAACTAAAGGTAGTAAAGAGGAGAAAGGTCGGCGCCCCTTCCCACTATCCCCAACCCATTCGTCACTGATAAATTGTTCCCATAATGTCATGGAGTGCCTTGCTGAATAGCTACAGTTCCATAAAACTGTCGTCCGACTGTGGGGCCTTAGAACCCCGGTACCTGGTTATGTTCATACAGGCCGCCCGCATGTTAGCCAGTATTCACTCCCGTTCCTGTGACGCTTGATCTCCATCTCGACTACTTCCCGGGGGTCACCAGCGGGTCGACTGTCCAGCCAATCTGAGGCCAGCTCAGGATTATCGAAGAACCATACCCTTCCACCGTCCTCGACACGTAGACGCGCCGGAAACATCATGGCGTACCTAAGTCCTTTGTCTCTGAGTTTCTTCTTGACGGCCAGAAATGTTCTACGCTGCCTTTGCACCATTTGTGTAAAGTCCGGAAAGAATGAGAGGGCGGCATTTTCGTAGCTTAGGGGGTGTCGCTCGGGCGCATTGCAGGATAGCGTCTCTGTCTCTGAAGTTGAGGACCCGTGCAATTAGAGGGGCGGAGGCGCCCGGGCCTGGGTCGCCCACCCGGGATCCTGTGGGCACGTTCTATGGTAAAAAAATTCCCCAGTCCCTTGGGTTTAAGGTGGTTCAGGATAAGGTCCTCAACGAACAGGTCAGGGGCTGGCCCTTCTGATTTTTCGGGCACCCCTAAAATGCGGATATTATTGCGCCTAGACCTTCCTTCGCAGTCGTCAAGTTTACGTTCGGCCGTCTCACAAAAGGATTTAAGATCGCGTACTTCTTGCTGGAGCTGCGACACGTCGTCCGTAAGACCGGTCGTCTTAATATCCAGGGATTTGACTTTTCGTTCATCTTTGTTAGGTCGGCCCGGATTAGGTTCACTTCTATGGAGATGGTGTCCATTTTATGTTCCAGGGATGATTTGACCCCCTCTATGGCAGCCATGACATCCTGCAGGGTCAGTTCCGGAGTGGGGCTCGCAGAGACCTCCCCCACCCTAAGGGCATGATGCGGATCCGTCGGCGAGCCTCTGGGCAGGGTATAGCGGTCCAGTTTGTTCGATTGGATCTGTCTCGACCCCCTGGACCCCTTGGCCTGGCCCCTGTCCGAGTCTGCCTTACTCGCCATTATCCCTCTGTATCCCAGGTCGCTTAGTTAGTGTCCGGTCCAGGTCACTTGCTGCGCGCAGCCGAGGGGTCAATACTGTGGCTAGTCGCCGCGCGTGGTTCAGACCAGCGCGGGCGCCCGGTCAGGAGCGGGAGGCACCGGAGGCACGTGGTTCGCGTGGAGTTTCGGCCTCCTCAAACACACAGGTAGATCGGCTACGGCCGCTCCCAGTCAGATGCCACCTCTACTGTCGATCCATTCCCCGGTCCGGCCGGCGCCACCTTCCGCCGTCAGGCCGACGCGAGAACACAGGCAAGGAAGCAGGTCAATCTTGGCCCCAGCCGCACCTCCTTAACAAATGCTGCCGAGGGGGGAGGGGGGGGGAAATGGAATGCAGGTCGCTCTCACCCCTCCTGTCAGTCTTCGAAGTTCCGACCTCCCCAAGCCGCCGCTTATCGCGTTGCCTGTGTTGCTACCTCCATGCTCGGTCCAGGAGGAGACGGGCCGCCAAGAAAAGGGGGGGGGGGAGGATTCCTACCACCGCCCCATCCGCGCCCCGTGTGTCACTTCAGAAGGTGAGATTCCGCTGGGTGGGGAAGTCGCGCTCCGACCGGCGACTTCCGGTCCGGGCATCCGATTCTCGTTCGCGTCACAGCCGCCTCCTCCTCACCTCGGTCCCCGGTCCAGCACCAGCGAGCAGGCCCAAATGACCGGCACCGGTATCTTCAGCTCCGGGCGGCGTCAGAGAGTCGGGACAACATCAATCGGCACCGCTCACTTTCTGCTGCAATCGCCGACCATTAGGGACAGGATATCGTCAGGATGTTGGGTTTGGGGGGACAGTAGCGGCGGAGCCGAGAGCTCAAGCGGCCATCTTGGTCCGACACTTGGCTCCTCCTCTGTACATACATTGTTATGGTTTTTACCAACTAAACAATAAATTAACATTGACATTTAAATTGATACCGCCCCATGTGAAAAGTCCATTTGGCAAAGATTTTACAAATACAACAACCAGAAACTGTTATAATGTATTTATTTACTTTTCTTATTTTGTATTCTTTGTGTAGCTGTCACCACAATCTGCATTCTACAATCAAAACTGCTCAATATTACTGTCTGCATAAACGTGAATGTAATGTACATAGTCTTAAGCTCTATAGATTCTTCACCCAGGCATCATACAGCATTTTAGGGAACACAATCTAGTAAGGTAAAATGCACATTGCTAGAAAAGAAAGCATTCACTTTTGACAAACTAACACCTGCAATTAACGGCTGATAGATAAACCTATACCTTAACTGCTAACATTCTTGAGAAAACAAGTTATATTGAGCCTTAAAGTATTGGCCAGGTTGTTGTGCTAAGGCTAAGTTAATGTTAAACTGTATTCTAAAGTGTTTGAGATTTGAAATAGTAAATCTGTGAAGTACTGTTCATTCAACAAACTGATTCAACTGATTGTGTATTTATATAACTTTCATAGTAAATAATCATAAATCATAGACGTGTAACTTCACAGAAGTGTCATTCGCTTTCTAGAAAAATTACATTTTGCATGAAATTAAAAATCCCATTGAGTTTTGGTAAAAAAAATATGATGATGGTTATGCTCCTTGGAAATGACTATCCCATCTGTCGCTAGCATGCGGTGTGAGTGCTGTAACGTGCTTAAACTGCTTTGTGTATTTAAGGCTGCAGTACCATCTCCTGTGTAAAGGTGGAGTTTGGAGACAAGATTAAAGACTCAAGATGAAAAAACAGTCCACAAAATGCATACCTCTTTAGTACAGTTTGGGGTCTATTTAGATACGTTATTTTGTGATACTTAAAGTAGTACCACAGTAGTACTACTCGGGTATGGCAAAATGCTATTCACTAACCTACGGGCAGAGATCTCCACTTCTGCCTCTCCTATCTTTCTTATGCAGAGATCTTCACCAAAGTAGCGGAGACATCTGCACATGTACGTATAAGGTTTCACAGAAAAATAAAGGAGGGACAGGGGAGTGGTTGGAATATGGGTAACACTTACTTCAAAATAGGCGAGGTTTACGTTGGCATAACAAGAGGTCTAGGGAGGGGTGAAGAGGGGTTTAAGGAGCGCCTGATAACACAAACACCCACCAACAAAAGAGTAAGCCCATTGCTATACACAAACTAGATTTCTAAAGTTACTACAGCCAAATGGCCACAAAACAGATTTGAACAGCGGCGGCTCCTCCGTTATGGCGGAGGAGCCTCACCCTGCCTTCTGCCAGCGCAGCAGGCACACACATTTATAAAATGGTAAAAAATACCATTTTATCATGTGGGCAGGCTCGCGTTGCTCCAACCCGAGGGCAGGGGGCAGGGCAGATTAGTGCAATTGCACTAATAAGTCCACCCCTGCCAATGCGCCTGAAAGATGGTCCGGCTGTTTACAGCCGGCCAATCTGACCTGCGCACTTCAGAGCCTGCTATCCCAAGGCTGAGAAACAGCAGAGGGATTGCAGGTGCAGGATCCCAGCCTCAAAATGAGCACAGGGTTATCCTGCTCCAAGCAATCCTCGAGCTGTGCTGCAGCTCCAGGATTGGTTGGATTTGCATGGCACAAGGGAGGAACTCCCTCCCTTTCCGCCCGAGAGCACCAGAAGAAGAGAGAGATGGCGACCGGACCATGTGGCCAGTAACATACTTCTGGTGAGTTTTTTGGGCATCGCGCCCCACCAGATGTTAATGTTGCCGTCCGCTACTGGATTTGAAAGTATTCCAGTCGAGCCTTGGAGTAAAGTCTAGAACCACAAAAGGCCACTCACAGGTACTGCATCACATTCCCATATAAAATGATGGAGGCATAGGCTTTAAATTAAACCCCACACAAAATAAATTATATTGACTCTAATATTAAATATATACATCATTTTGTTCAGTTAGTGTTAAAATGATATATTATATTAAAAAGTAAATAATGTATATTTTAACATGAATAATTAACTTATTTTTTACAAATTTTCACATTTTTAAACGTTTTTTAAAAACTGGTAAAATATTTAATTAAACAATATCTTTGCATTTAATAAACGTGAATTAAATATGAATATGCTAGTGGGTGTTTTTACACGTTGGTAAAAAAATAATACTTATAAAATAAATTAATATATTTTAATTCTTTAAATATCTGATAATTTTATTTGAGGGTTTAATGTGCTGTACCATTTTATTTTGTTGGTTCTAGGTTATTAGTAATTATTTTAAATTAATTTACAATTTTAGTTTACATTAAATATTTTTTTAAATAATAAATTAGCAAACGTTATGAATTTTCCCTATTCTTTATCATAGGGAGAACAAAGCCACGGTGGCAGAAAACTCCACTTGTAAAAAGTTAGTAATAGGGCCCTTTAGATTTACGTGAGAATGATCGTTCACATGCACTACCTGAACTCGGCACCAGATGGCACCCTTAATCTGAAAAGGGATTAAACGATGGTAATGTACTGGAAAAATGTGGAAAGACACTTTCCGGGGCAGCGCCGCCTGGCCATCAAGGCTAACAAGAATCAGTAAGCAGAGAACAGGACGGTATATCATATTTCCATTTCCTGTAATAAGAGACAAATGCGATGGCTATTATTGAAAAAATGCCTGATTTACACACAATTATAAGGGCATGAAGTGTCAAGTGTGTGTGGTAAAGCTTACCAGTGCACACTTATGACCTGATGTCAAGTGCGATAAAAAAGATGCATCTAATTTCGCGAGAGCAAAAGACCATGTAAGAGACATTTACTAATTGGGAACCTGTTTGCAACTTTTTTAATCGCAACAACAACAGCAGCGTAAAGAGCTTATGATAGACACCGATCTTTCACGACGGATGGATTTATGCCTGCGCTCGGGCAGTTGAGGAAGACTACATAGAGATGTTTTGCTTCCATTGCAGAGTCTGACCAGTGAGGTTACAGAAGGATTTTCACCTTCCATTGCAAAGCCTGACCAGTGAGGTAACACAGGGTTGTTTACCTTCCATTGCCAAGCCAGACCAGTGAGGTACTATAGGGATGTTTACCTTCCTTTCCAAAGCCTGACCAGTGAGGTAACACAGGGTTGTTTACCTTCCATTGCCAAGCCAGACCAGTGAGGTACTATAGGGATGTTTACCTTCCTTTCCAAAGCCTGCCCAGTGAGGTTACACAGGGATGTTCACCTTCCATTGCAAAGCCTGACCAGTGAGGTACTATAGTGATGTTTACCTTCCTTTGCAAAGCCTGACCAGTGAGGTACTATAGGGATGATTACCTTCCTTTCCAAAGCCTGGCCGGTGAGGTTACAGATGGATGTTCACCTTCCATTGCCAAGCCTGACCAGTGGGGTTACATAGGGATGCTCAACTTTCATTACAGTGCCTGAACAGTGAGGTTATGTAGAACTGCCCAGCTTCCACTCCAATTCCTGAACAATAAGGATATTGAGGGATCTTCGCCTTCTATTGCAATATTTGAATTGTGAAGTTACATAGAGATGTTTGCCTTCCATTGAAAAGCCTGACCAGTAAAGTTACAGAGGGAAGCTCAACTTCCATTGCAAAACCTGACCAGTGAGGTAACATAGGAATGTTTACCTTCTATTGCAAAGCCTGAACAGTGAGGTACTATAGTGATGTTTACCTTCCTTTGCAAAGCCAGACTGGTGAGGTTACATAGGGATGTTCGCTTTCCACTACAGTGCCTAACCAGTGAGGTTACAGAGGGATTTTCACCTTCCACTACAGTGCCTAACCAGTGAGGTTACAGAGGGATTTTCACCTTCTATTGCAAAGCCTGACCAGTGAGGTACTATAAGGATATTTACCTTCCATTGCAAAGCCTGACCAGTGAGGTACTATAAGGATGTTTACCTTCCATTGCAAAGCCTGACCAGTGAGGTACTATAAGGAGGTTTACCTTCCATTGCAAAGCCTGACCAGTGAGATAACATAGGTATTCTCACCTTCCATTGCAAAGCCTGACCGGTGGAGTTACAGAGGGATATTCACCTTCCATTGTAAAGCCTGACCAGTGAGGTACTATAGGGATGTTTACCTCCCTTTGAAAAGCCTGACCCGTGAGGTTACATAGGGATGTTCATCTTCCATTTCAAACCTGAACAGCGAGGGTAAATAGAGATGTTTTTTCCATTGCAAAGTCTGAACAGTGAGATTACATTGGGACGTTTGCCTTCCCTTGCAGTGCCTGAACAGCAAGTGTATAAACAGATGTTCACCTTCCATTACACTGAATGGAACAATAAACATGGAGGCTGCATAGGGTGGTTCACCTTCCACTGCAGTGCCTGAACAGCGAGGTCACATTGTACGGTCACCTTCCATTGCAGTGCCTGCACAGTGAGGTGTCCATTCATTACTCAGCACGTGCGTGAATCCCCTACTCCACACAATGCCGGCCTCGCGCACAGACACTGGCGCTCAGTCAGGCAACAGGAACTTCTTGTCCCCGTCGGTACTCTCTCCCCTTTGCTTAAGTCCTGTTCCGCCCCCGCAGGTACAATGCTCTATGAGGACACAAGGGCCGTGTGAGGACTTAAAAACACACAAAAACAGATTAAATATATCGAAGGGTGGCATCTCATCCAGGACCTGTGGGCAGACACAGAGCGCCTCTCCCAGCACTGCGATCATAGTGCCAATATCTGCAACATACCCCTCCCGCAAACGCAGCAATCCCATAATAAAGAACACACAAGACACATTGTTTGTTGGAGAAAACATTGCTGCAGGTTTATTTGCATAAGAAATATGCCAACATGGTGGGTCAACTTACGGGCGATCCAAGGGCAGGCAGCAGTGACACCCCTAAACTGCCCTGCCCACCTGAAGAGCCAAATTGCACCGTGGCCCTAACCAATTGGTGCTCACCATTTCAGGGATTGCTCCTTACATCTTGTGGACCACCAGTCCACCCATTTACTCATGCCCCTTGTGGGGGCGGAGCGTATCCAGGCAAGCCCCCGGTTGCTCAGGTTTACAACCGCCCGCAGGACTAACGGGGCGCCGTCGTTCCTCCAGGGTGCTGCCGGAAGGACTTCCTGGGGTTGTATGGCATTTGCACCCTTGTTGTGCTCCTGAAGAGGGTACCCTCAGCATCTGGATCACCCTGTAACTCCGCCATGGCTCTGGGTGTGGCACCCGTCACACCCAGGGCCCCCCCCCCCACCAAGGCAGGCATCCTTACTTACACCCGGCTGAATGTAAGGCATCTCCCAGGTCCAACAGAAAAAGGTCCATGCCCACGCTAGACAAATGAACCCCGTCCTCTTCAAAACATCCAGTGGACTTGGCATGCAACAGACCGTGTCTGATAAATCCAAAACCCCTCTGTTCTGTGAATTTGTGCATGGCACAGTTTATTCTCCTGCGAGAGATTTCCACTGCCTCCCTAGACCTGGCCCCATGCCAAACTAAACGTGGCATAATCTCAGACCACCATAATTCACATGCGCCTAATTCATTGCTCAATTTACACGTAGTGGATTTCATCGCTTGCAGCAGAACCTTCCTACCAAGGAAAGTCAAGTCATTAGCTCCCAGGTGTATTACCACAATGTTGGGAGGGGATTCACCTCCCGCTAGTCTGTGCTGCAGCTTCTTCAGCAAGCTGTGCCAACGGATTGCTGGGAACCCCAACCAGACTATCTCAGTGAAGGAAAACCCATGCCTCCAATTCCTGCTTTCGGCCCATTGCGCCACTCTGGCGATGTAAGAATGGGCAACCACCCAAACCTTTGATCCTGGAAAAATAAAGAAATGCAGAGTTGCAAAACACCTTTTATTGAAAACACTGCACACATTTCTATAAATACTACGCAAAGTGCACATAGTTTGCTCAGAAATCACACTGCACACATAATACCTGCAAGATGCACCGAAGATTGCACATAGTTTGCCTCAAATTCACACTGTAAACATCTGAAAACACATGGTGCTGCGCAAGAATGCACTTAGGTTACTCATAAGTTGCCCTGCACCCCTCTTGACACATGGTGCTACACCACGCAATCAGCCCTTGCCAGCTTTATGGGCGGATGTACCGTTTGAAACACTGTGATTCCCACCGCCCAACCTGCCTGATGCGGTCCGGTAACGTGCCTACCTTGAATGCTGAAGTGGCTGCCCCTATACTAAAGTGTTGTGCAGTTCCTATAAAACCTATACAGGTTCTGCGCGTTCGGACAGCATACGCTGTAGGATTGGTGTCGGACTGATTCTGAACACCTCCACCGAGTATGTTGGCCTTTTGTATCAGCTATCTCACAGTGCCACTAGAATCTCCTCTTACCAAGGAGAGAATAGTTCTTGGCAACCATCGAACATGACAACCCTGATCCCTCAGGACCGTGGAAACAATATACTACTTTTCGCTCAGTCACTCGTGCTTACTTAGTCTGTCTTAGAGAGGTACACCGAATAAACAGGCTGGGCGTTTTCAATAAGTATTTATTGAACAGTTGCCATTCTGGTGTAAAATATATGAGCTGCAACAACCATTAGGCAGTAAAAGATATAAATTATTAGCAGTTCTATGAAAGTAAATGTATGGTATAGCTCTACCATCTCGCAGTAATCATGAATACATACGAGTATATAAAATACATGATAATAAAAAGATGCGTACTCCTACGATGTTTCCCTAACTAGATGTACCTAAGTGTACCTAGCATGTGTAGGTGTTAAGCCAAGAATCCCTCTAGGATAAAGTCAACTCCATTACCTGAAGCGAGAGACTGTGGGACCCCGTCCTGGTCTCGAGTTGGACACCCCGCAAGGGATGTTTTAGACCACTGCAAGCTGGAGTGTCTGCATGCAGGAACCTCAGCGTCTTTGGTCAGTGTGTCGGCCGGGAAGTCCTGGTCTCCTCTGTCTATCTTAGCAAGATGTGATGTATGTATACCCATAGGTCTCCCCAGGGGTCCTTCCTTGCTGTAATACTGTGTCGGTCTAAGGATGACATTGGGCATGAACTTTATACATAGATATTATACAGGAGATGTTAGCCCTGCTGCGCTTCCAAGAATCCTCAAGCATAATGTATGAGATTTCGAACTAGGGAAAACCCGAGTTCTGAATGCAGTGTCGTATCTAGGTAAAAGGTCAGTCCCTGTAAATCGTTATAAGTGTAATGTAGGGAAGAATATAGGAGAAGGGTAACGAAGTTACCTGGGCCTATATTATGGTACCTATATGGAATATAACAAAAGGAATGGCTGCAAAAGCGCTTGTCAGGACCCGCATTCCCTGACAGTGTTAAGCATGGCTTCTTAACTTGTTCTACCTGAAACTTAGTAAGGGGCGTGCAGTCCACATGGATCAATAAGTATCCTACCCCAGGGGGTCAAAGAGCCAAGTAAGCTGCGACCAGGCGAACTGGGCAATACTTTGTGTCCCCCAGTTGATGCAACCAGATCACCTTCCCCTGCCCGGTCAGTTTTGGATCTTTTAACTAGGATTTTAAGGGATTCTCCTGTGAGCACTGTATCCTGCATCCCTAATGCTTCCCCAAATCTATCATTCTTGGACCTTGCCACTAATTTGCTTATTCTCATAGCCCCAAAAAATGCCAGGCTGAAAGCTGCTGAAAAGAAGGCGGCTTTGAAAGAAGGTTGCCTTGTCTATTACATTGATTATGCCCTGTAATGTTCCGAATTCAATGGGGGACCTGGTGTCAGGGGCCCGGGGTTCTCCTCTCGCCCAACCCTTTAGCGCCGCCCTGATGTGGAAAGACTTAGTGGGATCGGTCTGGCCATTCAACTTAGCGTAATGACCCACTGCAGCCAGGTGTCCTGAGACCCAGGAGTGGCTCTTACCCTGGTCCTTGGCCCACACTATAAAGGTTTGAACTTTGCACTCCAAGGATGTCAACCCCTCCTCCCAGGCGCCCGTCACTTTGCAAAACATAACAACGCAAGCTTTGTAACGCCTCCTGGTCGCTGGTGCTAAGGAAAGCTTGCCTAGTTCCCTCAGTCGTTGTTTCACTGGAGAAGGAACCAGAGGTGCGTTGGGAAAGGGGTCATCTCCTCTCTCGCTCTCGGCCACGCCTCCCGGAAACGGCCCCACTGAAAACGAGAGAGAGCGTCAGCTGCCACATTCTGCACCCCCTGGATATGTCTTGCCCTGCATTCCAAATTGTTGTACAAGCAAGCCCGCACCAGTTTCCTCAACAAGCATAGCACCATGGGCAGTTTGCTGATTGCGTGTTTATAGCCTGAACCACTGCCATGTTATCTGACTAGAAAAGCACCCGTCTGGCTGCCAGCGCCTCTGGCCAGAGATGGAAAGCAACAACTATTGGAAACAGTTCCAGAACTGTTACGTTGGCCGTGATTTTTCTCTTGTGCCATGCATTCGGCCACCTTTCAGCACCACTTGCTCCCCAAAATAGCCCCAAAGCCCTCCCTTCCTGCTGCGTCCGTGAACAGGCATAGCTTGGGGCTGCCAGCCCAGGGGGCCCTCCAGATGACTGAACCATTGAAGTTGGCCAGAAACTCTGCCCACATGCCGAGGTCTTTCTTCATTCCTTTACTTAACCCCTTCGCTGCTAGGCCTCCCCCCCCCCCGTGCTAAGCCTTTTTTTGGCTATTTGGGGTAGTTCGTGCTTAGGCCCCTGTAACTTTTTGACCACATAAGGTATCCACGCCAAATTTGTGTCCTTTTTTTCCAACATCATGGGGATTCTAAAAGTACCCAGGGTTTGTGGATTCCCCTGGAGGGGACCCAGAAATTAGCCAAAATACAGCTAAATTTAATTTTTGGGGGAAAAATGGGAAAAAAGGGCTCCAGATGAAAGCGTCTGGTTTTTCCCCTGCAAATGGTATCAAAAAAGGGGTTGTGGTGCTGAAATCACCATCTTCCAAGCTTCCAGGGACAAGCAGACCTTTGTCAGAAAACCAACATTTTTTACACAGTTTTGGCATATTTCTGGGACATAGCCTATTTTTGCTATTTTTTGTGCTTTCAACCTCCTTCCAGTTAATGGTAGAAATGGGTATGAAAGCAATAATGGACCCTGGAAGCTATACACTTTAAAAAAGTAGACAAAATTCTGAATTCAGCAAGGGGTCATTTGTGTAGATCCTTCAAGGTTTCTTCATAGAAACTAACAGTTAAATATAGGAAAAATTGAAAATTAGTTGGAAAAAACAGCCATTTGTGTCAACGTTTTCACCTGAAACTTCTTCTAATTATGACAGCTGTTTGAAAGCAATATATCGTTACATTTGCTGGACCTTTCTGGTTGTGGGGATATATAGGACTTGTAAGTTCACCAAGAACCCGACAAACCCAGAGCTAATAACTGAGCAGCGTCTTGCAATGGTTTTTTATTATGTACCGGGTATATAGCAATTATTTTGGGAAAATGTATAGATGTAAAAATCGGTATGAAAGATACCTATGTATTTCTGAAATGGGAACAAAATATAGAGTTTAGAAACAGTAGATATTTGCCCATTTCCGAAATTGGGAGTACCCATACTAGCATGAGAATTATAGGTCATTTTTCAAAATGACTTCTTTTTTGCACATTGTCTTTCATTTGGAAGGCAGAAATGCATCGAAAGTCAATAGGTAATAACAGTTGCTCAACAATTCTGTGTTACCCTAAGTCTCCCGATAAAAATGGTACCTCACTTGTGTGGGTAGGCCTTGTACCCACGACAGGAAACGGCTCAAAACGCAACCTGTACACACCACATTTTCACAACGAAAAACGGCCCTTTTTTTGCAAAGTGCCTAGCTGTAGTTTTTGAACCCTAGCTCTGCCTGAACCTAGGGAAACCTAGCAAACCTATACATTTTTGAAAACTAGACACCCAGGGGAATCCAGGATGGGGTGACTTGACTGGCTCTCACCAGGTTCTGTTACCCAGAATCCCTTGCAAACCTAAAACTTTCTCCCAAAAAACACATTTTCCTCACATTTCTGTAGTGGAAAATTCTGAAATCTGGGTGGATCCACAAAATTCCACCGACCCCTCGTTCCCCAAAGTCTTCCGAGAAAAATGGTACCTCACTTGTGTGGGTAGGCCTAGTGCCCGCGACAGGAAACGGCCCAAAACGCAAGGTGGACACACCACATTTTCACAGTGAAAAATGACCCTTTTTTTGCAAAGTGCCTAGCTGTAGTTATTTAACCCTAGCTCTGCCGGCACCTATGGAAACCTAGCAAACCTATACATTTTGGAAAACTAGACACCCAGGGAATCCAGGATGGGGTGACTTGACTGGCTCTCACCAGGTTCTGTTACCCAGAATCCCTTGCAAACCTAAAACTTTCTCCCAAAAAACACATTTTCCTCACATTTCTGTGGTGGAAAGTTCTGGAATCTGCGTGGATCCACAAAATTCTACCCACCCCACGTTCCCCAAAGTCTTCCGAGAAAAATGGTACCTCACTTGTGTGCGTAGGCCTAGTGCAAGCGACAAGAAACGGCCCAAAACGCAACGTGGACACACCACATTTTCACAATGAAAAATTACCCTTTTTTTGCAAAGTGCCTAGCTGTAGTTTTTGAACCCTAGCTCTGCCAGCACCTAGGGAAACCTAGCAAACCTATACATTTTTAAAAACTAGACACCCGGGGGATGCCAGAGAGGTATGGCTTGCGTGGATCCCCCAACGTTTTCTTACCCAGAATCCCCTGCAAACCTCAAATTTAGCTGAAAAAAATCACTTTTTCCACACATTTTTGTGTGGGAAGTTGGGGGCAGCAGCCCCCAATCTGCCCCGCCGGGGGGGAAGAAAGCACCCTAGACGCCAGGGATTTTTTTTATGCGCCAGGGGTGGGGGCTGCCCAGAATGGGCATGCCAAAGCCCCCACCCTACCCCCTAAAGTAAGAATCAGACTTTCTGCCCCCCAGGAGGCAGATGGGGGCAATAGCCCCTGATCTGTCCCCCCGGGGGGGGGGGGCAGAAAGCCCACCAGGCCCCAGGGATTTTTTTAAAATATATACGTAGGGGTGGGGGCTGCCCAGAATGGGAATTCAAATACCCCCACCCAAAAGAAAAAATGCTACAGTCTTTCTGCCCCTCCTGGAAGGCAGATGGGGCAATAGCCCCTTATCTGCCCTCCCGGGGGGGCAGAAAGCCCACTAGGCACCAGGGATTTTTATTTTTCCAAAGTTCGGGGCGGGGGCTACCCAGAATGGGCATGGCAATGCCCCGACCCCTACAAAAAATGCCAGTCTTTCTGCCCCCCCCCCTCAGGAGGCAGATAGGGGCAATAGCCTCTGATCTGCCCCCCCGGGTGGGGCAGAGAGCCCACGAGGCGGCAGCGATTATGCTGGCTTTTTTTATATGTAGGGGCGGGGGCTGCCCAGAATGGGCATCCCAATGTCCCCACCCACCCAAACAAAATAGCCAGTCTTTCTGCCCCTCTTGGCCGATTTCACCCCTCCCCAGGGCGGCAGAAAGCCCACTAGGCACAGACTGTTTTGCGGAATGTGGTAGGAAATGTGTGTCAGCCCGGTGATGCCACAACTTTCCCACACAAAACTGTGTGGAAAAAGTGATTTTTTCAGCTAAATGTGAGGTTTGCAGGGGATTCTGGGTAAGAAAACGTTGGGGGACCCACGAAAGCCATACCTCCCTAGAATCCCCCGGGTGTCTAGTTTTCAGAAATGTGTGGGTTTGGTAGGTTTCCTTGGGTGCTAGCTGCGCTAGGACCCAAAATCCAGAAGTAGGCACATTCCGCAAAACAGTCTGTGCCTAGTGGGCTTTCTGCCGCCTTGGGGAGGGGTGAAATCGGGAGCTATTGCCCCGATATGACCCCAAGAGGGGCAGAAAGACTGGCTATTTTGTTTGGGTGGGTGGGGACATTGGGATGCCCATTCTGGGCAGCCCCCACCCCTACATATAAAAAAAGCCAGCATAATCGCTGCCGCCTCGTGGGCTCTTTGCCCCACCCGGGGGGGCAGATCAGAGGCTATTGCCCCTATCTGCCTCCTGAGGGGGGGGGGGCAGAAAGACTGGCATTTTTTGTAGGGGTCGGGCATTGCCATGCCCATTCTGGGCAGCCCCCACCCCGAACTTTGGAAAAATAAAAATCCCTGGTGCCTAGTGGGCTTTCTGCCCCCCCGGGAGGGCAGATAAGGGGCTATTGCCCCATCTGCCTTCCAGGAGGGGCAGAAAGACTAGCATTTTTTCTTTTGGGTGGGGGTATTTGAATTCCCATTCTGGGCAGCCCCCACCCCTACGTATATATTTTAAAAAAATCCCTGGGGCCTGGTGGGCTTTCTGCCCCCCCAGTGGGGCAGATCAGGGGCTATTGCCCCCATCTGCCTCCTGGGGGGCAGAAAGTCTGATTCTTACTTTAGGGGGGAGGGTGGGGGCTTTGGCATGCCCATTCTGGGCAGCCCCCACCCCTGGCGCATAAAAAAAATCCCTGGCGTCTAAGGTGCTTTCTTCCCCCCCGGCGGGTCAGATTGGGGGCTGCTGCCCCCATCTGCCCCCCAGGGGGGCAGAAAGACTGGAACTTTGTGGAGGGGGGGTGGGGGTATTGGCGTGCCCATATTGGGCAGCCCCCACACCTAATTTACTTAGTAAAAAAAATCCCTGGTTCTAGTGGGCTTTCTGCCCCCCGGGGGGACAGAAAGACTGAATTTAGCCCCAACATAATGGGGGGGGGGGAGCAAAGGCCCTTGCCCAAGGGGCCGCTCCCCCCTCCCTGGTGCCTAGTGGGTGGATCCCCAAGCAGGGATCCACTAGGGAGGGGTACCATTGGAAAGGGGAGATTCTCCCCTTTCCAACGATACCTCTCCCAAGTGTTTTGGTGTTCGGGGGGCTGAGATAGCCCCACGAGCACTGAAACACTAAAACTGAAATCAAGTTTCAGTTTCGTTTTCAATCTAATGACGACAGCGCGCTATGCGCGCGATCGTCATTGGATTGAAAACAAGTGAGGGGCCTCTGGAGGTTGGGGAAGCTCTTCCCCACCTCCTGAGGCCCAAAAAAAAAAAAAAAGGAAATCCCTCTGCTGTGTGCAGCAGAGGGATTTCGTGCCCCTGTCCTCATGACGGAATGGTTCCGTCATGAGCACAGGAGCACCGGTGCTCATGACGGAACCATTCCGTCATGAGCACCGAAGGGGTTAACCTAACTAGGTGGTGTCTCTTCTTGACTGTGGCCGCGGCTCTTGCTAACCTCCTTGCAAAGACCCTCCCAGCTGGGATCACTCTTGCTGCAAAGTTCAATTTCCCTAGGAGGCTCTGGATAGACCCCAAGGGGACCTTCTCTTTTCCCAGGGCTGCATGAATATCTTGGGCTAATGGCTGCACCTTATTTGCCGGCAATTTAGACTCACCCACAATAGTGTCCAGTTCAATACCTAGGAAAGTCAGGACCTGCGCTGGGCCCTCAGTCTTACCTGGGGCCAGTGGGACCCCCAAATGGTTGGCTAACCTACCAAAATCCAAGAGAGCTTTCTTGCAGTCCTGCGTGCCCTCCTCCCGAATGAAAAGGAAGTCATAAAGGTAGTGGGTAACCCTTTTTACATCGTAAGTCTCCTGGAGCGCCCACTGCAAGAAGCAGCTGAAAGCTTCAAGAATCGCACAGGAGACTGCGCAACCCATGGGCATGCATCTGTCATAGTAAAACATGCCGTCCAGTTTGAAACCTAGTAAATGTTGACTACTCGGGTGGACCGGCAGCAAGCGGAACGACGATTAGATATCTGCTTTCGCTAGCCAGGCCCCCTTCCCCGCCCTCCTGACCAAATCTACCTCTACATTGAGGGTGCAACATGACAGAGCAGGTACCTTCCTCCAGCCCATGATTCACTGAGTCTCCCTCAGGGTAAGACAGATGGTGTATCAGCCTGAATGCCCCCGGATCCTTCTTAGGGACCACCCCCAGAGGAGAGACAACAAAGTTGTCCAGCGGGGGCGGGGTAAGGGTCCCGCCATTCTACCCAATGCCCGTTCTTTCTCAACCTTGGCCTGCACCACTGCAGGAGGCTCCTTCGCTGATCTAAGGTGGTCTGCCTCTCGACTTCCCAGGGTGCCGACATACAGGATCTTAAATCCATGGGTAAAGCCTGATGACAGCAGCTGACCGTCCTGCTTGTTGGGGTAAAGGCTGAGCAATGGGATGAGGCGCTCAAGGGCTACCGGGGACGGGCCCTTGACAGCGCACTCGGGTGCTGGGACGCAGTCCCACCGAGGTCGGGGCCATCATGTGGTAGGGGAGCAGTGAGAACAAGGGGCGAGCTGTGCTGTGGCACCGGGGGCAAAAGGGGGGGGTGGGGGCGTCCTGTTCCCTCTCAACTGTCCTGCTTGCTCTTGCCGGGGGGCTGCTGCTCATGTTTGCTGAAACAGGCTGCTGCCGCGTGGGGAGCCCCGCACTTGTTGCAAGTGTGTGCAAATTTACACAACTTGCCCCAGGAGCAGGATCCAGCGTTGAACAGCCTGCAATTCCCTGAGAATGTGCATTTGAAACCTCCCCTCTGGCTCACGCCCCCCCGGCGTGCCTCGAAAGGGATGTTTAATGTTACGCCTCCCAGAATGAAAATAACCCCTTCCAGCCGTGTGCCCACCCTGGTATTTGGGTTGGTATTCCTTTTTCAGCGGAGTGTGCTTACCCATATGTTCCATCCATAATTGCACTTCCTTCTGGTCCCAACCCATCTGGGGGCAAATGGCCATCTTTTCCTAAACTCCCTATCGTAATTATACTAACCAATGCCTCCCCACCTGAGAGCCTCGTTGTGTATGGTCCGGGAGTACTGGAATAAACCTGGGCCCAAGTCAGGGTGTTTTTCCATTATTACTGCAGACAGTATGGAGAAAGCCTCGAGACAGTTTGATTGTCTTATCCGGCCAGGCTTGATATTTAAACTTTCTCATCCTCCTTCCCGCCCATCTTCCTCGTGTCTAAACCATCCAGCCCATTCATGAGGAGTGTGAAGATGTCAATGAACTCCCGTCGCCATATCCCCTCCTTGGCTGCCAGGGGGACCTGCCACGCTAGGGAGCAACGACCAGACAGCAGGGGGTAACAGTAATAGGAGGTTGCAGGTCTGCTGCCGACGGCGGTACAATCTGGGAGTAAACGCTGGCGGCCGGGGTAACAGGGGCCTGGGTGGACGTCACGCGTGCCGCTCCGAGGGGAGGGGCTGTTGTAACCGCAATTGCATCTGGTTTAGTGGGGGAGGGCCTAATTGCGGGAGAGGAACTGAACGCTGGCTCGCTAATTATTGGTGCTGTAACAACTGTTGTCAGCTCTGGCCCCATTTGCTTTCCCACCTCAGCAGAAGTTGTCGGTGTGGCCGCTGAGGGGGCCATGCTGTGTGTTTGAGTTTCGCTTGGTTGTGTCCCCCACACTTTAGCAATTGCTTGTCCCACCTCCCCACCGCTGATAGGGCTGCTGTGGGACGGCAGGAGGCTGTGTCCTGCAACACCAGATTTAAATTCTGACATGAAACTGATCATCGTGTCCATGAGCTTACCCATTTTGTCCATACAATCGGTATTAGCTGAAGCTGTGCCTCTGTCAGTCCTGGCCCCTGATCCTGGCCCTGACCACGGGAGGGTTGACGTCGATGGGACGACTTCCCGAGGGGTCGACTGTGCTCTAACTCTGGGTGCCGGCAGTTCGGCAGGGAAGTCTTTGTTGGTGGGTCTGCGTGCCCGTTTTGGCATAGAAGGTCCTACGTCTGTGTTCGTCTGCTGCTCAGGGACGGGACTGTTGACGACGACCCCTGAATCTTCCGTCTCGTACGAGTCCAAGATTCCCTTAGCCCACGCCAACCCCTTGGTCTTGGCCATCTGCAGCAAAGCAGCACATTGTGCATCCTGTGACATGCCTGGCAGTGAATCCTCCACCGGGGATATCTGGGAAAATAGGGGAGGAGAGCCCTGGCTATCCATGCCGCTCTTTGGGACGAAGGCCACCGCGCGACCGATCTGAGGGAGAAAAAACTGCGTGGAAGACAAGACCTTGCATCTGCACAACTGCTTCAGACTGACCCAAAGTGCGCCCCATGTCTCCACCACGTCCTCACTCCACACCCCGCTTCCCCGTACTTACTTATTCCGTGTATTGACCTTGTCGTAACCTGATGCTGGCGTGCGCCCTACCGAAAGATAAGACGATTAGTCTGAATGCAAAGATGGAAAAAACACCACATTAGCCACTGTATCCCTACTCATATGCAGCCACTCTGCGTTGGTCTAACAGGGTTGCTAAATCCCTGATAGCGCTCACCCGCAGCGCCCCACAATCCTCCCTGTAGGAGTTCCGGTATAGGTGCTCGCTCGCTGCCCCCTCAGCCTTGCACGCATGTGTACGCATACCTGGAAAAGCCCCTGTAATTCCTCGCTCCTGTAATAAATTATCTCATTACTAACTTCCTTCAAGTCCCTTAGCCCGACCCGTGTCACCCCTTCTTAAGCTGCTGTTAGCGTCAATGGGTTTCCGATCAGCTCCAACTGTACCTGCTGTGAGCAACCTGGTCCGTTTGTGCGCACTCACACTGTCGCCGTTATTGCTAGTCCCGGGACTGTACAGCTAGCTGGGAACACAATGATAAACGTTAATGCTCAACTCCCCCTCCATCGCGCAAGGTTCCCCCGATATCACGCACCTGCCTCCAGCTTCCGCGCAGGGAGGAGCTGCGCCCCCTCTGCGCCCCTCCCCGTGCCTAACTACTCACTGGGGAGGGAGCCGAGAGACCACGCCCCACGCAGGGGCAATCCCTGGTGATGACAATGTGCCTTTTCCCCCTTATCCCACACCCTGAACTGGTAATTCAGTCCTGTGTAAACACGGCGAGGATGGGGAAACGCCTGGCTCAAAGGCCTCCCCAGAGTTCCCACCCTCAGGCCCGCACTATGTCCCCTACAGCGAGACCCCCATGCTGTACAATGTGGCCCGCCCCCGAGAGCAACAACGTATGTCCCTCAAGCTTGGATGATCCTTGATGATCAATGAATGCATAACTGTCATGCCCTTTATTGCCAAGTATATACATTCCACTCAAGAACCCAGTTGAACCTTGCGCGGGCCTTCGGTCCTTGTGATGCCTTGGCATGGCCAAGAGGGAAGAGGAAGGGGGGGTTAGGGAATGCCTTTCAGATCAGCATCAACGTATTATCCCTTGTCGCCCCGGGGAGGGGCCACGTGCCTCATGCCGACCCCCTCCTACCTGCTCACCCGACCTCAAATGGCCACCGTTGCCGCCCCCCGTGTGCTACAGCGGAAGGAGCCTGACCCATGATCCACCGGGGAGGGCCCGAGAGGTCTCGTGGCACCCTCCCCGCGTCTGCTGTCCCGCTAACCGGGGTCCGCGGCATTGCACAACCCCGTAAAAGCGCATTATTTTTTCACCGCAGCACCCCTGCAAGCCATGTTGCTGCCTCAGCATAGAACATTTTATTAACTTCATCCTAGTGAGCGCTCGAACCCTAGATGTTGTTTGCCAAGCCTCATGCAGCCTGACTCTTCTCGCGCCGGTGGACCGTGGCAATCCCTGCTCAGGCGGAGGCATGCATGCTCGGGCGGGGCAGCCTACAAGCGCCGGGAGCCAGCGAAAGGACATATTTATTTTTGGAATTACCGGATGTTGAGACCTAAACAAGGCTCGAACCTGCTTCTCGAGCAGCAAAGCCCGCAGCTCTGGCCGTCAGGCCACAATCCCTCCGAATCCCGCGCCCCTCTCTACCGTGCCGCACATTGCCCCCAGCCAATCCCGGAGGCCCAGACCGCAAACTCACCACGCCACCAGTGGTCACGGCCCCGGAGCGGCAAAATGTCAACAGGGCGGGAAGGCCCCTTACCCGCCCCAGCCCAGGGCCGCAATGCCCCCAGGACCCACGGGCAAGCGCGAGGTCGGGCCGGGGGCCGCTCCATTGAGATGGGCCATGAATAGAGCCCCGGGATTGCTGGCCATCCTCCGAGAGGGGTGCCCGGTACGAGGTAGGGGGGGCTTGTTTGCTAGGCGGGAGGGAAGTCTGGGAGGGGTATGGGGCTGAACTTACCTGTTAAAGTCCGCAGCTTGAACCCGACCCGACAGGACCAGATGGCGTGATGACTCGGCGAAAAAGGATCGCCAAGTGGGCGGGAGAGGTAAATATACCTGGCTCCCTGCCCACAGTCGCACCGGAAATGAGGCGTGACGCGCCGGACCCAAAGAGGGTCCAAACACTAGACCCGAGGGTTATGTGCCATCATGTGGCACTAAGGTGGCCGCCCTCCTACGGGGCCCCCTGCGTGGGCGCGGGCAGCCTCATTCTCGAAGCTGCTAAATATTGTTGAACCATTAACGGTCTCTCAACACTTTAACAGCGTTAAGAGGAATGGCGAGTAAACTGAAACGGCAAATGTGATTTTTGTACTCCCATTTTTTATAACGACAAAAACTCTTGTTTAGTTGTGGAAAGAGAGCGACCCTGCCTGACCAGTGAGGGAACATAGGTATTCTCACCTTCCATTGCAAAGCCTGACCAGTGAGGTACTATAGGGATGTTTACCACCCTTTGAAAAGCCTGACCTGTGAGGTTACATAGGGATGTTCATCTTCCATTTCAAAGCCTGAACAGCGAGGGTAAATAGAGATGTTTTTTCCATTGCAAAGTCTGAACAGTGAGATTACATTGGGACGTTTGCCTTCCCTTGCAGTGCCTGAACAGCAAGGGTATAAACAGATGTTCACCTTCTATTGCACTGAATGGAACAATAAACATGGAGGCTGCATAGGGTGGTTCACCTTCCACAGCGGTGCCTGAATAGCAAGGGTATAAACAGATGTTCACCTTCCATTACACTGAATGGAACAATAAACATGGAGGCTGCATAGGGTGGTTCTCCTTCCACTGCAGTGCCTGAACAGCGAGGTCACATTGTACGGTCACCTTCCATTGCAGTGCCTGCACAGTGAGGTGTCCATTCATTACTCAGCACGTGCGTGAATCCCCTACTCTACGCAATGCCGGCCTCACGCAGACACACTGGCGCTCAGTCAGGCAACAGGAACTTCTTGCCCCCGTCGGTACTCTCGCCCCGTTGCTTAAGTCCTGTTCTGCCCCCGCAGGTACAATGCTCTATGAGGACACAAGGGCCTTGTGAGGACTTAAAAACACACAAAACAGATTATTAAATATATCGAAGGGCGGCCTCTCATCCAGGACCTGCGGGCAGACACGGAGAGCGCCTCTCCCAGCACTGCGATCATCGCGAGGCAATCAGACACTGCACTCCATGATGCGTAAAAGGCCATTTATTAGGACAGGATTGCATACCTTAAAACAGCAGGATTGCATACCTTAAAACAGTTCAACAATTTATCATAATTATCAAAACATCTTTAAACGTAAACCCTTTCTTCTCACCATTCTCCCTTCAACCCCAGCTTTCACCTCAGCACCCCATCTTGCTTCACTCCTCCTTTCTTTCAATAACCTCCTTCCATTCCCAGTCTCTTTCACACTTCTCTTACCCGAGCATCCTCCAAAGAAGCCTCCTTGTCCTTTACCAGGCATCCCGCACACCATCTTCCTTCGCATATGCTCCCTCCCCCCCCCTCCGAGGGGTGGATACGCCCGCATCTGACTCTCCACCCCACCCCCCCACCCCACCCAACTACCGCCACCCAGGAAAACCCCAGAGGGCATTTTGCTGCCCCACCCTAACCTGCGTTTCCCGTCATCCACCAACTTCTCATTCATATCTCCCAAGATGTCCTCAGTCCCCACAGATAGTGAACGGTGCCCCAGATCAGAGAGGTATACCAGACTGTAACAAAACAGTCCCATTTTTCCCTCTACTGTTTCCATATAGCTGCCACCATAATGTCCCTGTCCAGACCAAAATTCTCAGTGACCAATAGATCGTCCTCATGGCCTCGATGGGCACATATGTTATCACCTCTCATCCATCTCTGCAAAGGGACCAATGCAGACCATCCCAACAAGTTCCCACCAGCTTCCATGTGAAATAACACATCCCTCTTCCCCAAGTTGCATTACCACTCACCCTGAGCGCCGGACTAAAATCCTTCCTCCTCTCAAATGTATCACAAGCACGTCTGGTCATCCCTTTTCACGCACCATGGTCGCACAAACCGGCAAAACAAAACACCATCTCCCCCAAAGCATTCCCCACCAGAGCACATCATGTCCGTTGCTTGGCCTTCCAAAATCCCGTCCAACGGTGCCATACGGTTCCTAGTATCCCAGGGACGACAGCTGTCCCCACTATCCAATCGCCATCCCACGGTTCCCGAGACTGCTCACACCCTACGAAGAAAGGAAATATTAGCACGAGCTATAAAACCCCCTTTTTCTCTTCCCCCACCCAGCGGCAACATGAAACCTGCTGTCCCCATGTATCCCGTGGTTCCATGACCAACCCTGTCCCAAACACACAGCCGCATTTGCGGGCAGGGGTGCGAATCGAAGACTAGCACCCTCCCAAAACCATACAGCCGCTGTTGCTGCATATATCTGAAGTGAACTGCATCCAAGAAATGGCATAAAAACCGCCCACCCACTGTGGCGAATCAGGGTTCATCAGGTCAAACTATATTGAGGCCCACCCTCCCGTTCAGGTGAGGTGAACATGATCAAACAAACCTGTGACCCATTTCGAAGTAAGTACATTCCTCGGGCTGCACTAATTGCCCACGTGCCTCATCCTGCAGGTCCAGTAACATACATAGTTTCTTAGGGGCCGTCCTCGTTGGGCGGACCAGTCTTGACAGTCTTAACTATAATAGACAAGGCCTTCCCACCCCGGTTGAGACCAAAGATAGTCTCGTGGCCATCCCCTGATTCATAACTCCTCATAAATATGTCTTCCAAAGATTTCTCTGTACAGGTTTACCCTGTCCCCCACAACCCGCTCTCCCCGAGCCAAACGTGGCCCTTAAAATGCACTTGAATTACCAACATTATACTTGGCCCTTGTTGTGCAGGCCGGGGTTGACAGGTCATACCTGTAATATAAAGGCACTCGCCGTATCGATCGAGGCCGTAGCTTGCTACCAGGCCCACAACAAGTCAGCATTGACGCCCATGTAAGGTATTGAAAACCACCATTCTTGCATTCCTGATTCCACAGTTAGTTCCGTACCAAAACCTGTGCAGGAGACCCCAGGGCCTCGCTCGGCCCAATGTGGGGGAGCCGTGCTTCTGGCCTCCCCCCTTTCCACCCTTCCGTTTCCTCTCCCACACCTTCAATTACCTGGTCAAACCCCAATTGAGTTAACTGCATACCGAACAGGCCCCAACCTCCTGTGCATCTCACATTGACCACCAGCCTATCTCACCTGCGATAAAAGACTCCAATGTCCATTCTGCTTGTGACTTCCACTGCGAACCTCCTTCCGCTGCCCGGTGTTGTCCCCTCCGCCTGCCTTTGCTTTCTGTAAAGACACCAACAGACATGTCGAATTGCCCTGCCTCCTGCAGGGCTTCGCACCTCAGACAGCCCCACAATCACGTCCCCATGCCCTTCACCACCTCACTTATTCCATCCCTTGACACGCAATCCTACCCATGCACCCCAGCATTCACAGCAAACATCCACGGCACGGACATAACATCCTTCGTCACATCATGCACCACCCCACCGCCGAGGTGGGTAGTGCAGTTGAGGTACTGCGTGGACAATCCCACGATGTAAGGAACGCTGTCATAGATGCCCCTACTTCTTTTGACCACGAACCTGGAGCCGTCATGCGCCCCAGCAGGTGTCTCCAGCTGCCTCTTCTGCGGGCATTGTCCCTTCCAACGACCACCTGGCTGTCCCAACCAGGCGGTCTTCCTGCACCTGCAAAAACAACAGTTGATGGACAGAATGCAGAACAATGTCATACATTCACCCCAGTACAGAGATCTGGGCCTAAATCCATCGTTTTTTTGCTCACCATGCCATTCCAGTTTGGACCCAGCCATATGCAAATCAGTCTTGACCCTGTGCCTCATGGGAACAGTCCAGCCCGAACTGCCAAGCCAGGTCCTCCCTGGACTGGAAACAAGCATCCTAGGACCGGTTTCGGGGTTTCACCCCTCTTCAGCCAGGATAGCTTGATTCCAGTGGCATGGAGAGCACGGGACCCACGTCTGGGCATACCCGTCCCACTCGGGGTGACAAATGCAAAAACAACAGTTGATGGACAGAATGCAGAACAATGTCATACATTCACCCCAGTACAGAGATCTGGGCCTAAATCCATCGTTTTTGCTCACCATGCCATTCCAGTTTGGACCCAGCCATATGCAAATCAGTCTTGACCCTGTGCCTCATGGGAACAGTCCAGCCCGAACTGCCAAGCCAGGTCCTCCCTGGACTGGAAACAAGCATCCTAGGACCGGTTTCGGGGTTTCACCCTCTTCAGCCAGGATAGCTTGATTCCAGTGGCATGGAGAGCACGGGACCCACGTCTGGGCTAGCCTGGCTGATGACGGCTGAATGGCCAGAAACCGGTCCCAGGATGCTTGTTTCCGGTCCAGGGAAGACATGGCTTGGCAGTTCGGGCTGGACTGTTCCCATGAGGCACAGGGTCAGACTGATTTGCATATGGCCATGTCTGAACTGGGGTGGTGGAGTGAGCTAAAGGATGATGTATTAAACCCAGATCAGTTGACTGGGGGTGAGTGTTTGATTTGCTCAAGCGCTCCGTCCATCATCCCCTTTGGTATCGCGGTCTTCCTGCACCACCAGGCCCACGAGCCGCCCTGGCCCTCACGTGAGTCTCTGCACCCTTATAGCCTGCTCCCTGCCCCCAGCTCGATTGGGGCCCTGGCGTCCTTGTAACTTCCCCCTCAGTCTGAATGAAAACCCTCACAGAGCTGCACGATGCCATCATCCCCAAGGCCCTGTAGCTGTGCCTCTCCCGCGTGTTTGTAAACGACAGGCCCTTAACTGGCTCCGCCTTCTTACCCCATGCCCACCTTGGTGGCGAACCGCCAAAAAACACCCTCCGGTGCAGGGGGAGGGCGAGGCGCCCGTTTGCACTAGGCAGCCTCTACCAGCACGGAATGCGCTCACCATACTCAGGCCCGACCCCCCAAAACTTGCAACACCGGGTCACCGCTTTTCGACGTGGCTTGCCAAGGCCCAGAAAACGTACCCACGTGCCAGGCAAACACTGCCATTATAGTGCTAATCGTACCTGATCCAACCCAGCCCCACCAATCATTCTTTGTAAAAACATTAATGAGCCCAATGATACATCCACTAGTCACTGGTTGTTAGGACCATCCATACTGTATAATAACCACTCTGAAAAGTAGGCCGGGCACGATTAAGCAAAAACAAATGAAGCACACCTCCACCAGTGCCTCCATTATGTCAAGAAATTACCACTATTATACCAGTGCAGGCCTTATGGAGTAGTGTCCCACGTTCAAGATACTTGCCCTAACGTCCCTTGGCATACTGCCATATGTGTAGGTTAGGAAAGAAGCTAGTGACCATTATCCCAGCACGTGAACTGTGCATAAAATAGTGATATTTAAGTGTGATCCTTTCAATTAGTTGCACTCCACTCCCTGTAGCTCTCTCTGCCCCCACACCAGTGGCGCTTGAGAGAATAGCAAAAACATGTCATTGACTCTTTGCATTTTACTCTGCTTAGGAGCCATCCATTTGGAAAATGTATTTCTGCTATCAGCTTTTCCCTGAACAATGATGAAGATCCAAACCACAGGGTGCACGCTAAAATGCTAGCCACTACCGACAGCGAATGAGGTGCCCGTGCGTAATCTGCTAATGCCTATGTAATGTGTACCAAACCTATCCTAAAGCCGAATTTACGCAAAATATCCGCCTAATCCACGTTTCACATAGGCCTAACTCAGAGGTACAGGATCTTCCCCAACTGCTAAACTAATTTACGTTTGCCCCGTAGCAGAGGATGACAAACTGCTCGGAACTCACTAAAATTAATACACACAGAAAAACTGCACATATTGGGTGGTACACAACATTAACCAACACCGCCACCTAGTGGCAGATTGTCATAGGCGCAGTACTAATGACGTGTACAGGCAAAAACACCGTCGCAAACCAACTGAAATTACGCCATGCAGCCGGGCTGCCCCACTCCGATTCCTGAGGTGAGGTGCCTGTCCATCTGCCGCCAAAGCAAGAGGGATAACTGTCACTTATGTCCCGCAAAGGCCGGACAGAGTGTCCTACCCATGCCAGATGCCTCCATAAAACCCATGCCATCAGAACCCAGAAGCGTAGTGTACGGCCCACTGCCCTCGCCACCGGCTCCGAACTGACTGCAGGCCTCCTCCCCCGGCTTAGTGGCACAATAGGAAAATTACCCCCGACGCGAAAAACGAGCTGAAAAATCCCCCGGCAGCCTAACACCATTACCAGATGCGACGCACCGAGGGCCAGCTCATCGGAGGGTCAGCTCATCGGAGGGTGTAACAGGAGTTTCCGTCCAGTATCACCTGTTCTGTCCCTGGGACAGTTTTTCCTCCCCACACTCGCCTCTGCTAGGCCTTCACCTTCCGACCTCACGCACAAACTTTTTCTCCTCTGTAGTATGAGGAGTCAGAAAGAGGCTGGCACCCCCTCTCCTGACCCCTTATATTTTGACCCCCCAAACTCCACCCTTCCCGCAATCTGCCAATCCTGTCCTGCCGTGTCACTCAACCTCGCGAAGCCTCCCAGGGAAAGACTAGGCTGCGCCTTTGCTTCCCCCAGGACCCACATTCTCGAAGCTGCTAAATATTGTTGAACCATTAACGGACTCTCAACACGTCGTTAAGAGGAATGGCGAGTAAACTAAAACGGCAAATGTGATTTTTGTAATCCCATTTATTATAACAACAAAAACTGTTGTTTAGTTGTGGAAAGAGAGCGACCCTGCCTCCCTTTTCGATCTTTTCGTGCCTGCACCGTGGGTTAGGCCTAACAGGCCTGACAATGTTGAGGCCGCTGGGGCTGTTCAGCGTGTGTTCAGCTCGGCTAGCCGGAGGGTTCAGTCAGTGTGAACTCTCAGCAGCAACCAATTGCAGAGCAGCGTGAAAGACAGCTGGCGGTAGCTCAGTGCTGGGGGGGGACAGTGCCTCCCAGCCTCCTTCGTGTAAAGGAGCACATGTGCACTGAAGGTCTTACCTTCCCCCAAAGTGTATGTTATGCTAAGCAGTGTGTCTTCCATGCATGATGTATGGCTGAAGCCAATGTGCGGCTGAATGGTGTTCACCGTGGGCCCCGTAAGAGCATGTACAAAGTGCTCATGCTATTTCGAGTTTGTTTGTCCCTCACTATAGACATAATCATCTTAATTACCCATTTCCCGTCTTCCTCGACCCAATCCTCAAGTACACAAGGCGAGTCCTCACCCTGAGACAGATTACTTTATATCCTACAACTGGGAAAAAAGCTGTCTTCCTTTACCACACAGCGGTATCACCCCCACTTTAACCATAACCCCTGATTGTACCCAAGGCCCCACCTGTGTTTTTTCAGTGTCCATGGAGAAACAGACATCTGTGCTGCATAAGGACACAATCCCCCAGCACCCAATCATGTCCTCAGGATGGCCTGGACACTGGGGCCTGCATCACTTCTTTAGCAGGCTATGTATCCTCTCTCCACTTCCTGGAATTCCATGGAAATGCCGGGGGCATGAGCTCAGTTCCCTGGTCCAGACATGGCAGTAGCACGTGAGTCGCTCCATCACATCTGCTTCTCTGTTTTATTTAGTGAGGCGTCTTATGTGTGACTGCAGGTCCCTGCAAGGAGTTTGGGCTGTAGTCCCTGGCTCAGAAGGTGCCTAGCCTCTGTGGCTTCCACATTTTAGGACCAGCGCACAGATTTTCCAGGAGAGAGTGCTGGGGCCATGCAGCAATTGTGACCTGCACATTTGATAACGTGGGGTCGCTGTAATTCTCTGCTTGAGTTTGTGTGTGTGTGTGTGTGTGTATGGGAGGGTGTTAGCTGGCGAACTATAAGGCTCATTTGAGGCTCTGGTTTCCATTCCCCGTGTAGGAGGGTTACGCTGGTCATTTTAAGGTCTCGCCTATGCAGCGCTTGCGCTGTCTTTTCGAAACGTGTCCTGTTCAGAATATGGGCTTTAAGCTCCACCCATGTTTTCAATTGGCTCCTTTGACTATTTTGGGAATGCTTTTTTTGGTTGGTTAATTTGTTCATTAGTCCCGCCTTAGTCCCTCCTTTTCTGCTGTTGTCACCTCCCATAAGGACTGCCCCGGTTACATGTAATGTTGCTCTGTCTGTTTTATTTACAATTAGTGAGCACTATTTTGTAAATGATATTTTCATAGATGCTGTTGCAGGCACACCAGCTACGGACTTCCCCGACCGCATTGAGCTATAGCTGGTGTTTGGGAATCACATCTCCCCAATTAAAATGTTTTAAATTGTATTTAGGTGCTCCTTCTTCACCGTCATCTCGGACTCTGCATTTTCTATTTAGTTTGCTAAAGGATCAGCGCGGTACACTGCGCTTCATTTTAAAGCATGGTCCTTTAAGGGGGGTTGCTTCCACTTCAATTATCTCCCTGTGCATTCACCTAACACTTACCGCCCCGGAATGTGCATGTAATCGTGAGATGGCATCAGGCGTGTCTAGCTGTCTGTATAAAGGGCGGCAGCTACATGCTACAAGTAAGTGACTTACTCATTAAATAAGAGCACTGCTCTTCAGCATGTTTGTTTTCCTTTCTGCCCTCTCCTCGCCGCACCGCACGGCGGTGCATCCACTTCACTTTATCTCCCCGTGCCTTTCCCCAACAACACTTCATGCCATCGTAAAATAGCCGCAGGCATATCCAGCTCACTTTCTAAAGGGCAGCAGCTACATGCTGACGCTAATTAAATTAACCATTAAATAAGAGCACAGCTCTTCAGCATATTTGTTTTTATTTCTGCCCTCTCCTCGCCGCAGCGCACAGCTCTGCTTACACTTTATAGTGCCTATATAGGCAACACTCCCCACCCAAACCAAAGCATGCATGATGGAATAAATAAATACACAACACAACTTTTGTTTGGGAAAATATTGCTGCAGGTTTATTCCATACAAAGTATGCAATATGGTGGGTTATCTTACGGGCGATCCAAGGGCAGGCATAGGTGACTCACCTATGCTGCCCTGCCCGCCTGATGAGCCAAAATGCACTGTGGCGAACCCAATCAGTGCTACGAATTATGGAGTGATCCCATTCCCTAGGATCACGTGGCCAATTGGACCATCTTACTCACGCCCCTTTCAGGGCGGAGCGTTGCAAGGCAAGCCCCCGGTTGTTCAGGCCCACACCGCCCTAAGGACTAGCGGGGCGCCGACAAATTTCTTCCAGGGACCTCCCATGAGGACTCCTGGGATTTGGCACTGGCACCCCTATTGTGCTCCTGCAGAGGTACCCTCCAGATCGCCCTGTAACTCCGCCACAGCTCTGGAGGCAGCCCCCGTCGCCTACAGAGCCCCCCACCAACACTGCTACTTTCCTCACCTGCAACCTGCTATTTCCAGGGTCTCCTTCATGTCCAGTAGGGACAGATCCATGTCCACCTGTGACAAGTGCACACCATCTATGTCAAAATAACTTTTGGTGTTCGCCTGAATTAGCCCATGCCTGATGAAGCCAAAGCCCCTATGCTCTGCAAACTTGCGCATGGAGCTGTTTATCATTCTCCGGGAATGTTCAACTGCCTCACGAGACCTGTAGGAATGTGATGGCCTCCCAGGAGGGAGCTCTACTCTTAACCACAGCTATATTACCCTTCAAGCTGATGTAGGCTCCAACCTCCTGCCCTGTAGTTGCAATCCACACTGTATATGCCTTAACCTGGTTTCCCTCATTTTTGGGACAGCAGTCCACTTGGTAGATGACCGTTTCCACAACCCTTATCTACTATAGCTATCAGGGCGAGGAGTTTTCTGCTTAACTGAAGCAATCTGTAACTTGCCCTTGAAGCAGAGTGCACCTAGTTTGTTGAGGTTGACCAGACATTGCACAGACCTTTTGATCACTAAACCATGGCGAACAGGAATGTTCATAACTAGGAGTATGTGACAATGAGCAAGTGTACTTGCCATGTATCCCTTCCTTACGGGCATTTCGCCTGTTCAGTTCCCTCTGTGGTGAAACCCCCAGACTTTCCTGGTTTTATGGTTACTGACTGATATAAACCAGTGTGTACTTCCTGCAATATAGTGCCTAATTTCAGGGTTGCAATCCCTTGTTTACCCCCGAACTTGGTTATTCCCAACATAGGGGTTCACACTGACAACCTTGTCCTGCACCAGCAGTGGGAAAATTACCTGCTTCTTCCATTTTAATTTTCTTGAATACAGGACATGCCAAAAGTTCTTAATACATTGTAGCCTTCTGCGCTTAACACCATGTTTCCCTAACTATTGGGACAGCAGCACACTTGTTAGCGGACAATTTCCACAACCAGCCTAGCTGATATAGCTATCCGGTAGGGGATATTTGCTTAACTGAAGTAACCTGCCCTCGGTTCCAGAGTGCACTTACTTTGCCGAATTTGACCAGACAACTGCACGGACCTTTTTGGTTGCTAAACCATGGCGAACACATTAATGGTGTCAGATCTGGTTTGAGTGATGTATGTATTGTGCCCACTAATGCAGTCACCGCACCCTTTGGTGGAGTGAGAACTTATGCAGCCCACCAGGTTTGCTTAACTGCCGTCCGATCACATATGCACAGTACCTGTTATCCAGCTGTGACCCTTGATGCTTAAACCAGCAATAGACCTAGTTCACATAGTTCTCCCCGGAATTGATTGCCTTCTACAGAATCAAGCCGGGTTCGGCTTACATGCAGGTCACCTTGTAATTCATGTTGGAACATTTTACCCGGCATAGCCAGAGAGTCTTGCGAATTATTAGTCCAATGATAGTGTCGGAATCCAAGATTCCCAGTTTCATGTTATGCTGCAGCCCACCTTTTGTGGGTCCGCTGGGACCCCCTCTGCTTCCCTGCAAGTAACCTCGTTACTTAATACAGCTCCCTTTGGTCTGTGAACTTGCGCATGGCGTTACTCATCCTTCTCCGGGAAGTTCAACTGCCTCACATGACCTATAGGAATGTGATGGCCTCCCAGGAGGGGGCTCTACTCTTACCATAGCTATATTACCCTTCAAGCTACTGTAGGCTCCCACCTCCTGCAACCTGTAGTTGCAATCCTTCTAGCACTCCAAGTGCCTTAACACCGGTCTCCCCACTCCAAGGGACACCAGCACCCTTGTTATCTGACCTCTTCCACAACCCGCCTCTCTACCATGGCTATCAAGGCGGGGAATTTTGTGTTTAACTGAAGCCGCCCATAACCTGCCCTCGGAGCAGCAGAGTGCACATCCTTCATTGAAGTTGACCAGACATTTGCAAGGACCTTTTGATTGCTAAACCATGAGCGACCAGGAATGCTCGTATCGCGCACCCTAATGCAGTCACAGCACCCTGTTGGCGTGACGACTTCCTCCGCCTACCAGGGTTGCTTAACTAAAGCTCGCTCACGTGACCCTTGGAGCTCAATCCAGCTATAGACCTAGTTCCCTTTGTTATCCCTGGAATGATTGCCACCCACTAAATCAAAACGCATTCAGCTTGCCTTCTGGTCACCTTGAAATTCAGGGTGGGACATACATACCCCGCCTGACCACAAAGTCATGCGTATATTTAACAATGATACTGGTAGACTCTAACCTTCCCAGTTCCAAGTTTTGCCGCAGCCCCCTTGGCGGGTCTGCTGGGACCACACTGCCTCACTGCGAGTTACCTCGCTACCTCATGCAGCTCCCTTAATGCCCCTGTATGTCCCTGAGAGACACCTGGCAGGCTAACTATCTGATGAACTAGGAATGAGTGACAATAAGCAGGTGTGTCCTCATGTACTTGCCATGAATCCCTTCTTTCTTACAGAAATTACGCCATTTAATGTCTAACAACCCGGTTTGCGCCCACCTTAATGCGCCATGCTGTGAGCAATTAGGTACCCCACATATCTCTTCCCTATGAAGGATAAAACAAACCAGCCAAAGACCCAAGGCACAGGCAGTGTGCCCAATGAGAAACCCCAAGTTCTGTGTGATACAAACTCTAACGCACCGTGTGCAAGTTTGTGCATATCCTTTCGGGGTGACCAAGCCCTAATGTGCCCCCTTACTTGGCTGATCCTCAGTACGAGGGTACAGACTGATGACCAAGTAGACACATGTAAACATGGAGCCTTACAAACAATTTGGCAGCACTCGTGTAGCACATTTCCTATTGAATGAAAATTACACTTACACAGACCGTTTTATTGCTAACAAGTTAATGTGTCAATCCGGTTTCAGTCAATGTTAGTCCTATGTACATCCGCCAGTAAGTACCTGCCAAGATTTGTTTGTCTGTTTAAATTACTAGCGATTGGATGGCCTTGTGCCTTAGTATAGCCTCCCTGCAGAACTCCTTGTTCGAGGAGGTAACTAGAGCAAAGTGAAACCATAGGTCAGGGTTAATCTTGGCCCACCAAATGTGCTTCGAGGTGAGCAAAAGGTACTTAACTTGTATCTCTTCCCCCCGACAAGATACAACAGTCCGCTTTGGTCATGGAAACCTAATAAGCACCCAATTACCAAGGACATACTTCTAAAAGTCTCTGAGGTGGGGCCGCTGAAGGACACAAGACCCAGGCAGAGAACCAGTGGGAATGGCTCTACTCGGTCAATGACCAGAAAGACACTCCAAACCCTCAGAGACACCTTGGAGGTATGCTAACCTGCCCCAAAATCTGCCTCCCTGTACTGTAAAATATGGATGACTGGGACAGGGGGAATTCTGTGTCTGCCCGACCCATAATGAAAACTTTTGGTACGTGAGGCCCCATGCTGCCTCACCGCACAGAAAGGAAACCTGCCGCTCCCTCTGCTCGTTGTAGAGCCGGTACAAGGACCCCAACTGAGAGGGTGTTGCAAGGATGGGAGCACTAATTGAGTCATAGCACACAATTTAAAGGCAACCCACTGGAGTGTGTAGTAAAGATGACCATGTCACCTCTGGTGGGGGATTGAACCCTCGCCTTCGAAAGGCACCTGAGGCCAATGCCGAAGCCCGGCCTTAGGGCTTTAGCTCCCAACCCAGCAAGGACTGCCCACACTTGCAGCGCTCAATCCCACCCAGATCATACTAGCTTGCACAGTCAAAGTTAGTCTAGGTGAAAGTTCCCTTGAAGTCCTGCATGGGGCCTACTTCACGCTTAAAGACATGCCTACTCTCTTGAAGGGGAATGATGCACCATTGAACTGGCGGCTACTAACGTTACTCTCGCCTGCATATACTGGGCTCAGAACAGGGAACACTTGCCCTATAATCCCCTGGGTTCTTGCCTGGCATTACTTATGTCCAGCTATACCAATCGATAATGGCTCAACTTGGTCATAAAGACCCGAGAGACCCATCAAACCCGCAGAGACAAGGTGGGGATGCTAACAAGCCCCAGACTCTGCGGAAACACAGCATTTGCAAGCTTGTAACAAACATCTGAAAAGCTTGTCCATCAACAAACCATCCCCAGCACCCGGGGGGATCATGCTGCCATTCCTTGGCCTGCATACTAACCGAGTTTAATATAATAATGGTATCGAAGGACCCATCTCTCAGCGCATGCTTGCAACACTATCCACTGCATCACCCTAGTCAGTAAAACCACTGCAGGGTAGCATGCAAAGCCAAGGCTCGCAGAAATCGCCTGCCAATGCGAGCGGACCAAGCATTCCTCGCTCCCTAAGCGATCAGAACTGTCGATGATAGGCACGCCCAGCAGGTGGTGAGCACTCTACATGGGCAACGGTTGTCTCACACAAGGCCTGGGATTACCTCAGTTTCGGTCCTCATGCAGCACTGTGCACCCGAGGCAACCTCCTGGATGCGTGGTCAATGCATATGGGTGTGGCTGACCCGTACACTGGCACTTTGTGTAAGCTTAGTGTGCCGCAGGCTGGTATTTCCCGGCTTCTGTCATTGCCTCCGGATATATACTACAAACCACACTACACCTACAACACGTCAATACCATTGGCTTCGACAATGCTTGTTAGTTGTTTAAGGTAAATTAAGCCACAATTTTGGCTTCGTTGCAGAGCATGTTGAGAATGCTTCCATTGTGAAATGGTGGGTCTGTCACCTTTATGTGTTGAACATTGAATTAAATGTCTCAATTCAATTGAAAGCAAGTTGAACCGCAAATGAGACCATTACCATTAAGCAACATCACGAAGCAACTGAAATCAACCGTACCGCCCTGTGAAGCAGGTAAAATGTGTGTAAAACCCAGCAGTAGCCAAACGAAACCACTAGAAGCAGTTTATCTGGGAAATTGTAGAGACCACTGGTGTCCCTCTGCGCCCTCCGTCCTTCCACCACAGCCAGACAAGTCACCTGCGCGCATGCCAGGTGCTGAAACCAGAAAGCCGCAGCCATTTGAAAACGGAATGGCGGTGCACAATCCCTGCGTTGGAGACAAATTGACTCATGTTGGCATCCGCCCCACACTGGGCTAGCTATTTTATTGAACCATGGTGCTTTTCAGCGAACTGCGAACTTTTGCACCACTGTGCGGGAAATTAACACTAACAACCTGGCCAGGACGCTGCCACCCAAAGTCAGGCCGCCTTTCAGCACCCCTCACCCACACAGGGTTCCGGGTTCTGCAACTCAGCTACTTGTGGGGGCCCAGACGTCAACGCCAGCCATGACCTAATCCTCCGCACTATGGTGTGAGCTCCCTAATGGAACCTGTGGGGCCCAGTGTCAAAGCCAAGACCGGGAGGAGAATATCGCCGCCTTAAAATTGATCCAAAAGATTCTTCGGCGCCAACCCGCGAAATCCTTAGAGCGAGTATCTTCTCTCGCTGTTCGTAACAAGAAATCATTTTAATAGGCCCCAATTAGGCGCCACAACCGGGTGGACCCTGAAAACTCCTTGTCCCCCTTTGTTCTTACCTCCGAGCCCCTTATCTCACGTCTTCCCCGGGTTATACGGTTATGTGCTTGCTTTACGCATCCAACGCCGGATACCTTAAAAACAATTAAACAAGTGGTCAGATGGCTGCCTTGAATGCAATCCTTTGCGTTACCCCACCCTTGGAGAAACGCGTGTGATGGCCATTGTGAACCCGGAGAAACCTTATCGCAGTGCCCTCTGTTGGCCTGTAAAGAATTTCACCATAACGTGAGACCATGCCTGCGGAGAACCCAACCTTGTTCATGGTCCCCCAACATTCAAACCACTCAGACATTCGTTCCATGTAACTGGTCGTTAGAGAAAAAACCGTGGACTCGTGTCCTCAGATGGAAAATTTACCTTGAACAAAAAGGCTTACAAATTCGCCTTCCTTAAAAGTACCTCGAGACGCTGTGGGGCCATGCCTTGCAGCCCACATGCCCTTGAAAACGACTTGCGATAATCATTGTAGAATCAATTACCTTGCGATACCGCAGGGCAGTGCCCCCAGGAGGACGAAATCCCATGTTGTGCATCCATTATAAAACCGCACCCCATTATGCCCCCATGCCAAAACAAATAAAATGAATGGCCTTAGAAATTACCATACCAAAGCAATTATTTGTGCGGCGGCTTATTTGGTGAATATTATTCTGAAAGACACAACGAACTTTGCTTCACCATTGCCCATCCGACTCCCCACCTCGATGCGCACCACGTGCGAGGCGGCCGCCATTTTGGCCGCCTGTACTTGTGCCCCATTTTTACCTGTAAACTGTTATTCGTCACAGCCCACTTTCCCCACTTGCGCTACCACGTCCCAGCAACACACAAAATTCTTGGTTCAAATAAACATTGGCAGAGGAGAAACTCGTCACGCACATCGGCCACTGCAGCCAACAATCTAGCCCTGTTTAAATATGCGGTTGGCTAATGATACAGGGTTAAACAATTACATCGTAACACTGAGTGTTCAGCTCTACCTTATACATGGGTACGGCAAGCTCCACCGTTCACATAAACCTCGGCATGAGAAAACATGTGATCATTTCGTACCCCCAACAAACGCTATGATTTGTTCAAGCAACAGTTGGCCAGTGTGAACACGTTAATCGATTCATAGCGTTCACTGCGCATCCAGATAAGCAGTTGGCAAATTCTTAGGTCTCACAATATATAATATAAGCATCCAACTAACCAAGCGCCGCGGACCTCCTCGCTAAAAACCGCCCCGAACGCCGCCTGCCCTTTTGCTTCGCTTTTGTGCGATATGGCACCAATTATCGTTGCGAACCAGGGCCCGTAAGGGATTGAACCTGCGACCTTGTGAACCTGGGTGCTTAATCTAGAAACGCTTGGGCTATGTCGTCATGAGACAAAACAGTTCAGCATACGGGAACAAATAATATGCCTGCTTGCATAATATCATACAGCGTTACAATGCCCGTTAACATGAGAAACGTCTTATCAACTTCAGAGTCGTAAAATTTGTTTTGTCATGATTGCACCCGGTCAATCTAGTAAGTGGCCTAGAGATTGTTGTTCTGACCCGAACGGTCAGCGTTGACGCTGGAACCCTCAGGGGGGGGGGGCTGCCACGGTACGGGCCGCGCAATGGAGGCGGGGGGGATGGACGAGGAGCCAGAGAAGCTCCGTGTACCGTTGCTTGGCAGGTCTGCCCATCATGAGGCCGAAACTAGACCCCCTTTTTCCCCGTCGCTCGCCACACCTCCGACCGCAGGCTCCAAGCCAGCGGGCCTCCAAGCGGGGCCGGGCCAGAGAGCGCCCGGGCGCCTGCAGCTGGAACGGGGTCCAAATGGACAATGGCCTGCGTGATGGGGCCGGGGGGGGGGGGGCACGACTCACCTCGCTATTTACACGGCAGACCTCCCGAACTCAGGACCCCCAAGGCCAACAGCAACACCGTACGACCACACCGACGGCGTGTCCAACAACCGCACAACCCCACACGACGGCGTGTCTGGTGCAGAGGGCGCCAGAAAGGCAGGGGGAGGTATAAGTACCTTCCCCCAACTCTCTGTGCGCCGGACGTGACGTGTCCTGCGCGCCGTGCTGAGGGACTCCTCCCCGAGTCCCCCGACTAGAGGGGGGTGATGGTTGTGCCTAATTGGCACTAAGGGGGCCGCCCTTTTAGGGTGGCCCACTGCGTGAGCCGCGGGCAGCCGAATTTCATCTCTCTCTGTCTTCCCCTAACACCCCCTTCCGCCCCGAAGTGGGCACCTCATCGTGAAATAGCTGCAGGGGTGTCCAGTTCATTGTGTAAAGGGCGCCAGCTACATGCTACAGCTAAGTAAATTAACCATAAAATAAAAGCACTGCTCTAAAGCATGTTTGTCTTTCTTTCCGCCCTTTCCTCGCCAGGGCGCTGCTTCCAATTCATTTAATCTCCCGGTGCCTTCCCCCAACACCACCTCCCACCCAGGAGTATGCACACATTACTTTTATTTTATATGGCAGCATTCCTAACTTCCATTCCTGCACGGCCCTAATTCCCATCCCCCAAATCTAAAATACATTCTCTATTAAAAGCAGCACGCGCTCTCCGTTGCAGTCCTTTCCCCTTGTTATTTTATTTACTTTGGGTGCCGTGTTAATCAGTGTTCATGTTTTGTTTACTCTACTTCCCATTCCAGCCACGCACTCACACAGCCTTTCGTACAAATAATATAAATTATAATATTGTTGGCAGAGATGCCCAGCAGCATAGTCAGACTTGTTGGGGCGGGTCGAAACAGTACTAAACATATTTATTGGTACTGCATGGGCCTCAGGACGGCACAAGAAAACAACCATAAACACTGCCATCCCCCAATACAACGTCACACTCCAGGTTACAGTGTCTGCGTGGAACAAAGACCGCATTGTGTGTTTTGGCCACTTATAATAATTTCATTGTAAAATTGGAACTGGTTCCAAGTCTCTGCTTGTTTTGTTTAATTTTGGCCAATCTCTCCAAGAGAGCATTTCAGCAGTTCGTCGCCCACGGCTCCCTCCCTCCTCCCTTGTCTTGGCCCACATTGGCTGTTGTTGCTGCAACCCCTCCCACCTCTCTTGTGTTGTGTACCCTTAAACCTTCATGTGATCAAATGACGAGAAGGGCCGTTTAAATACCGGGGCAACGTCAAGCAGTTATTTTGCTTCCACTGGGTCATAAGCGATCAGGTCGTCACTGCTGTTTTATTACCAAGAAACTACACTAATTAAAAGTTCTCATTTTCATGTCGGTTATTCTTGCGGTGTCCGATGCAAACAAATGAAATCCTGGACGTAGATGCATCTGCTACATAGCAAATGAATCAGCCCTGCTTACTGAGCATTCCACGTACTTACCACATACTTGCAACTTCGCAATGACTGCTGTATGGAACACTCCTCTTGTAATGGACTCCAGCACATGTGCCAGGAAGTCAGGGAAGCGAAATAAAAAATTCTGCATTAAACTCGTTTTCCAATTTAAGGACGTCTTATGGCAAAGGAGACTGTCGCTACTCCATCCTGCCCATAAACAGAATGAGAAGGAACCCCGTAAAGGCTCCACATATGTGTCCAGACATCAGTTTTTAAATTTTTTTAAAAACCCAGACACAGATGTAAAGCTAAGCTCCTTCCTATTTGTTTTTTCAACACCAAAAATGCAAAGCTATCCACAAAGTTCCATGCCACACAATTCAACTCCACACATTCCCAATCCAAACCACATAATTCAACACCAAACCACATAAATCTACTCAACAAAACAATTACACTTCACACCACATACATCCAATCCACAACACAAAATACCACATCATGCCACAGAATTCAACAGCACACCATATAATCAGGGCCGGCGCTAGGCATGGGCAGTGTGGGCAGCTGCCCAAGGCCCCGGGCTCAGTTCAAAACATGGGGCCCCGCTTCTGTCTGAAAGGCTGCACTTTCATAGTCAGCCCACCTGCTCCTTCAGGCCCCTCCACAATGCGATCACATTGCTAATGTTAAGCGAGGTGTCTTGACCTCGCTGGTCAGGGTGTGGTAGCATTCCTGGGGCTGCAATGGTGGGGGGAGGGGAAAGACTAGGTAGGGGACGTGATGGCAGCAAAGTGGGCTCTCAGGGACAAGGGCGGGGCAGCACCGCTGTTAAAACCTGTGGAGAAGTCTTGTCTGCCCTTTGTGTATTCCGTTTCCAGGCAACGGAAGACTCTTTTGTTTCCAAAAGGAGCCGGACATTAACAGGTAAGGACAGGTTGATGAGGGGAGGAGGGAGCATCCAGCTCAGACTGGCACAGTAGAGCAGTGTTTAGCAGCGTGTCTCGCTACTGCTTCCAGGCACAGGGGAGGTGTTTCCTCATCCCCTGGGCCTGGAAGCACCGGATCAGGCTGCAAGGTTAGGTGTGGGGCCCCTATCACTGGGACATGGGCCATTATCCAGTGCTGCGAAGTCCATGGCTGCTGGGCCTCGCAGCCCTCTATCAGGCTGCAAGGTCTAGAGTGGGCCCCTTTCGCAGGGCTTTGTAGCCGTTATATAGTGCTAGGAGGCCCAGGGCAAGGGGGCCCTGTCCTTGGCCTCACATCTCTATACTGTTGGATAACTAGATTTTCTTACACAGAGGTACTAGCATGTTTGCTTCCCAGCCCACGTCACCAGTGCTAAACTTAAAGGGCTGTCTAGTAAATGCAGCTAGGTGCGGAAAACCTGTTAGTTAAGTTTCTTTTATTTTGCCAAGTCTTTGATTACTTTGCACTCAAGTTTTCTTTTGTTTTTGCTTGTGGGCTCTGTTCTCAAAAGATGAGGATTGTTTTATTGCAAAGCTACATTGTTTTTTTCTTATGTGTATTTTCTGAAATGATGTTTTAACACATAATCATGCAGTACACCCCAATGCACACCACTCCAATCCGCACTACTCCAATCCACGCTAATCCATGCCAATCCACCTCACCTCACAACACACGAATCCGCCCCACTTAATCCAATCCACCCCAGACCAATCCATACACCTCCACTCCAATCTGCCCCACTCCAATCCAAACAAATCGGCCCCACTCCAATCCAAACAAATCTGCCCCACTCCAATCCAAACAAATCTGCCCCACTCCAATCCAAACAAATCTGCCCCACTCCAATCCAAACAAATCTGCTCCACTCCATTCAGCTCCGCTCCATTCAGCCCCACTCCAATCTGCCTCACCCCAGTCCCCCCACTCCGTCCTAATTCACCCCCTCCAATCCACCACAATCCTCCTGACTCCAATCCAATCCACCCCAATCCAATCCACCTCACCTCAACCCAATCCAAATCACCCCTCCCCAATCCGTCCAATTGCAATCCAATCCACCCAACTCCAATCCCCAAAAATTTGCCCCACTTCACTCCAATCTGCCCCATTTCACTCCAATCTGCCCCACTTCACTCCAATCTGCGCCACACTCCAATCTGCGCCACACTCCAATCTGCGCCACACTCCAATCTGCGCCACACTCCAATCAGCTCCAATTCAAAACAATCTGCCCCACTCCAATCTGCACCAAACTAGTCTGCCCCACTCCAATCCAAAACAATTCGCCCCACTCCAAAACACCCCAATCCAATCCACCCCAAACTAATCTAATACACCCTTCTTTAATTCACCCTACTCCAATCCACCTCAATCCAATCCACCTCACCCCATTTCAATCCACCCCACTCCAATCAAATTAATCCACCTCACTCCACCCCAATGTACTCCAATCCAATTCACTCACTATCTCAACCCACTCCAACCCACTCCACCCCATTCCACCCCATTCCGCTCTACAGCACTCCACTCCACGACTCTGCACTCTACAACTCTCTCTGCCACTGAACTCTACTCCCCTCTACTCAACTGTATGACACTCTACTCCACCTACTCCACTCAACAACACTCTACTCAACAACACTCTACTCCAACAAATCCGGTCTATGACACTCTACTCCTACCACTCCCCTCAAGGCTACTCCATGCCACTAACTTTTAACCATGCTGAAGAGCAGCCACACTGGTGTACAACACAGCACATACACATTGCCAAAGCCAATAGTTCTTATAGGCGAGACCTATTGACTTTGCCAATGCTTGGTAACAGTGATGTTATTCTGATCCTTTGCCTAGAATATTTAGCATGTTAAGATGCACACAACTCATTGGGTATTAACGCAGTGGTGAAACGCACAATACCTATGTGGTGGTGTGTCAAAGGTATTTTTAGCTGTCATTTGAATTATCACTTACATATAATAGTGTTTCATTCCACTTTTTCTAAGTAGTTACCATTATACTATTTAATGATGCTCATATAATGGACCCAGGAAGGACGATTGTGCCTGGCATAGATTCAAACTCCTGATCTGCAGTTATACAGCCAGGGTGCAACTCACAAAACTATTCTGCTATCAACCGCTTGCCTCCTCCTTCCCAGGCTTTATTTATTTAAAGATTTGCTATCCAATCCTACGCCCCTTGTGCAGCACACATAGAAACAGCAAATTGCCTATGATAGTTTATGTGCAGGAAGGTCCCCCTTCCTGCACATAAATAATCATTTAAAAAAATGCTGTTTTGCAACTTTAATGTGTGCTGCATGACAAAGATGATCAATAGTCCTGTGATGTTGGTTTTCTATAATGTAAATTCTTGTGATGTCACATTCAAATTAGGGGGGGGCCTCACATCTTCCCTTTCGCCCAGGGCCCCACAAGTCCTAGGACCGGCCCTGCATATAATTAACCTCCACTGCATACCGTTCCACAACACAAAATACGATTCCACATAATTACACTCCATAACACACAATCCCAGTACACTCAATACCACATAATTACTATCCACATAATTCCACAGCACAGCATGCCACATAATTGCGCTACACAAATCCACTCCACACCACACAATTCCACCACGAATCCAATTCAACCCACACAATGCCACTACACACCACATACATACACTCCATAACACATAAGTAAAAGACATGGCCATTTACAATCCCAATATCTCTAGCTCAAACAAATGCGAGACCTATTGCATTTCCAATGCTTGTTCTCCGAGTATCTTCCACTGTCCAGTTACTGAACGCACCTCGCTGGTAGTTAAGTCCCTTGTCTCTCACTCTTGGGGTTAAGGCTGTCCTGCTTGTCACCAGTTCCCTGCTGGAGTCCCTTGTCCATGTCGCCTTGCACCGCTTTGCCACTCCGACCCTTGCTTGTCTGGTGGCTGCGGGCATCTGGGTGGGTGCTGCAGTGACTCGCCAGGGTGCCCTCTGTATTGTTGCCACCTGGGTGAGAGGGTACCTTATATGGCTTGAGTGTTTTTTTGTGTGTGGGGGGGGAATTTTCTTTAACGGTTGGGAATGTTGAAGTGGGACATTTTGGGGGTTGTTGTATTGCAGGTTTCCCATGCCAGAACAGTGAGAGTTATTTGGTGAAAGTCTGTGTGGTCCTGGCTACGGTAGGGCTGGGGCATTGGTCAAGCCGCCAACACCCCGCCCCCCACCCCCCAGCAGAGCATCATGGGGGGTGTCAGAAACCTAGCACACCATGGTGGGAGGTGAGGGGAGCTACCACAATGCATTAATATAGGAGGCAGAATACCCCGAGGCCGGTGAGCGGGTCGGTGCCTACTATAGGAGGCGCACGTGGTCATCGCACTGCTGCAAGGGCTACACCTCACGGAGCATACAAGGAGACAGCGGGGGAGCGGTGGAATGGGCGGGGGGGGTCATGTATCTACATACTCATCGTATGCACGGGGGTGCTATCGTAATTAGGAAGGGGGTACAGTGGCAAACCCTTAATTCACTTCGAGACATAAATGAAAGATGTCATCCCCATAGATCCTCATGGGTAAGAATGAAAGTAACAATTTTGACCAATCATTGGCTAATGTGAAACAAGCATTGGCATAGCCAATAGGTCTCGCCTTTGGGACCTTATAAGTGTTTAGCTGTGCAACATTTGATGTTGTTGACGAAAGGATATTGTGCTGCAGAAGTAAATACTTATAAGGTCATAAAGGGGAGATATATTGGATATGGTAATGATTGTTTTTTTTTAAGGACAAGAAGTGATTTTAGGATGCAGCTGCCACTTAGTGTACCGTATTATACGTAGACGTTGTAGCTATATTTGAGAGAGGTAGCGAGAGGTAGAGAGGTGTATAGAGGTAGAGAGGTGGACAGAGGTAGAGAGAGGTAGAGAGGTGGACAGAGGTAGAGAGAGGTGGACAGAGGTAGAGAGAGGTAGAGAGAGGTAGACAGAGGTAGAGAGAGGTGGACAGAGGTAGAGAGAGAGAGGTAGAGAGAGAGGTGTAGAGAGAGAGGTAGAGAAAGAGATGTAGAGAGGTAGAGGTAGAGAGTGGTAGAGAGATAGAGGTAGAGAGGGAGATAGAGGTAGAGAGGGAGAGGTAGAGGTAGAGAGGGAGAGAGGTAGAGAGAGAGAGAGAGAGGTAGAGAGAGAGAGGGAGAGGTAGAAGGAGATGGTAGAGAGGTAGAGAGAGAGAGGTAGAGAGAGAGAGAGGTAGAGAGAGAGAGGTAGAGAGAGACAGGTAGAGAGAGACAGGTAGAGAGAGACAGGTAGAGAGGTAGAAGGAGATGGTAGAGTGGTAGTGAGGTAGAGAGAGAGGTAGAGAGAGAGAGGTAGAAAGAGAGAGTTAGAGAGGTGGAGAGAGGGAGAGGTAGAGAGAGAGGAAGAGAGTTAGAGGGGTAGAGGGAGAGGTAGAGTGGCAGTGAGGTGAGAGAGAGGTAGAGAGAGAGAGGTAGAGAGAGAGAGGGGTAGAGAGAGAGAGAGGGGGGTAGAGAGAGAGAGAGAGAGGGGTAGAGAGAGAGAGAGAGGGGTAGAGAGAGAGAGAGAGGGGGTAGAGAGAGAGGGGGGTAGAGAGAGAGGGGGGTAGAGAGAGAGAGAGGGGTAGAGAGAGAGAGAGAGGGGTAGAGAGAGAGAGAGGGTAGAGAGAGAGAGAGGGGTAGAGAGGGAAAGAGAGGTAGAGATGTAGAGAGGGAGAGGTAGAGAGAGAGGGAGAGGTAGAGAGAGAGGTAGAGAGAGAGGTAGAGAGAGACAGGTAGAGAGTTAGAGAGGTAGAGAGTTAGAGAGGTAGAGAGGTAGAGAGTTAGAGAGGTAGAGAGTTAGAGAGGTAGAAGGAGATGGTAGAGTGGTAGTGAGTTAGAGAGGTAGAGAGAGAGTTAGAGAGGTGGAGAGAGGTAGAGAGGGAGAGGTAGAGAGAGAGGGGTAGAGGGAGAGGTAGAGTGGCAGTGAGGTAGAGAGAGAGGTAGAGAGAGAGAGGTAGAGAGAGAGGTAGAGAGAGAGAGGGAGAGAGGTGGACAGAGGTAGAGAGAGGTAGACAGAGGTGGACAGAGGTAGAGAGGTGGACAGAGGTAGAGAAAGAGAGGTAGAGAGAGAGGTAGAGAAAGAGATGTAGAGAGAGAGGTAGAGAAAGAGATTTAGAGAGAGGTAGAGAAAGAGATGTAGAGAGGTAGAGAGTGGTAGAGAGAGAGGTAGAGAGAGAGAGGTAGAGAGAGGGAGAGGTAGAGAGGGAGAGAGAGATAGAGGTAGAGAGGGATAGAGGTAGAGAGGGAGAGGTAGAGGTAGAGAGAGAGAGGTAGAGAGAGAGAGGGAGAGGTAGAAGGAGATGGTAGAGAGGTAGAGAGAGAGAGGTAGAGAGAGAGAGAGGTAGAGAGAGAGAGGTAGAGAGACAGGTAGAGAGACAGGTAGAGAGAGACAGGTAGAGAGAGACAGGTAGAGAGAGACAGGTAGAGAGGTAGAAGGAGATGGTAGAGTGGTAGTGAGGTAGAGAGAGGTAGAGAGAGAGAGGTAGAAAGAGAGAGTTAGAGAGGTGGAGAGAGGGAGAGGTAGAGAGAGAGGTAGAGAGTTAGAGGGGTAGAGGGAGAGGTAGAGTGGCAGTGAGGTAGAGAGAGAGGTAGAGAGAGAGAGGTAGAGAGAGAGAGGTAGAGAGAGAGAGAGGGGTAGAGAGAGAGAGAGGGGGGGGTAGAGAGAGAGAGAGGGGTAGAGAGAGAGAGAGAGAGAGGTAGAGATGTAGAGAGGGAGAGGTAGAGAGAGAGAGAGAGAGGTAGAGAGAGAGAGGTAGAGAGAGAGGGAGAGGTAGAGAGAGAGGTAGAGAGAGAGGTAGAGAGAGACAGGTAGAGAGAGACAGGTAGAGAGGTAGAGAGTTAGAGAGGTAGAAGGAGATGGTAGAGTGGTAGTGAGTTAGAGAGGTAGAGAGAGAGTTAGAGAGGTGGAGAGAGGGAGAGAGGGAGAGGTAGAGAGAGAGGGGGAGAGGGAGAGGTAGAGTGGCAGTGAGGTAGAGAGAGAGGTAGAGAGAGAGAGAGGTAGAGAGGTAGAGAGAGAGAGGGAGAGAGAGAGGTAGAGAGAGAGGTAGAGAGAGAGAGAGAGGGAGAGAGAGAGAGGGAGAGAGAGAGGGAGAGAGAGAGGTAGAGGGAGAGGTAGAGAGAGAGGTAGAGAGGTAGAAGGAGATGGTAGAGTGGTAGTGAGGTAGAGAGAGAGGTAGAGAGAGAGAGAGGTAGAGAGAGAGAGTTAGAGAGGTGGAGAGAGGTAGAGAGAGAGGTAGAGAGTTAGAGGGGTAGAGGGAGAGGTAGAGTGGCAGTGAGGTAGAGAGAGAGAGGTAGAGAGGTAGAGAGAGGGGTAGAGAGAGAGAGAGGTAGAGAGGGAGAGAGAGGGAGAGGTAGAGAGAGAGAGAGGGGTAGAGAGAGAGAGAGAGGTAGGGAGAGAGAGGTAGAGAGAGAGGGAGAGAGGTAGAGAGAGGGAGAGAGAGGTAGAGGTAGAGAGAGAGGTAGAGAGAGAGGTAGAGAGTTAGAGAGGTAGAATGAGATGGTAGAGAGATAGGTAGGGAGTTAGAGAGGTAGAAGGAGATGGTAGAGAGGTATAGAGAGAGGTAGAGAGGTGGAGAGAGGTAGAGAGAGAGGTAGAGGGAGAGAGAGAGAGGTAGAGAGATAGGTAGAGAGCTAGAGAGGTAGAAGGAGATGGTAGAGAGGTAGTGAGGTAGAGAGAGAGAGGTAGAGAGAGAGGGGGAGAGAGAGAGAGGGAGAGAGAGGGGGAGAGAGAGGGGGAGAGAGAGGGGGAGAGAGAGAGGGGGAGAGAGAGAGGGGGAGAGAGAGAGGGGGAGAGAGAGGTAGAGAGAGAAGGAGAGGTAGAGAGATAGGTAGAGAGTTAGAGAGGTAGAAGGAGATGGTAGAGAGATAGGTAGAGAGTTAGAGAGGTAGAAGGAGATGGTAGAGAGGTAGAGAGGTGGAGGTAGAGAGAGAGGTGGAGAGAGGTAGAGAGAGAGGTAGAGGGAGAGGGAGAGGTAGAGGGAGAGAGAGAGAGGTAGAGGGAGAGTTAGAGAGGTAGAAGGAGATGGTAGAGAGATAGGTAGAGAGTTAGAGAGGTAGAAGGAGATGGTAGAGAGGTAGTGAGGTAGAGGTAGAGAGAGAGGTAGTGAGGTAGAGAGGTAGAGAGAGAGGTAGTGAGGTAGAGAGGTAGAGAGAGAGAGGTAGAGAGAGAGGTAGAGGTGGAGAGAGGTAGAGAGGTAGAGAGAGAGGTGGAGAGAGGTAGAGGGAGAGGGAGAGAGAGAGGGAGAGAGAGATAGGTAGAGAGTGGGAGAGGTAGAAGGAGATGGTAGAGAGGTAGTGAGGTAGAGAGGTAGAGTGAGAGGTAGAGAGAGAGGTAGAGAGAGAGGGGTAGAGAGAGAGGGGTAGAGAGAGGGGTAGAGAGAGGGGTAGAGAGAGAGAGGTAGAGAGAGAGAGGTAGAGGGAGAGAGTTAGAGAGGTGGAGAGAGGTAGAGAGAGAGGGAGAGAGGTAGAGAGAGGTAGAGGTAGAGAGAGAGAGAGAGGTAGAGAGAGAGAGGTAGAGAGAGAGAGGGAGAGAGGTAGAGAGAGAGAGGTAGAGAGAGAGAGGTAGAGAGAGAGAGGGGTAGAGAGTTAGAGAGGTAGAAGGAGATGGTAGAGTGGTAGTGAGGTAGAGAGAGAGGCAGAGAGGTAGAGAGAGAGAGGTAGAGAGAGAGAGGCAGAGAGGTAGAGAGAGAGGTAGAGAGAGAGAGAGAGAGAGAGAGAGAGGTGGAGAGAGGGAGAGGTAGAGGTAGAGAGAGAGGTGTAGAGAGATAGAGGGGTAGGGGTAGAGGCAGAGGTAGAGTGGCAGTGAGGTAGAGAGAGAGGCAGAGAGGTAGAGAGAGAGAGGTAGAGAGAGAGAGGTAGAGAGGTAGAGAGGTAGAGAGAGAGGTGGAGAGAGGGAGAGGTAGAGAGAGAGAGGTGTAGAGAGATAGAGGGGTAGGGGTAGAGGCAGAGGTAGAGTGGCAGTGAGGTAGAGAGAGAGAGAGGTAGAGAGTTAGAGAGGTAGAAGGAGATGGTAGAGAGGTAGAGAGGGAGAGGTAGAGAGAGAGAGAGGTAGAGAGAGAGGTAGAGAGAGAGAGGTAGAGAGAGAGAGGTGGAGAGAGGTAGAGAGAGAGAGAGGTAGAGAGAGAGAGAGAGAGGGAGAGAGAGGGAGAGAGGGAGAGAGAGAGGGAGAGAGAGAGAGAGGGAGAGAGAGAGAGGTAGAGAGTTAGAGAGGTAGAAGGAGATGGTAGAGTGGTAGTGAGGTAGAGAGAGAGGCAGAGAGAGAGAGGTAGAGGGTGGTGGGCACGGAACTCGTTTTGGGCGACCAGTGCTTGTTTTCCATAATCAGATTTCGACCCAATGCAGGAGAGAGAGAGAGAAAGTTAGACAAGAAGGGCTGAGCGAGAAGGGAGGGGGGAATGCCAGCAGCAGAGGCAGGCGAGAGAGAGAGAAAGTTAGACAAGAAGGGCTGGGCGAGAAGGGAGGAGGGAGTGCGAGCAGCAGCTGTGCACGTGCAAGCAGGCTGGCAAATGGTGTGCGATGTGCGCGCACCATGACGAAGAGGAAAGCCATATGGTGCCTCTGCTCGTCATTGTGCGCGTACTCGCACGCTCTAAGCAAGCCCAAAAAAAGTGGTCGCATTTCTAAATGCCCACTTACAAAATGTCTCGCCCAGACCAGCGCAAGCGCTGGCTTCAGGGCGAGACCTAAAAATGCCCCTTGACTTGGAGACCTTCACCGAATGCGCTCGGAGATCCGCTTTTCAAGTCTGAAAGAAAAGCGGACATAGTTGGGTTCTTTGCGCACGATGCAGGCCCAGTGCAGCCCCCGGAACTCTTGGGGGGCCTTCAAGGCAGGTCGGAACAGCTGGGAGCTCTTCGTGCTTTGCCGAGTCGTCTCAGTGCACTGGAGCCGGAGCTCGGACGCTTGAACTTTGCTGTTTTGCTACAGAGGAGACACAATACCTGGCCCCATTCCACAGCAAACTGTTGCAATAAGAAGAGGCTGCGGAGAGGGAAACTCATTATAGAGAAGCCTCCGCTGGACGATTGGGTGCAGGGGGCAGGGCTGGTAAAACTCTAGCTGCACTGCTCACTATCACAGAGGTGGGACATGATCGGGCGAGGCATGCCCTTCAACAGGATATTACACAGAAAATACTCCAGTTTTACTCCACCTTGTATTAATTCCCCCGTCAATGTACCGACTGCTTTAAATGGAAAATAATAAGTGCAGGTACTCACCAAAAATAAGCAGTGGACTTGGGGTGGAGTTAGGGGCGGGGTTATGTTTTTTACCTTTCTAAGCTTTGTATGCAAAAAATATGCATGCATTGTAAGAATGTCTAACCATTTATATAGTACTTACCAATAAGTCCTTAATATTAACCAAAGTAACCCTTTTTTAGCAACCTTATAATAATAAAATAGTGAGGAAAAAACAGCAAGTTTCCTAACGTTTGCCTTGAAGTTTGCATGCATATCCTTGATGCAGGATCATGAATCACTAAACTATATGACAAAGATTTTAACTTGTGACCTGTAGGTAACACAATGATCTCTGCAGCTAAAACAGTAACCAACTGAGCTCTCTATATAAAAAAAACAAATCTGATCTGCAGGTTTCATGCTGTGCGTTACAGCAGGCACATTGATCCTCTATGCAATTTTATGTTCAGTCAAACCTTTGATTAGAAGAATGCACACAGATATTTCCAGCAAGTGCATTAACCACCAGAGTTATTAAAGTGCCATTGTACCCGGGAATTTATTGGAAACGCAAAGATCTCTGTACCCGGTAATATTTCGAAATGCAGCATGTTGTAATGAGTTAGGCAAGGCAGAATAAAGTTATTATATCACATTTGTCTTCTTGTCAAATTCTTTGGGGCAGAGTTAAAAAAATAATTAAGTACAGACTTTGCTCTTTGCGACTGCGCCCACTTTCTGCTGCCTACCCTTGGCCTTTGCCCGATTAATAAAGCTAGAGTTGGCCTCATGAGTAGCCATTTTAAAAGTACATTTGCCTTGACGTGTGTGAGCCACTTACAGGTCGAGCCAGGATTTAGCCAGATGCTGGGCTCTGGATCAACTCAAGGTTCTCTTGGAACTTCGAGCCCAAAATGAGCAGAAATGTCATGTGGATTCCGCCTGCTGCACTCGCTGTACCCTTATGCACAAAGTTAAAAACAAAACATTAACATCTAACGTAGAAAAAGGAGAGATAAATAGATATTCATTTAGTGGCTGATATGTACAAAGTGAAACAAGAAAACTTGGGATTTATCCCGGCTTCTCCACTTAACCAAACTGTGATCTTAGGCAAATATTTTGTTTTACAAATCTCCCCTTTTCTTCATTATACCTCAATATTGTATAATGTGACCTATAAATGTCAAAGCTGCACCATGTTAAAGAAAATATGCTTTTTTTATTTTGAAGATACTTTATCCTATTTTAAGTGATGTTTGTTGGGTGATTTACATTGGAAACATTTCCAGGGCTTGGCTCATGCAAGGTCTCTTAGAGCCCAGCCAGACCCTTGGCTCGGATGTCCCTGTACATTTGTTGGCTCCCCCACCATTACATTTGTCTCCTGAAAGGTAAACCTGCTGCATCATTTGTTCACATAGCTGGCATTTTCTTAAACAGATACACAAAATATTCAGAGAACATCACAAAATTATCTCTAGAAAAGATGGAGATGGACTGTTAACACACATTCCCTACACGCTGAAAAAAGTCTAAATACATTTGCCCCCTTTCACATACACTTGCCCCCTCACATACTTAAAAGCCCATTTCATGCTCTCTGAATCACATTTAGTTTCACACAAACACACAGTACTACTTTTCATTCTCACAGTCATACCCACGCTTGCAAACTCACACACTTATTGCTTTTACTTCCTGGCTCTCACACATTCGCTTTCACAAGCAGTACCCGACATTGGAGGCCATCAAAAACTTTAACAGGTGCAGCACAAAGTGGGGGGTCGCAGTTTGTGCGATGTGTGTATTCGCATATTGAAACATTTTCAGAGACTGCCACAGGTGTGTCTCATTGGAGCAGAAATACTTAGGAGGGGATTTGGGTGCTGCAAATCACCTAAGTTTATAGATATATAACAAATGTTTATCAATAAATGGCACACTGACGAATCAATACTAGTGCTGCAGTTTTTTTAAAAGCATGAATGCATTGATTTAAGTCTAGAGGGCAGGGATTTTCTTTCATGCAAATCCCTTTCATTTAAATTGTTGATGGGCAAAGATTTGTGGGCGTTTAAAACAATGGGCCTGCTAACAAGCTGTATTGCTCTGAACAATGTGTCTCACACTCACGCCCATTAGGTTTTATGGACATCTTCCGACCCCCTCTGAAAGACACCCTGCAGCGATACTCCTCCTCTCATAACTTCCAGAGAGGCACACGCAGCTCTCTGTGTTCTACCGAAGACGAGCTGCAGTCCTGGCGCTTTTGAACCAGCTCAGCCCAGGCTGCAGCTCGGTTTGAAAGGCGCTTTAACCCATGCAAGACATGCAGAAAGAGCTGCTAAGGATGGAGCTCGGGAGCGCAGCACCAATAGCATCAAAACCGGGCCGATATGAGTACTGGTACTCTCCTTGTCTGAGGAAAGATCCTGGTACTCAATGGGAGAAAATATAAAAGTGCTGGTACTCAGTACCGGTGAGTACTGGCCCATTTAAAGCACTGAATGTATCCTTTAAGCAGCTTTTGGAATACTTTGTCTCCATTAAGCTACTCTGGCTGGATACTGCCCACAGGCACTATCTCGATGCTCCACTTGATGATGTCGGTATAGTCTTAAGTAATCCACAGAATGCCTTGCGACAAAGCCCCTGGCCTGGATGGCTCGACTGCTCGCTTTGTACAGAGTACGTCATTGAGCTTTCCCCAGACTTGCGTGTGACATATGTTATGCAGATTTGTAGAACGCACTATCATCCAGAAGGGTGTCCTGGTGCTGAGCAGTGTGAGTAGCCACACCTTGTATGAGGAGGCCAGAAGTGTTGGGTGTCTTCCTCCTTCAGTTAGGGAGGCACTGATAGTAACTATCCTCAAGCCCAATAAACCGCCTGAGCACTGTGATTTGCACTGACCACTGTCTGTGATAAACATAGAGAGTAAAATATTAGCCAAATTGCTTGTGAACAATAACCTCCACCTGATACTGTCCGCCTGGACCCATTGGTACATATGTCTATCTGTGTACCCTCTTTTTCCTGCTTCACAAGAAAAATCCGCAGCTCCAGGAGGTGGCAGTGGTCCTTGATTCCATTAAATCCTTTGATTCCCTGGAGTGGCAGTATCTTTTGGCCTTGCTCCGCCATATAGGTCTTAACCATTCTTTCCTCCTGTGGATTAAGCTGCTATATGAACTACCTACTGCCAGGATTCAAGTAAATGGAGTTGTTTCGCCTCATTTCACCATCAGTAGAGGCACCCGGCAGGGGTGCCTGCTATCCTTGATACTTTACGCTATCACCATAGAGCTACTTGCGGCCCGCCTAAGGCAATGCCATGCTGAGCATGGCCTGAACTATATGGCTCTGAGGCTTGCAGTGACGATGTATGCAGAGGACATGATCACTTACGTGAAGGAACCAGACGTTAATCTAGCTCCTACATTCGGTGCCCTCGCTGGAATTACTATCAACTGGTCAAGGTCGGTGATCTTCCCTATGACCACAGTAACACGCTGTAGTACAGAATTCCCACTGAGCTGGGCCAACTTGTTTGTCCAGTATTTGAGGATATGGATTAGCAATGACATTGCTCAAATATGGTGACAAAACTATAACTGAGGTAAATGGCTCCAATAAAACACGTTTGTTCAAAGGATCGCGCTCCCCAAAAATACCACAAAGCTAGATACCACATGTAGATAGAAACACTCAATCAACACGACATGCACACCATATGTAGTGAACACACGTTCCTCATGCCAGACATCTGGAGACACACACACACAAACACACACACACACACTGCCCCACACCGAAATACTTTGAGCAGACGCACTCCGTTGATGCTCTCCCGGCGGCAGCGTTTTATTAAACCAACTTGTTCCTGCTTTGCCAAACGCCTCGTGTCTTTTCATTTATTTAAGGTAAATTCATATCCGAGCAACGTTTTGGCGAGCTAGCCAGGAAAGACTGGTTCATCGAACCAGACTGCTGTCAACGGTAGGAGCCCGGCCAGAACAGATACACATCTGCGCAAAAAGATCGGTGAGCAGATGCCATAATTGGTTAGAAGTTCTGCTGGGGCAGAGATTCATCCAGAGACAGCCGTCATAGGGTAAGAGACTACATCAGATCCTTAGTCCCAGTATGTGGCGTATGGCAAACTAGGACGAGCGCGTAGATCACGTTTTGTTTTTCCCCTAGTCAGCACACTAGGAGAAGGCGAAGGTAGCTACAATTTTTGGTATTTGACCCTGGGCGTGGAACACAGGGTATGGCCAGTCCCTGGGTGTCAGTAAGGGATCGCCTGGCCCACTGGGTGTGGAACAGAGGGTCAGTCTTGTCCCTTGGTGTCAGTAAGGGATTGCTTGGACCACAGGGCGTGGTGGCAAGTCAATAGGCATAGGGCCTGGGTGTTAGAGCTAACATCTCAACCGTATTTTTTTTTTAATCACAAAAGATTTTAGTTCTATTAATCCCAACAATGGTAGCATCTAAAATAAGTGAGAGGTGTTCCCCTTTTTCTCTCCGCTTGGACCGCTGGGTGTCAAGCAGTCGGTACGCACAACCCCTGGGTGTGATATAGGGTGTAATTCGGAAGTTACGGAAAATATGGACCTTGGTGAATCAGGTGTAGCTTGTGTCTGTCCGCAGAGGGCCAATAGTTATCAGGTTACTCCTTTTTTCTTCACTCAAATCATTGCTATTTTTTGTCCACCAAGCCAATATTGACAGACTATCCGGCTCACTTAACTCCGGGCAATACGCAAAGCATCCCCTCTCCTTTGGCTACAGGCAAAAGGAGGGGGCTAAGTTTTTTTTCTGTCAAACCTTTTCTCTTTTTAGTATCTTCTAGATTGTTCCCATTTCTGCATTTATTGACGCTGTGGTGCCGTTTAAATTTTGCAAATCATGTTAGTGAGTCTATGCTTTATGAAATAATAACCATTCTTATCAAATCAGAAGTTCATGGCTGCTAGTTTTACTGCTACACATCAGCTCGTAATGCTCTGAACTAACAATTGCATTCTGTTTCAGGTTGTTACTATTTCATTGAATTCGTTTTTAGTTTAGTGTTAAATGTCCATTGTTCAATGTATTGATTGATTTTTTATAGCGCCCATGAACAGATTGTTTTCGGTACCACCTCGTGTACACTGTTCCCCCAAATTTCGCGAGACAATCCAAATTTTCAAAATCCTTAAAACAAGCTCCCCAACCCGTTATGGAGACTCCACTAAGCCACATGCAAACGCGGTTCCCCACCCACACTTTGGAGACTAGAGAGGCACTGCCATGAGTGGCATGCCCATACCAGAACACACACATTCCCCTGGCCAGAGGAGGGAACATTCAATGCCAACATCATAGAACTCACCCAAACCTACATCCAGACCAGATATAAGGGCCAAGAGAGAGATATGCAAATAACCAGGCCTGGGCGTACGCGGAACTAAGCGAAGTGACAAAAAAAACTCTGCGAAGTTCCGCAAGTGGCGGAGTGTAGTGCGAACTGCAATTCGCGCTGGTCTTCCTGCTGCTCGGGTAGAAATCGTACCCGAGCGGCAGCTCGCGATCGCGAACTTACCGTTCGCGAGCGGGGAAAAAACTCCGCTGCACTACGCGAAGCGGAGTTTTCTGCACTGCGCGAGCTCCGCGGAGCGCAAAGAGCAGAAAACGCCGCAAATGGAGCGGAGTTCACCACTCAGGCCTACAAATAACACTTTTATGAATGGGCAGACCGCAGGGCGGTCCCAACACACACCAGCTCCAGTTCCTCTGAACCCGACCGCAAGGGCAGAAGCATAGGATGAGGTCTGTAAACCGAGGTGGCAGATCAGGAGCTTTTGCCAAAGACCATCAAGACAGGTAAGAACACACTCACCCCTCTGACAGCTGACACTGAGGAGGGCCCTGTGGTCACAATGTTCATAAGCAAAACACCGTACCACTTCCTGGTGGATACATGGGCGGCTAGGTCATGCTTACGGGAAGAAGCAGCCTCTATATCAAAGACCACTGCCAAGATAGAGGGCATCTCCGGATCTGTGGCCCCCTCATAGAACTCCTCGAGCTGGAAATAGGAGGAAGTAAGATTAGGGAATGGTTGTTGTACTATCCGTCCTCCCCGACCAATATATATCAGACCGGGACCTAATGTCCAAACTGAGGATGTCCATCCAGTTCACTGAGGATGGAACTATAGCCTGCTCCTCCTCTGGAGCCTCCCCCCTAAAACATAGACCAACAACATCCGTCCACGCGACATGGATGCCAGCCAGGGCAATCCTGGCCCGTCGCGCGAGCTCTTAGAGAATCACTTAGAAATGTACAACCTAGTACGACAGTGGGCAGGCCACGCACACCATCAATTGGTAAGAACAGCCAAAGCGGTAACATGTATGGCATGCAGATGTCAGGGACTGTCCGGGACTATGTCGGGAACACAGTCAGGGACTTGGGCAAGGACTGGGAACTGGGTAGAAAACGTACACAGAAAGAGTAGTACAGCGCTGCCCAGGATCACACAGGAAGTCAGAGGAGAAAAAGGGATCCAAAGGGGAAGCCTGTACAAGTGAACAAGATGGGTGAGACTAAGAAAGGACAGGCACTCATGAGGCGGCTCAGCATTCACAATCACTACACCCAGGACGGATGTGCAATACACATATATAAAACAACATTAACAATAAAGGGGAGTGTGGGGTAAAGCACTCAGGAGCTCCACACGGTAAGACTGAAGCTCAGTAAGTTCCTCACCCACAATTGCTGTTACAGATACTGACTGAAAATAACCACATATAGGATATGTATGCAAATGCAGGGTCTGTGGAGCTTATACCTATGGTGATGTTATAAATGTAACTCAAAGACAATACTCACAGTGAACAAGAAACACCACCTAGGTAGTCAGCTGTGCCCACGGATCCTGGCGATCAAACAGGAACACGCAAGGCCGTAACAGCAAGGGGGTAGAACTAAACATAAGCACAATAGACAAGAAGCTAGCAAGGAGGAGTGCTTAACAGGAAAGGAAGGAAATCACAGAGCACACTTGGCAGAAAGCAGGTAACAAACATACAAGGTAACAGAAGCAAGACAGCAGAATAGAAAGACAGCAAACTAGGAACTGGAACCAAGGAAATGGGAAGAAAGGCAGGGACTGAAAAAGGATATACAGAAGGGGAGTCTACAGGGGTATACTAGAATAGTGCTGGATCAGGAGTCAAGAAAACAAAGAAGCACTGAAGGCAGTGCTGGAGCAGGAACTAGAATTTAGCAAAAGCCAAGGTAGCACTGCAGGCAGTGCTAGTTCAAGAACAAGGGAAACTGCTGTAGCTCAAGAACAAGGAATGACAAGGCTCAGGAGCAGGAACTAGAATTGAGCTAAAGCTCAAGAGTCAAGGTAGCACTGCATGCAGTGCTAATTCAGGGACAAGGGAAACTGCAGCAGCTCAGGAACAAGGAATACTAAGGCTCAGGAGTCAAAGTAGCACTGCAGGCAGTGCTAATTCAGGAACAAGGAAAACAGCAGCAGGTCAGGAACAAGTAATAACTAAAGCTCAGGAAACACTGGAAACAAAGAATAGCAAAAGTACAGGGAGCACTGGCACCAAGGGTCAGTCTCACCGGTACACAGCTACAATGACCAACCTTGGCCTGAAGGGAGCTGGGGCTTAAAAGAGCTCACAGTAATCACATGCATCAGGTGTGAGCAGGCTAGCAGCAGCCAGCCACAGGTGAGCTGAATTCCTCCACCCATCCTTGGCCTGCAAGGGTGGAGACGAAGCAGTGAGCAGGGAATTCAAGGTAATGGAGTTTCAGGCATGAGCAGGATGGCTTCCACAAAACCCGGCATGGATTGGGAATGGATGTCAATTCCCAAATAGTGTCCATATGGCTGGAAGTCAGCATATACATGAAGGGGAGGGTCTGGAAGCTTATTAGAACACTGGAGAGTCCCACAGTTCAGCCCCCTGGTGGTGGACACGAGAACGCAGGGAGCAAGTCGTGACAGCAGGGAACCGGAGACCCCAGATCACGACGCGTGCAGGGACATTGCATCCCCCGAGGATAGGTGGGAGGCAGGCCCGGGGCGTGTGGGGATCATTACAGTGCAGGCAGACCATGCGCACCCCGTGGCTACCCGGTGCAGCCTCTGTCCCTACCCAGGCACCAGGGAGGACCTGGCTTGGCAGTTCGGGCTGGACAGTTCCCACAAGGAGCAGGGTCAAGACTGATTTGCATATGGCTGGGTCCAAACTGGGGTGGTGTGGTGAACAAAAGAATGATGGATTTAACCCAGATCCTTGTGACTGGGGGTGAATGTTTGCATTGTCCAGCATTCCATCCATCAATTGTTTCTTTTGCATATGTCGCCCTAAGTGGGAAGGGTATGCCCAGACATGGGTCCCGTGCTCACCACACCACTGGATTCAAGCTAGCCTGGCTGATGAAGGGAGATGCCCTGAAACCGGTCCCAGGATGCTTGTTTCCGGTCCAGGGAGGACCTGGCTTGGCAATTCCGGCTGGACTATTCCCACAAGGAGCAGGGTCAAGACTGATTTGCATATGGCTGGGTCCAAACTGGAGTGGTGTGGTGAACAAAAGAATGATGGATTTAACCCAGATCCTTGTGACTGGGGGTGAATGTTTGCATTGTCCAGCATTCCGTCCATCAATTGTTTCTTTTGCATATGTCGCCCCAAGTGGGAAGGATATGCCCAGACGTGGGTCCCGTGCTCACCACACCACTGGATTCAAGCTAGCCTGGCTGATAAATGGTGAAGCCCTGAAACCGGTCCCAGGATGCTTGTTTCCGGTACAGGGAGGACCTGGCTTGGTAGTTCGGGCTGGACTGTTCCCACAAGGAGCAGGGTCAAGACTGATTTGCATATGGCTGGGTCCAAACTGGGATGGTGTGGTGAACAAAAGAATGATGGATTTAACCTAGATCCTTGTGACTGGGGTTGAATGTTTGCATTGTCCAGCATTCCGTCCATCAATTGTTTCTTTTGCATATGTTGCCCTAAGTGGGAAGGGTATGCCCAGACGGTGGTCCCGTGCTCACCACACCACTGGATTCAAGCTAGCCATGGCTGATGAAGGGTGATGCCCTGAAACCGGTCCCAGGTTGCTGGTTTCCGGTCCAGCGAGGACTGGCTTGGCAGTTCGGGCTGGACTGTTCCCACAAGGAGCAGGGTCAAGACTGATTTGCATATGGCTGGGTCCAAACTGGGGTGGTTTGGTGAAGAAAAGAATGATGGATTTAACCCAGATCCTTGTGACTGGGGTTGAATGTTTGCATTGTCCAGCATTCTGTCCATCAATTGTTTCTTTTGCATATGTCGCCCTAAATGGGAAGGGTATGCCCAGACATGGGTCCTATGCTCACCACTCCACTGGATTCAAGCTAGCCTGGCTGATGAAGGGTGATGCCCTGAAACCGGTCCCAGGATGCTTGCTTCCGGTCCAGGGAGGACCTGGTTTGGCAGTTCGGGCTGGACTGTTCTCATGGGGCACAGGGTCAAGACTGATTTGCATATGGCTGGGTCCAAACTGAGGTGGTGTGAACAAAAGAATGATGGATTTAACCCAGATCCTTGTGACTGGGGGTGAATGTTTGCATTGTCCAGCATTCCGTCCATCAATTGTTTCTTTTGCAATATATATCAGGCCGGGACCTATTGTCCAAACTGAGGATGTCCATCCAGTTCACTGAGGATGGAACTATACCCTGCTCCTCCTCTGGAGCCTCCCCCCATAAACATAGACCAACAACCTCCGTCCACGCGACAGGGATGCCAGCCAGGGCAATCCTGGCCCGTCGAGCGAGCTCTTAGAGAATCGCTTAGAAATGTACAACCTAGTACGACAGTGGGCAGGCCACGCACACCATCTCTTGGTAAGAACAGCCAAAGCGGTAACAAGTATGGCACGCAGGAAACCGGAGACCCCAGATCACGATGCGCACAGGGACATTGCATCCCCCGAGGCAAGGTGGGAGGCATGCCCGGGGCGTGTGGGGATCATTACAGTGCAGGCAGACCATGCGCACCCCGTGGCTACCCGGTGAAGCCTCTGTCACCACCCAGGCACCTGCATGAAGGAGGAAGCGGCCCAGGCAAAACCGTACCCTGCCAAGGGGTGCGTTTCCTGCACTGTGACTGCCCTCCCTGTTACCTGATACAGTGCTGAGGCAAGCGATTGCAGTAGGGAAGACGGCAGGTCCGATCAGCAGATCAACGTCCCAAGGACTTGTTCCACCAGACACATGGGAGAAATCCCTAGGCCTAGAGTGAACAGGCTGCCTTCTACATCAACCACACAGGGGTCCATTTGAAGTGACCAAGAAACTGGCGAAAGCATCTCCAAAGGGGCCATGGCGACCACAAACGCACAGGTGGCTCGTGCCAGAAAGCCAAAAGGCTGGTGTAGGAAGGAAGGATCCTTCTAGCATGGCTATCCCCACTTTTTGCCTGGTTTCAGTGTGTTTTTGACTTAGTCTGCAGGGATCCTGCTAATCAGGACCCCAGCAACTGTGCTTTCTCCCCTAAATTGACATGGTAAGTACTTTGGTATCTCCACAATTAGCTTTCGGTGTACCCTTGTAAGTCCCTAGTATATGGTACTAAGGTACCCAGGGCATAGGTACACCAGGGGTCTCCGATGGGCTGCAGCAGGTATAATGCCACCAATGGGAGACCTCTTCAACTGTGACTACAGGCCTGCCATTGCATTCTATGTGAGTTGGTGCTTGCACCTCTCACGACAGATATAGGTTTACTTATATCTGAGGTCATTGCACTTTAAACCTATAAGTCAACCCTATGGCAGGCTCTTCAGTCTTGAGGGTAGGGTGCTTGGTTATAAGTGTGAGGGTGCCCCTGCATGAGCAGGACACTCCCTACAAACCCCGGAGTCGATTCTCCAGGCTTTGTAAGTGCAGCCAGCCATTTCTAAACATATAGTGGGCATCAGTCATCACTAGATGTCTAACTATGAAGAGGCTACACCGAACCTGGTTATGTTTGGTATCAAACATGTTGGAATCATACCCTAACAGCGATTCTAGTGTTGGAAGTAAGATCCCATGTACTGGGGGGCCCTTAGGGGACCCTCCTGTACTCCTGGTAATAGCTTTTCAGGGTCTGCAAGCAAGCTAGTGCTGCTGCCGACCACAGATACGATTCTGCCCTCCTGCTGCTGAGCCAAGCTCAAGCAGGGGAAGGTAAAACAATAGGTTTCCTGTCACAGGGAGGTGTGACCACCTCCCAGACAGGACTTAGTGCATTGGGCTGGGGTGGGGGCACTTGCCAGCGCCACCAGACTGCTTTGAAGGGCACATTTGATGCCCTCCTTGCATACTCCAGTTTGAACCAGTTCAGGGAGCCCTGAGCTCCTGCTCAGGCGCAAAACTGGACAAAGGACATGGGAGTATCCTTCCCTCTATCCAGCCCCTCCTCTGGGAGGGACCCTGAGTTGTTCCAACCCTTTCCTTAGGGTACTTTAGGGCTTACCTGTGGGTGGGTCCTGAGATTCATCGTGGGACATGACTTAACCCTGAAACTATGTCGCTCTTAAATCGTCTGGACACTTTGACTTCGGTGGACTTCGACTGGAACCGAGACTGCACCAAGGAAGACTCCTGCTGCTCCTGGTCTCGCTGTTCTTCAAGTCTTCTTCGTTATCTGTGTCTGTGCTTCTTCCAGGTTCTTCAACAGACCTGTGGGCATCAAGGACACCCGAAGAAATCTCCCTTGGAGTAAAGGAGTCACTCCCCTGCATCTGCAGGCACCGCAATTAATCTGACCGGTCTGCTGCTCCTGTCGTCCTATGGACTACCTGAGGCTCAGCAACACACGTAGTGGTTCTGCGAATCCCTCGAGGCCTGACCTGTCCTCTCTGCAATTTTGAGGCCTGTATCCCACGTCGGAACTGCTGGGACCAAACCCCTGTACACCGAGTTGACTTGCCGTTGCCAAGGCTTGTTGGCTCTGCACTCCAGAGATCTTCGGGCTACGAAAAGGTCCAGCATCTCTTCCCTCCAAGATCAGCGTCCTCACCGCATCCTCTGCACCGTGTGCCTTCATCCTTGGTGAGCTGCTCGAGGTCCTCTTGTGACTCCTGTGCCTTTGGCCTGTGGGTCCTCCTGAGGGTCTTCTCTTGCTTCAGTGGGCTTCCCTGCTTGCTCGGAGCCTGCTCTGACTCTCCTGCTGTTGGTGAGTCCCTTGGACCTTGCTGGTCCCAGTGTTGCTCCTTTCTCGTTTCCACGCCAGTTGCGGCTACCAAGGCTTGTTGGTGATCCCGCCGGACACCGACCACCTAGTCACCGACATCTGACATGGGACAGCTCGTGCACAGCTCCTGGTCTTCCTCAGCATCGACTGGTCCTCACAGCTGCAGTGACAAGGTCACCGCCGACTCTTCAAAACCTCCCGACATCGGTGGGCCTTGTGTCTCCGTGCCTCCCGGTCACCTCCGAGTGGCACAGACTCTGTCCCCTTTGCTTGCAGGTTCTTAATTTCCAAAATCCACCCTGGGATTCCCCGGGACCCCTTCACAGTCTTCTCTAGAGGCATCTTCTTCGAAGTCGACCATTTTGTCTACGGCCGGTTCCGACGTCACTTCACCCCTATGCACCCGGCTTCCCTGGTGTAGATAACCAAGTTCCTGGGGCATCCACGGGTGGGGTGGCTCTCCAACCTTCTGTCTTTCAAAGGGTTTCTTCGGGGTCCTCTGGGAAGGGTCCTTCTTCTTCAAAACTGCAACTATGACTTCTCCATTGACTTCCATTGGCCACTTTGCACACAGCCTCTGTGGGGTTCCTGGGTACTTACCTTGTGTGGTTTAGGCCTGGGCGTAGTTCGCAGAGTTTTGCTACGCGAAACTCCGCGAAGCTACAAAAAAACTCTGCAAAGTTCCGCGAGTGGCGGAGTGCAGTGCGAACTGCAGTTTGCGCTGGTATTCCTGCCGCTCAGGTAGAAATTCTACCCGATCGGCAGCTCGCGCTCAAAACTTGCTGTTCGTGATCGCGAACTTACCGTTCGCGATCGCAAGCGGGGAAAAAACTCCGCTGCACATCGCGAAGCGGAGTTTTCTGCACACCGCAAGCTCCGCGGAGTGCAGAAAACTCCACGAACGGAGCAAAGTTCACCGCCCAGGCCTAGTGTGGTTCCCTGTGTCCTCGGCTCCTCTGGGTCTTCTGGTCCAAGTCCCGTTCTCCTTTGCAGTTCGCATTCCACTTTCTTAGTATATGGTTTGGTCTCCCGCTGTATTTTGTTCTACTTACCTGATTGCTTTTGAAGTATTCTTGTGTATTGTGTTGATATCTCCGGGTAGGAGATATACCAATGTGACAGTGATATTGTGTTGTAATAAACAGACTTATTTTTGCTAAACACTGTGTGGTTTCCTTTCATCTAACCTGCACTACGGATTAAATTGGTAAAACAAGCTGCTTAACACTCCTCAAGATAAGCCTGAAGACTCCTCTCCACAGCTACCACTTTGAAAGCTTTCTATGAATATCAAAGTCCATTAAAATCACCATAAGGGTTGCCTGGATTAGTGCAAGGTGCACCACTTGAATAAGTGTGCACCATTTACTAAGCCAGCCTCCTACAGTTGGCAGCCTCAAACCTTTACAGAATGCAACTATTGTCTCCAAAGAAATGACAGAGCAGCCTATTGTCGCCTAAGGATATATCACAAGCAGAATAGATATTATCAGGGGCGCCCCCAAAGAATCCCTATACACAGAGCAAACCCCACAGCACGCCAAACACACAGTGAATCCAGAATCTCAGTACAAACACCCACTTCTCATTGCTTCAGAAAACTCACTGCAAACATAAAAAGTAGCAAAACAACATTAGGAAAAATTCAAGCCTTTATTTTCACACAGGAAAACCTCAGGGCGGCTATACTATGTCAGCCGGGAATCTACACTAGCTTTCTTCATCCGGGAGCCCCGAGGCTCCCACTGCTGTGGATACCATGGGGCGGGGTTGGCTGACCATGCCTCTGGGGGGGAGACAGTCTGATGCAGGAGCAGGGAGGCCCCACCAGTACATAGAAAGCAGGCACCCAGGTCCCTTCACCCAAGTCACTAGGGTGCGTCCCAGATCAAAAGGACCCCATTCTCCAGCGTTTTTCAGGCCTCCTCCAAATGGAGGCCCTCTTATAGTCCCAAAACGAGACAAAGGCTTTGGTGACGGAAGTCAGGCTTCCTGGGCGTTTGGGGGAGGGGTTGAAAGGACCCTAGAACTCCGTTGGCCATGCACCAATCTAGCACCAAGCCAGTAGGAAAATCCACCCAGGCAAGCACTGTTTCAGTCCGCTTACTCACCACACAACAAGACCCAGCTGCACACCTGACTCCCATCCTGGGAAGAACATTCGGTCTCCTCCTCTCCCATAAATGCTTCCAGAAAACATCCAAGGTCGGCCCACTGGATTATACCCCTCCAAAGCAGCAGGAACAGTGGGAACACCAGGCAAGAAGCCTCGGTTCACCGCCAAAAGCAGTAGATCTGGAACACCCTGGGTCTGAAGGAAGAGGGGAGCAAAGGGATGAAGAGGTTCTCCACTGATAAACTTCACATCCTGCACCCAGGGCGCAGGGCTAGGCTCACCAAGCTGCGCCCAGCTGTTCAAATGACACTCACGGGGCCTCATGAGGCATCGATCAAGGAAGCAGATGGCTCGATCCCAGCCATGGCCACATCCAAACCACAGAGTCCACAGAACAGCTTCCCATCGATCACACAGCCCCAGTCCTTAAGAAAATCCATCGAATTTGTAAGTGCCACCTCCATCAGGCCAAGCACATAAAGTCCCAACAAGACCTCTGACCCTTGCCGAAAAAACACTGCAAACCAACATAGTACCAGCCACTTTTTCCTGCAGGTTCCAACGGGGCTCTGCACACAACCTTCCAACCACCTCCAATATCCTTTGTTAAAACTAGCAACACCCAAAAAGCACAGGCAACTTCCCACTGGGACCCGCAAAAAATAGCCCAAAGATTCTCGGTCATTCTAGAAGAAGGGTGTCACCCAGTAGCTTAGCCTAAATTAGAGGGGAAAAAACTCAATCTACACCACGTGCCGAGACCCAAGAGACGCGCATGTGTCAATGGAAACATAAGCCTAAAATTAAACATTTGCCTTTCCTCATAACTGCACAGCCCATGCAGGTCAAAAAGGACACCCCTCCACTGGTTAAAACATTGCACCTTTAAACGGAGCATCCCGCAGGACAGAGTACTGTCCCCGCTGGAGCAAGGAGAGGTGGGAAATCCATAATACGAATAAAATTAAAACAGTTTAAAAGTCACCATTTCTTCCCAAAATTCTAGCACCTACCAAAATCAAATAAACCTCACCATTCCACTAAAATTCTATCTCCTCCTTCCAGTACTACTAGGAAAAAGTTGCTCCCGGGGAAAACCGTAGAGCGCAACATTTATAACTAAACGTAGGAATGTTCCAAAACTGCCTAATAATGTTATTTCCAAGATAACTTACAACCCGCAGCTATTATCCTACAGGTCTGTGATCAAACTGCAAGTGCACCAACACTGCCGCAGCCTGCCATTTCTTCGGTCAAAACTTTCAAAAGACTTTTCACAAGGCCAATCACTCAATTAACACAGATTCTGAAATGATTTTTGCAACCTTGTTATTAGAGACAATTTTCTGCACCGCACCGCACCAAGACAAAGACACCTATGGGCACCCAGACAACAAGCCCAGACAACAGACAACAAGCAACAGACAACTTATAATAAACAACAGATGACAGGCCCAGATGACAGACATCTCCCCTGAAGACGATCCTACAGCTTACATATACTTTCTAAGTTATGTGATTTTGTATTTTTGTACATGCTCACCTTACCCGGGGTGCTCTCGAGCCCCTCCAGAGCCAATAGTATGCCTAATCTTGTGAGCTCTACTTCTACATACTTGGAATGCATGCGCAGAGACCTCTCTCACCTCACATACACCTACACTGAACCAAACACTAGTATTCCTCACGCACTACGCAGCGCATTCTTACACAACACCTGGTATCAACACATGACCGATGTCGGCAAACAAACTATGAACCGCTCACATTATTTCTGTTCACTGATACCTCACGCCGTAGGCACAGACAGGCTTTACTTATCACAGGAGACAGCCCCCAAAAAAGGAAAGTGCCTCGTCCACCTGTACTTAGTAGGATCAGGGCAAAGATCCAACCCAATAGAGTAGAACCCCGTAGGACACTAGTAAACAATACCTAGTAAGAGACCAACCTCACTGCACTGTATCTCTTCACCAAGTCAATTGACATCCAATCCGAGGTAGACAGGATGCGCAGAAAGGGTACCATAGGGGAGGATACTCTTTGGCCCCAGGATTTCATAGAAAAGAGGTTCCTGGAGGTAGCAAGACCACTGCACCAGTGCAAAAATACTTCCGCTCCAGCCTCCGTATGCACTCCCAGGGGAGCCCTGAACATCTTTGTGGTCACCTTCGATAAAGACAAATGGACATAGAATTCCAGTGCAGGGCCGCTCACCTTGGCCATGCTAGGGGAAATGAGTCCCATCGGAGGGAGTCCAACACCAGAATAGACTTCCCGTGCCAGGAAATCGGGGATAGGGAGTTCAATGGGTACACATGGTTGGATGGGAAGGGGCAGCCCCTAACTGTACCAAAACTTACAATGTACTCTTTATGTTTCAGAGGCAAAGGAACCATACCGTTGGACATTAAAGAGAACTGCAGCATGGCAATGCACATACCGGACCTGCAATGGGGCACATCCACGTTAATGGATTTCTACTGGCGATGCGCCGACCTTGCCTACACCCAGCTCGTCGCCGGACGGTAGGGCCTCTGCACCCTCGTGACCATACAGAGCCCAATCCTGGTCATCCCTGGAGAAGATCTGTCCGAGTTGTCTCAACATCCATTACAGAAGAAAACAACTTTGTTGTATCAGACTCATAGGAGAAGAACTGCAGATTATTTTGGCTGGGCTAAGTACAAGGACATTCCAGAAGAATTTAGACTGTTCACAGAGACTCAAGTAAACGCCGGAGTGGGAAATGATGAAAATGATAAATAATACTGAACATGGCCTAAACACTATCAAGGAAGAACTGAGGGCCATCCACCTCATGGTGATGCGACATCGGTACGTGTTGGACTTGATGACCACGATGGAGGGTGGAGTGTATGCCAATACTGGTGCTTCCTGTTGTACTTTTAGTCCCGGAAACGACATGGACAATGGGACATTGGTTTGTGCCATCCAAGAACTGCATCATCTGCAAGCTGACATGAAGAAGGAAGGAGGTGTCATGGAGCAGGACTGGTTGCATAGTATCTTTTTGTGGATCCCTTAAGGGTGTCCAAACTATTCACGTAATTAATGCCGGTTTTAATTATTGTACTTCTGTTATGTGGTTTCCTACAAGTAGCGGTTTCCTGCTGTAAAAAAGCAATCCTCAAATTAGGTAGTATGCACATAGCTAGGAAAAAAGTAACAGACACTACAAACACACACACACTTTCGAATAATATAACTGTCATGACATATGAGGAGAATAGAGTAGTTGAAGAATCAACTAGAGGGGGGAATGTTGAAATGCCTGAAAACGATGTTAATGAATATCATGATATATGCAGGCCTGACATCGGCAATACCAGTAAATGCAACGTCAAAGTATGCCATAACCTGTGCCTGCATGAACATGCCAATATCTGTCTATGCAATATCAATGTATGCCATAGCCTGTGCCCGCACAGCAGTGCCGACACCGGCAGTCACAATGTCAATGTATTCTATAATCCATGCGCAAATGACAATGTTATTACCAGTAAGAACAATGTCAATGTATGTTATGGCCTATGCAAGCATAAAGGTGTTAATACAAATAAGGACAATATCGATGTGTGTATGATAGCTGTCTTGTTCTTAACTTTTATAACTCGTTTGAAAAAACATCTATAAATGAACATTTATGCAGCCTAAATCACTTTTTAGATTTATATAGGGAGAAGCAAGTTACCCAGTTTTCCAATTATCTTACTCGGTGATTTTAATATTCATCTATGTAATAAAAAGTGTCAGGTCTTCGATTAATTTGGACCAGGAGGTAACCTAGAGACTCACTTCGAACATTCCTTTCAAGGAGGATATTTAGAGGATGTGCTAGCTGACTTTGGGTTAGACCTCCCTAATACGACAGAAGTCGGCATGGGTATCCCCTCCTTTAAGGGTAGGGGATTGTTTTCTACCATTGACTATATATTTGTTAATACAACTCTAATTCCCCTTGTCTTGGATTATGCCGCCAAATGGTCACTTTACAGTGACCATAACCCTATTTATAACAGTTTAAAAGGGTGTTTAAAGACCACTGACGTGGTGGAGAATAGGGCCTCAGCCCCTATAATAAAAACTAGGGATCAAGGTCGCAGATTGAAATGGGCGAAAGTGGTACCAGACCTTTTTTAAATGACTTGTTAAACACTGTAGGGAACGAGTTTGCTATTTGTCAAGATAGCACCCAGGGGGGAGTGGTGATTGCCGCAGCTTTTGACAGGATTTGTAAGCAGGTAGCCAGCGCCCTCTCCCTACCTAACAAAAAGGGCATTCACAAGGAAGTGAGGTGGTTTGATCACAACTGCACAGTTGCCCATCAGAAATTATTATGTGCCCTGAAACAAAAACCCCAGGACAGAAATTTAATAGCTACGGCAAGGTTAGAATACAAGCAGGTACGGCATATACGCAAATTGGAAATCAAACAAGAAGCCTGGGACGATCTGTTGTCTGTTGATGTGATCAAGAATAGCGCAAAATTTTGGGATATTGTAAACAGACCTTTTTTCACTGAACGCGAGGGTAATATTGTTGAGTGCAATATCCCAGAAGAGCTTTGGTTTAACCTTTTTAAACATATCTATGGTGACCCGCCTGAACAGGTAAATACAGGGCCCACGTGTTTAACTGGTGCACATAGTTTGAACTTTTCAGATCAAGAAGTGGCTGCGGCCATAGCCCAAATGACCTGTAATAAAGCTTCGGGCCCATATGGGGTCCCAGTCGACCTTTTTAAGGCAGATATTCCTTTATGGGCTAAACTACTAGCTAACGTCCTAAATACGGTATGCCAACAGGGAATGCCCAAGTCCTGGTCTACATCAATTATAGTCCCGGTTTTTAAAAAGGGAGAGAGAGGGGATCCAAGGTGTTACAGGCCAATATCACTGATTGATTCTACGGTTAAGGTGTTGGGGAGAGTGATTCTCAGCAAATTAACCGGATGGATTAATGAATGTGGTGTCCTGTCAAATCTCCAATACGGCTTCAGGAAAGGTAGAGGAGCCCTGGATCAGTGCCTTAACCTCCATCTCTTAATAGGAAAATATACAGTAGCCAAGAAAGGGACACTTCACCTTGCTTTTATGGACCTATCCTCGGCGTTTGACCGAGTAAATAGATCTAAGCTCTGGGACCTGTTGCTAGACATGGGTATGGATAAAAACATTGTGTATTTCTTGTCTGATCTGCATAGGGATCTCTCGGCAGCAGTAAGGTTTGACCAAAAGGGCAACCTAACGCAGAAGATAGATATCATAAGAGGAGTCAGATAGGGTTGTATCTTGGCTCCCTTGCTATTTACCCTTTACATTAATAATTTAGACTCGGTTTTGTGTGGAGCCGCCAAGGATATCCCTCGTGTGGGGAATCAAATGATCCCTGCATTGCTTTACGCAGACGATGCGGCCCTACTGGCGCGCACAGCGGTGGGGCTCCAGCACTTGTTGTCCTCCTTTGCCGATTTCATGGGCTCTCTGGATCTAAATGTAAATTTTTTAAAGTCACACATCATGAGTTTGGGAGCAAAGCCAAGTAAACTTAAAACGTTTGGTTGTGACGGCAATGAATTAACCAGGGTCACCTCATTCCCTTATTTAGGTGTTTTATTTGATGACAGATGCTCATGGGCCCCGCAAAAGAGGGCGAAGAGAAATGCTATGGCTAGATCTACAAGTGCAGTACTCGATTTTGCCCGGAGGCTGGGTGCCAAACCCGTGCAGGCTATGCTAAGCATATATAAATCTAAGTGTATCGCCATTGCGAACTATGGTTCCGCAATTTGGGGTTATAAAAACTGTACAGAGCTCCAAATTGTTGAAAATAAATTCTTGAGAAGTCTGCTCTCAGAAGTGGGCATCGGCTATGTGGCTGATTTAATTAAAATGTCCCCCTTTCTCAAATGGATTTCGATCTGGTGTAATCCAGAATTAGTGCTAAACCAAGAAATCATTTGAGACTGTATTGCACTAGATAGGGCTAGTAGTATCCCATGGCTGAGATATGTGAAAAGCACAGCAGGGGTGCTAGGCCGCCCAGAGGTATTTGATAACCCAGAAATAATAAGTAAAAAAGATCTGGTGTGGGCAAACCTCATTTTTACGCTTAGCGTCTGCAGAAAGAGAGGCCACAGAACTATCGAAACCCACTGTTCGCGCTCACCAGATATTAAAAACCTCCTATTTTATGGAGCCTTATTTGACCATAGTCACCAAGCCCCAACACCGTTTCCTCTTGACGAGATTGAGGTTTAACCTTTTACATCCTTTACTGGCTGAACCTTTGGGCTGGTGCAAGATAGAGGATTTGGGACCTTGCTCTTGCGACAGTTTCTCGAGGCAAGATACTTTGCACTTTGTCATGTTCTGCGACTACTATTTGCAGATTCGCAAGCGTTTTATTTTTCCAATTTTAAAGGACAAAGGCTTCCTGCAAGTCAGGCCGGCTTTAACATATCTGCAGATGTTGAATAGCCCTTGGGAAATTTTTAATATTGCTAACTTTTTAGTAGCAGCAGTCAGAGCAAGGAAAAAAAGGAAATAATAAGAGTGTGGGTTTCTGGGTCTCGATTTCAATGTCATGTTTTAATGTATATTTAACTCTTAATTGTGAAATGTCTCTTCCTCATTCCATATGTATTTTATAATGTAAGAATGCTTTTCTTATTAGGTGCTGGCCTCTTCTTTTTCAATGTGCAACAAGATTCTCCCTTTTATAATATGTATTTTATATCTCATCGTTGAATTTTTAGATACGTATTTTATCTATGATGGTTTCTGTGTATTATTTGGATTTTTATGTGATGAGTTTTTTAACATGCTTTTATGGTTTTGAATAACCGAATAAAGTGATTTTGACTGACTGATAGCTGTATGCACTATGTTAAGAATGTCGATAAAAATTATGCCAGTAACTGCCATATTAGTTTTAGGAACTCTCATCATTGTTGTTGGATTCACCCAAGGTGACCTCCTCATCAACCCTGAGTCAGCGGTGGGTGATTAAGCAGGACCTATGACTAACACCCATGCGTATCGAATACCAGGTCACAGGTAGGGTCTCTCTTAACCCAAAGACAAAAATGCGCACCCAGGGAAAACCCTGATCGATCCCACAGATAGATAGTAGCACCACAAACAGGTCCGAGGCAACTGGCACCAATAAAATATGTTTGGCCAAAGGCTTGCATTCCCAAAAAAAACACAAAGCTAGATACCACATGTAGATAGAAACACTAAGCCAATCAGAACACGACATGCGCACAACACATAGTGATCACGTGCTCCTCATGTTGGACATCTGGACACACACACACTGGCCCACACTAGTTTTCCCCGAAGTCGAGAGCCATCTGTGTCCTTATCAGAAGCCCGCACTTGTTAATTTATGACTGAGATGCTTTTTTGGAATGTAGAAATTGTTTTATTGTACCTCATGTGCTGTATATAATGACGGCCGAAACTTTGTACACCTAGAGACTTTGAGCAGACGCTCTTTGTTGAGGCTCTCCCGGACGCAGTGCTTAATTAAACAACCTTGTTCCTGTTTTGCCAAACGCCTCGTCTTTTTATTTATTTAAGGTAAATAAATATCCGAGCAACAATGGCTTAAGTCTCCTAGGGGATTGCATTTATGCCATTGAGAGATGTTTTATGCTGTTTCAAGCACTCCGGGAGCTGAAGCTTTTGTTTATATGCTCTGAAGTGTGCAGACCAGTGTTGGTTGGTCCTAAAGCTGCAGTAGCAGCATAGCAAAGGTAGAAATAAGACTCTGAGACAAATGTTATTCAACACAATGCTTTCCTGACAATGTTGATAATTGACAATGCAAGATTATAATGAACAGTATTGAATTTTGGTATTGCCCCCATTTTTTCAAAGGTGTTGCAATGGTGGATTATAATGTTTCTGCTGTCACTAATGTAGTGATACCATGACAAAGCCAACAGACCTGATTTATTGATACTGACACCCCCTTGTTATTGCATCCATTATCAGTGGGGGATTGTAATTGTGAGTTCTGGACTTTTGTGGTTGTGAACTGTTCTGACGGTGTCGCCATACCATTAACTAATTGTATATATTTGTAATAAATGCATAGTATTTAGTAGTGTGTGTGCAATAAAGTACTTTTCCTTTTTTATAAGAAAAATCACTGAATGAACAATGATTTTTTGAGTGTTGTTGTGTACCAGATACTAGCCCACACCACCTATCCTGAGTAAGCCTGCCTTGTACTGCTCTCCCTCGGTACCCTGGGAGAGTCTAGTGTTACAATGGGGTACTTGGTTGCCAGTTAAGGGAAGGTTGCCTACTTACTACTTGTGAAGGACTTACATCCATCTCAAATAATAACCCACTTTCCTACACTGGGGCAAAGCTTTAGTTAAGAAAGTTAAGAAAGGCTATGGCATAGTATGAGCATTAGATGATATTAAGTAATCTGCCTCAGGGACAGGCCACATCTCATGCACGTAAGTACTGCGACCAGAAAGACTAGGACATAGAGCAATGAAGATGACCAGTAAGTAATTGGAACATGTACATTGTTTCTTTAAAATTGCACACAAACATGGGCATCTGGTGGATTGGGACGTCTACTGTCTGCTCCATTGCTAGCTAATTTCTGGCTGCCATAATAACAGAACTCCTTTTTTTCCACCTCATTCGCCAACCATTCCTGTTGTGCTTGGGATTCCTTGCAAACCTAACTACGCCTGACTGGTTTTAGTCAGAGATAGCAAACACAAAGTTCATAAGTTGGTACTAGCTGTACACCTGCCTCACAGGTTCTCTGCAAAAAATGGGATAAGGCTCTCTGTCAAACTGGGAAACTGTTCACATTTTAGAGGTAGATGGCCTTTTGGTCAACATTGACTTTTTGCCAGTGACATCAAGGAAGGATAAAAAACTGGCCTAATTCAGACAATAGTTGTACCCATCTGGACACCAGCTCAAAAGATATTGCCAAAAAAGGAACCTTATGACGTCTGTTTAGGACACTTACATGAGCATCGCTTGTTGTGATCATCATGAAGGAGACACTACTACTTGGTGTGAAGAAGAGCAGGTCTCTGACCAGGAAGATCGAGGAACAAAACCCAGCTAACTGAAGCCTACATTAAGGATACCTCATGTATGTGTGCTACCCAAGAATCTCAAGGGCCTTGTTGTCCAGTTCTCCAGAGCCACTTCAAGAAGAATTTGTATGACCCAGGGGTAAGGAAATTGCAGAAAGTATTGTAAGGCAGCACATATGGTGCACCTTGATCATTCTTGACCTACAAGATCCCATCCCCAATCTCAAGAAAGCATTTCTAACTTCATAGGAACACTTGTCATTTGTCTCTTCACCTCAAGATTAAAGTTGGTGGAAGTGTCCTACTTCATTCATTCCATCCTTACTCCATCTATCACATTTACTACATCTTCATCCTGCATCTCTTCAATGACCCTGTGGCTATGGTCATCCTCTTTCCCTAATTCTATAATAATTTGAATTCTGTCCTTATAATTTAGAGTTCACCATTTTTAATGCCAGTTGACTATGTGACCCGGTTCAGCTCAAAATAAAAAATATTGAACAAAACTGTCCAGTTTTGCGATACAGGCCCGCTGATATTTGATACCCTTGGAGAAGTGTTTGTGGATCCTATTTCCTTCGAAGCACCAGACTGGATTGGGAAATCTTTTCCATCTGCAAATGCTCTCCTGCGCTACCTGATAGCACCCAATGACCCCAATCGCAGCTCAGTCTGTCCAGGATGTGATGACATTGGCCTATATATGGCACCTCCTGGCATCCTGGGGTCATTGACTGTGCGCAACTGAGGAGTGTCGAGAGGAACCAAATAGAGCTTAATGACATACAGTAAAACAGTGGAAATACTGAGAAAACATGCACTTAAGCACTAGTTAGCAGTGGTAAAGTACCCAGAGTAGGAAGGCCAACAAAAGTGAATTCAGCAAAAGGGAGGAAAAATGTTGGGGAGTGACCCAGCAGCAGAAAGGACTAGGTCGTCACAGAGGTTAACCTGAGATGAAATAGTATGCTTTGTAACCACTTTGCCATTCCTATCCCCAATGAAACATACAAAGAGATGGTCGTTCATCCAATCTAATCTGGTATGTTTAACAAAATAGAGAGAGCTTGCATGGGTTCCAGTCTGTATAGCTACTCTTTGTCCTTGGAAGGATGGCAGGTGGGAAGAAACATGGAAGGGCACTAGATTCGCCCATGTGGAAGTCAGACACAACTTTCAAAAGGAAAGCCAGATAAGTAGATAGAACCAGTGTGTCTGGGTAGAAGAAAGAAAATGAGGGGCAGATGAACATGACCGCCAACATGCCAAACTTGTAGTTGCGAGTAATTGCCCCCAGGAAAACAGTTTTGAGCATTTATGTATCAGATGGTGAATAGGACAACTGTGCATTGGTTTGAATGGTTATAACATGAGTAAGGGAAGTACTGAGGCCCAGATCTACTAAGATATGACACAACGCTGAGAAGTGGTGTCTGTGTTGTGCTTTGTACAAAAACTATGCTTTAAAGCGTTTCCCTCTTTGCATGTACATTTCATGTGTACTGTAGAATGCAGCACACATGAAAAGAGGGAAAAACCAGGAGAAATGAAAAAGTTTCTCCTTGTTACACCTGCCTTGAGGAGGTACAGGATTTTGGGGCAAATCCCTATCTACAACTCATTGTAGATAGAAATTTGCATCAAAAACCATAGAAGGTTGCATGGGAACGCCCATACACCACCCATGGAATGCCCCCTTGATGCAAAATAACACAATGCAGCACACTGCACAGTTTTCGGTAAATTGTGATTTGCATTGGATTGTAAATACCAACACAACACTTTGCGCCAGGTTTGCGTTAAACGAGTAACACAACCCAACACAAAGTTGTTTGTACATCTGGGCCTAAGGTTAAGTTCCAATGCTGCAAAAAAAAGGGCACGGATGGAAACATATACAATAGACCTCTCAAAAACTGCACTACGGAAGGCGATCTGTATAAAAAAGGCTATCCCGGAAAACAGAAATGCAGACAGAGCCAAATATTCTATCATAGCAAGCAGTGCTGAACTTCAAAAGGGTTTAAGCCTGCAGACTCGCACCATACAACAAACCTAACCCCACAACTCAGATACACTACTTTGGTAGCTGGCTTTTGTGCAGCTAAGATCTGCTGCTTGTGTGGGTAGTGTATTACTTTTTTTATATGTTAGTGCTCAGTTTTATTTTGGGGCACGATTATTTTTTTGGGTTCAGATATAGAGTGCGGGTTATTTTTATGGGTTTTGTATCATGGCTGAGGGTTAGTAGTGTGTTATTTGCTAATAATATTGAGGTTCTGTGTACATTTTGGGGTTTGGAGTATTTTTGGTTCAGTTTTATAGTTATGTGCCACTCACGGAGTGCCCCCTTGACACAGAGTAACATAAAGCAGCTCATTTCACTGCTTTACGTTACATTGAGGCAACTTTCTAGCGCAAAACATGTTTTGGGCTCTAAAGTGAGAGTAAATAAAGCAAAACATATTGCGCAAGTTAGCGTCACTTTTGTAATGGAAATCCAGCGCACAATGTTTGTAAATCTATCTCTTAGAGTTTAGGTTAGTGTTGGACATGGCCCTTCTTAGCGAATTTCCCTAAAACATTCCTTTTACCCTCCTGTTTTTTGCTGATTCTCTTTTCATGGCCTTAGGATTCTGTGCACTTTCCCATTGTAATGCAGTGTGAAGGAGCGCACGCCCTTACTACACATGCTAGGAAGTGGTTCTTACTTGATTGGTTTTGGTGTTGTTTAGGTTCCAGGGCAGGTACTGCACTGGCTAATAGTGAGACGCAGGACTGATTGTGCCACCAACTGAACTAGCCTTTTGAACATGTATCAAGCCTGCCATTGCAGGTCAGTGGGTGCACAGTTGCGCTTATGCTCAGGTTAGCATTTCTAACTCATTAGCCAACCCTTAGTGGGCCTTCCACTAGGGTAAGCCCTGATGGGGCAGAGCATGTAGTATGCGAAAGCCAGGGCAGGTACACATGAATGTTCCATGCCCAGGTAGTTAAGGACTCCCTTGTGAGTTTTCCCTACCTAGGAGGGTGGCTCTTCCCATGGGACAACACTGGAGTTTTTGCTGATTCTTTTTTCGTGGCCTTAGGGCTCTGGGCACTTTCTCACTGTAAATGCAGCGTGAGAGTGTGCGCGCCCTTCCTACACATTAGGAAGTGGTGCTTACCTGATATTTTTAAACATGTCTCAAGCCTGCTATTGCAGGCCTGGCTGTGTGCACTTGCTTAGATTGGCCTTTCTAAACCTGTGGCCACTCCTGAGGGAACCTTTCACTACCACTAGAGCACCCCTAGGGTAAGTCTTGAGGGGTGAAGCAAGTGGTAGATGAAAGGAAGGGAAGGTACACGTGTGTTCCCTACCCGGGTAGTGAAGAATACCCATGTGTGTTTTCACTACCTATGAGGTTTGCTCTTGCAAGAGGTTAACATGGAGGAATGGTTGAAATTATTTCAAGCTGCAATAGTGGCTTTCAGTCGAGCAGCTTCATAATGTTTCCTATCATTAGATTCACAATGACAAACCCTCTCCTGTGGTAAAGGTGGATTTGTCATTAATAGCTTAGAAATGTCAGTTCTAGAAAGTGGGTATTTCTCTGCTCTGAAACTCTTTGTGTGCCTTTTAGTTTGACTCCAGTCCACAATGGAGGCTGGGAGAGCACATCTGTGCATTCCTCAGCGACAGTAATAAACCTTGGGCAAGCAACTGGAACAACAGTCCTCTGCCATTTGAGGGCCTAGCTGGATAGATTGTAGGGAGAGGTTTTAACACTTGGCCTCTGGGAAGCCAGATCATGCCCCACTAAAGATTAAGATCAGCATTCCACGGCCTCACTGCAGACAGGACTGAACTTCAGGGGAGACATGTATGGTTCAAAGGGAGCCCTCTGAACCACCCCCTACTTCAAAGTCACACTACAGTATAACTACTGGTGCAATATTTCAGCAGGGCAGAGATACACTTGTAGGGATGTAGGACCAGACATCCTCAAACTGCGTGGTGCACACTGCCAGAGGAATCTGTTGTGAACAAGGAGGATTACTGCCATTAAAAGGGACTGTGCACCCTTCCTGAACAGTGGCGGGCCTGAGCTGACTACCTGCTGCTGTGGGGCACCTCAAAGTGTGCTCTCCAAGGGATTGTTGGCTTGCCCACTGTTCTCTTGTGGAGGTCTCAGGGACATCAAATACCTCCCTGCGAGCGACCTACACTGTCTACGCGTGTCACATGAAGAGCGGTGCCTTCTTAAGTGCCCACATTGTCTGCTGGATCCCAATTGTTAGTGCGGCGTGAGCGTGGAACTAAGTATTGTGTCTGGAGACTGGATTGCCTTGTGCGGAGCCCCAAAATTATTGCCCGCATCTAAGGAGTGTTCCCTCTGTATCGTGGGGGCCTCAACACGCATAAGCGTCTTGCTGGTGGTGAGCAGATTCACCGGTTGCGGGATCCAGAGTGACCATCTTCATTGATCGTGCTGCATCTCTCTCGTGCAACACACAGACGGCACGCTCATTGCATGCAGTGTCTGAATCAGATTGCGACTCTCGGTGGGAGGACGTACCCGTAGTACTGCCTCATTCTACCTCGTCCGGACTACTAAACTTGCATCTAAATGTGTGACCGGAATTGTCGGATGAACTCATATTCATGCGCACCAGGCGTTGTGCCTCATTTCCAGTGAGGTATGGAATTTGCAACTCTTTGTTGTGTGTGACTGGTAGTGTCTGGTGCGACCCTTATCAACGTACATCAGATGTTGTGCCTCATTTCAAGGGAGGTACGGAATTTGCAACTCTTCGTCTGTTGCGACACGGATCAATGCATTAATAAAAATCATGTTTCTACATTGCTCTTCTCCTGGGTTTATTCGCATCTCAACTTGCATTTCACATTGGAGACAATTGTTTGAACTCATTTTGTTCAAGACTTCACTTTAAAGAGAAACTTCAACTCTAGAACTTTGGTAACAGCTTTTCTAAGCTTCTCCTGCTTGCTTGTTATCCCAAGGTACTGTACTTTAATTTGGAGTTTACTTTAACCGCTTTCCCAGACCCTGCTTCTACTTGTGCCCTCGTTGTACTGTGAATTTCTTGGGCTCGTTGATGCATTGTATGTAAGCCCTCCCTCCCAAAAGCCATTTTACTATTTCACATTGAAGCATGTTAAGGTCGTTTTTTTCAAAAGTAATCTCCCGATTTTAAGTCTCTGCGCCCGCATTGGAGCCTCGCCTGCACTTGGGTGAGGAGTCTCTGTGGCTGCGTTGGAGCCTTCCCTGCAGTTGGGAGTTGTCTTCTTGCGTGTGTCTAACTGAAATTGCTGTGCTTTTCCCCTTATCCGCATGCCATCAAGCTGTAAGCGGAGCACAGGTAAAACGGTTACTGTGAGCAGGCACTGTATACGGAGTACAGGCAGTAATCTGGGAATGTATACAAAGGGCGGCTATAAGGCTTCTCCTCTCACTTGAATTTAGCCTTGCCTGCTCTGACCGAAGTACAGATGTGAGCGTCTACCTGAAGAGTATGCGGAGAGCGGTTACCATAGACTCCACTGGTTCTTTCCCAGCGAGAACGCTTCTCCCTTCTTACCTGGTGTGTGGTATTGGAATGTGTATGATAGCATAGTTGGTATCTCCCAATGTATTACCTATTGTAGCATTTTTGGTTTGTTCTACTCGGAATGTTGATGATGTTATGGCTTGAAGAGGAGCATTGAAGACAGTTGCTGGGAGAACCTCTGGGACTGCACAGCTGTGGACGGAGGTTCTCCTGATGTTAATAAAAATCTCATTTCTACCTTGTTCTTCACCTGGATTTATCCACATCTCAACTTGCATATCACAATATGGTAATTGTAGTATTGGTGTGGGTATTTTATTATTTTGGAATTGGGCCTCACTTTTAGGTCCGAGGGTCTGGTCATTTTTTGGAGATGGTTTACCTTTCAACTTTTTTTGAGGTTCTGGGTTGTATTAGGTTTTGGGTGTTTCAGTTTGTTCCAATAATAATGGGGTTCAGTTTTAGAGCTCAGGTTGCATTTGGAGTTCTGGGTTACATTTCAGCTGTGGGTGTGTAGTCCAATATTTTGGTATCAATTTCGCGGTTTTATTTTAGTTTTGGGGTTTAGATTGAGAGTTCAGGTCAGTCTTTGGGGGTTGCTTTATGGTTCAACTTTTTTAATTTTGCACCTTCTGTGTCACACGAGGTTTTAGAAGATTACTCTGTTTTTTGGTAATAATATTGGGGTTCAGTTTAAGAGTTCCTGCTGCTCTGGGAGTTCTAAGGTAACATAAAACATTTGAAAGCCTAGTCAATTATTTTGGTAATAATATTGGAGTTGTTTTAGTTTTGGGATTCCGTTTTAGAGATCATGTTATTTTTATGGCTTGTGGGTTATATTGTATATGTAGATAGTTGATATCTTTGTCCTAATTATAGGGCTCAGTTTACATTTTGTCGTTCAGGTTTTTGAGTTAAGGTTATCGGGGGGATTCTGGGGTATATGAGGTGAGCGGACAGCTTATTATGTTGATAATAATATTGCAGTTCAGTTTTAATGTTGGAATTCAAGTTTTTGGGGTGTTCAGTTCTTTAGATCAGGTTATTTTAATGGGCTATGGATTGTATTAGAGCTGAGGGTTAGTAGTGCTAAAATAATTTAAAGGTTCAATTACAGGGTCTGATTCACAAAGGTAAATGTACACTTTTGAGTAAGTTTTACTTTTTTTTGGTATTCACAAACTATGAGCTAACAGTAAGTTTATGACTGGAGAGACTCCGCAGTTGGGGCGTAAAACATTGCACATAAAAATAAAGGACAAGTCTATCTTTTATGTGAGAAGTGTGGGATTTAGGTTGTATTAGGACTGAGGATACGCAGTGTGTCATTTTAAGAATCATTTTGAGGATCATTTTATAATTTTGGGGTTTGGGTATTTTGTTATTCAGTGTCATAATGTAGGTTATTTTGGAGGCTCTTGTTATATCAGGGTGTAGGCTAAGTAGTCTTTTTTGGTAATAAATTTGGGATTTAGGTTTCATTTGGGTTTAGGATATTTTTGCTGTTCCTTTTTAGAGTTCAGGTTGTTTTGTGGGTTTTGGTAGCATGATATGTCTGCAGGTGTACTCAATTATTTGGTAATAATTTTAGGGTTCAGTTTCGGGATTCATGTTATGTCTATATGTGTGGGTTATACTTCAGATTGAGGTGGTTAGTATCTTGGTCCTAATTAGTGGAGTCAGGTAATTTTTTTTTTTAGGTTAGATTTAGAGTTCATGTTATTTGGGGAATTGTGTGTTATATAAGGTGAGTGGATAGCATATCATGTTGGTAATAATTTTGAGGTTGCTTTAGTTTAGGGGTACAGGTTTTTTGGGTGCTCAGTTTTAGAGCTCAGGTTATTTTTCTGAGTTAATGGTTGTAGTAGGGTGGATGGTGAGCGAGTGATGATGATTTTGAGGTCCTTCTACATTTGGGGTTCTGGTTATTTTCCCTTAACACATGCTTTTAGAAGTACCCGATTAAATTTGGACTTGCCAGCAAAGGTGAGATTACATGCGCATGAGTGTTTCCTTGCATCTGCGCTTGTGATTCTGGTGCAGAGAAGTAGAAGTCACGCTAAGTTCTCTGGTGTTCAAACTGCATCCGCACTGGCATTAAATTTACATTTAACCTATTAATGTCATCACTCTTCGACAGCCATTTTGGATTTTGCTGACTACCATCTTTATATTGGCCAGCTATAACTGTGTCATACTTACCAGAAACCTGCAGATTTGATTTGTTGTACCTAAATCAAAGTGGTATTACTTCTTGCTTCATGGATAAAAGGGTACATTGAAAAAAAAAATTTAATTAGGCAAATTCCAGCCACTGATATGGAGAACAATTCTTGTGCTATCATACAGACAACATGTCAGGAAGCAACAAGTCTCAAACCACGGCTTTCCTATCTGAGAGAGGAGACCCAATTATTCCATGGAAACGATGGAAAAAACATTTGGATTATTACTTTGTGGCAATTGGGGGAGAGAAATTTTCTGCAGCCAGGATACACCCCATAGTACTGCATAATTTAGGAACTGAAGGTCGCACCATTTATAAAAGTCTTGATAAGATACCTATTAGGAATGGAGATGGAGAACCAGTGAATGTATATGGCATGTCTGTGAAAAACCTTGAACAGTACCTTGAACTACAAATAAATGTGGTTCTGAAAAGTCGCAAATTCCTCATTAGGGCACAGGATCCAACTGAAAAAATTGGCAACTATAATGCTTCTCTTAAAATTCTTCCACATACTTGTGTATTTAGTTAGATAACTGATTCATTAATATGAGACCAGCTAGTACGATGCACAAAGCGTAATTGGGTGCAAGAGAAATTGTTATCACAGAATCCATCACTTAAAGAAGCAAAAGTAATAGTAGAGGGAATACAAAACACGTCTATATGGGTGAAGGAGATGCGAAGCCAACACACTCAACCAGAAAGTTATGGTAGCGTACAGAGTAGCATATATGTAGCTTCTGGAAATAGTTATGTATTAGATTATGAGCCATGTATACAGAGGGTAACTATAGTTGGGGGATTAGGAATAAACCTTCTGCAGATTTTCAGGATCTCAAGAACAAATGCTATGGGTGCAGCAGCTCGGACACATGTCCAATAGTTCTAATTGCTTTAAAAGGAATTTTTATTGTCGTAAGTGTGGTCTTAAAGGGTATCATGCTCTGGTTTGTAAATCAGAAAGGTGAGAACTATGAATGTGACAGAGACAGTAAAGGAAGCAATTCTCAACGTGAAGGACGAGGTTAATATGGGGGATGTTGGAACTTTGATTATGCCTGAATGTGCAATCGAGATGGGGGAAAGAAATTCATGGTTCTGGCTTAATCAGGATCTCCCTGCATCATGTCTGGTGACAATATTGGTGTTGAATGTTTTGAGAGTGAACATATGGACTTAAATCCTCCTAACAACAATCGGTTAGCTATGGTGGGGCAAAAAAGCATGTTATACAGTATGCTGTTATGATGACAAGAATAGAGATTTTAGAGAAAATATACACTGCTATACTGTTGTGGTGCCATCATCAGAGGGACATGGGAATTAACCTCCATCCTAATGTCCATGAGTAAGTCATAATGTACTCAAAGGTCAATTGGGATTGCCTAAAAACTTCGAGCTCAAAATTGTTCACACGAATGGGGCTAAACCATGTGCCCATAATGTAAGTAAAGTTCCTAACTTATTGCTTGAGCTACTGAAACTAGAATTGAACAGATTACTTGACCTAAAAGTAATTAAAGAGGTCGAGTCTTCAGAGTGGTTGGTGCTTGTAGTTCTGGCCCCCAAAGACAGTAGATGATCCATTAGAATGTGTGTTGATCTTCAGGATCGAATTAAATGTATCTAGATGGTTTGCCAACCTCTGCTGAACATTTCGGACACTAGAGAACATATCCACCTGCAAAAAAGTGTAGAGGAATTAAGTCATAACATAATCCTTATAGCAATCAGGTCTTCTCCTCAGTCTAAAGGTACCATCACCTGTTCCTGCATGAACAGGAACAGGCATTACTCATCAAAACATAGCCTTGTATTCCCCCAAGCCAATGCTCTTGTGGAGCGAATTAACTGTGTGGTAAAATCTTCTGTTGAGAGAGCAGTGGAACTGAAATTCTCTCTCATGAATGTCCTTAAGGAAACTGGGTAAACTCATAGAAAAACTCCTAAGTGTGTGACTTCTATATCACAGTTGAGCTTTTAAAGGGGAGAGTTGTGAACTTAAAGTTAAATCCAGCATGGTTTGAATTTAACAGAGGAGTTGGTAGTAGGGAGTCTGAATCAAGAAAGTACACTTGTGAAATGTACCAACAGAAGTACGAAAACAGGTACGACTTGAAACATTCTGCTAGATGTAACAATTGGAATGTGGGTGATCTTGTTTGGGTGATAAAACCAGGCTGGGAAAAGAAAGGTGTGTCCCAGTACATGGGCCCATTTACTATTGTGTCAATTAAGAAAAATAAGGTCACAGCCACAGTGGGTTCAGGAAATACTTGGAGCATGTCCAGGTTAGTGAAGTGTGTTGAGACAAGTAGAGAGCGTTATGCTTCACATGGTGAGGGATGTAATGGGAACTTTATTGGTGCCAACGGATGAAGTGTGCTTGTCTCTACCTCTAGACTGAGAAGACCTTGTCATTATAAGAAGTAGGTTATGACTTACTTACTCTACACTGTGTTGCAGGTGGATATGTTCTCTAGTTTTTTTTGTATTCTTAAGTTTTCAAATTCCATGCTATGTGTTCCCTTCGTGTGGTGTTAATCTCTTGTCTTAATCATTATATTCTTTTCCAAAGGGGTCTGTGTTATGGATTACCAGACTGTTACGTTCAGTCCTTTGTGTAAGTTACCTTTAAAACGTCACATGCAAAGAATGCTTGGAAGTGTCTTATCTGGGTGTAGGTTCTAGCCCTGGTAGATGATCTCCGACAGCTGAGCCTAGTTGATGGTGCTATAGTGGATTTCAATAAACTTCCAGCAAGTCTATACTTATTCCTATGTGATCTTCATCATAACATATTGCCTCACTCCTCCACCCAATTGATGTCTTTTTTTATTCTTTTCCTCTTCTTTTACCTTGCCCTTACTGTACCCCCTTTTGATTTCTCTCCATCTCCCGTCTGCCCCTTACTCTCGCTCATTCCACTTTTCTCAGCATTTCTTAATCTTTTTTTCCCCATCTGTTGCAATTGTTGTCCAACCTCACTCTTCTCTCTATTACTCTTGCTGCTGACAATTATACCCCGTTTGATGGCTCCCATACCCACTTCTCTGTTTGGCTTGTTTCTCAAGTTTTAGTTCTCTTTGCTTGTCGTCTTTAATGCTTTTCTTACTGCCCATTTTCTCTCTCCATCACACCTTGAGTGCTGTCTTGTGTAGTCTCTTTACTTGGGCACTTGAGGGGATTGTGCCATATAGCTCCCACAGAGAGTCATAAACCATAAAAGGTACACGAATATATAAATCGATTTATTGATAAAAAACAGTGTATCAAAATGACATTAAAAACTAAAGGGCAAGAAAACCCTATACTTTATAAACACGATGCATAGCATTGTAAATAGACAAACTAACCGCTGAAGGACGAGGATCGCATGTGACGACAGGCGCTAACTATAAACCCTAATGTTAAAGAGGGAGTTATAGAGGACGACAAATTGGAATAATTCGTCCTATAACAGTAGTAATTCTGCTTCCATTTAAAGGAGTTTTCTTGATACCACCGATACATAAACAAATTATCTGTGGCGGAGGTCGTATAAAAGGTGTGTTACAGATCTGACGGGAAGACTACAAAACCACTTTAGCCTCAAAACATAGCATTAATATAGGATGTTGAAAAAAAATTTTTAATCCAGATTTATTCCCATCAATTGAGAACGGAATAGTGAAGACAAGTCAAGACATTACACCCTATTATATCCGTCTAGTACTTTTGATACGATTAGTACTGCCCATGGGAGGTGGTGGTAAAATTGATATTGTTTAATAGAAAAAAATTCTTTTTAATCAAAGAGAGTAAATATGGTTTGGTCTTGAAAAAGATGGTTTAATAATCCACCCATCGAAACGCGTCGACGCCCATCTAAATACACAATCTGTCAGAAAGGCGGAGGTCTATGAGCAGTTTATACCAGGATCTATGCCTCAAATATTGGTGTAAAACAGATGTGTAAATAACTAATGATAAATTGAGCCTGTCTGTGCTATGTACTCTCTTTAAGCTATTTTATTATGTTTTTTTAATGGATTGTATTTTAACATGTGACTGTTTTCTCTGAAACTTTTGTGATCTTTGTCTATTTACAATGCTATGCATCGTGTTTATAAAGTATAGGGTTTTCTTGCCCTTTAGTTTTTAATGTCATTTTGATACACTGTTTTTTTTAATCAATAAATCGATTTATATATTCTTGTACCTTTTATGGTTTATGACTCTCTGTGGGAGCTATATGGCACAATCCCTCAAGTGTGCATGTGAGGGAACAGTGAAGAAGTATCGGGTTGAATGGAATGTATTGATTGGTTGAATACCAGAGTGTGATATTGGGTCCAAAGGATATTGTTTTTTTATTCACTGTATAGTGCCCTATTCCTTTGGCAGTAAGGTGCACCTCTTTGTCCTTACTAGTCTCTTTACTTGCTCACACTATTATCGTCACTCCTCCCTCCTAACACTTGTTGTCAAGCCCCCTCACTGCTACTCCAGCCTCTTACTGCCCTTCGTTGCCTATTTTTCTGTTTTACCTACCCTTCTACCACCCCTTTCTCTATTGTCTGCCTTTGTGCTGCTCTTGTTGCCTCTTATCCCTTTTGTCATCCCTTCTCCTCTCTCTCCATTCATTTTTTTCCTTCCTGTTATAGCTACTGTTGTCTTTCTTTTATCTTCTTTCCAACCCTTTGGACTCCCCTCCTTTTATTTATCTTGCCCCTCTTTCTGCCCTTTATTCGCCTTCTCTGCTTGTAACCCTCTTCTATTCCCTCCCTAACTTTTTTGTCTTCTCCTTCTGTCTACTTCTTATTGCCCCTCTCCTTTTTTGAATCTTTTTGCTGCCAATCTTTTATTTAGGTCTGTCTTGAAAGCGCAGCTGTCTACAAAGTCTTTCTCCCCAATTCATTAAAAAACACAAGAGCATATCTGAGCTCCATCTACAGCATATCACTCTAAATGCATGCTATTAGCTAGATTGTTTATCATTCCTCCTTCCAGGACGTGCTTTCATGCATAAGGGACTACTTTACATTTTAAAAATACACTCAATCATCACTCTGATTGTCACATTCTATTCTTTATTTCATACATGAATCTTTTTGGCTACTTTTTTCCAACACTCGCAAAGCCAATTGGGCAGGCTTTAATGTGATAAACAGCATTTGTACTTGCAACTCATGCAAACAGCATTTGTGAATGCCTGTGTTTTTATGGTTAGCACATTAAAGCCGGCAAATTTGCTTTAGCAATGCTTGTTTCATGTCCATGTTCTGATTCCCCTTTTCTGCATCACTCCTGGTATCTCTTCTCTCTGCCTGTCTACTTTATTAGACCCTTATTCTTTGCAGATTTTGTTGCCGCTTGTCTCTGGCTCTCATCTAGACTGTCTTCCTCATTTTCTTTCCATCACTTGCTCATGACTCCTCATTTTTTCAGTTGTCTGCTTCCTCCCCCTCTTGTTCTCCTTTTTTTTGTCTCCTAACATTTCTCATTTTCTCCATGGAGCGACTGATGAAATGTGGCTTTGAGTTGCAGTCCACTCACACATATATATATATTCACACATTTATATATGTGTGTGTATAAATATATATATATATATATATATAATGTGCAAACAATATCGATGCTACTGAATGAATTAAGGGCCAGATGTAGGACCCGCTGATTAGCGAGTTTAAAATTGCGTCGCATTTGTGACTTGCAATTTGCGACTCGCTAATTGGGATGCACAACAGTGTCTGAGACACTGTTTGCAATTCCCAATGGGGTCGCAAATTGCATGCCTCATGTATATTAATGAGGCTGTCGCAATTTGCGACCCCATTGGGAATGGCTGGCACTCCCAGGGATGGTGGCCTGCTGGGGTCAGCAGACCTCCATGTCTGGGACTGCTTTTAAATAAAGCAGTTTTTTTTTAAATGCAGCCCGTTTTCCTTAAAGGAAAACGGGATGCATTTAAAAAATAAAAATGAAACATTTCAGTTTAATTTTTTAAGGGCAGGCCGTGGACCCAGGGACCACTGCCTGCCCTTAAAAAATATTTGCGCATGTATTCACAAATGGGAAGGGGTCCCCCGGGGATTCCTTCCCGTTTGGGAGTGCTTTACCATAAACTGTGAGTGTTTTGCGACCGCAATTGCGGTTGCAAAACATTCTTACATAGCTTAAGGAGTCGCTATTAGGAAGGGACGCCTTGGAACACTCCCTTCCTAATAGCGAGTCGCTAATCCAATTTTGCGTGTCGCAAATTGATTTGCGAATCGCAAAATAGGATTAGTACATGGGCCACAGGTTTTTTGCTGGCACAAACGTGTCTAAAACCCATTTGCGCACGCAAAAAACCTTTGTACATCTGGCCCTAAGCTTCTTATGTTGTGTTTAACATTATTTTCTTTGTTATGCAATTGGAAGCATGAAATCTTCTATTGCTATTGGTCACATTTAACTATTTAAATGAAAAGACAATGGCACTGCGCACATGTGAACAAGGCCAATGGTTTTGGCGGATTTTTGTCAAACAAAATATAAAAACATATGAAAAGGAACAAAGGTGTCTGCGCTTGGTCCATGAGGATTGTTTGATAGACGGGAGGTGTTTTATATAGATAAATATTTTTTGTTCACAGAAAAAAACAAAGGTTAAAGTAACGTTATACTTATGTGTGATAAAAGTATCTGGCTTTTTTTTTTTTTAAACTTAGAAATTCACTAACAAAACCAAAGGTTAAAGTACCGTTATAGGTAGATGAATTTGCTAGTGACATTAACTTTTTAACTACAAAACAACACAGAAATCAACCAGTTCTAGTTATCGATGCTAACTATAACTTGCGCCCGCAATGCACTGCTTATGACATCACTCTTGACATGTTCGATGACATCATCTATGACAACACTGATGACATCTTAAATGCGACTGAGCCAGCCCGGGTGTTGGCTCTTCGGGCCATTAATGGCTCCTGGAGGGGGGCCACGTGGCCCCCCTCCCTTAAAGGAATAGGCGCCAGGGGTGGACTCTCCGGGGCTGTGCAGCCACTCTCTCCATTTTGTGCATTTTCAGCCATGGGGGTGGGCTGCTCAGTGCCTTTAGAGACTTGTGCGGCCCTCCCACCCCATCAAAATTAATTTTCACCCCGGGGGTGGGCTCTAAGGGGCCTCTCAAGGCACAGGGAGGGGGGCCGCGTGGCCTGCTCCCCATAAATAATAAGATCAGGCTGGGGGTGGGCTCCCCGGGGCCTCTAATGACTCAGGGAGGGGGTCTGCGCAGCCCCCCACCCCTCTCTAAACACACCCCCAGGGGTAGGCTCCGTAGGGTTTATACTGAATAAATGCGGCCCAGCTGCATTTTGTTTCTGTTTTGTTTTCGATCCCGAAAGAGTCTTGCGGGATCACAACATTATTTGCTGTTTATTTCTTTTTTGGTCCCAGCAGGGCTCCCTCTGTGTCCCACCCATGGGGCCTAGGTGAGGCAGGGTATCCCTACCTTGCCCCCATATCTCTCTTCTTTTTTTTTTTAAAGACCTTCAGAACAGTCTCCGAGTCCTGTAATGGCTGCCTGCTAAATTTTTCTCATGTTGCTGGCAGCCAATCGGAGCGAGTTGGCCCAATGGAAATAAAGCTCCCTGGGCCAATCAGAACACTCTATTTTTAAATTGGCGCTCCTGTAAACCCAACTGCCAAAAAATAAAATTATTTTTGACTCGCAATATCTCCAAAACTATTGAACTGATTTACACCAAATAACAAGCACAATCTGGGAACCAAGATCTAGCTTCCTGACGAATTTGGTGTAATTCCGTTCAGCAGTGTTTGCTGTAGACTTGTCTAAAGAAGTGAACGGAAAATGCATTGTGTTTTGGGACCCCCCTTTTTTCTTGGATCCTCCTTGACGAATCCCCCCAAACTTTCCAGGAAAAAGTTGAGGTGATTTAACTTTTTGGGGGGAAAGTTTTGTGAAGACTCGTCAAACAAGGCCAAAGTTATTAGCAAACCAAAAAACATCCCATCTATGGAAAAGGAGACCTAACTATAACTACCTAGTGGTGACTGCCACCAGGTTATATATAACAAAAAAACTGTTAAAAACTGAGTCATGCTCCTGCTTAAACATGTAAAACCACTAAAATTCGTTGGTTGTGGTTTCCAGCACACACAAAGTATGCCATGATTAAACCTACCCACAATGTTTTACTCATAATGGAATTCCATTTTTTCTGTGTCATTGGCAAACAGCTGCTTTGACCATGGCAGATGACGTAAGGAACAGTGCGCGTTGTGTGCCCTGTGAACCATACATGGCGAATTTCTGTGGTTTTACAAGCTTGAGCCAGAAGCATAAACACAGTTTTCTAATTCCCTGCAAAAACAGTTGTTTTCTGTAGCCAGTGGGGATGGGCCACAGTCCCTGCACTCACCATAGGTGCCCAACCACTGCTGCACCTGGGCTTCGCAGTGGGGGTTGTTTGCAGGGCCCAACCAATTTTTTCTCTGCATCTCTCTTTCAAACTCACGCCCTGTGAGAAAGTGCCTCTGTTTGCATGGTCACTCCCATTTTTTGTGGACCGATGATGCTGCTGGTGTCTGAAGTCTGCACACTGAGGTGCTGCAGTCTAGTCCCCAGTGTGTGCACTCTGACCCCTAAAGCACTGTAAAATTGTTCAACTTCTAATCAGCATATTTAACTTCCCAGTAGGACCACAGTCTATGATGCAGGAAATACACCAATGACATGGAACAGTTAAATGTCAGCTGTGGGCTACAGCACCTTTTGAACAAGTTACTTACCTTCGGCAACACCTTATATGGTAAAGACTCTATCCAGCTGCAGATTCCTTACCTTAGAATTATCCCCAGGTGTCAGACTGAATCTGGAAATGTTTTGTGAGCAGTACCCCCGCGTGGCAGTAGGTGGTGCGTGGGGTGGTCAGCATCATCCGCACAGAAGTGACATGTGCAGTGCCTACATAGGTGCCACCCCAGCACGCTGACAGTTTCTTTTCGCGACTTTTCACAACAGGAGTGCAGAGCCATGAAGAACACTGTCAAGTGGTGTGGAAAACTATGGCCTTGAAATCTGTTTGCAGAGCGGAGGAATGGGTGCGTTGGTAAGGAATCTGGCTAGAGTCTCTACCAGATAAGGCGTTACCGAAGCTAAGTAATTTATAGAGACTTATAGAGACATCTAGCCGCAGCTTCCTTACCTTAGAATAGATACCCAAGCAATATCTCCCCAGTTAGGATCTGCGAAACTGTTTCACACTAACAAGTCCTGCAGGACTGAACAAGCAAAGTGCTCGTCCTGATAAACCTGACTGTCCAGGCATTAATGCTTCGTGAATGTGTGTAGAGAAGACCACATTGCTGCCTGGCAGATGTCCAGAACTGAAACTGCATGTGCTAAAGCAGTGGTCATAGTCTTAGATCTGGTGGAATAAGCACGCAAGGCCTCAGGGGATTGCTTCTTGGCCAATGCGTAGCAGATCTTAATGCAGAGCACACTTCATCGGGAGATGGTCTGTTTCTGCATGGCCTTTCCCTTCTTGGCTCCAACAATCCCCACATAGAGTTGGTTGTCCACCTGGAACTCTTTCTTGCGGTCACGTTAGAACAACAATGCACTTTTTGGGTCCAGTCGGTGGAGCCGCTTCACTTCCTTAGAGGGGTGTGGCAGAGTGTAAATGGTAGGCAGGGTGATGGACTGACCCACATGAAAGGGAGTGCCAACTTTCGTCAGAAAGAAAGCTCCAGTGCGAAGAACCAGCTTGTCTGGGAAGATGGGGATTTGATCGCACCTCTTTCGGAATGTGCAATCATGTAAGTAGTACCAGATACATTTCATTCGTCTCCAGGGTGCTGTTTGGTACATTTACATCATACTACCCAAAATGCTATATCCACTCAAGCAAAGACTCTCGTGTTCCTCAGAAAAACTAGAGACCAACGCACTCCTGCCAGCAATCTATCAACAGTTAAATTTCAAATTTATGATTAAGTCCTTTAGCATGAAGCAAAGAAATATTCCACAATACAGAATCCGTTTTCCAGATGTTGTTTATAAATTTCAGATGGTACAAGCAACAGCCAGTCCGGTAAGTACAGCCGACACGTGTTTCAGTCACGACAGTGACTTTCTTCAAGGCTGTAATGTATACATATAAACATAGAGAACAGTTCATAATATTACATGCAATTTATTAAAACCCAGTTGCAGTTGTAACAAATATCCATCTCCTTACTGCGTTGCGTGAACAGTGAACAAAATGGCAAGGAAAACCACGCTAAGTGTATTGATTAAAAACAGTTTAAAAGGCTGAATTATCATAGTGCCCCTTGTGCACAGAGTGATAAATCAAGAAATGGAGCAGGTGTCATGCTATTTGTTGCAACAAATAGCATGACACCTGCTCCATTTCTTGATTTTTAAAACGTTTTTTTAATCAATACACGTCACTTCTGGCGCGGATGACGCCAAGCAGAGCCAAATAACGCCACCTACCGGCGGCAAGGGGTATTGCTCATGAAAAATGTCCGGATCCAGTCCGCTGCCTGGGGATAATTCTACGGTAAGGAATCTGCGGCTAGAAGTCTCTATCAGATGTGCCATCCACTAGGCTGACAAAGGAAACATGCCTTCAGGCCTACCTGTGTAACCTGACTTGTGCAGCTTTGCTCTGCAGCTTTTAAACCTGCAGATGCATCAATCAAAGAAAACTTTTAAATATTAAACAGTCAGCCCAAGTAGGCCCTTTAGCCGACAAGGTAGGGTGCTGAGTAGTTAAAGGAGTACATGCAAGAATTTAATGTTGACATGTACCAACAGTGACTAGCCTTAAAAAAGCTATTTCCACTACAAAGGGTTGTACCTGCAATATGAGAAAATCCAGAATAAAACCATAATTCTGCTGATTCCAGTTTGATGCAAGGTACTTTGAGCAATTCAAACAATATGTTTAATGCTTATTAAAAATAAATTCAGTGGTAAAGTTAGATTATTAATAAAAATGTAGGAAAAGTGACTTCTAGAAAGTTAGACGTTGTCTGCATTAACCTCCAATAGGCTAATTATCATTCGCCTGCTGGCAGATGGCCCTTCCATGGCTTCCCCTTCAAGAGTTGTCAAAAGTGCTACCTCACACGAAACAACTGCTTAGGTGTTTTTGTAGGAAGACCTGATTGTGAGGTATGTGACATATAATCAGCTCAGGAAGGGCAGCTGGGGAGGGTTTAGGAACTTCATTACCTTGAAAAGGACCAGGGTGAGGCCTGTCTATTCATATTTAAGTGAAAAGGGAGATCTGGGGAAAGAAGCTGTTTGTCCACTGGGTTCTCTGTAGCCGGGTTGGCACTAGCCCAGTGGGATGGGAAGCTGTCCCAGAACCAGTTTAGTGTATCGTCGGAGGAGAGGTCTGCTCATTTCCATAAACACACCCCTGGATGGCACAGGCTTCCTCCCAGGGCAGAAAGACTGTCATATTGGATTTGCCTCAGAATAGTGCACCGTGGGATAGTTTGCAGTAAGGCAAACAGGAAGTGCTGCAAAAGCGGGAAGGTTTGCCCTTGGAAACCTTTTTCTCATTGGTTAGGGAGTGTTCAGTAGTCACCCCCACCCAATGGCTAGTAGATCATACAAAAGTAGCATCTTATCCATAGCTTCCACTTGTACCCAGGACTAAGAAGTGGACCCCAAAGGTCAGTTGGCTGCCCACAACAAGCAGCAAGAAGCCTTTTACCTGAAGTGCCCAGCTAACCAGTAGCAACTGAACTGGACCCTGCTGGTGGCCTCTGCTGAAGGGAATCCTGGTGCCGTCTCAGAGGTCTTGGGAGTCTCAGGAGCGACCCATAGAAGCCGTTCCAGAAACTTCTTTTTTCCTTGTGGTGGACTCCCATCAACCCCAATTAATAATCCACTTTCACACACATCCCTTTTTTTTTACCCTTTGTGAAAGTTGTGACTCCAACCTGCGTCCTGATTTTTCTCAAAATGGCAGACAAAGCCACTACTTAAAATGGCAACTTGCGCAATCATCTTTTAACTAACAGGACTTCCATTTTCCATGTCTTTTGGTTCTCCACAGCACTCCTTTGGGGTGGGACACTTCACATGGTGCCCCCATATCGGTGGATTTTCTTTTTTCCACAGCATGGAAATATACACTGGAATTGATTCAATTTACTAGATGGCAAGAATAAAAATTCTACAGAGCCTTTCAACATCCAATCATAATTTCTAAAAATTCAAATGTCATTAACAGGAGTTGTGAATCATTCAAATTGCGTATTTAAAAGGCACAGCTATACAAGTGTTAACCCTTTCATGCTCCATTTCTAAATGCTTATACTTCAAAAAGTACTGAACAGATTTGCACAAACTAACACAAAGATGCTTTCTAAGGAAAGCTCTACTTTGATGCCAAGTTTGGTGTCAATCCATTCAGTGATTTTTGTGTGTGCGCGTGTGTGTGAATATATATATACACAAAGTGGTGTTATGGTTCAGACAGGATTACCACTGAAAAGTCATTTTTGGATTTGCTCTAATTTTTTTTCCAGTGGACGAATTTGTGGCCAATGGGAAGAAAAGTTAAGAGGGGTGAAAGAAACAGATGTTTTCCCAGTCTGGCTCCTTAACACCTTTCTATATCTCTGCCATTTTAACTTATGAGTCAAGACTAGCGAATCCTGTCAGAATTTTTTATGAAAATAGATCGGCTGAATTAGGGCTGATTTTTTTTCCTGACCTTTTGAAACTCAAGAGTTTTCATGCTGTAAAAGAAATGTTCCTAAGTCATGGTGGGGCAAACCCCAAAGTTGGCCGACCTCATGGCTGTGAGGTCATGGGTATTAATGGAAAATATAAGCCAGATGAGAAAAAATCACATTGAAAATGGTGCATTACCCACAAGTCGGTGCCAACTCAAGCTTCTGCTAGCAGCTATTTTAGGTATGGGGTTCGAACAACATTTTGTGCCTGACTTGCAAATTAGTTCTGACTTGTGGGTTTCAGGCTGCGTAAAAAGCACAAAAGGAAAGCCAAACACTGTAAAGACTGCCTAGCTTTATTTTGAAGGCAGGAGGTAGGCCATAGGTCAGGCCATGGTCCCAACTCCCACTGTAACAAGGCCAAAGCCCTGGTGGAGCAGACATTGGCTGCTGGCCAGTACTTAATTTGTAAAACAATAAGTGCCAGGGCTCTGGTCAGGAAGCCTCTGCAGTTTGCATCACCCATTGCCACTGCCAGTGTTGCCAATGACAGTACCTACACAACTACTAACCCACACACTGCTACAAGTGTGACAATTCAGCCTATTCCAGGCCCCCAAAGCTATAAAAATAGGTTGGGCGGCAGGTATTAGTTGTTTTTAATGCATACTGAATTAATAAACAATTGCTGCTCTGCTCATCTCTAAATTATACAAACAGCTCCACCATGAGGCAGGTGTCATGAGTGCCGGTGTCGACAACTAAGTGCTGGGGCCAACAATTAAGTGCTGATGCCGAGCACTGGAAATCACCGGCTCAAATTAAGCACTGCTGCTGGCAAATGTATGGCCAGGCCCTGAGCTCAAACCCAACTGCGCCTAACAAAGGCAATGTGCACTGGAATTCAGCTGGAGACAGGAGGATGGGGCAGGGCCTGGCAAGGCCTTCAACAATCCTCAGTTGGCTGCAGGCACAGCTGGCACAACACACACTATGCCACCCGCCATGCTCAAAACACCAATTTGTTAAGTTATGGTGTGTGTTGCGTGTGTGGCAACCATAACTGGCGAATTTCAATGTTTATATATCTATATGTCATTTCATTAGGGTTGACTGTACAAGCATATTTTCTCTAGTGCAACAATTAAGATATTTTAGGAACAGCTGAAAAGGGGATTTGGGGGTTTCTATCTCAACGGTTTCCAAAGACTACTTTGCCAACCTCTCATGATTATTTTGTCCTAATTAGTAAAACAAAAGCAGTTTTCATTGCTATGTTCTGAGAAAGGAAGCTGGGATCCTGCCCTGAGATTTTCTTGTCTAAATCTAAGGACGTTGCCAATGACAATGCACATGGATCACAATGTACAGTCAGCCAGGACAGCACTGTTTGCACTAACTCAAATCTTTTTCAAAGCAATCTGACTTTCAGCTGTAATCCAAGCCATTGTTATCTGGCTGTATGTCACAACGTTGGGATGCACTACATCACTGACACTACGTCAGGAGTACCATTACATCGCAAGAGCCGTTAAACCACAGGTAATATTTAAGTTTTTAATTAATTTTGTATGTGTGTATTTATTTTATTTTATATATATATAGATATAAAACACTTTTAATATATCAGCCTCTTTTTCCCACATGTCCCCTTTCTCTTACCCCTATTTATATGACTCTTTACCTTATTTATTATTTTAATTTAGTACCTTTAACGAACTAAAAATATTTAAATTTCTAATGATAGAAATTACTTTATTAATTTTAATACAATTTTAATTGCTCCCAACCTACTTTTGTCCTTGACCTCTACCGTAAGTTATCTGGCTACACCTTTATCTAAGCAATTATATATGAAAAGTTTTACACATATTTTGTGCGTGGGGGGGGGGGGGTAAAACTGTTTTCGTAGATAGATAGACAGGTATTTAAGTCCACAGCTTGCTGGAAACCAGAACGGTAACCTTCTAATATGGTCCAGTATTGCCATTAAGGGGTTCTGGTGACGTCATAAACCACAAGGCTAAACGTTGAGTAGCTTATAAATGTCACCAGAACTATAAGATGGGAAGTCTAGACCATATTACATGTTATTTGTTAAATATTTTTATATTGCATGTTTATTTTGGGTATCTTAGCCTGAAAAAGTTGTTTTCTCCAAAGAGCAGCTAACAGTAGGTGATGCTTTGAATTAACATGTTTAAGTTTTGTTTAACTTTCTTCAATCAGGTAATTATAAAATGATGGGCAATGCTGAGGGTCAGTGGATTTATGAGATTCTGCGGCTGCAATGTCTACCGCATAGTTACAGATTTACTGCATCGGCCACATAGTCTGCCACATAATTTACAGTTTCACCAAAATGTTGTTTCTAACTGAACTGGATGAACATAACCAGAGAATGTGCTGCATAATTTGCCTTTTTTGCTACATAAATTAGATAACCTTGCAGCATAATCTAGTCCTTTGTACTGCATAATGCTGGTAGCTCTGACAATGATAAAGCTCTGCCAAGTGACTTGGGGCTGTCATTATGATGATAAAAACCATATTTCAGAGGAAACTGTGAAGTATTTCCATGGTTCCCTGTGAAATATAGATTTTTATACCACTGCACTTGGTGCAATAAAAGCACTCAAACATATATGCCTTGCCCCATCTATGTAGTGCTTCTAAATGTAATTGGAGTGCAATTACCTCTGCTACTCTCAGCTGAACACAGAGAGATGGCTCTTTAAAGTTTGACCACATCCAGTACGGAGGAATTTTCACTGGCTACCCAGGAAGACGAGAATCAAATTCAAGCATCCCTACCTCACTCTCATCAAAGCCTTCAGGATCCCCCAACCAACCTATCACCATTCTTCTTTAAACATTTGCCGAAGGGCCAAAAGTCTCAGAAGCAAAGATACTTTTCAAGTCACACGAAAGGTTTTATGTCCAGATTAGCTGCTTCTAAATATTGTTCTGGGACTTTTCCATCTTTATGGCACTTTCTCTCCTCTCTAGTAGTTTTTCTCATGTCTCCTTTGCTTTTCTCTACTGCTTCAAGTTTTCTCTCTTCTCTCTCCTCTGGCAAGCAAATGTTTTGCTATCAATTCTGGTTAAATGTATCTTTTTGAGGATATGGTCATGTGACTGCAGTTGAGAAAAAAGCACAATGATTCCCCTTTGGTTAGCGGTGGGCTATACAAAAACAATCTTAAATAACTGTTTCTTGGTAAAATGAAAAGATTTTATTTGAAACCTACTGGAGAAATTTGGTGAATTTAAGGGATTTAATGAGAAAAAAATGAAACAAACTACAAATATTTCTCCCGGCTTTTTTCAGGGAAGAAAATAACCCACTTTTTGTTTAAAGCAATGTATTGATAATGACAGCCTGTAGAATATTTTAAGGAACAGAAGCAAACATTTCCTTCGTTAATGGACCATGCATAATGCAGAGATTACAGAAACCAACATGTCAACATAGTAAAATCTAAACAGTCTGAGTAGGTAAATAGTTGAACTATTTGAGGAGTGACTGCTCTTTAAGGAAGGCAATGGACTGTATAGTTATCGTCATGACATGAATGAAATACCTCCTGTCAAACTATACAACCTACTACCTCACCTCCAGAAAGCATTGTAACATCCGCTCACAAGACTTTCAACAGCAAAAAGGCATGCGCGTCACGTCCTGTCCATGGATGTGCGACAACCTCTTCACAGTGGTTCACGGCATCCGCTTTGAAAGAGAAATGTCACATATCTGTTTTTAAAAGGTGTTTGTGACATCCACTTCACTGCCACAAGGTGGATGATATCATCTCCCAAACAGACAACAATGTAACACTCACGGTGCCCTTGATGTAACCCAAATCTACTCGTAAATTAAAGCCATCAACATGTTTCCCATTAGTTGTTTCCAGCGTGAAGTCCTCCTCTGGGAGATGCCATGACTACCTCCGGAGGAAAGACAGTAGACTGCATAGTTATCTCAAAAGAGGTGCAACCCTACAACTATTCAATCTACTACCTCAGCCTCAAGGGCAGGAGAAACACACAGCAGTGACCATGGAGCCAGAAGCAGCGACGTGTGAAAAGAAAGCACCATGTAGGGTTGGGCGAAGATGCTGTTTCAATTAAGTACTCATCTCTACCCCATCCATCTTTGTGCACATAAAGCTTTTGCCGTTTGTCATTTTGTTTCTAGATATATTACCATCAAGTACAATCTGTTATCTCAGGTGCCCACCAAATAATTCATAGAATAGTTAGCGTTGCATTTAACTATTATGGAAGTAACAAAAAAATTAGAACAGCTAATTACTAGGTAGCTGCCACACAACTGATCTGTTTTCATCGATGAGCATGTGGAAGCCACCCCAGGTTACTATTTACATATTTCACCTATTCATTCTTTCATAACCTTGGCATGTGCTTTCCTAACACACTCATCGTTGACTTCTTTGAGATAAGAGAAGAGCAGTTGAGAGTATACGTTCATTTTAGTATATATAGCATTTTGACCTATATATTGTACCGAAAAACTCAGGCAGTTCTGACTTACATATGGAAATATTTTACAAGCTACAAAATACAGTGGTGCTGTTTTGAAGCTCTGGTCATCACGGGCCTCTTAAGATGATACACAACGTTCGCAAGCATTGGGTTCATCAGGTGATCGCATGAGCAAAAGAATTATTTTTAGCAGTTGAAAACATTTTGATGTGGAAGGCATGTCAATCTATGCCATGCTCCTCATGTAACATCATGAAGCACAACTGGAAGCAAGGATCAGACGGGAAGAGGCAAGTAAATGGACGCATGCATAAAAATAAAGCACCTACTTGACATGCATTCAAGTTGTACGAAATTAAACAATGGTACTCAATCAAAATAAATCATCCTTCACAAAACCAAGGCTGCGATATACATCTTGAGTGCATTAAATAAAATATTGATAAAAAGAATTTAAGAGTGCCAAGATGGCACTTTATTTTTAAACCAAATCGGAGATTCAAAGCTACCTCTATTTCCAATTCAAAGGAGCTGTGGGCATAATGAGGGGGTTTACCGTACCCAAGGCCAACCGCGGCAATAGATTCACCTGTGGGAAAACCACACTTATATCTCAGTACCTAAAGTAACGTTTAAAATTGGGTAATAGCAAGTACATGATTTCTTAAGATATAACTCACACATTTAAGAGCTGTGCACTGCATTTAAAGGTAAAAGGAATTGCATGGTATTCAACGTCACTTCTCATGATCCCCGGCACTTGTGTATTTTCAAACCTTCGGTGCATGTCTTAAATGTTCTGCATAACAACTCTCACCTCATTCACAGTGAAAGCATATATGAGACAGCTGACCAATCTGAAAATAAGGCAAATAGATGCAAACAAAGCCAAAAAGCACTGGCACAGGATTTGGCTTCTTTCTTGGCAAATATCCTATTCACCAGATCCCATTTATCTCCGATTGCAGTGCTGCAGGTGGTGCACAGAACAGCAGGGTGACCGGTAACTGTGAAGAGAAACAGACAACACATCAATCTATATTTAATTCTGTGCACTAGTTGTCCGAGATACAGCAGGTACATTTGAAGTACCAGTATGTGGTGCCTCTCTTTTCACACTACTCTTATACATGCCAATGCTACTTGCTTCTTCTCTCTGCAATTACTCAGGCATGCCAAACAGAACCGTTCACAATTCCAATTTTCCTGTAATCCATCTGCACAGGAAGTAACATCACTGGATTTCCCATCATCCGTTTGTACAGGAAGTGACATTACTGGTTTCCCAACAAAATTGTCTTTAAAAGAAGAACCCAAGTAAGAGGACTCCTTTCCCATCATCCATCTGCACAGGAAGTGACATCAGTGAATGTCCGTCCTATCACCCATCTGCACAGAAAGTGGCATCAGTGGATTTATCATCATCCATCTGCACAGGAAGTGACAACATTGGTTTCCAGCCAAGACTGTCTTCACTTAATGGTAGGTGCAGCGTGACATGCAGCGGACGTGCCACTGGCGCACCAAAGCAAAACCAAGCAGTGCCCGACCACACCTGACCCGCACCTACAGCCAGAACACCTGGACTTTCTCCCCCCACATCTCCTGTCGCTACTCCACCGTGACCCTCCATGCCCTGAACTCAGTCGCATCTCCCAGCGCTGCTTACGTGCCTCAATGAACAGCAATAAAGGTGTGTTCTCCTGCGCCACCTGCCATTTCACATGCACCCGTCTGAACCCACCTCACTCCCCCCATACCGCACACTCAACACACATGACCACACACACACAGACCCAAACCCCACTACACCAGACCCCTCCCTGTCCAGCATACTTCTCAATACTCAATCCCTCCATAAAAAAGGCACCTAAATTTGGGATCTGCTACACGGCCACTCACCAGACCTGTGCTTCCTTACCAAAACTTGTCTGACTCCCTCATTGGCCCTTGCCATCACCATGACAGCCCCACCCCCCGGATACAAGATTGCAAGACAGGACAAACAAACCCAGAGTCACTATCATCTTCAAAAAACTCTATCCAATGCTCCACTACTCAGAAAGCACCACCAGCAACATGGAACACTTGACCTTCAACTCCTCATCACTGTCAACTATAGCCTGAGCAGCAACCTCATCAACCGCCCCCCTTGCCCCCAGAAGCATCAATTTCAACAGCACCATCGTGGACTTTGTCAATCCCCCCGAACCTTGACTACAGTGCCTTCATCTTCCTCAGCGACCTCAACTACCACCTGGAGGATCTCATGGATACCAAAATTATCAACCTTTTCGAGGACCTGTCCAGCCTCTGACTCATCCAGCAAGTGAAAGGTCCCACACACACTGCCAGAAACCTAGTGAACCCCATCTTCACCAGCTTCAACCACAGCACTGGAGGAACTGGAGAACAAGCCAGCACTGATTACCTGATCCAACCACACCCTTGCCATTTTCAGCATACCCATACCACACCACCACAGAAACATCATTGCCAAATGTTCATGACAGGACTGGAACAAGATCTCAGAAGCTTCCTGGTCTTCTGAACTCCTACATCACCAGCTTCAACACAACAACAACTTCCCAGAACCCATCTCCAACTTCAACACCTGAATCACTGCCTGCACAGACTCCCTGGCTCTTCTCAAAGCCAACAACGCCACAACAACCAGACCGCAGGCAAACTGGCAGATGGAAGAGCTCAGGCTCACCAAATGCTACTGCAAGCAACTTGAACGCAGATCAAGCCAAAGTCAGGATGATACTGACAAGGGCACCTACAAATCCACCCGAAGATACTACATAAGCAAATCAGAGCCTCATAACACTCCACGCTCACCGACTGTATCGAAAACAGCATCAACAGTGCCAAGGAAACCTTTGCCATACTGAAATACCTTTCCGGCAGCAAGTGCCACCAGCGTAACACCTTCAGGACCTCTGCACCCAGCTGTCCCTATTTTTCAGCAACAAGATCACCAGCATCTATGACAACTTTGAGCCCCAACCGACCCTTCCACCCTCGCAGCCCTCCTCAACCAGCACCCAGAGGACCACCCTGAGCACGTGGCCCACCATCACCACTCAAGAAACAGCACAGACCATGCTGTCCATACACTCCAGAGCACACTCATGCGCTTCATAAATGGATGGGGACTGACTTCAAAGGTTTCAACATTACCTGAGAGGCAGGTCCATTATAATATAGACAGGAAAACACTAATCCTCTCACTCACCCTCCTCCTCCATCCCATCCCATCGTAAACTCCCATAAGCCTCCATAGGCAGTCGCCTGCCATTTTTAATCTCTACATTGAAGCGCTTATTGAAGAAATGATAGATCTAGATCTGACTATACACCAATACATTTTTAACACTCTGCTATGTCACAAAATAAGATCCAATAAACACTAAAAAATGCATCAAAAGGACCCAATTGTGCCTCTTTGAACACTTTCTGAAATGAAATCTAATCAAGTCAAAGTTTCTACCCTTCACACCAAATAACAGAACTCTTGCACACAATCTGACTATCGATGCAATACCACTTAGAAGCAAATTTATTATTATAAACAAAGCAAAATGTCTGGGTGTTGTTCCAGCCGACAAACTCTGACTTCCAGAACATATAAGCTATATAGCTAAGAATGATCAATGGTTACTACGTAGCTTAGGTAACCTAAAACACCTGATCTCAACCCCAAATCTTCAGACCCTAGTAAAGGCACTAGCTCTATATAGACTGGACTATGAAGCTGCTCTGCTCATAAGCCTTCCTAAATATAGCTCTGTGCCCTGAAAAGCAGTCCTGAACTCAGCGGCAAGACTACTCAAATTCGAAAAATACAGATTACATCTCTCTTGTTCTAAAATCACTCAACAAGCTACAAATGGAGAGATGATGCTTATTAAGAAATGCATGTATCACCCACAAATCCGTATACCATCACATACATACCTACAAAAAAGATGCCCTTGATTACAGGCAGGAATCGAAGGAAAAGCGAGGTCCTCACTCCAGAGATTCCACAATTCAATAAACAATAAACTCTATCCTAATCCTTCTTTGATGCGGTGTCAAGAATTTGAAATAACTTACAACGTTTACATACATTGTGCGCAAAAAGGGGTTGTAAAAACTCAAGAAGAAACATTTTTGACTACTAACTCGCTCTAAATCCGAAGAGTAGTATTTATAGCTAGGGAGGATAGCATATTTTGCACCAGGTTTTGGTAATAAACATTGTGATGAAGACTGTGATTCAAATGTTACTGTTATGCTTGGTCAATTCATGTTCATATGGACCTTTGCTGATTAATTTGCAACTTTCTGAAAGTGCTTTGCTGTCATCGATGATGTGTTTTGGGGTATTCGAAATCTCAAATAAATGAGTAGCAAACATTTCACAGCATAACCAAAGGATTACTTTGAGGATAAGACAAGTTGACTGACCTGGGAGAGACAGTAACGCCATAGGCCATGAAAAAGTCAAATAAACATTTCACAATATAACCAAAAGGGTTGCATTAATGCTTGGATTACTTCACTGGGAGATACAGCGACACCATGGCTACAAAGCATAAACTTTGTATAGCTGCAGTGCATTATGCACAGGTTTTTGTGCCAGTCATTCTAAGAGTGCATGTGACAGTGTAAAATGACTCTGCCCAACAGCTTTGCTACGTACTGTGACCAATGCTGCACTGTGACTATCAGCGGGGAGATTTAAGGCCTTAGAGAAGCTGTCATACTGGGAGGACAGTCACGCCATGTAGACAATTTTATGCCTGAGGCGGGTATTGTTATTTGCGGTCTTTGCTGGAAACAGACAACCTAGGGCCCAGCATTGCACTTGGATGATGCTCAGTGACTCCTGCTTGAATAGAGAGCTTCAGGTCAGTTACCCTGGAGAAACTGAACTTAGATCCAGGCACTCAGAAAGGGCTTGTTTTTAAGCCAGCTTTTAAACTTGATAGCAGCAGGCCGAGTGTCATCCCAATACTTGCTTGCTTTCAAAGTTCATTTTGGAGAAAAGTCAACATCTTTTCAGGAACCAGAACTACCACTTCAAACCTACAACAGATAAACACTCCTGAATCCAGCAGCTCCCGTTCCATTTTCTGCTGTTATGTTCTTCACTATGCTAAATCATTTGAAGACCAATTTTGTGGAAGTAAAAATCCCCAGCCCTAAAATCTAAAAATAACATAGAAATAAAACACGTAACTTAAGGAAATAAAGGCCATAGTGTTGGAGTGGACTGAACTAAGTTAAGTAGGGAAATCGGATTCATAGCTTTCCGTTCACGTGACTCGCTATAGAACTAAAAACATCATTTTATTCCCTGGTCATTTCCATTAACTGCTGTTAATGGTTTCCTGGAAAACCAGGCACATCAGATGGGCTTAATACACTTCTAACACTCTTACATTTTGTGTTCTCCCATCGTTTAGTACTTCAGATGAAGATTGCTCAACAACACATCACTTGGTGCACCTTGTCTGTCCTGCCATTGTCACAGAGCCTCATGGTATAATCAAGCCCTTGCTGGTATTGCAGCTCTTCTTTTTGGGAAGGGCACCACCTTTAACTGCAGGTATATAATATCCTTCTTAATCAAGGCAGAGGAACCCCGATAGACATTTTCAATATTGGGATGCGTACTCTGTTAGCCTTTTTGGCTGCTTACGTATCATGTAACTGCTGAAATGGAAAATTCTGAATTCATCACATTATTGTATAGCAAGCCTTTACACATTTTTGGACAGTGAACATCCTCTAGAAACACTGGCTGTTGTTCGGATCTGTTTGCTGATCACAATCATGGTCTTCAATGTCGAAACTATCATGATTTTGAGATTCCAGAATTTATGATGCTTCATAAGGACACCTAAAAGAAAGAGGGCAGTGGTTGGCTTTATACAGCAATTCTAATAATCGACATCATAATAATAATAACAATTTATATAAAGCTACCATTAAGGCAACCCATTATTAACTGTCAATACAGCATTACTCAATGGCGGATCAAGAAACTACTACTAAAACAGTTAGAAAGAGCAGTGGTTCTTAACTAGTAGTCTGGGCACGCCTGGGGGTCCGTGACGCCTATTAAAGAGGTCTGCGACGGCTTAGACATTTAAACAATATTAGCAGATTATTAAAGTGTATTTAATAAATGAAGAAGCAAAACTGAAAATTGTAAAACGTTCTGTAAATGTGAAGGAATTTGAAATTGGAGACTAAAAATTGGGTTGGTATCCTCAGATTGATTTGTGGCAGCAGTGTAAGTGCATCAAACAACAGAATACAGTACGGAAGAGGGGTGGCCTCAAATGGATTCAGAGAAGCTCCAACCTTCCCATTATTATTATTATTATTATTATTATTGTCTTATATATCTTTGCTTGTGAATGAAATAAAATATTTACTCATTTGTGTATGTGTTTGATGAATGCTTGTTTCTATAATTTTGTGTATTGTTTTGCGGTTCAAATCATCGAAATTGTTTAGGCCAGGGCCCCCAAGATTCCAATAATGATTGAATGGGGGTCCCTGGATTCCAGTAATGATTAAGTGGGGATCCACAGATGTCATAAGATTGAGAACCACGGTAACAGAACTTTACCCATTCTCCCCACAAAGCAAGTGTACAACATAATGGGGTACACCCCCCTCCGCTGTGTGCACATTTGCCTTTACCCTTCTTAAAGAAGCCAATCAGTATTTTTTCCTTTGATGTCCGAGGAGCTGGTGTGAAAATGTTGATAATAGAAGACAGACTACAGGCTATAGGAAATAAAGTGGCATTAAAGGTAATTTTATTCTATTCCTATTTTCTAAATTGCTTATTCTGAAACTGCAGGTTGGTTCCACATCAAAGATAGTAGAAGTAAGGGAAATGGCAGCTTCCTTTGTCAGTTTAAACAAACAGGTTCCCTAGCACCTCATGAGCAAACTGTGGGTCAATTTGAAAGGAAACCTCAAAAGCATAATACCTGTTTAATGCATTTGAAGAGGACTGTATTGCCCCCCACAATTTACGCTAAATGACATGTTATAATTACCCTGTTTTTCCATTCAAGGTATTCCCCTTCTTGAGCTACAAAGATTGATTTTTTAGGCACAAGAGAAATGCAGAATGCACGTTTATTATTGTCATTATTTTTGCAACATGATAATCAAACCTGCTCAAATATATTCAAAGTATTAAATCTGAAATGAAATGAACTTTCTGTTACAAATAATTGGTGAGTTGTGAACAAAATTTTATGAAAACTGATCATTTAAATTCGCCTTTATTATTATTTAATGGACACGTTTTTACTGTATGAAAACTTGTAACAAGGCATCAGGCCCTTTTCTGCTGTTTATTCTCAAAGATTCTACAGTGGCCAGATAATGTTATATAAGCTGGGTACAGAGTGAGAAGGGTTAGAGAGGAACTTTGTGCCATAAGACTGCGACTAGACAGGCAATGCAGAATAATATCACATACTTCTGCTCAAGGCTAATAGGAGGCACACCCAGCCTTTGCTTGCTGGGCTTATCTGGCTGCTTTCCACCCTAGGCGAGCATAGCAGACAACACTGTTATACTGAACAGTATTCTCCTTGCTCAAAACAGGTATGTCGATGTGAACCATCTTTGAAACTCAAATTAGGCTTTTCTTTTGGTGCTGAGTTTAGCTTAGTAAGATAAAGATATGAGGTGGAATTGATATAAAAATACACATTCGATATGTTGGAATAATTTCTGCTCTTCACACTTCTTGTAAACTTGGAGCAACTATACTGTTTGTTTTTTATTATGGTTACTACTCGTTTTATATGCACTAGGATCGGATTTCAATTTTTAAATATCTTTAAAATATAGCCATTGTTTCCAATGCAGTGCAATACAAGTCAATACTGACCCTTTGCGCTTTAATATAGGATGAAGGACATTGCCATTGAGCCCATGACCCAGTGTTTTTATTGAAAAAGAAAGGTATTTGGGGCCAGGAGCACCATCATGGCTAATTTCATCACCGTGTGTAGTAAAATCTTTGGTGATGTGTTAGATGAGTCTGTGACACACAATAATCCGATATGTTTCTCCCAATACTGAGACACTTTTAATGCTGCTCCCACACCGATGATTACAATCCAAGTTGTTAACATATGACCAGAATTTAAGTGAGACACTCTCTCTGCAAGTCTCATATAGTGTGATCCATTGTTTTTCAGTGTGAGGCTGCTTGACTGACCAGATGGCATTTTTCATAAAACGCTCTTATAGTTCTTATTCTCTCAGCTGGGGGTGGGTTACTTGGCTTTTTTAACATCATCTTTATAGTCTGGTTAAGTTTCTTCCCAGAATCTTTATAATCCGGCTACGTTTCTTCATTTCTCAAAGTTTGAAAGCACGGTTTGTCTCGACCTCAGCCAAGATGAAGTGGTATATGGCGTATGAGAGGGACAACCTGGAGACAATATGTGAAGGGGCAGCATCCAGCTCCAGACACATTTGTTCTATGCGTTATAAATTAAACTGTGCTGCAGCAATCATTGAATATAATTAGATGTTTTATACAAAATGTCCTACACTACTTTTTTTCTTTCCTGTTGGTAGCGGACAGTAAAGTAGAAAACAATTGCATGAACTTGCACGGATGCAAGCTCCATCAAAGCTTCTTTGTGACAGGGCAATTGTTTGGCAAAGGTATGCAATACATGATTCCAGCATTAGAATCCTAATTTAAACAAAGTTACTTTACTTTTTCTAGAAAAAGTATACGCATTTGTTCTGTGTATGAATTGCAAACTGAACAAAAGTCTTTAACATTTTCCAACTATCTCATCTGCTATACTCTGCATTCTGCAACACCAGCTTTTAAATTAGGTATGTATTTGGTCTCAAAACACAGCACCAGCACTGTGGTGGGAGCAGCCAACTCAGATTCTTAGATACTATTTCCACAATGTTTGCCTCTATCTTGCTTTTCTTAATTAAATAATTATCCATTGTATACAAGAATTGTTTAACTGAAGAGATTGCTGTGTTTCAAGCTAAAGCATTACAAACATTAAGGTAATCATGTTCAGCAAATGTGTATAAGTTATCTAAGCAAGTCACAAACTACTGTCAGAGAATAGCATGGCACCCAGTGGTCCCCATGCTTTGATTCTATTAGTACTGAAAGTCAGCACTCTAGTACTATATTAGAACAGATTCCAATGGTTACCACCTCTGAGAATCACTGGTTATATTTGTCAGTAAGGCAAGATAGCCATTTAAGTAATAAAAGGTGCTTCTCATAAGAACGCACATATTTTACTTGTATGTTTTACTGATCTTTTCAAGAAAGAAATTCTAATTGGGCAATCAATGTGCATGAAAATACGTACAATCAGAGGTCTAGAACGAAACTCTAAAATGTATAAATCCTCTGCCAAGGACAAGTGGGCTGATCGAGTCAATTGTTTACTTACATGGGGCTCAGAGAACATCACTGACACAAGGCTTCTGACACCCAAAATTGTTTCTTGGTAAAATACTAGGCATCTTCATTCACAAGGACATATCCAAGTGACCATGTGGTTCAGTTTTCTAAAGGAGACACTTCCCTGTACAAAAAACGATGCACTTAATACGATTGTTTATTATCGGAAAGATTCCACAAAAATCTAAGGATTTGGGAAAGCCCTGATTCCAGTGCAGTGGCATTGAAATGCACCTTTTACAGCATTTTGTAGTACTAATATTAACTGAAATAAATTACTTTCTTGTGCTTTTCTGCCGGCTGCCTCCAACAAACTCTAGCAGCTGTACATGCCCTCGCTACCCTTGCCCCACAGTATGGTGTCCTATCATACCCTTCTCCCCCAAACACAAACTCTAAATCATATGTCCTGCTTTCACACTCACTCTTCCTTTACATATTGCTCAAATGCCTGACTCCTGCCACCGTTATTCAATAGCCACTCTCCCATTCATAATGTTCAATTGTGTCCACACCCTCCCAAAAAAACGCCACAAGTATCCATAGCAGCTGGAAGGCACATATCTCTCTGTGTGGACATCCCTGAGCGCTTTTAATGTTCAGTAGCTGGCAGCTGTCTTGGCTCGCCTCCCACCTGGATGTAGTGGTAGCTTGTAGGGTGATACTGTAAGCCTATGAGGGCGAAGTAAGTGACTGATTGAGTTGATCAAGGGCCACTACATTGGATCCAGTTCTGTAACAGGCCTGAGGCGGAAGAGAATTAAAGTGACATCATTGTTACTGGGTTTTCTGACCTCAAATCGTTTTTCAATATTCGTTATGCTTCCTCACTCACGCCTAGCTCTGACATCTTGTCATTTTTTCATTCCCAAACAATGATATGCCATTTCCTGATATCCGCTAGCTTTTTGGAATACATGCACTTATTTTGGCCATGGCCATCACACTTCCTTTCAACTATTGGCTCACAGGGCATATGGTCCCACATAACCATTTCTAGAGATTAGAAATTGTTACCTGAGGGGTAAATCAGAAACTGACACCACGCACATGTATGTGTGCAAAGACTCACACATATCATCTGAAGGATAAATCCGACCTTGTCATACACACATGTACACTGGCATAGAGTAGCCTTTCTTAAATCAACAATTTTGAAAAGACTTTTGTGCCTGACAAAGAAAGACTTGATACAATTGTTCTCGTTAACAGATGGATGAGGAGACAGACAGCCTGAAAGAGAGACAAACACATCCCTCCATACCTCCCCCCAAACCCCAAGTTACCAAGGCAACTACTCAACCCATCCGGCATCTTGACTGTTAGAGGGACTGAGGCAGGCACTCATCTACATAGGATGGGAGGCCAGAGCAGAGATGCTTGTTCCATCACTACTCAGCATAGGAGGGCAGTCAATTAACTGATGATCAGCAATTTCAACATGCAGCAGGGCATGTAGCACACAGGGACTTTGAAAAATAAAACATTATGGATTACCTTTGCTTCGTGCCCTTTTTCAGTCACGCAGAGTGCAGGTGGTGTCAGCACGAGGGGTTAAAGTCAGTGAAAAATAAGCATTGGCAAAGCCAACAGGTCTCAGCCCTAAAAATGCTGAGCTATTGACTTTGCAAATGCTTTTGGCCAAAGGCATGCAAATGCATTCTTCAAAACGCACGTGTCAGTATTGCTGGCAATCTTGCAGTGGGGTTTCTATTAAAGAAAATGCATTCCAAGATGGCTGCTAAAGAGCACACATGCAACATGATGCATGCATATGTGTATGTCGTGAAGCTGTCTTCGTAACGTGCCCATGTGCATCATGAAGCATGCATGCCCATGAGTCATGACATTTGGTGACCATTTTCAATGTTAAATTAAAATGTTAAAAAAGTAAAGAAGTAGTGCAAAAAAGTGAGCCAGACACTTTGCAGCAGTCAGGCCCTCAGGGAGAAAATAAATAAACAAATAAATAAATACTGCAACAGTATGGGGTAGGGGAAGAGAGAAAGACAGTGCATAGGGGGCTTAGGTAGAGAAAAAGCAGGTAGCAGAGAGGGAGAGCAAAGAAACAAATGCACTCCCATGAAATGTTCAACACAAAATAGCATAGCAAAGCCAGTAGGTCTGACATTTCTACTGGGGTGGTATAGAGAAAACAGCAGAGCTCAAAATAATTTTCTGCAGAAACGCACTACTAAACCAAATAAGATTGTCATGACTGTATCATGGAAATTGCAGTCATTCTTCAAATACAATGTAAAGCAACACAAAATATATTACAAAATTAGAACGTGTGTTCCTACGTACAGAACTTCACATATGTATAATAATTTACAAATTACTTTCTTTGCACAAGTAATACGAATGCATTTTAGCTGGATGGATTAATTTTAAATGGTGTGTATCTAAAAAGCACTCTTCTCTTTTACATTTTCATAATTATTCATTTAAAAAACATTGTTAGAGAGGAGGTTTTGATTGCCACACACACACAATTACGGAACACACAAATATACTCTACATACAAGGCGGTAACAGCCAGGGTAAACTCTATAGCATTTGACTCAAAGTCTATTTATATTTGTCCTGGACTCTTAGTCCTGGAAGTTTATAAGGATTTGCACTGACAAAGCGAGGATGTGAGTTTAATCCGCTCAAAAAGCTCTGAACGCCTACCTCTTGTGTCTGCCAAAGGTGAATAGCTCACGTTTTGCTAGTCATGGCCCTACTGACGTCCTCTGTCGTGAGAGGAATACAAGTTAGGACAAGCCCAATAAAACTGAAATGCAATGACTCAGAAGCAGGAATACTTGTCTTTTAAGTAATGTTTTATTAGCTCGTCCTATCTTCCATTCCGGCTAGTGTGGCTTTGTGTTTTAACATTTGCAAATGAGGACCTGGCCTAGCAAGATGGCCAACCCCATGCTCTGAGCTCTGCTCTGGCAACCCTCCCTCCATCATCCACCATAATTCTCCAAAAAACACCTCTCCATCCATCTTTGCAACACCAAGCGGAAGATGGTGAGCACTGGCTAGCCAAGTGATCCTGAATGAAACGCTGTGCTGGGCGGACCTGAGGCTGAGGACTCCAGCAGCAGGCAAAGTGGTGGCCCATGCGGGCTTCATCGGAGAAGTAATTGGCCCGTCCCAGCTGGCCTAGATGGAATCCCTTCTTTGGTGTTGGACGGGCTCCTTTAATGATTCAGGCAATGTGGGAGATGGGGAGCCGCTTGGTGGCCCCCTTATCTTTGCTCCCCTTAACTCACGCTGGGACCTGAAGGAGATGGCGCCGCCTCGCTCTTGGCCCCACAGGCCAGGCTGATTGAGAAACTGAGGGCACTAGAGTGCCATGGCAGAACCCAATTATGAGAGAGGAGCTTGGCCTATCATACATACCTGCCTCCTCGGAGTCCACAAGAGCACAGATTATAGAGGCAATAGAACGGTGCAAGCTCACACTCGAGAACAAGATTGATATGGTATGCTAGAGATGAACTTGATACACGTCAAAATGCATAAAGTAAACAAGAGATCACTAGCAACAAAGAAAGGGATACATCGCCTGACGACTCAAGTTGATCTGACGATGATGACTCGCACAAGTACAGATCACACCCACTACGTTGAGGACAAACTTGAAAACATGGGGGAGAGGACACGACAGAGTAACCTGCGCTTTGTGTGATTTTCTGAATGATCAGAGAGGAGCACCTGAGAATTACTCCTGGAACGATGGATCTGAGGCAGGCTGCAACTGAGCATTCATAACGGTGAAGCAAAAATTGAAAGCTATAAACATGAAATACATGGTGCTGTTTCCCGTTTACTAGTCATACACAATGGTAAATCACACCTTTTCAGGAAGCTGGAGGAGGTATGGGAGTGGCTAGCTCTGGGCAGCAGGACAGGAACATGTAGGGCAGAGCACGAAAGTATCGAAGAAGCGGTCACTGCAGGCATCCACCAGGTGGAATGGGACGTGAACGGAGTGGTCCCTCAGAACCTGGTGAACACCTGGAGGTGTTCAATGATGGAACATTGGGCATTGTTCAACACACAGGAGAGGAAAAGTTGAACCTCCCCCCAGTCCGTCTCCTGACTTACAAGATGTTAGTGAAGCACTGCTCGCACTCCCAAGAAGGGGGGACCCTACGCCCAAAGCAGCCAATATGTACTGATTATAAAGGGTGCAATCAAGGGAGTGGGAGGAGGGAAGAGATATGCTAATAGGAATTTTTCACAATGGGTTGAGTGGTACTACTATACCCACTAACATGTCCAAAACATATCATTACTAATTTGTCCTCCTGACACAGATGGCGACATAGGAGGCGGCCTTGGGGTGTGGAGAGCTCCTAGTTAAGACCAGGGGTTAGGTGACAGGCCAACGGGTCTTCCCTCCCCGCCCTTTGGGCCACATAATGCTTTGAGGGCCTGGTCTTCCTGGTGATCAGCTGGGTTGTGATACAACTTAAGCAACCCTGGGGTCGATCCCTCCATTTTACATATACCATACATTTACATTGCATACATGTTAGTGCCATTGGGAGCCATACAGTATTTATAGTTGAAATCAACTCATCTGTTTCAAGTACTTTGGGGAAGCACCAAGTTATTGGTTGGAAGGATGTTTACCCAGAGGGTGTGCGAGGGGGGTGTTGGATGGTTTACATGAAAATTGAGCATTATAAGCTTGTCGTACACTTTTGGCCCTCTATGCAATGCTCATTAACACACATACTTAAAGACTGCACACATCACAAGGAGGAAGTGGACGCCTCTGTGTTCTGGAATGCAGCCTAGATATACCAATGCCTATAGTAAGTTGGATCGTATCCTACTATCACAGAACTTTGGTCCCCAGATGCAGGGAGTTCAGAACTTGAATAGGTACCTCTTGGTCCATTCCTCATTAATATTAAGCTATGAAGGTGGTGGGAGGTGAGGACAAACATCAGCATGGGGGTTAAATTCAGAGGTCCTTAGACAAGTTGTGTTTAGATCTGAAATAAGTGCAACCCTCGAGGGGTATCTAGAACACAAATGGGGATGCACAAACACATGGGCCATGGAGTGGGAAGCTCTGAAGGCTGTTCTACGGGATGAATGCATGTCCAAAATGTATAGTATTATACCGCATTTACAATGCACTCTAGCACCACAGGAGTCTAGACAAGTGCAGCACCAAGCACATGAAATGTCTGGAGCCTCGCAGGTACGAGCCAGACTGGACCTTAGTTTAGACATAGTGGACACCTGTGCACCAGATAAATGCACTATTCAAGACTATAGGGAAAAGCTACGCAAGGAGGGGGGAAAATCAGAGAGAGATTCTTGACCTGGCTTTAAGAGAGAGTCCTCTATCTCGGTCATCCTCACTCTAAATAATTTACATGGATTGACGGCAGTGGCACAGTCTAGCATCAATATGATTATTTAGCACGCCTATACAAAAACTCACAGCCCCTGTGCACCCCGCGACCTGAGACATACCTAGGTGTATTGAGATCCTGGCCCTACCTCAGGAAGACATTTAGGATATGGAGTTAGACGTCATTAGGAAGGAGGTAGTCGCTGCGATCCTGGGTGTGCTACCTTGGAAAGCCGCTGGAAGGGTTGGGTTCTCCTCAGAGTTTTCCCAAGCGTAAGCTGATATAGTGTCAGACATGTTACTAGAAGCATACTTAGAAGTGAAACAAAAAGAAAGGCTGCTAGACACCATTAGAGAGGTCATTTTAGGGATGAAACCCAAACCGGATAGGGATCAAGCAGAGCCTGGCTCATACAGACTGCTATCTATGCTGAATGTGGACACAACAATTCTTGCTACTACCAGATTACTGACTAGAACTGGAGCGCTAGTACATGAGGACCACTGCGGTTTTATACGAGGCTTCAACACGCTAATGAACATAAGACACCTGAACCATGTTATTACCTCGGGAGGGGAGTCCCCGAAAGATTGGGCCCTAGTAGCACTGGATAGTAAAATGGTATATGACTTCCTCAGCTAGGAGCACATGTTTATCGCTTTTTAAAAGATGGCTTTGGCCCCAACTTTCTAATATGGATGAGGCTTTTGTTAAGGATCCACCTGGTAAGGTCAGATAGGGTGGCAGAACTTCTATGGGTTGGAGACTAGAGAGGGACCAAACAAGGATGCCTGCTATCGGCACTAACATTTGCTTTGGCGTTGGTGAAAGGAGATGCGTCCCTGGTGGATACAATTGGCATGTTATTTCATGTGGTCTCTATGTATGTTGACAACGCCTTGGTGTACCTGACCCGTCCCTGGGAGTCTGTCCCTATCCTCATGCGAGGGCTGAACAACTTTGCTGAAGTCACAGACTGTTTTATCCCCATTAGCGAACATGAGAGAAAAACCTCACTCAGAACTTCCTCATCTAGGATTATGATGGGTGAGAAATGTATTTCGGTACCCGAGGATATGAGTGGCCCATACTGCTGAACTGTATCATGAACATAATGTAGGTAAGATCCTGATGGGGCTTAGAGCCTCTACATGCATTTGGAAGTCCCTTCTGCTCTCTGTCATGGGTAGATTGGCACTGGAGAAAATGGTGCTGCTACTCTGTTGCTTGTATGTACTGCAAAATAACATGTACCCCATTTTAAAGCCAATCTTTCGAGAACTGGACATTGTGCTGGTCCTGCTAGTTTTGGGTGGGGAAATGGAATAGAGATAGTCAACACATGCAGAAAATGGATAGGACATGGTAAGGGCTGGGCCTGACTGACTAGGAACTTCACAATATTGTTGCACGATTACAGCACACAGTAAAATGGTGTGCCAAAAGCCCAAACTGGGAAACCTGGCTCTTGAGTTGTACGGTTGTGGAACTTTATTCATATGCCTGATGAGGAGGACACACCAACTCCTGAATACCCATTGGGTGGGTCAACAGGTAGCCTCAGCCTGGGAAAAGGCAGTTAAGAGAGGGATGAGACACCCGCCTTTTAGTAGATTTTTACAGATCAAGTGGCTGCAACTGTTCCGTGAGATCAGAGAAAATATGTCATTACCCACCCGAGAGGGTAGTTGCATTATATTGGGCGATTTGTATCCCAGTGCTAAGTTCTTGAGTTTTGAGGAGGTGCAAGAGGCCTTGAGATTGAGAAAAGACTGTTCCTACAGTTTGCCAAACTGGCAAGCACGGCCAGAGAGGTTTGGTCCAGTTTCCCGACTGTACTGGTGTCTTACCTTATTGCTGAGGTGCTGCTAGAGGGATGAGGGGGAAGAAGACACTTCTCCCCTATGTACAAGGCGCTAAAGAATGATAGGCTACCACTGGTCATAATGGCTAGGCAAGCATGGGATGGAGACTTGCCGACTTTCCTGACAGAAGCAGAATGGGTTAAGACTTGAGCGTAGGAGATTGCAATTTAAGATTTAAACTGGCACACTTCAACTATTTCCATTGCTTGTATCTAGTGCCCACTATGTTACAGAGAATATACCCCAATAGAACTTTAGCTAGCCCGAGTTGTGATGAAGAAGCAGCCACGTTTCTGCACATGAAATGAGCTTGCAGGACATAGTCATTTGAATAAAAAGAGGTGTTATCAAACCTGAAACAAGTCATAAGTCTTTGATTTGAAACATCAATCCAACATAGCCTACTGAGTATTACACCACAACCCAAGTAGAATAAGATGCCATATAAATTTGCAGTGTGTGGCCTTCTTTTGGTCACGCGCCATGTAGCAATCCATTAGTTGTGAATCAGGGGCACCACAGTATTGAAATGTAGTAAAGACGTGATGGAGTGGGCCGTAGCCGAAGAGCTGCTTTTAAAAGACATCAGATCTGAGGAGAGCGCCAAGGATAACCTGGGTGGGTGGGCAGATATGATCCGTAAACTAACTGACTATCATGAGACTGAAGGTGAGTGAAAAACACCTGGTGGGATGCCCTCCCTGTCTTTAGTGGTGGGTTATGGTGCTGCAGGTGGGCAACACCCCCAACAAACATTAGTGGATTGTCAGCATACAGAAAGACCTCAATGGGCTTATGGTCAAACTTTTTATTTTAAGGCAATAAGTCACAGGCCCAAACTATGTGGCGTAATAGCCTAAGGGGGAAATACAATGGAGTCACCCATTAGAATCATGCATGCAGTATGGGCAATGTGGATAGGCTTTGCACTGGTCTTCATAAAACCCTCTAGCTCCCTGTTGCACCAAGGCCATCTAGTGGTGAATTTCCAATACCCGATACCAAAGGAGGCAATATACTCTGACACGTTCTGGCTTTGGAATAGGGTCTATTGTCAGTTCTTAATTCATGAATAACTCCACATATGGTCTTAATTTTCTCTAGCTTAGATATGAAGTTATCCACATATGTGAAATTCACACTCTCCTGTTTTGGATAGTTAGAATATTCGTCAAAGCAAATATTACACTGGAACTGGCACAAGGATAAGGCTGGATGGTTTCTGTGGTGGTGGGGCGGGGGAAAGATTCATGAGGATTGGCTGCCTGTCAAAGTAGGCCCGTCCCTACTGTATCTTCCACCATTTGATCAAGTCCAGGGAATAATACATTGGACCAAAGCCCATTATTGGTCTGTAAAATGCGTTAGTGCCACCATGTGCAAAAGTTGTATTGCTTGTTGGGTTAGTGCTAGAGAGATGACTAGTCTGTTCCCTCTTCTTCTTCTGATGTGATAGCCAACTCAAGCTGCACATTATAGAAGGATCTCAGATACATCTGAACTGCCACTGTACATACGGATAGATTTTCTAGCAGCACTTTCCAACTATCTTGTCACACAGCATAGATGCTCAATTGGAGACAGTCAGCAACAGGGGTCGTCAGGATGTCCTTTAACATCATGGTTTAAGTCATTATCTCTGAGTTATAAAGCTGACAAACTCCTCTGTCTCATCAGCTTCAAGTTTTTTAGGTCTCGCCTGGCGTTAGCAGCGCGCATGCGCTGCTCTCGCCATGCAAGGGCTTCTTGGAATCAATACGATTCCAGAAGCTCGCTTTCTGCTCCGCCCGTGTTTTCCATTGGTGCGCGTCATTTTGCGTCACCAATTATGCAAAACCGGGTGTTATAATTGTCCAGGAGGCTTTTTAGTCCCTCCTGGTTACCACCCTGTCCTCTTTTGGCCCCGCCCACCGGGATTGCATCTTTTACTGGCGGCGGGAGACAGTGTCTCTTAATTAGCCGCTAAGCACTTTTTTTTGGTATAGCTTTTCGCCGTCCCTCGCTGCTCGTCAGGCTTGGTTTCAACGCCCCCCCCAAACACAAACGCCCGCAAGTCGGGCTCCTACATAAACGCAATGTCGGCGAACGTGCTTGTTTTATATAGTGTCTGTTATGTAAACCTGTGTCTTTGCAGCGCTATAAAGAAAGGGTGTGACAAACTCTAAACTCAAGGATGCTCAAGCCGACACAACGAGGCATGTTATAGCTGCAATGAAGGCAGTAAGGAGCGGGGCACAGCACGCAAGGTCTGCTCTAGCGCCTGGACACGACTTAGCTAGTCATCGAGACCTAGAGCGCCGAGGTACGGCTCTGCGTTAGAACCGCCATCCGCTGCCAGGTGCCCCACACTACTCTCGCAGGACTCCGTGGGCACTCGAAACAAAAATAAAAGTGACATCGGCCAATATATAGGTAAACGGTTGCCCCCAAGCCTTACTGCCTTTTAAACACCAGAAACAGTATGTGCCGTGCACTGCACTCTCTTATTGCACACTGCAATTGAGTAATCCCTCCTGACTGCGAAAATATCCAGTTTTTCTGTAATAAAGCGCTTGATCCTAAGTTGCCACCTGTTTCTAAGCGCTCTCTGTGTGGGCAATCCTCCTGACTGCGAAAATATCCAGTTTTTCTGTAATAAAGCGCTTGATGCTAAGTTGCCGCCTGTTTCTAAGCGCTCTCTGTGGGCAGAGATTTGCCCACGATCACTCAATGTTGCCAAGTGAAAATGCTGATCGAGCCTCCTGGGTCCAGAGTAGACATCTAAGTCAACGTGTACCGTATTATAACAAAAATATGTTTTTCTTTTTAGCGCTTTTTGCCACCAGCTGTTGCCTTCCAATGCGGCACATTACAAATGGACTCATGCCGTTCACCTCAAAAGTATCCCATATAAGTAACTTGATTGTGAGTCTCATATTATATAATCAATGCTGCGAGAATATTACCCCCCCACTCCGTAATGCCCCAAGCCACCCTGCGCATCAGTGCAGTGGGATCGACCAGGTATTCCATCCGGTTAGACCCGCACTACTTTCAGCCACCAACTAATTCAACAAGAGCAAAGTGTACCTGCAAACAAGCACCTTTTCACCTGGGAGTTGATAAATATGAACTTTCTTTGTGTGCAGTCATTTATGTAGTGTTTGACATTTGCATTTAGCCCGGGCTTTAAGTGGGCCGGGTCCTGCCGGTGTTTCTAAAAAGCAGCTGCTCAGACGGGCTCTCCATATTTGCTCGCACCCTCGGTAAAATAAATATACCTTAGCTCTGCCGCAAAGCCACCCTTCACTGCCTTTGAGGTAACTTCAGAAAGGACTCGTTAAAGTTCTTTCACAGTCTCATCATTTCAGAAGTGAAGCATTTTCAATATTCTATACAACGAAGCCATAGTTGTTGCTTATTTATCTTATGCAACTTACAACCATTGACAAAGCCAATAGTGCTGACTAGTTACTTGTTGTATTATATATCTGGACTGGATGCAATGACAGAAGCTTTAAATTTATGTGTACTGAATGTGTGGTCGGAGTTTTACTATCATGTAAGAGCTCAACAGCTTATTTTACATTACACTGTTGTACATTTATTGTTTTTTCGGAAACAGTAATGCATTTGATATAAAAAAAATTCAAGTGTTATAGTTTATTGAGTACTGAAGGGTTAACTGTGCATCAACAGGAAAGTGACTGTCACTGCAAGATGGCGACTAAATTTACTGGTGCGATGCGAGCCCAGCGAGAGCTGTGTAGTGCAAGGTCCGCCCTTACGTCTCCAGTGAGGTAGAAAGGGTCCTGAGCGCAGTGCCCACTGCCGTCTGCCTCGGTAGCTTTCAGTACAGGCTTCACAGGCGGGCGATCGCAGTGCTTTGATTGTGGGAATGTGAACTCAAGGTAGTTACAGAGGCGGGAAGTGTGAGAGCATGCCCGTTTCTTACATGGAAATTCACGAGGATGCTGGGTTGGACGGGAGCATACTTAAGGCTACCAGGCCGGAGCCGTCTGCCACCCTGCCTCCCCACCCCCTAAAAGGTAACAAGGCTTTTTTGTTACCTCACACAGGTCCCTGCTCCTGATATGCCGTGATCACTGCACTGTGTATCTCTTCAAGCCGTAACATTACCCTTCGTATGCAAGGTTAACCGGCGATTTAGCAGCCTTTGGAAATGCTGGCACTCAGCTCTCCACCCGGCTGGATGCCATGAGTGCTCATTTGTTCAACTTTTATGGCTTCTCGTTTTGTCAGAGTGACAGACAGGGCGCCTTTCTCTTATGCAAAACAAATGTTGGTCTTCTTGAGAAGCGCACTACCTGATACATATACAGCGATGCAACCTGTGTCCACCATGTACCAATGAAAACTAAGACTAAACTCTCATACTTTTCCATCGGACTGTAGGTTTTTAACGATTGTTCCCGGACCAGAAAATCGCATGTGTTTTCAATGGCCTATCTTTAAGTTAACTGCAATCAAATTGCCTGTTTTGTTTCAAAACTGATTTAATAGTGCCCGTGACAGCCTTTCAAATCTACACATTCTGTAGAACGAGAATGTTGCATCAACATTGTTAGCTATGTAACACAATGCAACAGACAGCTTTCGTTCCTTCGTGTACTTATGTCTTTTTAACCAACCTCCAATATGCAAATTCATTTTGCATTTCGCGACTTTCAAAGGAAAGACCACGAGTTTAGCAGGAAAATGGTAGTTACGTCACTGTTTACAGCCCCATGCTATAGGAAGTTCAAGTCGTGGTCAGGCTTATTCAAATGCAGTTGAAGCTAATTCGATTATCTGGAGTTTTTATGTGCATGCTCACGTTAGGAACGTTGGTAACCCAAACGTGCATGGCCTTTCATACTTAATCTATGCTCATATTTCTATACGCATGCATCCGTAATTGGTGATCTAGCTAAGTACTCAAACCTGTGTTGTGCAATGATCTGCAATTAAAAAAAGTAAAAAGCATAATAGAAATGCAAGATCACTTGGAAGACAATATCTTTTAAAATGGCTCCCAGTTTTTATTTTCTTAATATGCAGGTAGAAAACCATCTAGTTCTGTCTCTATGGAAGATTGAACACGGGAAAAAAAATAGAAATACGTAGTATTAAAGTGTCAGGCTGGTACCTATGCAGAATGTTAAGAAGGACAGTTTTTTCTTCTTTTTTTTAAAAAAAAGGACAAAGTTTCGCAATAAAGCTTTAAACAATGCTAATATTTTTATCCACGTGTATTGCACATGAGTGAGCCATAATATATGGCTTCTTACAGCCCCCAAACCCTTCAGGCATCCATGTGCACAGGTATCTTTGTACATTATATGAATTTCACAGCTTGAAGCCCTGACTAAATGACAGCATCTGACAGACTATTTAGAAGGTACTGGACCATAAATAATTTAACCCCGCATCATGTCTTCCACGAGCACCCGTAGACACTAATATATTTTTCAAATCTTGTATTTTCAGTGATATGACTACCGAAGGTCCCGATTTTATATTAAAAACAGAGTTTTGGACTATAACATTTCCCACTGAAAGGCAATATTTCTCTCCATGTGTTCCCATACATGGCATGTTACCCAGTTTGGTGCTTACTTTCCCTCCATGTTAAAGAACAGTAGATGTTTCAGCACCCAGGCTAATGTGCTGCATAGCTAAATACATATAAGGTCCCAAAGGCGAGACCAATTGCATTGCAAATGCTTGTTTTATAAGGAGCCACAGGACAAAGAGTATTCCTGCAAGTGCAGGATCCATTTTTCGATTCGGGTCATGGTTTGGATGACAAGCCATTAAATAGAAGAAGTAAAGGTTTGTGGTCAGTGGTCACATTGAAAAGGTTGCCATACTACTAAAGATGAAAAGGGCGACATCCCTAGTGCACAGTGATGGCCTCCTTTTCAAGGCAGAAGTACCTTTGCTCTATGAGGGTGAGTGGCCAATTGGCAAAAGCTATTGGACCCAGGCAATACACGATTGCCGTTGAGACCAGCCTCCTCCCAAATCCGTATGGCTGGTTTCGACTTAAAGTTATGTTCACTTGGATGAGTCAAAAATACTTGAAGGTTTCCTAAGAGAGTGCACCTTTGGTAGTCTGAAAAGCCTTTTCCTGAGCCAAATTACAGCTCCCAGGAATGATGCTTCGATCGATTCTCAGAGGTTCTGTGATTGTCATGAGGTTGAGTATAAATCAGCCACAGTAAGTGATGATTCAAAGGAACATCATCACTTACAAGCTGTTGGTTTGTGATGGTAATGCCTTTACGTCAGCAACCTTCATGGGATCTGGTGCAACTTCGTGATCAGAGAACTTGTAACTAAAAAAAGCTAATGTCAGTACTCAGGAAGTTACTTTTTTTCATTTAAAGTGATACCACTATCGCTCATGTGCTGGAGAAAGTTCCAGAGACAAATATGATACTCACATTGACGTCCCCTACTGAACTTGACAATACCTCTTGCATTGTGTTTTTTGGAGACCTCGTGTGCGCTAGAAATAACAAAGCATTGCCTTTGTAACGGCGGAAGCAGGGGTGAGTTCAGAAGGTGATTATGTATCGCTATTGTGGGTCTAGAAGCAGTTGATGGTATCTGGCATTCAAGCCAATTTTCGAGAACCCCTTTGACCTGTTGACTTCTGTCTCAGGATTATCTAGGGCTGGGCTCAGGTGTTGCTCTCATTTGATGGCAGCGTTCGATAACCTCATCTCAATGCAGATTTTCACCTCGTCTAGTTATTGTTGTTTGCAAGTTAAAGGATGGGTGAGAACCATGGGATGAGTCCTTTGACCTTTTCAATTATATTGACCTCTTCTGCCTCTACCCTGGGTCGAAGATGAAAAGACACTCTCAGAATACCGGAGGGAAGCAGGCTGAACCGACTAGTCAAAATGCAGTTAAACTAGATTATCTGTAAGGCAGTCAATGTCCTTGAAAAGCTGTGAGAAGTCCACCAACCGGTCTGCAAGGTTGTTTGTGTGTACACTGTTAACAAGATGGATCAACTGCAACAGTTAAGCTATACGGCTGCTGAGTTGGGTTCCTTTATCATCACATGTGACAAACACTTTGCTACTGATTGACTTACATGAGCTAGTTCTGCTCTGAAGACATAGCAGAGGACTAGAGACATCTTGTTGTTATATGCAAACATTTGAATATTAGTTGGTTTGAGAGTTGGTTGTGGTATGAGATGATTGCATTGAGGCTTAGCTATACATTGATAGATGCTCCTGTGTCAGTCAACGCGCGGCTTGTCTGCCTGCCCAGTTGGATCTGACATCTCAGAGGTGGTTACTCACCCTTTTTTAGTTGTTCCATGGTACAGGTCACATGTACTTTGTCATCTTCAGGATCCTCATTAACCATGCCCTCACTGGAGGCATGATGGGGTGTGGCGTTGACCGCATTGACTTTTTTCTTGGTTGCGGTTTTACCACTGCCTGTTCACCTGCACACTCAAGCCAAGTGGTTGGTTTCCTCACAAGCACCACACTGCTTCCCTTTTGCTGGGCAATCGTCTGAGCAGGGAAAAATGCCTACACATAGTCCACAGGTTCTGCTCCTCATTCCAATTTTGGGTGACTTAGCAACCGCTCTTTCTTTGGTAACCAAGCTGACAGGTTCTTCTTTGATTAGTTTCATAAGCAGTATTTCCATATGAGACACTCAGGCGCTGAGGAGTTCAGACAACGACCCATTGTTAAAATGTCCAGAAGTGACTTTACAGGTTCACGCAGAATCTGCCGCCTTGTTTCATAGATGTACATCCCTGTTTCAACCGTCAGCAAACTTCACCCGCCTCCTCACCTAGGGTATTCGCTCTGGCCAGCTCTTTAAGGCAAGGGTGGAACTCGTCAACAAACTAATTCGCTTTTTGTTTTGCTCGCCTTGGGGGGAAAAACATTAGTAGTCTGTACTGGCAAGAGAAGCAAAATAGGTGTTAAAGACCTTGGCAAGGGTAGCATATGTGAATGGTGGACCAACCTCTCCTACAGTGCAGGAAAGTTTGTAGATGCCTTCACAGGCTAGGTGAAGCAGCATGTCTCTTCTGTGGTCTTTGGGAATTGTTGTTGCATCTAAGTAAGTTTCAAGACAATCTATCCATATCTTTCAACTTGATGACTCCGAAGATGGTGGCGTGGGCCCAACTGTTCAAAAAGGCGCACAGCAGGAATGCATCATGTGCAGTTGACCAGCTGAAATAGCGCAATTGAGCAGCGATATATATTACTTCAGACTCAGGTCAGACTTTTCTTTAGTGTCTTCTTATTTACAATGAGGCACTCTGAGTGAAACAAAGAACTGTCTTTCTTGTTTCTTCTTGTTTTTGGCAGACAGTTTTGTTTTAGCATCTGCTTTGTTAGATCATGTATTTGCCTATACTCCTACAGCGCAAATAGTGTTCTGTATGTTGTTGCTTCTCAATTTCATTCATGCTGCTTGAAAACATGCCACTACTGCTACCTTGTGGTAATTGGCTGTTACTGCAGAGGGTTGGGTGGACTTTCCTCTTAACCGGAGAGTGCTGGATGACAGGAGCAGGAGGCAGGCTAGAACGCAAGGCAACTCATGAACTTGCCTTACAGTTGGGCTTAGGATGTACACAGTCGCTGCATCCGCCACTCAAAAACTCTGCGGATGCCGACTGGAATGGGTGCATTGATTCGAGCCGCAGCGTGCAGGTAAATATTGGCATTTGTGAGTGCAGATGCCTTTTGTTCGGGTAGACAGGTTGGTGTCAGAGACAGAGAGGAGGAAGCACTGGTCCATCCAGTATTTCCATGGTAGAGGTGTGGCTCACAGATAACCAGACCTCCAGGGCAGGCTACCAAGCTCCACACACCGAGATAGGTTCAGACACATTGGAAGGGGGCAGAATAGAGCACTCTGGGATAGCTAGATGCCCAACATCGCAGGAAGTTGACATCAGAGGGCGGGCTATTGACCTCGACCTCCCTCAAAGGCACTTTCTAGGCAGTTTGTTTGTTAGGTGGGTGAATAATAGTTAAAACAGGATGTAGTAAAGTGGATAATTATATGATGTGGTTGTGAGACTTCACCATGAAATGTCACAATCTTGATCAGGTCCAGTTAGGTTTCTTTAATGAAATCCTGAACTCAGTCATGGGTAGTTGTGGCACAGAGCAGTCAGACTTAAGCAAAGGAACAAGTGTAAAGCACTTAAAAGTACAAAAATGTTCAATAAGTAAGGAACACAACACAATAAAAATCTGACACCAATTCACAAAAATAGAGTATATTTTTTATCTTAAAACAGACACCAAAAATCTATAGAGTGAAAGATATTTCTAAAGATAAGTAAATCAATGTAGTTCAATCTAGGGAAATTCAATAAACCGTTGGAAGGTGTTTAGCATTTTTAGCCAACTGGCTAGTACGGATACTTCTTTTCACTTGGACGGGCCCCAATGGGTTGGGGCCAGTCACAGGGACCACTGGGGTCCAGGAAGAGAGTTAACCTGTCAGGTCCAGCAGTCGCAGGGTCTTTTCTGAATTTTTACACTGTACTGCGGGCCAGTCAAGAAGTGGTCCTGATACTGGGAATGCAGGATACAGAGGATGCTAGGATGCTGAAGAGATGTGATGAGCATTACTGGGGCACCCTGGTATCCACGAGCTTCAGGGGTCGCCTTAGGACTTGCTCTCCCACGATGCCGCAGGGGAGTCCAGGGCAGGTCCAGTCGCAACTGGTCTCAGTTACAGAGGTTCCTTGCAGGCAAGTAAATCTTTTTCTTTGGGGGGGGAGAGTCCACTTTAACCTCGGCTTTTGGTCCATTAGACTTGGGGGACACCTTGGAAAGGTCAGGACTCAGTCTCCCAACAGGCACCTTGGTGTCCAGCAGCGGTCAGGTGTTCCTGTGCAGCTGGGCTCTCGAAGAGTGCAAGGTTCCTTATCTTTTGGTGGTCCTGAAGCTTAACAGGAAGCTAGCCATCTAGCTCTTGGAGTTACTTCTTTCTTCCTGGAAGAAGTGGAGCTCTTTTCCACGAGTGGGCTTAGCAGGCAAACTCCCCTACATTGGCCCCTCAGGTTCAGTCCAGTCTTTGGTGCAGAGTCTAATTGTTGGGTCCAGGGAGCAGCAGGGCAGTCCTTCTTCGGCTTTCTTTCCAGTGCAGTAGCCCTCTGAGGGCTAAGTGTGTGGGATGCCACTTTTATGCCATCTTCATGTTTGTTGGAGGGGAGATCTCACTAGCCAATGGGACATTATTAGTTCCCACATGGCAGTCCCTCCCAGTATAATGTGCCCAGTGTACCCATCATAATGAGCCACTCTTCCTGTAAAACTGGTTCTGCAACAGGCTTTCCCCCTCTGGAGGAGATGCAGCCTGTCTGCCTATACAAAGGAGTGGGCAGGTGAAGGTGTGATCACCATTTGCTTCCCTGAGGCGATAATCTCTTTGAAACTGGGCCACTTATGGCTACGGCCCCGTAGGCTTCCTGCTGGAGGAGGTCACACCTCATCCCTCCAGCAATTCTCTTTGTTCCCTGTTCCTGGGAGAGCTTCACATTTCCCAGCAAAGGGGGTGTGGGGGTGAGTGTAGGGGGGGGGGGGGATGAGTGGTTGTTTGCTGTTTCAGGCTAAACTCAAAAGGAACATGTCCTTCTTTTTTAATATTAAGCACTCTGCCTGGTGGGACACCAAGGGGTAGGTTGCTAATAATAAAAAGGCAGGATTTTACCTGAAAAAATGGTTTATTTTGGCATGTCAAGTTGACAGTTTTAAAACTGCCTTACTAAACTGCATTGCGAGGCCTATAATCACATTTTCACCCTGTCACTGTAGTGGTGGAACAATTAAGCACTGCAGTCCACTAGTGACATTTAACTTACTAGCCCTATTGTACCATATACTAGGGATGTATAGGTAAGATAAGTAAGCCAATCGGGTATTGCCCAATTGTGCACTACTTTGAGGGGTCATAGCACCCGGGCTGGAGAAAAAAGTAAGCACCTAGGTCATCAAAAAGTAGGAGTGAACCTGCGAAAAGCCATTTCTCTACACAAGGTGACCAAATCTGGGTGAGTTCAGAGAAATGCTATGCGTCGTGCATGTTGCAAAAGGCTATCCCCATTATCACTTCATGGTGAAAGAAATTTGTGTAAGGTGTAGCTTGTTGAATTACTTCCGGTCCACAGAGTGCTTCGGCTGCTTTGTTTAGAATTTACTAAAGGACTATAACCCACAAACTTAAAAAACACTAAACCCTTTAGATTATGAACGAAAATGATGCAGCTACCCATTTTTAAATTGGTGTGGTGCATAAAATGCAGAAATGCTTTTTTTTAAAACTTTATTTTCATTTTGAACAACCATACAGAAGACAATGGCATACAAATCACTGGCAAGGCATGCACTGAACAAGTGCAGGCAGCACAGGTGGCATGATCACAGAGTGGACATTCAGGGGTGCAGTTGTATATATGTGGAGCAAATCACAGCAAGGACAAGCACTTTCCCCAGAACAGTGTTCACAGTGCTGTTCGCATCAACCCGAGGGTGCCTAATACACTTTCTTCTGCAATCTCCTTGAGGCGGGGGTCTAACCAACTGAGTTCCCCAAATCCCCCACACCGTGCTTCACCACTGATTAGTACATACACTGACTCACTGAGCAGCTCTGGGGGTCTACACCGCATACTGCGAGCCAGTTCCCTTCATTGCCGCGTCACCCTCACTCATGCTGTCAAACTCAGCATTCTCTGACCGAGCCAGGAAAGCCTGATAGGGTTCCCAAATATCCTTAGGGTGGTTACGGGCACATGATGTCCTATTGCATCTGCTAACAATATTGGAGTTGGTAATCAAACTCTATTTCCTCTCTAGTACTTGAGCTTTTTTGTGTTGAACTGAAGAAAAAACACCAAGCATACAAAGAAGGGCCTGGTGCAAAATGTTTTTACCAGGCACCGTAAAGTTCCTGCATCTCCCACTTTGTGATGTGATTTTGGGTGTTAGCAAACGGTTTGGCTCTTTTCGGGCAAAATGCTGTGACCACAATTTGGTACCAAAGTACTAGGATCATGGCGGAAGACAGCCTCTAAAGGAAAGGATTTGGAACAGAAATAATTGAACTTTGGGGACTTTGTGCAACCCTAGAATGCCCAGAGTCTGTTCGGTGGTGTTACAAGCAAGACGTATGTCTTTGTGCTACAATACTCACTTTACCCCTCTTGATTGGTTATTTCAACATCAGGCAACCCTAATTCTTTTAAGTGTGTGCTTTCCCACCTAGAGCTACTCTCACTTGTGCCTGGTGAAGTTACCTCCCTAAAGATCAGTCGAAGGGCCCAGAATGGGCAAACAACCTTCACTCAATTACCAGCAGAGTATACAGAAACAGGTGCTGCCTCTAGTCCTGAAACACTCCTACCTAGACGTTGTGGGTGAATGGCATTCTGAACACTCATGCTGACAACAGTTCATGTCAATACATGAAGCCTTCTATTCACTCACACAATTAACGCGTGACCCCAAACCATACGATAAAGTCTTGCTGACTCGGAACTTATGTCTACTCACACACTTTCATGTCTTGTCCACTCACACCTCCTGAAACTAAATAACCAGGTACAATTCCCCTACAGTGTCCAACCCTCTGTCAATTATATCGACCTATAAGTAACTTCTCATACAAATGTCTACTACAGCAGACCTAGGTGCATTCGCATCAAGTCATGCCCAATCCTAGAGTAGAAGATCCCATCACCAACACCTTACCCTGAAGAACGGAGCTAGGGCCTCTCAATTAATCATAGCAATCCACATCCATTTCTGAGGGAAAAGATGCATTTGACCATTTGCAGACCTACGCTAACTACAGACAAATGCGCACCCACTGACCTCGGCTGCGTTAGAAGTTTGCTTTCACTGTTTCATTTTGGGATCAGATAAAATGACAACAATCACTCATGAAATAAAATACTATGGAGAGTTCCCTTCAGAGAATAATTATGTAGAAATGTTGTCTGCGGCCCACGCAGATGGTATGGGGTAAGAAGCGCCATCGGAAATGGGGACAGTCAAGCCCCTCAAGTGAAGTGGATTATTATTAAAATTCCATTGAACAAATCTGCTTCCTAAAAGAGGAACAGTTTTCTTATTAAATAGGCATTTTTATAAGCCTGCAGAGGCAATTTCTGCTGCACTGATGTGAGCAGATTCCGTACCCTGTTAATGGTCTGAGAAAACACGATTCCATTGACCATATATGCACTAAAACCTTTTGGAAACCTTGTTATGGGCAAATTATCACATGGACAGTTTTTAATTGTCTCAAGGTTACTTGCCAAGTTGCTAAAATCTTGTTCGAGGTCCTTGTATATTTCACCCGATGTTTTCTTTTTTGGGTCGAGCCTAGCGCAGCGCGCATGCGATGCTCTAGGAGAGGGCCTCTTGGAAACACTCCAGACTTTCGCTAAAACTCGTGCGTGTGGCTTTTTTTTCCCCACACATTCTATTGGCCTTTGCGTGTGGCTTTCAAAAATTAAAGCACGTAATTGGCCAAAGGCGGGTGCATGTCCCACCTTTTCTGTAAATGTTCACTCCCACGGCCTACAGCTGTCGGGAGCGAGCAGCGGCGCGCAGGGTGCCATCTGTTGTGGATCAGGTTACTTTCCCTCGGACATGTCGCTGTCACTTTCGCGGCGGCGCGGCCGCACTTGTTTAAAAACCTGTTTTATTTAGTCTTTCATCAATATGGTGAACATTCGAACACCACAATTAACCCCACACTGTACAGTTTAAGAGACCTGCTTTTTTGGGGCACTGGCTGGGTACAAACGCATATGTGGACACTCTTTGATTTAAACTTAAATAAAGGCACGTTGTTGACTTTTGTCCACTCGTGCTGGTCTGACAAGAACTCCTGCACCTGATGCACTTGGCACGACAAAGTACGCCTTCGCTCGAGCCGCCCATGGGGTCCTCTCTTGGGTGATGCGTGCAGTTTGTCCTGCAAGGGGTGGCTCACACTGCTGCGTGCTCCCGCACATTTTTTGGCGAGGGGTTGTAAAGCGCTGCTGCAGATGTGGTCTTTGCGCTACAGGCAGGGAATATAGGCCCGCATGCCCTGGTTTGGAAATAAAACTGTTATGACTGGGCCGCAGCTGGCCTTCCACACCACTGGGCTCCGGTGCCACTGCACCTGTTGATCTTTTTATAACTGCGCACACGCACGATTAATACAGAATTTTGGCTGTATGATCTTTATTGTAAGACAGTAGGCTGTTCATTTTACCACTGTTACGTGATTCGTAATCCGAGGCCAGCCTGTAGCCTACCCAAGGCAGCATGAATCGCGCGAGGGTGTCACAAAAAGGCCGGGTTTGCGGAGTAGCTCGCAGGCATGCCACGGCGGTGCAGGGCCCTTGGGCTCGGTCCCTAGTGCCCCGAGAGTAAAGGCAGCCCCTGATGGACAGGTGCATTCTCTGCAGTAATCGGCTTGTTCATATGGGGGTGACCTTCTGACCCAGCGGGGGCGCAGTGAGCCGTGCAGCCGAGCATTATCGCCACCAGGTCGATTGTAATAACTGCAGGAGCGCGGAGCCGTCCGGGGACTGTGCAGTGTGTGTGACTGACTGCCTTCCCCCTCTTCTTGCTGTTTGTGTGTGTCCTTGTTTCCCTGCCCCTCTGTGCCGCTATGACTCTACGTATGGCCCCTGTGCTTTTTTGGGGCAGGATGTCTGTAGTTCTAGTCTCATGTGAGTTTCTCTATGTCCATTTCCTGCTGTCTGTTTCTCTGCATGTTTCGCTTTGTTTGCATTGTATCTGATGTGTGGTGTTGGTCTGCGCCATTTCTGCCTTTGTGTCTGCGACTGTGCCCGTTTTTCTGCCCTTGCCTCGTACCTCCTGTGGTTATCTGTGTGCTGCATGTCCACGCCTGTGCCCCCTCCATACATTGTTTGTCTTTGCCCTGTACCTGCTGTGTGCTCTTTTGGTGTGCCTGGTGTTTTGTTTGTCTGCGCCTGGGTCGTTCCTCTGACTTTGCCCAGTATCTGCGGTTTTTGGGGCCACGTTTTTGTGTGTGACTGTAGCCTGTGTGTGCGCTTTGTATTTGTATTGCGTGTTTGCCTGAGGCCTTAGACCACTGGTGAATAAGCCCCCCCCCACACTAAGGAGCTGCATGGGCCCCTCCCCCACGATTGAGGTCTTTTCATGTCACTGAGTTTCACAAGTGTTCAGCGAGGATTCAACATTACTTGATGTGACACAGAAATCCGGTTGCCCTACACTCTGTTAATTGGAGTTTCGGTATTCTTTACCGTGGGCCATTTTTTGATCCTTTCTAAAAGTTGTGGGCATTTTTAAGTGGAATCAGCAGCCAATAATTTTGAAAATAGAGCTCGGAGTACAGGGGCAAATGGGGCCTCGAAGGAGCCAGGGCAGAGTGATTCCTCTGAAGGGATGTAGATGTATTTCTGTGTCATTTATGTGTGTACGTGTGCTTGCTGTTGTTTCTGTTCCAGTGCACGCTTGAATGTGCGTTTCAGTGGTGTCAGGTGTTTGTCTGTTACTGTGTTTTGTATGTGCATGTCAGGGCACAAGTCCTAAACAAGCATTTGCAATGCAATAGGCATTGCATTTACGCTGAAGTTTAAGCTATTGGCATTGTAAATGACAATGCCTTTTATTTATGTTTTAAAAACGAAAACAAAACTAAAGGCATTGCCATTTGTAATGTCAATAGCTCAAACTTCGCGTAAATGCGAGACCTATTGCATTGCAAATGCTTGTTTGTAATTTTCCTCTACCCACTTCCTTGTTCACTTCCCAGGAACAAGTATATTGTTTTTCAGATACACTGTGTAAGATGATGGGCAAGGCTATCAGAGGATTCTCGGCATATCAGCGTCTTCTTGTTACCTCTTTAATAAGAGCTTGAGAAGCACTGCCATTAAAATTAGAATATGGCCCTACAGTAAAACATTATAATAAAATAATCGTATTAGCATAACTTTTAAATCCCAAAACGTTCCTCAAACGATACGACGATTGCCAACCATATTGCAGGCATTAGTTAGTCAGTTAGTATCAATTTTAGAGACTGGGGCATTGTGTACTAATTCTAGGAATATTGGACTTATGTCTGTCATTAAACACATTAGTGGTTTTAGTCTACTGAGGATTATCAAGTTAGAACCGTCGACGTAGAGAGTACAAATATTCCCTGTGTTACTGTACGCTATTTATGAGGGCATGTCCGATACTTGCTTCTCTCTGCAATTTCCCTCGCTAATAAGAGAAAACAAAAATCATTAAAAAATAATTTTAAAAGCATCATGTTAATCCAACTATAAAAATACTGCAACAAAAAATACTGAACCAAAAATAATCCAACCGGGATGATTACAAAAAACCCATTCAGGCCGAACATACATGAACTCTTCAGACCACTCAGATCAAACAAACTCAGTCTTGCTGCTGTGCAACCTCTCTGATGTTTGCTAACCACTCACACCAACCTTGAGGCACCGCATGCTTGTAACCTTCACACAGACCAGAGGCAAAATAATTAAAATGCCTTTGATCACTCACATCAACTCGCACCTGATTCTAAAGTAGAACTTGTGGGCTGCTTTCCATGTTCTTAGATCAGCTTATACTCAAATTCTTACATACTACGTGCAAGAGATTATCTAATTACTCTGACCAGCCAGCACTCAACAAGTACAAGGCTTGTATAAGCACTCTGATTCCCTGTACTTAATCCTGAAGCACAGGTATAGAACAGTGGCGTAACGAAACTCGATGGGGCCCCCCTGCAAAGTACATGGAGGGCCCCCCTTCCGGCTCAATCAGGAGCTCTCAGGCCAGCATACTTTGCTGAGGGGGCCCCCTGGAGCTCGGGCCCCCCAGCACTGCGGGGTCTGCGGGGGCCTTTGTTACGCCCCTGGTATAGAATCTAATAACCACTCATGCCAAACCACAAAAGTACACAACGTATTAGGCCTATTGACTACTCACTAAACACACACCCAACGTATTAGGCCTCTTGACTACTCACTAAACACACACCCAACGGAAGGAACAACAAGTAACCATCTACATCAACCAACCGCCCTCCCGACGTATACATGCATCAAGGCACTTGAGATTACCCAAAAGCCAATATCCATCACCAATAAGTGTTTCTAACTGCTCAAGACTGAGGCTTACAGTGCTCCTTACTACATCATCTACCCAAACCAAGACTTTTGATAAATCTCTGTCTTCTGGCGAGTCCTGCAGCCCTCACTCATGCTTGATATGCAACATGAACGGCCTTCCAACAGCTCACAAGAATCTACACTCTAATTCGGAGGTACATCTAATATGAATTCTAATAGCTAGTAATAATGCACATCTAACCCAATTTCCATGAGGCCGTCTCACAGTACCTTATCCAAAGCCCTCCTAAACAGACACCAACTACACACTGCGTTGGAGTACATGTCTGAGTCTGTTTAACCATGGTAACTCTCACCCAATTTAGCAATGCAGTGATGTACTATATTTTGCTAACTGCCCAAACCTAAGGAACAATACTCTGTGGTTTTGTACTTGCCATTGTGCACTAATTCAGGTTGATGAAATGTATGTAGTTCACTTTACAAGCATAACTATCTCTGTTGAGACAAGAGTTAACTGTATGCAAGCGCGGACACCTGTAATATCACAACAACTGATACTGACTCTGAGGTACATCATCATCCCAGTGGTTGATTTATCAAGTTTTTTGTTGACTGATACCAACTGGCACACGATTGTGTGGTTAAACATTCAATGATCTGGGAAGCAACGCGTCCCTTCACAAGTATGAGACTCATACAAGTTAACTTTAAGTGGTTATGTGGATCTTTGGCATTAAAATAGTATACTTTATAAAAAGACAGTAACCGAAATAAAAGGTTCAAAACTGATATTTTAGCAGATGGTGTTATCAAGGCTTCTCATGTATGCACACTAAAATGAGCTGGACAAAGCCACACCTAGCAGGGCATTTTGCTAGAACACGATAGTGATAAATTAATAAAATTACCCGACAAAGCAGAGACGTCCTCTGCATTAAATGCCCCACAGAAAAGATCCTCTCGATCTCGCCAACTTTCTGTGGAAAGGAGGAGGGTGGAGAGACGAGACTAGCAGTGTTCATGTTGTTTGTGTCGCCGCCATGTTGAGTTCTCAGTGTGGAAGGATAAAGATTTACCTAAGTGACTCATGGACAGAATGTGGAATCCTAAGGCTAAAACACATTTGTGAAATAATTTGAAGTCTAGGAAGGTTTGGTGTTCTATATTTTGGAAGGCTGTCACTGGAGGACTGGAAGGACAGGAAGCGGTCAGAAAAAGCCCAAAAGTGCAGCAACTGGCCCGCAGTAGCGACTAAACTACAGTGTCCACTGAAGTACGAGAATTGTAGCTACCCTGCCAGGTTCAATGCTTCCCAGACTCACCGTATGAAATGTTTTCTGGGCCCAAATCAAAGAAAAGAAGCAGCTTCTCGTTTTGTTCTTTTTTTCCAGCGAACTGAGCACCAGGAAATAGGCGTTGCCTGCTGACAGGCTTCATGAGAATGAGGCACTGCAGGGCGGAGGAGCTTACAGAAATGCTGGCAGACACTTTACTGCCCAGGAACTATGCCAAGACCTTCGGGTTCTGCATCTGCACACCCTTTTCTGATGAAATCTCATAACAAGGTCAGAGCCAAAGCACTGACACTGAAAAAAACCAGGTCTAGTGTCAAACCCAAAAGCATACTCATTAAAATTGTGAATGCCAATAGTTTTGCAGCAGCCAATTTCATTTCCACCTTTTCTCTCAAACATTCAAAGCACACCTTTCTCCGAACTTCCTTCCTACTACCCAGATACTGCAGATCACCATTCCCACTCCTTCGATAGCCTTTTGCTACTTGCGTATGCCCTCCCTCTGCAGTTCCATTCTCCCTCCCATGATTTCCTCTAGTCTTATCCAGCAATCTAATTTGATTTATCCAGCAATCTAATTTGATTTGACTTCTGTCTTTATTTTCTACAAAGCAAACTCATTCCCTTTTACCCCTCCTTTATCAACCCTCCTTCCACCTCTTCCACTGGTATTTTCTCATTGCACCTTCCTTCAATATACTCCCAATCCCTTTCAGCCCTATTCGTTGCACCCTACGCTGACCTCTCTTTGTCCACTTCTTTCTGTCTGTTACAGTCTCTCATCTCAAAATCATTCCTTCCTCTCTGGTCTCTTGAGTGTTCTTTTCCTCCTCTCTGACCTAGTCATCCTCTTCTTCCATCCCTCCAACACTGTCTGGGTTCACTGTCATTTTACCTCTTTTGCCTTCTCTTCGGAGCCCTATCTATGGTCTGCGACCACCCTTCTGTAGAATCAGACCCATCTGGCCCCTCTTCCTTAGCCTCCTCTCGCCCTATACTCTCAATCATATTTATTCTCTGCATTTTCCTCATCCCCTCCCTTACTTGCTCCCCACCCCACCTCTCGTTTCCTTGTCCTCCTATTTTTCATCCTACTCACTCGTGATGTAGGTCTAACATCAGTCAATGAGAGAACCTTTGCGAGGAAAGGATAGAAAGAGGGAAGCACAGTGAAATAGAAGACGAAGAATGTCTGCGCAAAAAAGGAAGGGAAACAAACCAGAAGGAGCACAGGCAGCGAACTCTACAGCCGCTCAGCTGGATGTGGCTACACGTCTGCCAAGCTCCACAAGCCAAGCTCGTGTGGCTGCCAAGTCCAAGAGCTGGCCAGGCTTTCCTTCCACAGTGTAACAAAGCATTCACCCATCTCTGATTAAACTCTGGCAGTAAACAAAGTGACAGGCTCCTCTTCTGCATATTAATCTGGACTGAAACGTAGAATGAGCGCACTCGCTCACGTCAGTGCCCCCACCACATCCTGTTAGGTAATGCGCAGATGGAAAAAAAAGGACCTTCAGATGTTGATGTCAACAGTTTAAAAAGGGCAGATCTAAGGGAAAAAACTCAACCATATGTACAGGTCACTTAGACCTGCAGTATAATGCAGTAATAAGACTGTAGTCGCAGGAGCAATCGCGACACAATCCAAATACGTTCTACGACTGCAACCGAAGGACATTGGCATGGATCCCAGATTGGGCTCACACGCTTTGAGCCTGGCAACAGTTTTACAAGCTCGTCGCTAACTTACCTCTCACTGTGCCAGGCTTTGCTTATGAGCCGAGAGCCTCACACTCAAGCATGACAGGAATTAAATGAGGGAGAGAAGCCCTCCAAGAGCAACGTGCAGAGCTGCTGTGGGCGAGGTGCTGGCAGGGTTCTGCTGAGCCTGCAGATCGCTCTGCTGCGGTCATGCAAGGGCTGTTTGCAGGACTGCCAGACAGATGAGAGAGAGACAGGGAGAGAGAGAGACTGGGACAGTGAAAGACAGAAAGAAACACAGGGCTTCTCCAGCACCGGGTACAAGCAAGCTTGTACCTCCCAGAGAAGTGCGTATTCGAAGTAGAAGAGGTGGTCATGGGCACACATTCACGTGGAAAGTGACAGCAAAGAACAATGTGCCGCAGCCACGATGAGAATACACTTCCTGTTAGTGTTCCTTGTTCTCACTTTTCTTTCGTTGCTCTCCTCTTTAAATCCGGCCAAATATGCCCCGCTCTTGTCTGTTTCTGCTTTACTTCTTACCAGTCTGCGCACGAGACGCTTAAGTTCGTTTCTCCCGGTCTATTCTTGTTTTTAGAACTCTGTACTCATTTTATTATTTTTTGCTCCACGTATCTATAACGTGAACTTTAACGGATTGTTTAAACACATATTCAGTTACAAGTCAAATGCATTTCCTCCTTACAGATGAATACAGCAGATTACCTACCATCTAACATTAAAAAGCAGGTTCTTTTCCTTCTACTGACAGACAGCTCCACACACCAAATCAAACTGCAGTATGCGATGGGAACTTCGGACAATTTGGAAAATCATCTGCAGACCAACACGCTTGGTCCAATGTCATGCCCAAGGCAGACTGTGTGCTCTAGAAATAACAGACACCAATACCTACACCGACAACAACTAGACACCAAATTCACTTACCACATGCAGAAGTCCTTCATATGAAAATGGAGACTGTAGTCAAGGAATAACTGTAAATAAAACCATCTCCTGTGCATTGTTCCTTTATTCATTTCATGTCCCGTGCAGCACACCAGAGGGGCGCTATATATAGCTGAAAAGAATGAAATAAATGGGCTTTTACCGCTTATTTTTCTTTTATTTAACGTGTACAACCTTCAGCTTCAAGTTGTGTCCCACTCGCTTTCCCTCTTGATGGAAGTAAAGTATGTATCGTCACATATATGCTGTCAAGAAACACACTAAAGCATATATGCAGATTAAAAATGTCTTGACTACTGAATAGTTAGGTTTGCAGACACATGAATTGTAATAAATTAAAACAAGAAGCAATGCAGAGGTATTTGTCACTGCACAGAGATTATGCAACTAAGCTAGATCATAAGAATGTAATAATCATTTAAATGAAACTTTGTGCGTGAAATAAAATAACGTTTACGGCCCAAATGTTGTGGACCAAGGACCTAGTTTAGACTAGTTTGGATGATGGCTACTCAATCACAAACGTGACGGATACCCCGTCTGCCTTATTACAGGTGCCGTACGATATAATGCACTTGTAATTCCGATCCACTTTACTACAGGTGCCGTAGGATATAATGCACTTGATGCACAAGTTACTAACTTGTGTAACGATATATCTGTAAGAGACAGTAGTTAGTGACAGATTCCTTACCTTAGAATATCCCCAGGCGTCAGGCTGGATCCGGAAAGTTTTTTGCGTAGCAGTACCCTTGCGCGTCGGTAGGCGGCGTCGTGCGGCTCCGCGTCCGTCGTGGGCGTCGTGATCGCCGGGATGACGTAGCGGGCAGTACTTAGGCGCCGCCCCTGCGCGCTGACGTCAGTTCTGTACACGACTTTCCGCGCCAGGAACGCAGAGCCATGCAAGAAGCTGACATAGGTGTCTGAAAAATACTAGGGCCCTGAAAGGGATGTCCTTAACCCTAGAAATCAGTTCGCAGAACGGGGAGGATGGGTGGGCGGTAGGAATCTGTCACTAACTACTGTCTCTTACAGATATATCGTTACACAAGTTAGTAACTTGTGCATCTGAAAGAGACACGTTAGTGACAGATTCCTTACCTTAGAATAGATACCCCAGCAATACCAACCCGGTGGTGGGTCTGCGAACAAAGATCAGACAAGGAAGTCCTGGAGGACAGAACGGCCAAAGAAGCCGTCCCTCCGGACCTGACTGTCAAGGCAGTAATGCTTTGTAAACGTGTGCAGCGAGGCCCACGTAGCTGCCTGACAGATAACCGGCAGCGGAACACCGCGGCCCAAGGCCGTGGTAGCAGCCATTGCCCTGGTGGAATGGGCACGCAGCCCAACAGGAGGCTCCCTTTTAGCCAAAGAATAGCAGGTCTTGATGCACAAAGTAACCCAGCGGGAGATAGTTCGTTTGTGCACCGCCCAACCTTTTTTGGCGCCCACGTAGCCAACAAAGAGCTGGTCATCCACCCGGAAGTGTTTTGTGCGGTCGATATAGAAGGAGAGCGCACGTTTTGGGTCCAGACGGTGGAGCCTCTCTTCCTCTCTGGAAGGATGCGGAGGCGGAAAGAAGGTGGGCAAAGTGATGGTCTGCCCAATGTGGAAAGCAGTAACCACCTTTGGCAAGAAGGACGGACGCGTCCGAAGAACAACCTTGTCTGGATGAACAGACAGAAAGGGAGGTTTACAAGATAGAGCCTGGAGCTCACTCACCCGCCGAGCGGAGGTGATGGCCACCAGAAAGGCTGTCTTCAGAGTCAGAAGACGAAGAGGACAGTTATGTAGAGGCTCAAAGGGAGCGCACATTAAAAAGGTAAGAACCAAGTTCAAGTCCCACTGAGGCATCACAAACGGAACAGGAGGGAAGAGGTGTGTAATGCCTTTTAAGAACCTGTTAACAACAGGGGACTTGAAAAGGGAGGGCTGATCAGGGAGCCTGAGGAAGGCCGAGATAGCACAAAGATAACCCTTGATGGTAACCAGGGCAGAACCCTGTTGGGCCAGAGAGAGAAGGAACAGAAGGACCTCAGAAAGAGGGGCAGAAAGGGGATTCACAGCCTTTGCTGTGCACCATGCCACAAATTTGTTCCAACTGCAGGCGTATACCACCTTAGTGGAGGGACGCCTGGCTGCCAGAATCACATCACAAACTTCGGGAGGCAAGTCGAAAGGAATCAACTGCCGCCGCTCAATCTCCACGCAAGCAGGTGGAGGCTGGACAGGTTCGGGTGGAGGACCGTCCCCTGCTGCTGCGACAGAAGATCCTCCCGAAGAGGCAGACGGATCGGGGGATCTACGCTCATATTGAGTAGCTCGGGATACCAAACTCTTCGAGCCCAGTCCGGAGCCACAAGAATGACTTGGGCCCGGTCGTGCCGAATCTTCTTCAACACTCTGGGTAGAAGTGGTATAGGCGGAAAGGCGTACAATAGACCGCAACTCCACTCGTGACGAAAAGCGTCGCCGAGCGAGTGCCGCCTTGGAAATTCCAACGCGCAGAACTGATGACATTGCGCGTTCTCTTCGGTGGCGAATAGATCTAACCAAGGCTCTCCCCACTGTAGAAAGAGTCCTTGCGCCACTTCCGAGTGAAGACGCCATTCGTGATCCATCATGCACCTGCGGCTGAGTTCGTCCGCCCCTGGCGTTCAGGGAACCTGCCAGGTGTTGAACCATCAGGAACATGCCCTGATGTTCCAGCCATGTCCAGAGGCGCAGAGCCTCCTGACAAAGGGTCCACGACCCGACCCCGCCCTGTTTGTTGCAGTACCACATGGCGGTGGTGTTGTCTGTGAACACCTGCACTACCTTCCCTTTGACAGAGGGAAGGAATGCCTTGAGTGCAAGTCGGATCGCCCGGAGCTCCAGAAGGTTGATATGGAGCCGGGACTCCGCCGGAGACCAGAGGCCTCTGATCTCCGCCTCTCCCATGTGACCGCCCCATCCCAGAAGGGACGCGTCCGTCACAACTGTGTGCTCTGGCTGGGGAAGGGAGAGGGATCTGCCCATGACCCATTGCCGGTTCGAGAGCCACCACTGCAACTGTTTTGCAGTCCCCTCCGAGATCTGGACGTGATCGGACAGGTTGCCCTGGTGCTGCGCTCACTGGAACTTCAGGTCCCACTGCAGAGCCCGCATATGCCATCTGGCATAATTGACCAGCAGGATGCAGGAGGCCATGAGGCCCAGCAGCCTCAGGGTCATCCGTACCGAAACCCAGGATAAAGGCTGAAAGATCGGAATCATAGCCTGAATATCCCGGACTCGCCGTTTGGGAGGATAGGCCCGAAACTGCGTCGTGTCCAGAACTGCTCCGATGAAAAGGAGCTGTGGAGAGGGAATCAGATGCGACTTCGGCACATTGATGGAGAACCCCAGCGAGTGCAGGAGTTCGGCCGTAGTCTGGAGGTGGGAGACGACTGCCTGGGACGAGCCCGCCTTCAGCAGCCAGTCGTCGAGGTAGGGGAAGACTGAAACCCCTGCCCGGCGCAGATGAGCTGCGACCACCGCCAACACTTTCGTGAACACCCGAGGGGCACTGGTAAGGCCAAAGGGGAGCACGGTGAACTGAAAATGCTCGGGGCCTACCGTGAACCAAAGGTAACGCCGGTGGGCCGGCAGGACGGGGATGTGGAAATATGCGTCCTGCAAGTCCAACGCTACCAACCAGTCTCCAGGGTCGAGGGCAGTCAAGACCTGAGCTAGGGTGAGCATCTTGAACTTCTCCTTCCGGAGGAATCGATTGACGTTCCGGAGGTCCAAGATAGGACGCATGTCCTCCTTGTCCTTTTTGGGCACCAGGAAGTAGTGGGAGTAGCAACCAAGCCCTACTTCTGGGGTCGGAACATGCTCGATGGCCCTCTTGGCCAAGAGGGCCGTGACTTCCTTCTGCAGAAGTACCAGGTGATCCCCTGACATGCGGTGGAATTGAGGTGGCATGGCTGGGGGGGTGGACTCGAAGGGGAGGGAGTAGCCCCTTCGGACAATGTCCAAGACCCACCTGTCCGAGGTGATGGTTCGCCAGTGGGGAAGGTGATGGCGGACCCTGCCCCCTACCGGCGTACTGTGCACCTGAAAGGAGAGACTAGGAGGGTTTGGAGGCCGCGGACGGGTTGGAGGTGGTGGCCTGACCCGCACGCTGGTTGCCCGATCCGCCACGGCGGAATCCACGTCCTCGGCCACGCGAAGACGCCTGCTGCGCGGGCCGGTGGCTGGGTTGCTGACGTGAAGGGGCGCCCCTACCGTGGCCACGATAGGGGCGAAAAGCAGAAGTCAGCGGAGGGAGTGTAGCAGAAAGGCCCAGGGACTTTGCAGTAGCCCGTGAGTCCTTAAAGCGCTCCAACGCATGGTCTGCTTTGGACCCAAAAAGACCGACTCCATCAAAGGGCATGTCCATGAGAGTATTCTGGACATCCCCTGAAAAACCAGTGGTTCTCAGCCAGGCGTGGCGTCGTAGCGCCACCGTCGTTGCAATAGACCTGCCCAGCGAGTCGGCGGTATCAAGGCCACATCGGATTGTGTATTTGGCCGCATCCCTTCCTTCCGCAATGGCGCGGGAAAGCAGTGTCTGGACCTCCTCAGAACACTGGGGCAAAACATTCGCCACCGAATCCCACAAGGAGTGGGTATATCGGCCCAAAAGGCAAGCGGTGTTGATGGACCGCAAGCCAGCACTGGAGGAAGAAAAACCCTTCTTCCCAAATTGATCCAGGCGTTTGGATTCCCTATCCGGAGGGGCGGTAGGGAAGGCGTTTTGGGAAGCAGAGGCTTGGACAACCAAGCTCTCAGGGGTGGGGTGGACAGAGAGAAACAGGGGGTCGCCCGGAGCTGGGCGATGGCGTCGGGACACGTTCCTATCCACAGGAGCCCCTGTGTTGGGCTTGGACTAGGCGCCCAAAGAACGTCAGTGAGGGCGTCGTTAAACGGCAGCACAGTCTCCGTAGAGGAGGCTGCCGGCTGGAAGCACCTCTGTCAAGAGATTAGTCTTGACCGCCACAGTAGGGAGTTGGAGATGTAAGGCTCCAGCCGCCTCACGCAACACCGTTGCAAAATTGGCTCCCTCCTCCTTAGCCACGGGAGGAGACAGCATGCCAGTGTCAGGGGAAGTGTCTAGACCACTGGCATCCCCTAGACCCTCTGTCCAGTCCTCATCGTACTGACACTGTTGTGTCAGAGGGTCATCAGACCCCTCCCAGTCCTCCTGGTCCTCCTCAGGTTCAAAATAAGGGGGAGGAGGGACATTTGGGACCCAAGGTCTCATCGGCGTCGAGCGACGTCGGTCCGGGTCCATGTCCGGAGCCGGAAGGAACTGGGGGACGACGCCGCCCGGAGCCCCAGGCGGCGTCGAGAACGGCACCGGAGACATCGGCGCCGGCGGAGGTGTCGTTAGGTCGACCGGCGTCGATGGGGGTTGCGGAGCCGGGATCGAAGCCGGAGCCGGGATCGAGGCTGGAGGCACGTGCGACGCCGGGGCCGGAGCCGTCGGCGACGCCAGAGCAATCCCATCAGGGCCCGCGGGGCCCGAAGGAGCACCGGAGGGACCTTGAGGCCCGAAGAGGCGGGCCATGGCCGACAGGAATTCCTGCACTTGGGCCGGATCCGCCCCCGAACCCGGGAAGGACGGGTATTGCGGGGGCAACTCCACAGGCATGTCCGGGGCCGCGGGGACGGTGCCGGGAGGGGCCTCAGCCGAGTCGCGAGACCGGCGAGGCGAAGTCCTAGAGCGACGATGCTTTTTGGACTTTTTGTGTTTTGACTTACCGGACGAAGAAGACTTCGATGCCGACGACCGGTGTGGACTCCGCGATCGACCCCTGGACCTCTCACGCGACCGGGGCTTCCGCGGAGCCGAATGCCGGGCCTCGAGGAGCTTTCGAGACCGCTCTCGCAAAGCTTTCGGGTTGAGGGCCTGGCAGTCGGTACAAGACTCCGTGTCGTGGCCTCGGCCGAGGCAGAAGAGACACTCCCAATGCGGGTCTGTGACGGACATCATCCGAGCACAGGCGCCGCAACGTTTAAACCCGGGCATCCCTACGACACCTTGAAGTCGATTGAGAAAAACAGTGAAAAATTCACCAAAAAGTTTGGTCAAAAATGACCAGGGCACTGCTCTTCCCGGATCTGCGCTTGCTGGCGCGGAAAAAGAAGAACTGACGTCAGCGCGCAGGGGCGGCGCCTAAGTACTGCCCGCGACGTCATCCCGGCGATCACGACGCCGACGACGGACGCGGAGCCGCACGACGCCGCCTACCGACGCGCAAGGGTACTGCTACGCAAAAAACTTTCCGGATCCAGCCTGACGCCTGGGGATATTCTAAGGTAAGGAATCTGTCACTAACGTGTCTCTTTCAGATATTCCTGTCCACTTACTACAGGTGCCGTAGGATATAATGCACTTGTAATAGGGAGAAAGGATATCGGAACGGTGTGTGAGGGAGTAACCCGTCCGCCAACCTCTGACTCAGGCCATAGGCTACGGTTACAAGCACAAGGTGCTTTTGAGGGATACGCTGATTTGACGGTCGTCATAGCGTTAGTAAGTCACCAACTTCCACCAAACGTATGAGCACCATCAATTAGGAACATTTCTGTAGTCTTAACACATTTAAACATTGCTACAAAATTATGAGTTTTGGGGGTATTTTAATTTAGCCTAAGCATTTTAGAAAACTGTTAGGAGGAAAGGATTATGTAGAGCACTTTAAAGATGATGTTCTTTTGGAAATGTGCTGCAACAGTGTTAAAATATATAGTACAGAAATAAAAGTCACTTGACACCTCTGTTTTTTGAGTATTTTTTTTTAATAAACATGGATCGATTTACACAAAATCAAAAAAAAGATTTCAAGTTGGAGAAAGTGGAACAAGTTTGGCATCAATCAATCCAGTGATTTTTGCATTGGGTGTGAATAAAAATTCTAAGGAAAGTTATGAAATTCAGCTTTTCGGAACCTCTAGCCACCATAAGTATTCTCCTTCTTGACTATTCTGCTGGAATTATCCACGGTATCAGCCACATAGCAGCTTTGCACATATCCAATAGAATAACAAAGCATATAATCTTACGGCGGGCGCCATCGCTTCCTATCACCCTTACATAAGACTGGTTATCACAAAAATGAAAGAAGAACAAGATCCAGCCGGAGAAGCCTTGATCTCTAAAGATGCCCCCAGGGGCTTGATCAAAAGAAAGAGCAAGTGATTGGGTATTCCTGCAGTCTTTGCGATTCAAGAAGCTACAAAGCTCACTTGGATCAAAAGTGTGCCGCTATATTTCTGCTGCAATTGGGAAACAGTGAAAGAACGAGAGGAGATTAAATACTTTCTTAAGATGAAAATCCTTAGGCATGCCTAGGATGGACCTCAGGTTTGTCTTCACTGTGAAACGTTTCTAAGTCGCTAATGCCTGCATCCTGCGAACTGATGGGGCTGGTGTAATCACTATAAGGAAGGTCCTCTTTCGGGTGATAATCATAAGCTCAGATCTATGCACCGTTTACCACTAATACAGGTGTTCTGTGGCCATGTGAACTTTGTGCTGCATTGTCCTAAAAGAGACTGCCTGCTCCTCCACACAAAGGACTTAAGTCCTCGTTCCAAAACAGAAAGCATGGTAGTGGTAATGTTGCCATGATTATGACAGGCTGCTTCAAAGACAAGAAAAAGCACCACCCTGAGCTTCAGTACACTTATGTGTAGAATCTTGTTCTGGGTTTCCTGGTATGCTCGCCAGCTAACTAATAAAGCAGTGTTTCCTGTACCAATTGTTTTTCGGTCTTTAAAGTTTAGACCACAGAGTGAAACTGACAGTTGCCTTCAGCTTGATCTGATCCTTCCAGTGGCCAGTTGTTAATGTCTTTGAGCAACCAGCTGTTCTTGAATTGGCCTCATCAGCAGAGTGCAGTGAGGGGCTAAGGGAAGACATGGCATGATATCACTGCTAACAGGGATGTGTATGCTCACAATGAACAAGCTGGCTGTTGTCAAAGCCTTCTGATCAACTCTGACAGTGGTTTAACTGTGTCCTCTGAAAGCGCAGCTTTCAGCAGCACACTAATGACATCTGCAACCGGGAACCAGACATTCTGGCTTAGGGCTAGGGAAGACTTTAACCGTTTATTGAAAGCATTCAAACTGCATGAGATTCAACGTAGCGTGTACTGCCTATGTTGCCTCGGGCCAAGAAGAAGCAAATCTTAACCGGTCATCTAGGACGGGATGTACATGATATCCCCATCTCCTGAGGTGTGCCGCAATGAGGCCATGCCATTGTAAATTATCGGAGAGGGTGATATGAGGACAAATGGTAGTGTTGTCTTGTTTACTATGAATCAAACATACCTTCAATGATTCGGGCGAATGGGAAGGTGAAACCGCTTAAATTCTAGATCTATGACTCTGCTAGAGAAGGGAGATAATCCTTTATCGAGGCAGGAGCAGATTAGGGGTTTGTAGCTCTTTTGTCAGCAGTGCAGGAGCAGGCAAATGTCTTGTCGATAGGAAGGACCCTGAGGTAGAGTTGTCAAGCCCTCATACACTCCCGAAAAAGTCAACCATTTCTTGCTTTTACTGAAGTCTTTACCTCTTACAAAATGCCAAACCAAGGAACAATGTTATACCTTTTTCTGCATTTGGAGCAGTACCAAACAAGAATTACCAACAGCGACAGCTACACTTGACACCTTTGCATACTTTCGGATTTATTATTACTAAAAGCACAAAATCATCAAGGGCGGAGAGCGAGCGGTGATAAATATGCAGTAAGATATAGTATCCACAACAATATCATTACCAAAGGTAAGGAACTTTTTCTTCTGAAAGATACTTCTTCCCACCGATTCCTCACCTTATGAGCGAGTCCCAAAGCAATATCCTTCAGGAGGTGGGTTGAGGAGAGCTTGTTAACCAAGGAAGTCATGCAACACATCAAAGGCAGCGTATCCATCATGGACAGCTTGAGCTACAAGCCGGAGCTCCTCTAAGGAGAGCCGTAGAAGCTGTCATGGCTTTCAAAGAGCGAGCATTAATGCTAACCAGAGGATTCTTTCTTGGCCGAGGCAGATCTTAATGGAAAGAGTAAACCAAAGCAAGATCGTGAACTGCTGGACAAGAGATATCCCAAACTGCAGAATATCGGAAAGACAGGACTGAAAGGGGGTCAGGACATTTAACTCACACCACTCTACAAACTAATTATAGCAATTTACATAAATGGATTTTGTGGCAGGTTTTTAGAAGTCAAGATAACATCAACCACATCTGTATGTAAACAGAAGGACTCTAACTTCAACTGCTCAATCTCCATGCATGCAGCCATAGTGTCTGGGGACTAGGTTAGAGTACCTGACAATCCTATTGCAAGTGCAAGTCCACCCAATGTGAGATGAAAAAAAGCAGAGTGCTGCCGAGTTCCAACAGATCAACGTACCAAATCCTCTCCGGCCAGTCTGGGGCCGTCAGGATCACTAAAACCCAATTCTCATGTACTTTCTACAGAACGCGGGACAGATGCGGGGTTGGCTGGAATACAAATAGCAGGCGCTGCAACCAGTTGAACCTGAAGACAGTTCCCAGGGAACCATTCAGAGCATGGTGAAGTGCACATAAACGAGGACACCTTCATTCAGGGCCAGTGAGAAAAGATCCATGCTTGGATCCCACAAACTGGAGAAGATCTCCTCTGTCACTTTTGGATGAAGCACCCACTTGTGGTCCTCTAAGGAAAGATGGCTCAGTGTATTCCCCCTCATGTTGAGGATTCCCGAAAGGTGGGCTGCAACTGGGAAGATACAATGGCTATACCGTAATCCAACACACAGTAAAAGACTCCACTATGCCCTCTCTGCTAATATATGGGATGGTGGTCGTGTTGTCTAAAATAACTTGAGTGGTGCTTTCTGAGATGGAAGGGAGGAAAGTCTTCAGACCAAGGCAGACAGCCTGTACCTCCAGTACATTTATTTGTAGGCACTGTTCAGAGGCAGACCACACCCATGATCTCCTGTCTAAGACAGAAGGGGTGATCCACCAAAAGATTGGAGGTGCATATCCAACAGTGCATATCTGGAAGAGTAGATTTATAAGCCTGATCCTGCTCTACCAGAGCACCTTGATGCTGGAGCCACTGCTTTCTCAAGCACCACAGAAGGGCTCTCATTTACCATCTGGTGTGTGGCACAAGCAGAATATATGAGGTATTCAGGGCTTACAGTCATAGGACATCGAGAATTGAGAATGGTGTTTTAGCCAGAAACATCTGAATCAGATCCCAAATATCTGCAATCCTACGAGAAGGTGGAAAAGCCTTTGTACTGATGGTGTCTAGTATTGCACCTATGAAGGCCTATCTCTGCATGGGGACAAGCTGGAACTTCTGGGCAGTGATCTTAATCCAAAGTTGTGTAGAAGGGTCATGGTGTACTGAAGATGCTTTGTGACCAGCACAGTAGACCCTACCTTCACTACTTGGTAATAATCCAAGTACATAAAATACAAGGAAGAACCCCAATCTCCTTAGAGAAGCCAACAGCACTTTGGTGAATACTTGCAAAGCGGTCATCAGACCACATGGTAGAACCAGACACTGATAGTGGACTGGTGAGACCCTGTGGTGAGCCACAAGTAGAGCCTGAGAGTGAGGAGAATTGGCAGATGAAAATAGGCACCCTGGACAGTCCTCAAATTGAGGGCTAACAGAACCTGGCTCTAGAACACATTTTTAATCTTGACTTGCCAAATGAACAGATTCAAAGGCGAAAGTCCAGGGTGGGTCTTATACCTCCGTCCATACTGGTTAGCAATAAGTATAGGGAGTAAAACCATGTGACCCTTTTATTAAGGGCATCATCTCTATGGGTTCTTTATTTCAGTAGGGCAAGAACCTCTGCATCCAAAAGCAAGGCTTGTGGTGCAGAACATGTCCTGATGGAAGCTGCGATGTCTGGAGTGTAAGACAGGAAGGTAACAGCATATCCCTTGCAAATAAGCTGGGTCATTTATTTATTCATCCTATGTGACTGTTTCCCAATTGGTGGAGAAATGGGAGACCCCTCCAACAGAATCTCATGGGATACAAGAGGGGAATAAAATGGGTGTTGAGGCCTGCAAAGCCAACAGAAGATAGTGGGAATGGAGCTGCTGTTGTTGCTTATGTTGGCATCCCTTAGACGCACCTCTGCCACAAAAGGCTTTTTCATATGTTCGTGAAGACAGGCAACAGTCATTTTCAACAGCACTCTAAAAGGATAAGGATAGTAGCCAAAAATGCATGTGGCATTAGGAATGTGAAGACCTAGCTGCCAGAGGCGAATATTTTTGGCAGTCAAGCCATTTAGACTCTCAGCCAGGAGGGACAGTAGTAAATTAGTAGTGTTAAGACTCACCTTAGTGGAAGAGTCTCGAACAACCAGATTCTGACAAAAACTTTGGGTCATAATGTACCAGCCCATGACGTCATGAATGTGTCTCGTTGGCCACAGAAGGGTTACTCCCAGGTAGCCAAAACCAGCTCCTTACTCCATAAGTACCTCCTTTAAGTAGTGCTTCCGAGACTGCAGAGGAAGGCTGCAAAGTTTTGGTCAAAATGTTAGAGTTCACCTCGGTGGTGGGCAAGGACGATTCGAAGGCCTCTATAGTTTTCTGTGCCCTGAATAGACTTCCTATGAGAAGAGGCTCTGCTAGGGGTTTGTCTTCCAAACAGGCACAAAACATTTCATTTCCCACATGGATAATGTCTGCCGAACTGAAAGGTGAAAGCAGTGCTAATGTCGGATCCAGAGGTGAAATTAGTGATGGAGCAAAGGTGGATTGAGGCCACAGGGATCCGCACCTTGGTAGACTCTGACTTTACCAGAAGCAGCACTGAGCCTGGAGCCTGTGAATACATAAAGTCGGGTGGTGTAGAGGTCAGGGCCAACAGAATGACCAAACCCGCAGGAATGGGCCGACCCTTGGGAAGAGCCCCAGAAAGTAGCCTGAATAAGTTAGAATGCTTGACGAAAGACCTCAACCTTCCCAGGTTCAGGAGATGGAGTCAGGAATTACAGCTTCATTGGCTTCAAAATAAGAACCAGCTCTGATCATGAGAAAGAGACCTTCGTAGGGGAACAGAATTGCATCTCCAAACAGCCCTTGATGCCACACAGTTTCCTCATGGAAAAAAATGACCTTTCCTTCTGATGGCATTTTTGTGTTTTGTATAGGAAGACCTCTGGGGGATTCCTCTTCACAAGACTTACTTGAAGGGAACAGAGGACGCTTTGAAGTGGGCCCTGGCCAACAATACCATGTACACCCTCTCCCTGATGGCCTTAGGAATCATGGTTGGACTCAGAACACCCAACAAAGACTTCATGTGGATCCGAGTAACATCTTTTAAGGCATATTTGGAAGGGTTAAAAACCCAATACTTTAGAGAAGAAAAAACACGGTGAAGGGGACAGACCAAACCCAAGTAGACGTATCCATTAAAAAAGCCCTTTAGGGCACCTCTGGAAAACATCAAGTGCTCGATCCAAAAGTGATCTGGCAATCAGTATCAGAAAGAACTCCAAGAAACCCTAAAGAACCAAAAACAGATTTAGGTCTTTAATGGCACCCTGGGTAAAGTCCAGGGTGAGAGATGTCAGAGGAATGCAAAGAACCAGAGGGGAAAGACGACTGGTGTAAGACTCTGAAAGGCACAGCTGGTGAGGCACAAGTGGAAAGAGCACCAGAGGATATCTAGGCCAGCACTGCTCCTGAAGTCATATGAAAAGGAACGCAGACAGACCCATGAGGCCACTCTGGGGAAAATTTTCTCTTAGATGAAACCCGGTGCAGCCGCAAAAGGTACCACAGACCCAACACCCCAGTAAAGAGGACAAGGAACAAAGTCCAAAAAGGGTAATGAAGAGCAGAAAGTGCATGTGCCACACCCATAGAGCGACTGAGGTTGAAGAAGTCCCAGGCAGGTATAGAGGGTGGTCTGTAGGCGTGAGAGGGATACAACTGAACCACAACTTCTTTTTTTAACCACATATTGATGTGCTGACTCCATGAAATATTTTGCTAATATTGATGAGGACATAGTAATAATTGATAACGATAAGTTAGCACTTCATGAAGGTGGACCGCTGGATTAAATGATCCCTTTCCATTGTTGGCAGAATTGCCCTTACTAAAATGATAAGCCTCCCAAATTCGATTTCAACAGTGGCATAACCGAAGTCCAATGGCAATATTGTTGTATTAAAAAAACATAAGCTAATATATTTGAAATACAATCTCAATGCATACAATTTATTACACTCCCAAGTCACCCAGCAGAAGCAGACTTAATGCTGATTACAGCCCTGCATGTAACACAAGTGGTTTTCTTCTGTCGGTTTTCTCCATCTTTCATTGAGCTGTCCTATTATTAATATATTTTGGCAGGAAACTACCGAAATAACTGCTAAAATCATTGAATTTGCTATTGAAAGGGCTCTTTTACTAATGATGCTTAGTTGTACACAAGATGTTGTCAAACACAATTGAAGGCTTCCCATAAAATGACTATTACTAGCTAAGCGACAGGTTGTCAAGACTTGGTCCCCTGTCAAAAGGGAAAGACTGGCATAAAGAAACTGCCACTTACAAGCAAATGCTGAGGTGTTTGCTAGTCTTCAACCTGCCAAATGACGTCCTAAAAACCATTGGGGGCCACTACGCCAATATTTCGCAGGACAAGAAACAATATCAGACATTAGCTGTGAACATGAATTTGTGATGAAAGCTTGCCTGTTGTTAAACACATAACTTGCATTGTCTCTTTTAGATACCTCTGGACACTTCCGATGACTTCGTCACAGCTCTCTTCTATGACAATGCATGGACTGTTTCAAATTGTCTTGTATTGCGATGATACTGCATTGTAGGCTTTGATGTACTGAATCGATTAGGCAAGTAAGTGTCAGCTTAATGACTCCCTACCATCCAAAAAGTGAATGATATACTGTTAATGTTGTTTCTATTACCTTACACATATTAGGATTTTTCTGAGTTGAATTTCTTGTTTGGTGAACATTTGTTTGGATAAGCAGTTATTAGCACTAAATGAGAGGGTCAAAATCATGACTTCTCTACTAGAATCAAATCATTTTTATAAGCCTAAAGATTTAAATGTGTGAAAACATATTTCACCTATAATTTGCCTGTCGAATACCAAAGGACATTAATTCTGTAACTTTGGGGAATGTGAGATTGTTTTTCACAGAATAATTAGACTACCCTTCTAGGACTGAGTGATAAAACATAACTTTAAGCACTTTCTAGGTGCTGGCTGTAAAACTACTACCACTCACTAGGGTTTTGTTTAATGGTTGTATGTCGGAACAACCCATGCCTTAACCACGCATGCCGTTACGACATGCTTTAGGGAAAGCACTAGACTTTGGAGTGGTATAATTTACTATTCCAACTCCAGTCCGCGCAACAGTAGGGAAAGCGTTGGACTTTAAAGCCCAACGCTGCTTTCCCTGAAACATGCTGTTGAAATGATACGCATGGTAAACAAATGTGTGGTAAAGACGCATTCGTTGTAATGCCCGTAATGTAACGGCAGTGCATTGCGCCGCAATGTAGATGCTGTTTCCCTTGTTTAATCACAGTCATGAGGAGGCCATTTGGACCTTGGCTCCGGGTTTCTTTTGATTCTTTTATATGCTTTATTATATCTTGATGTGATGCATTACCAGGAAATTTGACTTGGAGCAACTATTTTTAGGCCTTTCCCTGGTAACCACATATAATATTGTGGGTTATTTCGGTTTACTTCTCCTAATTCACTACATCCTTTACACATGATGCCCTCCCTTTATAGGTGTCAGTTCCAAACAGCTTTAACTGTCCGCAGGCAGGACCTATACTTTCAAATGCATTAAATACACTTAGATTGGTTTTTCGGTCAGCCCCTTTCGCATGATTCATTGGCTTTCTTCACTATTCTTGTGTCTGTTCCCCCCAGGAGAATTGATTGCACATGCAATAGGAAGAACCTTAACCAATTAAGGGGCCGATTCCGATTCAGGCCAGAAATCTCTCCGACCGAGCCGGACCCGGAGAGATTTCTGACCGAATCGGACTCCAGCAGTCCGACCGAACGAGTACGATGCGCACGTATGCTATCGGACTCGATTTGGTCGGACTCCCATTGAAGTCAATGGGAGCCAGTCGTACGACGCGTACACGGGCTCCCATTGACTCAATGGGCACAATGCGAACAAGGGCGCCCCTACAGCGTGTTCGCGTCGATGCGGGTCGCGCCGTACATGCACGTGTAGGGGGACCCATGGGTCCCCCTGTGTGCGACTCGCGTGCCTACGCTTCCAGGGGGTCCGACACGGACCCCCAAAGTGCGGCTCCGACAGCTCCTTGGAGCCGGACTGCGCGAGTCGGTCGGAGCGGTCGCGATGCGCATCGTACTTACCCGGCCGGGGAACGTCTCCATAGCGCGGTGCGAGTCGTCCCCGTGCGAGTCGGTCGGAGCGGTCGGGTCCTGCGTACGAGTCGGTCGGAGATTTCGCGAGCGCACGCATCGTACTCGCTCGCCCGGATGCACGTACGATTCGGTCGGGAAATAGGGCTCTGAATCGGATCCGGTAAAGCCGAATCCGATTCGGAGCCCTACCGGCCGAGATCGGAATCGGCCCCTTAGTGTTCAAAACTGGGCACCTTATATGTGATATCCTGCTGATGTCAGACTTTGCTGAGAATACTTGCTGTCCCTCTCTCCCCGCTTCACCTCCTCTCCATATTCCTATCTTACCTCTTTCTCCCCCGTGTCTTCTTGTCTCCCACCTTATTTATTTTTAGTATCTTCTGCCACCTGTCGTGCTATCATGGGGCAGTCAAGTGCAAGTATTTTTTACCATTTCAAGATGGCCACCCATGTGTGCAAATGCACTCGCATGCGCAGCAGGCACCTTTGAGGGGTTTTGTTTTATTTTTATAAAATCCTATTCAGAGATTGCTTCCACAGATATGTGAACTTCGATGGCAGCCATCTTTGAAGAGGATATATTAATATAAACCAAAATAGATTTAAAGATGGGCACTGAGCATGGGCGCAAATCCACAGCAGACATCTTTGAATTAATTTAATAATGTTTCAGAAACTCATTCCAAGATGGCTGTCATGGACACGCACATATTCGCAGCAGTTGTTTAAGCAACAAAATAAGAAAAAAAACATTGGCAAAGCTGATATGTTTCCTTGCTGAGATCTATTGGGTTTGCTAATGGTTGCTTTTAACAAACTCCTGTGAATTCTTTTAATTTATTATATTTTTTTTGTTGTAATTTTATATAGCTCAAATTTGCCCTGAGAGCAATGGAGGACTTTACATGAGTACCAGATTATGTTACACAAGGTCAGATTTATTTTTTTAGACACAGGGAGATTAAGTGATTTGCCCAGAATCATAGAGGGACGTAAACATTAAATACAATGAGAGATTTGATTGTAAGAATGTCCGGAATCAACAGATCTACTTTCACTGCGATCAAACCCTTGTGTGTCAAATCACTTCCTACTCCTATCCAAGGTATATGTGAAGAGAGCAATGTAATTAGTCCACGTTATGCACAGCCATTTTTTGACATGACTACAACCAATTTCATGAATACACAGAATTCGTGCTCTAACTTTGAGGAACAATGGCAAGTTTCTTGAAACAAAGCAATATCAATATATTTCAACATCTGTGCTTTTAAATTGTTCTTGTGAGCTCGGCTGGGTTCCAGCTTTTACCTAATAACAAACTACTAGGGATAACATGCTGTCATTTTTTATATCAGACCTGCAGACATGCATGACTGATTATTCTGTTAATGATCTAATGTAAATTTCAGACATTTCCTTAGCTTTCTGATTAAAATACACTTCCATTTGTTTAGATCTTATGAAGTGCTGTTTCTCTTTTTATCTCCTTAGACAGCTCATTGATGGTAGAGGGTCATATCTTTCCCCGAACACTGGACTAGTTTCAGTTCCCTTTAGCTGTGGTCATTTTTGAATTTCGGATGAACTCCGATTTAACACTCAGACATTAAGATTAATTCCAGTAGAACAAATTATTTCAATATTGCTCTTTTTCTGTGGAGTGTGAATACATTGTTTATAAAATCACAATAGCTTTCACAAGATCATGTTCACTTGTTTCTATTTCTCCAAATAAAAAATAATGAAATATCACTCAAATTAAGCACTCGGAAAGGGGATATTTAATCAAATATTTCTAAAATTTTAACCTGATTATTGGAAGGTATAAGAAACTATTTGAGGTCTGATGTCAATACCACAGGGCAGACAGGGGCTACTGGGTACCAAGCATGGTGGTTGAGTTTGTTTGCACTGGTGTCCTAAGGCCTGCCCTAGTATGGCTCTACAAACTGGGCCACGTACACCCTTTCCACACTAGACTGTCAGAGCAGGAAGGGTTAGCAGTCAAATACATTTCTGCTAGGGTAGTATCGGGGAAGAGACTCAGAATTCAAACATCATGCAACAAGTTCAATAATGTAATCTCCAACCAATGCTTGTCTTTTTAGAAAACTATAAGTATTTTCATTACAACAGAACTCAGTATAGCACACACAGAGTAAGCAACTCTACTAGGAAGTGTGGCTCAATGGTTAGAGCGGCAGACCCTGATGCAGAGATCTGGCCCGGGACCAGGGTTCAATTCCCGCCTCGGCGGGTCTTGGGCTCAATTTCCTTGGACCTGATAATTCTCGCCTCGGTGCCTATTCTAATCATGGGTCCCACTCTGCAACTCTGGGCAATAGCTTGCTTAATCTCCACAACGGCCCCAACAGCGCTGGGATGCCTGGCTTCACCCTGGGGGTGCCCAGGAGTGGACATTTCACAGGGAAAAGCCAGGAAGGGTTCCACAGCGGTATGCGTACAGCGCCTGGACACCCCTTTGGGGGTATGGGTGCGCTTTACAAGTACAAATTTCATTTAGGATGCACCATGGGGTTTCTATAGAATGAAACATGGGCGTAAACATGAATAAAGCTCATATGCAGGCTCACTATGTTGCAGAGCAGCGGTTTCCTAGTGTTCTAAGAAGCACAGGTCAGAACATAGCAAATAACTATTCAGTACTTGTGCGGATTAATAATGTTCAATAAATTGCCCCACTGAACTCTGTTAGCCAAATGTTCATAGTCAATGTCTCTCAAGCATGTGGAATTACCTGATGTGATCCGCGCTCAGAATTACCACAGCGCAGGTGTAAAGGTGGATGGGGCACAGGGAGAGCTATTGTACTCATAGGATTTTCTTCGGGCAGCCACGCTTCCTTCTCACCGCGGTTGCAGTGGAAGGATCTCCCTCCATCGATACAATGCGCTGGTGTAATCGCTGATGTGCATTGAAGGTAGTGAGCACAAGATGTCTGTGTCTTTCTCTGTAGCGAATCAGGCAGTCTTTACTGACACTGATAAGTTGGACAAGACCTCTTCTCAAACTTGACTCTGCAGTTGGGCATGGACTGGGAGACCTTGGGCACTTCATGGGTCTTCTCAGTGCTTTCTTGTGTTTCCTTTACTCTCTCTCGACTGCTCCTCAGACTGAGCTCGGCAGCTGGATTCTCTACATTAGCAAGGCTCATTATTCTCCTCTATCAGCTCCTAGAGTCACTGGCAGACCGACAGCTTCTTTCAGCACGGCTTGAAGAAAACAGGTGACGTCTCCCCACCTTTGGAAGGCTGGCTATCGGTGATACCAGCCCTAGAGCACAGCAGCTGTTCTCCTTGGGCAGTGAAGCAGATTGAACTGGAACAAAGACGGGAAGTCTGGGGCACACTTATATATGTTATTTTCAGACAGGGGATGGGGATCTACTGTTTATAAACCAATTTGACATGGTTTCTTTTCATCTGTCAATCAGACATGTTCTTTGTGCAAGGTGACAGCTCATGTCAGGACATTGTGACAAGGTTGACTCTAAGTAGAAGTCTGTACTTGGCTCTCATCACCCTTCCAGGATGGCAGGTTGGAGATGCCCTCTCCTCTGTCAGATTTTAGTCATCAGTCAGCTTTGGAGACTGGGGGACCTTGGGCACTGCAGGGTTCACCCATTTTTCCTCTACTACCTCTTGATTGTTCCTCACACTAAGCTCAGAAGCTGGGTTTTCTTACATGGTTTCTGCTCTCCCCTCTCAGTAGACTGGAATTAGCATACATACGCCCTCACAAACAATATGGAACTTTGCTACCATATGTCATACATGTGCAGGCACTCAACATTCAGAAAGGGATGTCTGCACAGGGTTTGATTATCACACTCGAGTGGAACTTTACTCTAGCAGATCTGTAAGCGTCAAAATCTGTATATTGTACGGTGACTTGTAAAACGCATGGCTACCAACAAAAGGCCACCCAGTGCTAAGATAGGTGGATGAAAGAAAAGATCTGAACACAAACACTCAAACAGCCAAGCCTTAAGGGATTTCCTAAAAAAAGCATTTATCAGGGGAATTCTGAAGGATAGATGGAAGAGAGCTCCATAACTCAGAAGCAATAAGGGAGAAGGAAGGGCCACCACGTCTGCTTTTATGGAATCTGAGATTTACTGCAGAGTAGGGAGTAAAGGATCTAAGAGGTCTCCTTGGAAAAAAAGGTTGGACCAGATGACAGAACAGATGCAGGCCCGTGTTGTTAAAGGCTCAGAAAGCAAAACATCAAGGCTTTGATTCAAATTATTTTCTTAATCGGAAGCCAATGAAGTTTTACCAGAGAGGTAGACACAGACTTGTGTCTAGGCAACCTCACCAAGAGACGAGCAATTGCATTTTAGTGCAGATTAAGAGAGAGACAGTTATAATACATTTCCATAGTCCAGGCAGGATGCAATCAGGGCCTGGACTACAGTTGTCGGGGTCGAGCAAGACATAATTCCCAGAAACTTTCTTATGGTTCTTAAAATGCCAAAACAATGTGCCAGTCAGTTTCCTCACCTGAGCTAAATGACAGTTTAATATCGCATGCAGTTATTTCCTCATCTATTTGAAATTTTACAAGTCTTGGTCATTTTCAAATTCATTTACTATGACACCAGTTTGTGAATCAAATACAAGATATTCCTTACAGGGCGTTTTTACAACTTGTGATTCTTCTGTTGTTTCCTAGTCATCTCACCTATTGTTTTTTTGGCTACATCATGTACTTCGTTTTGAAGCCAATGAAAATAATTGAGAAGGCGTCAATTTCCAGTGAATTAAATAAAACAAATTAAGGCTCCATGCTTTAAAATTAATTGACTAAAGCTTGAAGGACGCACGTTGCATTTACCGGTTGAGTAAAAACATTTGGTTAATTGTTGTTTTAAAGTCAAATTCTAACACAATTCTTCTGTCTTTACTTTTTGCTTTGTTAGGCTTACAGTTTATTTCTATCAGTTACCAATAAGAGGCTAACTGTCAAAGACTCAATTATGTGATCACTTTCCTTACTTCCTGAACTCAGGCGAATGCGTAAGATCATTGCCCTTTTTAGTGATCAGGCAGAATATGTGGTACTCCAGAACGCAGTCCATTGGCAAAAGGGGGTAAGCTGTTAAAACATCCTGAAGCACCCTCACCTAGTTGGGCACCATCACTGTAGTACAAAGAACTCTACATAACTCTGCAAATCGCTCTTAGGAAAGTGCACAAAAACAGTGAGCAGGGTGAATTGTTCGGTGCTCAGATTTCAATTCAGTGTTCTATAACTGTGGTCTAGACCTGGGTGAAATTTAAATTATGCTACTGTAATGCGCATAATTTCACATTACCCTTGTTATGAGAAATTCCCAAAAATTATGCATTAAGGCATGCTGCATAATTATGCGCTGTTTGCAGCTAAGTCTTCCTGCAAGCGCTTAGGAATAACACTTCCAGCCAGAACGAAGGAGGCTGTTGCTCACACCACGTGGTTTATTGTGATTTTTTTTTTTTACTGCAAAATGCATCCTTCTGACAAAAATTGATGCAAGGACACATTTCTCGCTAAAATATAGCACTAAATGACAGTTTTGCATTTCATGTAATTACGTGAAAGGACATTATGCAAATTGGCCACACCCCTGCCTAGGCCCATTGACTTCAAGGAATATGCCTCTATATTTGAACTCACAGGAAAGATGTTTGCATGATGCAGTTTGTAGTCAATAAGCAAATCATCCTGGTTAGTGAGCAGTGGGTTGTTAGGAATTAAAGATATTTTGGGGCTTTCTCCAAGCATGCTTTGTGGACTGTCCACAGGCGCTTGAATTTGATGCTGCTTTCAAACGAGAGTGAGAGAAGCGCTTTCAGTACAGGTTTGATGTGGTCACATTTGCAAATGTTAAGGCATAATTTAGGTGCAATTTGTACAAACTTTTGAGCTTGTCACTAGGCGTCTTTGATAGTCCTGTAAAGAAGGTAGCATAAATCAGGGTGTCCCATTGTCAATGCTATCGTGAGCGCCACACAGTGATTGACCTAAAGAAGATGAATGTTCTGAGGGACGCTGACCACTGCGTTAATGCAGGGCACAGAGGAGTGCTCAGCATCGAAGATAATCTTCTAGTTGTTAACTTTTAGTGATGCTCCAAGGCCTTGTGACCAAGTGAAGGGCAAGAAGTCATGCTCAGACCTTCCTGTTACTAGGATTTCAGTTTTAGCTCCATTGATTGAGAGCAAGTTCTCTGGCTTTCTGTGTAACTACCCAGCTGAAATATATTTTAGTAACAAAAAACAATGTCCTAAAGGCATCATTCTAATGAGCAATGATAAACTTAGAACATAGAATTATCCATATAGTCATAAAGAAACCAGAAAGAGGGGAGAATGCAGCGAAAGTACTGAGTTGTCGGTGCAGCACACGCCAAGACTGAGGTGAGTCCTGCACACGTGAATAAGCCGGGGAGTGAAGTTGTGGGACCTCCCAGGGGGATGTGCGTGCAGAACAACTAGAGTGCAGCCGCCGACTGTCTCGCAACTGTCCACTTGGCGAAGATCGGCAGCTGCTGCGAAGAGTAGGGGGTGAACGCGGCACCCAGCCGAAGACCACAACATAAGAAAGGTAATGCCTTGGAGGACAAAATCACCCTGAAGGTAGCGCAGCTGCTCCCCTGAGGTGAAGAAAGACTAGCGGAACCTCTCCATAATAATGAGCAATGATAAACTTAGAACAACATAGAATTATCCATATAATCATAAAGAAACCAGAAAGAGGGGAGAATGCAGCGAAAGTACTGAGTTGTCGGTGCAGCACACGCCAAGACTGAGGTGGGTCCTGCACACGTGAATAAGCCGGGGAGTGAAGTTGTGGGACCTCCCAGGGGGATGTGCGTGCAAGGGCCCTACGAGCAGAACAACTAGAGTGCAGCCGCCGACTGTCTCGCAACTGTCCACTTGGCGAAGATCGGCAGCTGCTGCGAAGAGTAGGGGGTGAACGCGGCACCCAGCCGAAGACCCCAACATAAGAAAGGTAATGCCTTGGAGGACAAAATCACAGCGAGCCTTCCTGCTGTGGCTCACTGCTGCGAGACATCGGGACGGTGAGAGCTGGGGTGGTGCTGCGGCGGAGCCGGGGGTGAATGCAGAGTTGCCGTTCGGCGTGGCCCACCTGAGCAACCGGGTCGCCGCTGGCCAGAGTGCAATTGCGACACTGTGGGATCCTGTTTCGCAGCTGCGGAGACTACCAGCCGGCAAGACACAGCAGATACGGCCAATGAGAGGTGAACCGAGAGACCTCAGGGCATCGACGACAGCCTGAGGAGAGTGAACCGGCTGTACCAGTGCAGCTTTAGAGGCATTGAGCAGGAGTGAAAGCACACCGGCCATATCGGATGAGGGAGGGTGGGCCACAAATGCTCTAGGCTCCCTTCCCCCCCTCCAGTGAGAAAAGATAAAACCCACTAGACATCCTGGTTGAAGATAGGGTGATGAACACCCTGAAGGTAGCGCAGCTGCTCCCCTGAGGTGAAGAAAGACTAGCGGAACCTCTCCATAACGCGAGGGACAACTCCTGGCGAAGATCTCTGTACTGGCCAGTAGTATTGTGGGCCGGCACAGGGGATCTACAAGACTAATGGTTCTTCTATGGTCCAGTGCACGCAGGGTTGAAGTTGAAACATTGCACCTCACAGTATACATTGAGCTATACCCACAAGGACTGCCTCGATCACAACAGGTGTGGGAGTGAAGAACTTCCACCCTGGGAAAACCGACAGGCCGCAGGGGAAAACTTGCCCCAGGGCAGGCGGCGGTGAGTACCCAGGTGGACCAACAGAACTGTCTCCATTCTTCAACCGGTCCACGCTTGAAAGTACACCATGTCAGGTGAAAAGGGAGGCCATGGATCGCATCAGACCAAACTAGATAAATACACACAGCAAAAAAAAAGCCAGGACGCGACCGGGGGCACAACAGAGCTGTCTCCACCACAGACACAACTGGCTATTGAAAAAGATGAACTCACTCTGCATGATATTATAGCCGCTATCAAAAATGTTTGTACTTCACTGGAAATGCGAATAGACACGGTCTCAACTGATGTCTCCCTCATTAGAGCTGACCTACGCAAAATGGATGATAGAGTCCAGGAAGCAGAAAAGACAATGCAAAGTCTGAAGCAAGATACCAAGCTCCTTCAACAACAAGTAAAAGACCCACAGGCTATGGCTAAGGCACTTGAAACTAAATTGGATGACTATGAAGGCAGATCAAGAAGGAACAATGTATGCATCATTGGAGTGCCCAAACGAGTGGAGGGACCTGCTGCGGACTTATTTGTAGAGGACCTGATCCTGAAACACATGCAGCCTCATGGACTATCGAACTATTTCTCTATTGAAAGGGCCCACCGAATTCCGGGAAGAAGACCGAAGCCAGAGGCCACCCCCAAGACCGATACTGGTCCGAGTCTTTAACTTCCGAGATCGAGACGTCATACTGCAGTCCGCACGCAGTGCCCTGCCTGTTCGCTACGAAAACAGTACCATTACATTTTTCCCAGACTTCACCATTAACGTACAAAAACAAAGGTGCAGCTTTCTCAACATCAAGAAAGCCCTCAGAAACAAAGAATTAAAATACGCCATACTTTTTCCAGCTAAGCTAAGGGTGGAAGCAGAGGGAAAGACCTGGTTCTTTTCCAGTCCTGAGGAGACATGGGAATGGCTGGACGGCTGGCGGAGAGATGGAAGCTCAAGCCCCTCTAGGAAAAGGGCATGATGTCCTGGGAAATGGCAAACACATGCAGACCCTATCTGGAGAACAACACCCAGCTAGAAACAGAATCAAACAAAGACGAATAGCAAGTGAACATGTCAAGCAACAAAATGGGCATGTAATCCTGATCACACTGGTCACCACAACAAAGTGACTCAGCAAGGGACACTAAAGAGGTGGGAAAACCACATTTGAATGAACACTGTAAGAGAACTGATTAATAAGGGCCGACACAGACTGCAGCGTTTGTTCACTGTGAGACAATGTATGCCAGGTAACGGTACCAATGGTATGCATATATGAAACTGACACCAAGCCAATACATAGCAATAAAGAAATTCACGAAGGGATGGTACGATGGTGGGATCGCATTACCTGATATCCGTATATACTATTGGGCGGCCCACCTGGCACTAATCAACCAGTGGGTACACCGATCGTGCAATGACCCGGCATACAAGATGGCTAGACTACTCCTGGGTCCCAGAGGCTACAGACAAGCCCTATACACAAACCCTAAATATCAGCATCTAACGGGCCCAACACAACAATCGATCTCTGGTACCGAGTGACCAATAGGCTGGGATGGCATAATAAAGTGACTCAATCTATGCCCCTCTGGGAAGCGGAAAGACTCGGTACACTAATCAAATGCACGGGACATGATAAGTATCTCGAGAGTTGGAGACCTATGTTCATAAGGAGCAGTAATACCGTTCGCAGATCTACAACGAGACTATGACAGGGCAGTCACAGAAACCTATAGTTATCCACAAATAAGACATGCTCTAATCGCGGCCATCCCACTGGGTACCGACCTCCCAGAGACGTCACCACTGGAGGACAGACTTCTGACTGACTACATGGACCGTAGGGCAATATCCATGACATATGAAAAATTACTCAATAACTTGCCTGACCCTCTCCTGAGGCTCCGTGAGCGCTGGCAGGAAGATATAATGGAACTAGGAGTCGAGGACTGGCAAGAAGCGTTGTCCTCCCCAGAGAAGTGGCATATCTTCGAGATTAATGATAATCCAACTCTAAATCCTTCACCGGCCCTACCTTTTTTGTAGTACCCTGACAAAAATGAGACGTGAAGACGATCCTACATGTAGAAGGCTTTGTGAACAAGAGGTTACAATTTATCACATATTATGGGATTGTCCAGTCATTCAATGATATTGGAAGTCTATAACGACTCAATTGCGAATAGTGTGCGGCAAAGACATTCAGTCTACGCCTATAATGTGTCTTCTTACTATATGGGAACAGACAGACCTGAGCAGCAAGGAACAAATTTGGGTGGCTCTGGGGTTTACGATGGCGAAACAAAATATTGCACGAAAATGGGGGGCAAGTGAACCACCAACGCTTGAGGAATGGGAACGAGACATGGATTGGTCGATGGTAGTGGAAAGGACCATTTATGAAAGTAGAGGTTGCCCCAAGAAGTGGGACAAGATATGGGGTAAGTGGAATGCACACAGGGGTCATATATGTGCCCCGGCCAATCAGAAAAGCAGAACGACTTCTGGAGGAACTGCTGGCAAAGGGAATGCCACAGGCTCGTAATGGTGTACTTGCTGGTCTGACCTACAATTGATAATGCAAACTGTATTCTATAATGCCATGTCATCTGCTGTCGCGACATGTCAAAATGTATAATCGAGTAAACATTAATAATAAAAAAAAGAGAAGAGACGTAGGACCCAAAGTTGTTAGTGCAGTATATTTAAATTTGTAATAGCTTTTTTTTTTTTAAAAGAAGCAGAATTGAAAAAGTGTCCCAAATGTAATGTGCAAAAACGTGCTAAAAAAAGTGCAGGCGGCGCAAAATGTTTTACGCAGAAAGAAGAGAAGGAACGACAAAAGAAATAATAATACAAGCAATGTTGATAAATACATCATAATTCATCAAGATTCCACTGATTTAAATATATAATAATCCTACTTTTTTCTAGTCAATATCATGTCAACGGTGTTTCTGTCTTACATGATTCAACAGGTGATCAGGACGAGATAGTAAGGGATCATCGGAAAGGTAGCTGTATAGAAAGAATAATAAGAATCCTGTATGAAGTATCACAAATTAAGAATAATTTAAGAAACGTAAGTAAAGGTCAAAAAAATGTAAGCCTGCAAAGTCAGCACTTGGAAATCTATAAGAAAGAGCAAAAATTAGGCCATTTTTCAAAAATGCGGCAAATTAGAAAAAAGTAAATTTAAGGTGCCACCTGTGAGAAAAGTATGTGCTCAAGCTAAAAATAAAACTTACTGATTTGAAAAGGGAGCGCGCCATATAATTGGCAGGGGCTCACTGGTAGTCCATTTGTAAATAATACAAATTGCAAGTAAAACCAAAAGATTCATAATAGCCCATAAAGACAGAAAAATTACCTGATGGTAGAGGTAAAGGTCACCAAGTGTGGCCGCAGGGATTACCTGTATCGAGTGAATCCAAATTCGAAAGGACCGCTGCACCTGAAAGCACAGGCATTTGTGTCAGCAAGTAAGGAGCCAATGTTCTGGGTTAAAAGAAAGCATATGTGCCGGGGACGTGCACGCAGAGGCATGCGGCATACGTTAAGCCCTAAACTGAACTAGTGTGCACCAGCCCTAGTACGCAGGACTTCATCTTGCAGAGTCAAAAAGCAAGTTGGACCGCGCTAATGTCGTGTGTAATACGTCAAACCTTAGACAGTACTGGTGTGTGACAGGCATCACACGGAGGACTCCATATTGAGGAGTCAAAAGCAAATTAGAATGCTTTCATTATAAAAAAAACTGGCAAACGTGCGTACTACAAAAAGGAACTAGAACGCTCAATTGGAGTAAAACATGCAATTAAGGACTTCTATCAATGTAATAAAGTTCATACATTGGGCTAAAATATTACTCAAAACAGAGCAAATTTATGGAAAAATTATTATAAATCGGGTGGCACCTGAGGTCCAAATTAGCACAAAAAAATGGAAACCATAACAATCAAATTGGTCATTCTACAAAAACAATTAGAAAAACTGAATAAAGTAACGAATTTTCAAGTAATAACAAATCTTACGTTGATAACTAAATACAAGATATTTATGTGTAGGGTGGCACCTAAGGCCAAATATAACAAATGAGAAGAGAATGAAAGAAGGTTCTAACAATTGAGTCGGAACATGTAGAGAAACGTTGGAAAAATAATGATCAACTGAACAAGAAATGTTGAAAGGAATGACCACAGCTCTGATTACCATTAAAACATGTCTATCCTCCTAAATTAATAATTGATTAGGGGGCTTACAATCTATAAGAATTACTATAATTAAAATACACAACAAAATTCAAATTTTAAAAGAAAAATGTAAGTACGTCTCTATAATTGATGTTGTAATTACAGGGTATGATATATCACAGATTGACATTAAACAGAAATCAGGTTATTCTATTCATCCAGGGAATTTAAACCATTATCGACAGTATCACATATGGGAATCCAGAGACACTCATCGCATCAAAACTTTTGATAAGTCCCCTCCCCGTGCTGGAAGTAGGGGTTGTTCAATGGTTTGCCACATGAGGTCAGTTTCTGTATGACTGTGTGAGATGCAATGGGCAACCAAAGGGGCTGTATCATTCTTGCAGTGAATGCTACTTTTGTGTTGCATGATAAATGTTTTGATCATTTGTGATGTTTGGCCAATATATAGGAGGCCACAGGGGCACCAAAAGGCATTTACAACATTGCCTGATCTACAATTCGTGAACTGTTGTAAATGATGGAGAATACTGTTATGTTTGAATATCTTTGTAATAAAGGTGTGGGAACAGACAGAACAGTTCTGACATTTATAGTGTCCCATGATCTGTGGTAAACCCCAAATGAAAGTGGGAGTTTGATTATTAGAATTCTCAATGGGAGTCCAAGTAAGAGAATGGACTAAAAGATCTTTCAAGTTGTGTCCCCTTTAATAGGAAAAAAGAGGGGGGTCAGAAAAGGATTCATGAAAACGGCGTCCTGCCCAATTTTTTCTAACGATCTTACTGATTTTATTGCTGGATGAACAAAAGTTTGAGACAAACGGAATGCAGTTGTTGGCTTTTCTCTGTTTGAAGGTAAGACAGACATCTAGCGGGCAGTGCCCGGCCCTTTTTAAAGATCGTGTCATGTCATCAGCATCCATTTGGACAATGATCAGGTACTGCGCATGGGAAGCTATTGGTAGATGGTGAAGACCAAGCAGGAGACCGGTGACCCCTGGGGTTTGCACCAGTGGAGAAGATGATTCTACTGTGCACCTTCCAGACACACTTCCCTAGATCATAAGCCTTTGCACCTCATTATAGACAGCAGAGAATGCAAGAAGTATTAACAGCATTTTGTTTTTGTCTTCATCCAAGGAGAAGAAGGGAGGTTCTATACCGTTAGCGAACACAGATGTTAAGCCCCTGGTAGGTCTGAATCTTGTATGGCCATCATGGAAGTAGTAGTGTTTTTCCATAAACTCTTAGAGTTATTTAGCTGTGTTTATGAAATTAAACGAAAATTACATTTATAGAGCGCACAACTACCCGGGAGTATCTAGGCGCTAGCCCCAAAAAAGGGAGAAATACCCAATGGAGAATGAGCAGAGGCAAAGAGAAATTTTTTAATGATTATAAAGCCAGGTTTTTAAAGATTTCCTAAATAATAATTCATATTTGTAACGTGCGAACATATCACCTTTTAAGGTTTCAAGGCGCTGGGGGCCGTTGGGGAGATTAAGTGAGCTACTGCCCAGAGTCACATGGTGCTGAGTGTGCTGCCACCGGCGCCGGGGATTGAACCGTGAGCCCTGCGCTCAGGAGTCAGCTGGTCTGGCCACTGCACCACACCTCTCCCTAGAGATTGCCAGAAGGTCAGATTTCTCCTTAAGCTCATGGGGCAGAGAGTTCCATAACCTGACGCTGCAGGTCACATATATTCTGCCACCCCATTTCGATCTTTTGAGTTTAGGAACCATCAAGCTTACGCTGGAGGATGAACAAAGAAGTCTGGCAGGAATGTAGCACTAGAAGCGTTGTGCCAAATCAGCAGGATCAAGATTGTGTAAAGATTTGAAAGCAATACAAAGGGCTTTCAAATGAATAGGCTTTCTACTGGGAAGCCAAAGCAGCTGGGTCAGAGCTTGTGAGACGGACTTACGTGTGGGTATGCCCAGAAGCAGGTGGACAGCTGCATTTTAAAGGATCTGTAGCTTATTCAGGAACCTTTTACTGGATGTTGGTGAACAGCGCATTGCAGTAGTCCAACTTAGAAGAGATAAGAGCAGTGACTACAGTTTGCTGCAAAGCCTGTGGAACATAAGGAAGGACCTTCCTAAGACGTTTTAACAAAAAGAAGCAAGGATGTGATTGATATGACCTTCAGAAGACAGCTTACTGTTGAACATAACCCCATGGTTTTTCACCTTTGTGCTTGGGGTTGGAAGAATTCCGAGTTCCTGAGGCCCCTAATTCGGGGCAGATGAGTTACTGCAGAACGATAAAACCTCAGTTTTGGAGGAGTTTAATTTCAAGCAGTTATCGTTCATCCAGCTACCTATTTGGAGCATGCAGTCATGGAATCTGGCTGCGGTAGCATCGGGGTTACTAGTCACCAACACCACAATCTAGGTGTCGTTGGCATAGGATACGAGCGCAAAGCCATATGATTTGATCAGGCAGGTCAGTGGCGTTACATAAAGATTAAAAAGAGTCGGACATAAATATGACCCTTGGGGAACCTTGCATGACAAAGAAAAGAAAGATGAAGTAAAGTCCCCCCAGGGTGGCCGCTTGCTCTCGTCCCGTAAGAAAAGATTTTATGAGGAAGAGAGCTCTGTCCTTAATATCTATGGAGGCAAGATAATCAATAAACAGGTAGTGGTTGACCTTGTCAAATGCAGCCGAGAGATCTAATAAGATCATGGCTGCATTTCCTCCCGCATCCAGATTTCTTCAGTGGCAGTGATCAGGGCCAGTTCCGTACTATGATGACGTCTAAAGGCAAAACTGCGTTGGATCTAACAGGTGGTTAACATTAATGAAGGAAGTCAGTTCCAGATTAATGGCTTCTTGAGGAACAGTAAAATGGATGCTTTTATCTACTCTTTTGGAAAATAACCAGTGCTGAATAGGAAAGTTGAAAATGCCAATGAGATGTGCTGGCGTGATCTCAGGTACCAAATGCATGATCCTTGGGTGGAATGGGCCCCAGGGGGTGCCTGATTTTACTTGATTTAATAGATCTAGAGTCTGATCTAAGGTTAGGGGAGAAAAGGAGGGCAAGGTACTAGATTTGTCTCTTCAAGAAAAGCCTACTAAGGAATTAGGCTAGATATCGGTTTGGGCATCGAAGAGAGCTGCATCATTTCCAAAGTTAACCGACAGTTTTCTTGATATTAAAAGGGCGGCAGAGGCATGGCTAGTCATCAGCCCGAGGGGCCCATTTGTAGCCAAAAAGGTTTCATAGACCACCTTGACTTTGTCTTGGAAGAAAGAAGCCAAAGTGTTACAAAACTGTTGAATGGCCATGTTATTTTTTGCTTCTAGGAGTTTCTACAGTTCTTTCACTGTTGTATAGAATTCTTTTGAAGAATTTTTGGTGGTCTTCAATTTTGACAGTAAAGTCGCTGCCGTTTTCTGTGTGGATCATCTCTTTATAGATTTGAATGGAAGATTTTTAGATTTCTTTTTCCTTAGAGTTATAATTCAGTCTAAATTTTCTTTCAAGACTGTGGCCCTTCTGTTTTTGGTGCATAAGATTTTCTGAGAACCAGGGTTCCAAGGGATTGGTTTTGCGACTATGATAGTCTTTAAAGGGAGCCAGTTGGTTAAGAGAAGAATATAGCCAGTAATGGTAGTTGCTAGTGGCTAGATCAAGATCTTTTGAGATCCCGGGTACAGTCTGAGCAAGAGCAGAGTTAAGCATGTCAGTGCTGAGCTTGTGCCACGGGCACCGAATTGTGTTAGAGTGACGTCGGTTGGTATTTAAGTCATAGATCATCCCTTTAATCTCAAACATAACCACCAGATGGTCTGACCAACCTAGCGGGAGAGAGGACCTCCATTAAAGGTGGGGATTATCTGAGAAGATGTCATCCACAAGGTGGCCTGCTACATGGGTAGGGCCATTCACCAGTTAAACTAAGCCTACACTGGCCATTTGATCGACAAGATGCACAGAGTCATTGTTAAGGGTTTTTTCCAGATGGAAGTTAAAGTCCCCAAGAATTGTAAGGTCTGAGGAGTTAGCCTTAATTTCTAGTAAATGACCAGTGTTATTGATAAATGCAGCTCTAGGGCCCAGAGGATGGTTTAGTAGAAGCCCATCAAAAGAATGATGATTGTTAACTTCTATTTTAAACGCTAGAGCTCGACAGTCTTGAATAATAGGAAGTGCTTTAAAAGAGGTTTTAAAATGCTCCCGGAAAAGGATGATGAGGCAGTCAGCCCTTCTCCCCTCGTGGTCCAGCGTGAAAATACCAAAACCTGCTGGAAATGCGGAAATTAGGTCAGGGTCTGAAGTGGTGTCAGCCCAGGTTTCCGTGATGAAAGCAAGGTCGAGAGAATGTGCAACCATGAACGAGCTTTTGAAAAAAGAGATCTAGCATTAATAAGAGTGTTACGGCACCTAGTGCTGTGCTTGCCTTCTGCCTTATTTTTAGATCTAAAATTTCCTGGCATTGTAGCCATGTCCAGAGGTGCAGGATCTCACCTCCTGGCACAGGGTCCATGACCCCACTCACTCTTCTTCTTACAGTACACATTGTGGTGGTGTTTTGAACGCCTGAACCAACCTCCCTTTAAATGGATGGCAGGAAGGCTTTCAATGCCACATGATGGCTCGCAGCTCCAGCAGGTTGAAATGGAGCTGTGCCTCTGCCGAAGACCAGATGCCCCTAATCTCCACCTTTCCCTGGCCTCCCCATCCCAGAATGATGCATCTGTCACCACTGTCAGCTCTGAGTGGAGTAGGGAGAGGGGTCTGCCACTGTCCCAATCGCAGAGCAGTAGCCACCACTACATTTCCGTCAGTCTCCTCCGAAATCTGACTTGATCGGAGAGGTATCCCTGGTGCTGTGCCACTACAGAGCCCACATATGCCATATGGCATGCTTGACCAGCATGATGCAGGAGGCCATCAGTGCCAGCAGCCTCAGAGTCCTCCTCACTGAAATTCAGGACTTAGGATGAAACATTTGGATCATAGCTCGAATGTCCTGGACTCTTCGCTCCTCGGGGTAGGTGCGAAACTGCACCCTGTCCAGAATGGGTCAGATAAAATGGAGCATCTGCAAAGGAGTCAGGTGTGACTTTTGCACATTTACAGTGAACCCCAACAATGTCAGGAGGTTCGCCGGAGACTGCAGGTCACTGCCTGGGGTGAGTCTGCCTTCAGCAGCAGTCGTCACAGTAATGTAAGACTGGAACCCCTGACCTCTGAAGATGAGTTGCAACCATCACTTTCATGAACACCCAAAGGCAGTGGTGAGGTCAAAATGAAGCACTGCAAACTGAAAATGCTCCTAGCCCATGGTGAACCCCAAATATTGCCATGGGCTTGCAGAACACGGATATGCAAATAGGCGCCCTACAGGTCCAAAGTTACCATCCAGTCTCTGGGGTCCAGGGCAGACAAGATCTGGACCAGCATGACCAGCTTTCAGCTGTCATGGTGACAGGTTATACAGAGATACTTTCTGTCTGAGGAAACAGTATTCATCAGAAGTAATATTAACAAAGCTGTATACTTTTTCTTTTCAAAAACCATGCTCTCAGATTCAGCAGTTTTAGTAGTAGCCCCTCTTTCTGAAGAAGGGGATGCACAAACTAGGGGAAATCAGGAAGACAGGTCCCAGAAGCAAATCTGCCATGGCCAGAATGGAGCTTTGAGGATTATTCACAGTTTGTGTGAGTTTATGGATGTCTAGAGAGCTAGGTGAATGATATGGGAAGTGGAAAAGCAAAGATAATTTCCCTGGTCAGTGTCAATGGAACTAAATCTCCAGAGAAACCATTTGTGGTCTAAATTGGGAAACAAATTCCACACATTCATGAGTAAATCCACATGCTGAATATGGAAGGGAGGATCAACGGATCCATGAACCTTTCACATGGCCACCTGAACTTTCCCTTCTAGATAGAAAGGAGTGGGTATGATATGCAAAGGGCTTTATCTCATAGGTGAACAGCTGAAAGACTAGGGATGCAACTATGTATCTCTTTGCTTGCTCACTGAGAACATTATTGTTGTGTCAGAAACCCCAGAAATATATTTTAATACCTTGTGGATTTAGACTTTGGAAGCAAAATTCCTAACCTTGCTCAGAAAAGTTAGTTGCTGCTGAAATCTGAGGAGCTGGTGAATGAAAGACCTGACCTTGAGAAGGAATCCTGAAACCATTAAAGAGTCCAAAACTTTCTAAAAGACTATCTTTAGCTGTGACTCACTTTGGTTTTCCCATTGAAGAGCCAGATGGTACTGTAAATATCTCATTCACAAGTGAGACAGAGACACCACATGAATGCAGGAGGCCATGACAACTAGAAATCTCTGAAGGTGCAATGCTGAGGTCAAAGGTCTGTAACTGAAGTGAATGGTCACCTATTTCAGTGGCTTTAGGCCACATGTATCAACATTAGGAATAGCGATTACCTAATTGCGATTTTCTGCGAATCCCAGTTAGGTAATTGCTATTCCTAATGTATGAAACTCCAAGAGTTTCATTTAGCGAGTCCTAGGGTGACGCAAATCCACCTAACCATTAATAGTAAAGAGGGTAAACAACCTTGACCCTGCATCCCTCACCCCGCATGTTGTTACAACACGGTCGTGTCCGCTTCTACAGGAAGGAGCTACAGGTAAGGAGATGCTCCTGGCGACCAGGAGAATGAGTTTTAAAGAGCTTTTTGAATGTTTTTAAACACTTCTCTGTTGTACAATACTGGCTACATGCTGAAACGACCAAGTATGCAGGTTAGTTAGTATCTGTCTTTAGGCCAGAGGTGTCCAATATAGACCCAGGAAGGTCAGATATATATGCCAGATTTTCAGGAGAAGCAGTTAAAATACATTTACAGTCTAGATGGAAACAATTGCCTTTGTATTGACAGATTTCAGTACTTTTCACTGCAACACATTTTAGCACTGCATTAGCCCGCCCCATTGCAGATCGCCCGATTCCCTCAAGTCAACCTTCCTCTTAAATCACCGTTCTGATTGTACCTGGGAACAAGCATGGCATGTTAAAATAGGTTCTCCACCAACTCACTTAGATACTGCCAAACATGATCCAAATTTTGGGGTAATCCCACATCGTGGCTGGCATTAATTTGATACATTTGCTTTGCCTTGAAGAAGAAAGAGTATGTAAACGTGTGCGGGATTTTCGAGAGCCGTTAATCCCGATCCTATGACGTTTGTTTCTAGGCGCTTTATTTTTTGCAGAAAAAGGAAATAGAGGCACATGGAGAGAATGGAGCTTGCCGAGGATCACACCAGTTGGTTGAGTAATGTAGGCGGGCCAAAACTTAGATCGCAGGGCTGCACAGCCACAATGCATACACCCCATCCCCTGAATGAAGGATGCAAAACTAGGAAATAGAAAAATCATTCATCAGACATGGAAGCAATTGATTGAGGAAGAAAGCAGCCGTATGTTTATTTATTTAGTTTTTGAAGATTTGTATAGCGCGAACTCGACCCGAAGGTATCAGGGCGCATTTATGAGTACCAGTTACATTACAGACAGACGCAATCATTTTTAGGCACGGGGAGATTGAGTGATGTGCCAAGAGTCACCAGCTTCAAGGTCGGCCATGGATCAGAAGGATGCAGAAACTTCTGCTATAACATACTACTTTTGACCGCTGTGTGCCCGGCCTTCCCCATTCTACCCTCCAGGGAGCCCAAGAGAAGGCGCTATCTTTCAGTTATGTCATTCACTTCCAAGGTCGTGCTCCTGTGGCATGTTGTACTCCCGGAACGCCGTTCCCCTGCATGCTACACGAACTTACATGCACAGTTCCAGCCCCGTGAGCTGCCGCTGCCTCTGTCTTGCCCCAGCGCTGCTTTGGTCAAACGTCTTAAACACAACAGACCGGCCTTTGTAGTCTCCGACCACCCACAGCAGACTGAGTTAAACACCGCTGTGCCACAATTTAGGGGACAGATTTTCAGCGTCTCAAAGAGACTGGACAAGGAGTTTGTATTTAGTGTACTGGGGTGTAAATGTGATTTAGTGGTTAAATCATTAATTGTGGAACTCGAGGCCTGGGGCTGTAATCCTGGGTTACCCTGTGAGTCAAACATTATAATCATCATGGGACAAGCACTTCTCTTCGGGAAGCCCAGGTCCATTCTGTGCCGACCTGGGGGCGCTCAGTGATACGCGCACCTCACAACAGTCCCTATGACCCCTCGGTGGGTCACTAAGCAGCTGACATTGTACCGCACACTTTACCAGCAAGAGGTTTCAAGGCGCTGCTTATCCCCTTAGCTTCTTTAGGCGCTTTAGCACGTGACACCTGCGTTCATTAATGGAACCAAGAAGAGGGTACTTAAGTAGGTCAAGTAGACAAGCAGAGCTCGGACTTGAGACAGTCAACTGCACTGACAAGCCCGGGCACAGAAGAACCGCCCGGCGGGGAGCACGCAGCCGACGACCGGGAATAAAGCAGGAGCTGCCCCGGCACGGGTTGCAGCACTCCGGGCACGAACACTTGGGTTCCTTGGAGTGTTGGGGGTCTGTCCCGCTACAGGACCTTGTGGTCTGGACTGTAAACCCAGAGGGGCCTCATGGGAAGCTGACAGCAACCACTCACCTGTCCGAGCTGTGTAACTAAGACCAGACACCGGGATCCAGTGCCAAGTCCCGGGCTGCCGGCTTCATGCTTCCGCCCTTCCGTAGCGTCGGACCCCACGCCCGGAATGGGCCGCTCTTTTCTGGGCTTCGCGGACTGAAGAGGCCGCAGCCCCCGCCCGAGCTCCAGATGACCCTGGGTGCTCTCTGCGGCCGCAGCCTGTGCGCCTGCTGCGGGCAGAAGATGATCCCCTACTTTTCCGAGAATGCCGTCATTTCCCAGAATGCCATCAACCAACTCATCAGCGAAAGTTTTCTCACTGTGAAAGGAGCAGCCCTCTTTCTACCACGAGGAAATGGCTCATCTACACACAGAATCAGCCACCGACGCAACAAGCATGCAGAGATTGCCAAAAATTGTAACATCGACCAGACCTCGAGCATATCCCCCATCCTGCTCACCCATCAGGACAATGAATCTGTGAACTTGCCACCGACCGTTGAGACCTAGCATTTTGGCCGATGCCCGGTGGAGCTACCTGATAGCTAGAGGAGATTGGCTGTGGACTTCCCCCTCGGCCGTCCCCTACCCAGCCGGACTTTGGGCAGACTTTCCTTCGTCTCTCCGCTGTATCTCCCTCCTACCCTTTTACCCTCTACGTTCCATTTATCTCGTCTTCTATGCTCTTTAAAAAAAAAATTCCAGCAACATATGTAACTTGTAACTGTTGGAACTTTGTAACAATGTGGAACCTCATGTAAAGCGCTCTGATACCTCCGGGTCTAGCCAGCGCTATATAAAACTCCAATAAATACATTTTTTTAAAAAAGGTCACTCAGCCCTGTCTTTCCTGTATTTGCATTCCCCTGTCGTGTTGCAATTATAACGGGAGAAAGGGGAGTGTATGTACATGCCTGTCACGGGATGTACAACTTCCATACATTTCACGGGGCAGCCTGAGATCTTTGGACCGACATAGATGTGCATGCGATTCCCGCTCTGCTCCAGGCGTCTAAATATAGGAGGAGGAGACAGAAGAAAGGTGCTATTATGGGGCATAACACTGGATGTAGCCTGCAGGATATACGTTTGCACGCCAGCGGGGTCAACTCAGTCTTTCATCATCCCAGGGTCGCTAAAAAACATAATACCATTGACGTGGGTTTTATAAACATCTCCTATGGATAGCAAGGCAAAGCTCGAAAACCGTGTCAGTAGGTGCGATATAAAATGAATGCATTACCCCTCCCCCCGCCCCCAGAACCAGTCGCCAGCGGTATGTTGCGTTTAAAGAATTACCAATAAAAAAAGAAGTAAAGCAATGCTGGATACGGAGTAAGGATTTGATTCAAATATACAAAAAACAACTTCTTTTAGATACATCTTCATAGTTTGCTCCTTCTAAGCGCTCTAAATGCATGGTCATATCGTAGCCCAGTTTAATGATACTAAATTGAAATGTACGTAATTAGACGACCTGGGAAGGATCAAGGCTGAATTGCCCATGCTGGCTATTAATGACTTGATCTACAGGTCAGAGCAGATATCACGTGTGATCGTTTAACTCGTGCTTATAACCTTTAACCTTATAACATTTAAATGCCATATTCAGAAGGAATACACAGTTCAGTAACAAATCAAAGTCTTTATTTCGGTAGAATTATTAATCAAATATATTGCCAACTCGCTGAATGAATTGAGTCCCGCCACTTTCATGATTATCCGACTCCCCATGGTAGTCATTTTATGGACTTCGGTTGTTTAGGCGGGAGTTTAGCAGAAGGGCGCATAGCTGCAGGGTGCATGGTTTCACGGCCAGGTGTGAGGCGAGAAGAAGGCTGGCGGGTAGAGAAAGTCCAGTCGGAAGCAAGGTGGGAGGCCTGGAGAGGATTTCTGACCCGCCACCTCAGTTGGTGTAACCTTGAAGTCCAACACCAGCAGGAGCTGTTTGAAGTGAAGGGGTGAAGGTCTCTCCTGGGATTCAAGGCTTTCCAGAGTTAAGATCCGGGGCCTGCACCCACGTACCTGTCATTTTAAAGGGGCCGTCCAGTGTAGAGAAGGGAGCAGGTCTCTTCACCCAGTTCTGCATCTAGTCACATTTGTATGACATCGTTCACCATATGTCACCTTTAAGTAGGGTGACCAGACGTCCCGGTTTTCCCCGGACGGTCCCCGTTTTTGGAGAAGTGTCCCCGTGTCCCGACACTTTTCTCCAAGTGAATCAAATGTCCCGGTTTTCGAACAGTGTCCGGGTTAAACACAGAAATGTCCCGGTTTTTCATTATTGTTCCGGTTGATTGCACTGCTTACTGTGTGATGTCACTTAGGTGAGTGCTGTAAAGGCTGCACGCCACTGGAGGTAGTTACTTTTGAGCCACCAAGCAGGACTATTGGTAAAAATACGCTTTTCAGAAATTGACTATTCACCGCTTTCCCATCACTGTTGTGGAATAACAAACTGCAGGGTTACAAAAGAAACCCGAACCAGCCAGGCTTTCTTTCCTAAAATCAAATAATAAACGCACTGTTTCTAAAACAAAAGACCACAACCCCTTAATGACAACGCATCTTTTTCACATAACAGTCCTTGTTTACTAAAGTACATGGCGCTGTGGTGAAAAAGCTAAAAAAAAAAAAAACGTACAGGGGTGTAACGCAGGCTCCTGAGGAGCAAAAGGGGTTGGGGCAAAACTTCGAGGGGTCCCTAGCCCTTGAGGGCCCCCCTTTCGGCCCAATGCCAATTAATATCTCTGAGAAATGCAGTGGCAGCTGGTGATGTTTTAAAGTGGGGCATAAATGTCTATCTTGAATGCCATGTGGCGAGTGATCCCAATTCTTACAATTCTGGAGACCAAAACAGTGATCCTTGCAGCAGGGACTGTAACCCACTGAACTACCTTAACAAAAATAATGAGGTTCCAATCCAAACGTTTCTTAAAGTAACCAGCCGCACGCCACTGCCGTGCTGCTGCTCAGCCCTGGGCCCTTGTCAGCACATCTGAGCAGCAACAGATGGGGATTTAGTGAAACACGGTTTGCAGGCGCTGTGTCCTCCAGACTTTGTATTAAGTAGAGAATGTCTTTTTTGGGGAGGATTTTATTGAGGTTGTTGGAGACGATACAAGATCGTGTTTATCCAGTTGGTATGACCATCTTTAAATTACACAGGTACATTTACCTACAATTTTAGGCACAGGGAGACAAAGTCATGCAGTGATATTCACTCAATAGCTGAGGCCACGTTCAAACTCAAATTCCCAAGTTGCATTGTCGGCAGCTTAGCCGCTGAATCAAAGCTCCTGCCAATTATGTCACTTTGCATATTGCAGCAGCACCTATAGACTGTACACTCTGTTTTTTCTTTTTTGTTTTAGTGGTGATGTGTTTTTTTCCTAAAAAAATGGTAGTTCTTGTTAGATGAGAGAACACCAGAGGAACGAGATTTGACTTACAATCCTTTAATATTTCAATTTCTTGGCTCTGGATGATTGAAATTCCCTATGTCTTGGTGGGAAGGGTTAGTTGCATCTCTCCACCCCAGATTACCGACACTCATATATATTACTTCAGTTCTGCTCCAAATAGCAGACCACAGACACTCGCAGATCACATCTGGTCTCCTGAGTCTCAGTCACTTTCAATCCCTCATTAATTTAACAACTCACACTGAATATTGTATTGTAGTAGCTACTATGTAGTGCTTCACACACCTTGCGAGGAGCTATCAAACTCAACAACTCCTACAAATGCAACATCCTCTACCTAGGTTACCATATTCTTACTGCTTCAGCACCTCGTCACGGTATAAAGCGCTATAAAAATGAAACTATGATGCAATACCACCTCCTACCCACATCTTCCTCTACACCGTTGGTACTCATAGTACGGCCCATGGGCCGCCAGCGGCCAGGCAGGCCTTTCTTGGCGGCCCACGGACCTTTCAGGTAATGTACCCATGGCCCCCCAGAGGGAGAGTGGAGAGAGGGAGAGTGGAGAGAGGAGAGAGGGAGAGTGGAGAGAGGGAGAGTGGAGAGAGGGAGAGTGAGAAAAAGTGGAGAGAGAGAGAGAGAGTGGAGAGAGAGGGAGGGGAGACTGAGACAGACTGACTGAGACTGACAGACTGACTGAGACTGACAGACTGACTGACTGAGACTGACAGACTGACTAACAGAGATTGACTGACTGAGACAGACTGACTGAGACAGACTGACTGGTTGACTGACTGACTGAGACTGACTGAGACTGACTGACTGAGACTGACTGACTGAAACTGACAAACTGACTGAAACTGACAAACTGACTGACAGACCGACTGACTGACAGACCGACTGACTGAGACTGGCTGACTGAGACTGGCTGACTGAGACTGGCTGACTGTGACTGGCTGACTGTGACTGAATGATTGACTAAGACTGACTGACTGAGAATGACTGTCTGACTGAGAATGACTGACTGACTGAGAATGACTGACTTACTAAGAGAGAGAGAGACTGACTGTAGACAAGGGTGGTCACCTACTATAGCAAATGTTGAGGCAAAGTCTGTTTCAATGGAATTAATGGTTACTGCCAATAAAATACCTCAGATTTGTCGTCTGTAATGCTTCATCTCGGTCTGTGGAGGGAGCTGTCGTTGTAGTCCTTTTTCTATGTCTATGACAGCTGTCAAATAGTCCTACTTTTATGTCGATGGTTACTGCAAACCATAGTCCTACTTCTATGTCTATGACCTGTCCCCGTTTTTTGTTTTGAGAATCTGGTCACCCTACCTTTAAGGCGTGTTAAGGGATCAGATGGACGTTGACTGGACTTAATTCCTGACTGGAGAATGAAAAGCAGAGCCAACCCTGCCCGGACTCATATCCGTGACTTACAACATACAGCTCTTTACAGTGGGCTCTGAGCTCACCGACCACCCAACAGACAAGGCTTTTGTTTTATATGCTGGTCCCACGGATGCACTTTTGTTTCAAATGTTGTTACTTGCAGAGCTTAATTTGTGGTTGTAGTAATGTGCATCAATAATCATTAGGGAGGGAGGCTTAGTCTTCATCATCAGACTGTCAGGCAAAGTGAGAATACAAGAGAGTGAGAAGGGGAAGGTAAGAAAACAGTGGCAAAGACGACAGCAGTGTCGAAGAAGAGCCTTCAACAGTGAGATAACTGTAGTGTAGGGTGATGGTAAAAAGAGGCATGAGATGCAATCAGGATCATGGGCGTAGGGAGTGTGGGGGATGCAGGATTTATTCTCCCCCCCCCCCCTCCAGATTTTGAAGTGTGCAGAACACAGGGGATAAGGATGGGGGGAAGAGGGGGACAAAAAAGTCAGCCCCCAGGGCCACATCAGCCCTACCCCGACTGCCTCTTTAAAGCCAAGCTACAGCACAGAGCTTAATTTGTAAAAAAATAAAGTGCCAGGGCCCTTCACAGAAGGCCACTGCAGCATGCACCACCCATACCCCGCCAGCGCTGCCAATGGCAGTATTAACATAACACCTAACCATCACACTCCTACAAGTGTGACAATTCAGACTATTTCAGGCCACACAAAGCTATAATAATGGCATGAGAGGCTGGTATTACTCATTTCCAATGCACTGACTTAATAAACAGGGTTGTTGTGCTCATCTCAACATTAAAACAAGCATTGGCATAGCCAATAGGTCTCGCCTTTGGGACCTTATAAGTGTTTAGCCATGCAACAGCTGATGTTGTGCTGCATAACTAAATACTTATAAGGTCCCAAAGGCGAGACCTATTGGCTATGCCAATGCTTGTAAGTTGTATTTATGTTTTAAAAAACAACACATAAATAAACACTTAACACATGTCAATGGCGTCTGGAGAGGGAGGGCGGTGCCTTCTTACAGCCAATAATTATTCTGACGCACTACTGTCCTGCTCCTGCTGACATACCAGCATTTCCACCAGTGGTGCGGTGACAAAATAACATTGCTACATCAGAGGCAAACTTCCATGAGGTAAAAAATAGGAAGTAACTAACCCTCTAAGCTGCATGCTTTGGGACTACATCTCATGTAATGTCTTACTTTGAGTAGAGAGAGGATTCTCACCAGACAGCTTCAGGTAAATTTACATACAGTGAATTTAAATAGAATTTATTCAAACAGTCAGAGGTTATTCTGAAATTGTAGCATGGTTCTGGCCCTCACACAAGTAAAATGGATCTGCTTGTTATTTACAAGCTACAGGTATATTTTCACTAGTCAGGCTCCAGGTCACTATTTAACGCAGAGTCCCTCCCCACATGATGAGATAGTGTCTAGTGTGCGCGATGCGTCGGGAATCGCCATAACTCCTGATTTTGCGTACTTGTAGTCTGCCTTCCACACCACTGGCCATCACCACAACCGGCATCAGTGCCCACGTAGCTGACAAGTTTTCAATCTCTGGAACTCTTGACATACCTGCAGCCAGGTTACCATCAAAAGGGCAAAAAAGAAAAAAACAAGGCGACAAGCCTTCTCCATGTAACCACCATGGATCTATAATGACATCCCCATATCCAGTAGGTATGACCCAACCCTGCTCCAATTTAGAAAAGAGCTGGAGACATCTCTTTAAAGAACACCACCACCCACGATGCAGTAACTACCACAACCAGAATCCAGGTAGCCCTCCAAATCCCTCCTCGACTAGCTTTGCCTTTCACAGTGTACAGCGCTCCACTGCCTTCTGGCTTGGTTACCACACTGAGTAATAATGAAGCGAGTCTGTGATATATATGTCAGAGTCGGAGGGGTTAAGACATTTTTCTTCATGTTGGGTTAACTCTTCGCTGTATTTAACATGCAGGGGAAACTCGAGGGTTTCCATTCAAATTCAGTATCAGAGGCATAGGTCTACATTCTTCCGCAAGGTTCTGCCCATGGGTCGTCTTTTTAACACTGCTATGCAGCCACTGGTGGGGCCTGTCCAGAGGTCTTGTATGGGTTGATAGATCATGCTGATGACACCTTGTGTTACCAGTGAAGGAGAGTAAGGAAGGAGTGGGGAGGAAGCCTTTGGAAACTAGAGGGCAGTGAAAATGGGCCTTAACTGAGACCCTCTGTCAGAGCCTCCACTCTCTCCTGAAACCTCTACCACAGCGGTCAGAGACGCATGATAGCAAGAAGACAAATATGGAGTGAGAGAAAGAGGAGAGAGTTAGAGACGTATAGTTAAACGACCTCAACGAGTCTTAATCATAGCATCATCAACTCAACCTTCTATCTCTCAGTTTATCTGATATTATCAGGGCCACTGGAATTATGTAATTCTGCAGCTGCAACACTTTCCACATAATTATGGATTTGTTGCATTTGCCACATAGTCCATCATCTGCTAGGTAATTTGCAGATTTTACCAATAAATAGTTTTTTAGTTCAAACGGATCAAAAGTTACTAAAAATGCAGTGAGAAGACTTGCCACGCAGTGGGAGGCCCTCCACAAAAGGCAACTGGTTGCCTTTCAATTGCCTATTGCTGTATTTGAGTGTTAAACTGTTACTAATGAAGTAGGTGCTTTGCCCAGATAGAGTTAAAAAATACACAATAATGCAGTAATACCATCACAAAATCTGCCACATTATGGAACATAATTTGCCTTTTCTTGCCACATAATTTGGTTCTCTCAGGTTCCATGGTTCCAGAGGCCTTATGTATTTTTAAGAGTTACACCTTTATTTCACAGTACAAAAAGCAGCACCTCCTCCAGACAGTGTTTAACGGGAAAGGGTCAGTTTAAAAAATGAGTCAATGTCGTTGGCCCATGCTTATCATTTGAGTGGGTTGACTCATGTTTAGGGACATTCAGCAATGACAGGAGAATTGGGAAACTAAAACTTTCAAAGCTTCCTTGGCATATGTTAGTCGGTGTTAAAAACCTACGACTGCAGATTGTCCACTCAGCGGAATGATGCAGTTTCTGCAAAGTAGTGAATTATGTGTTGAAAAAGGCAAGTCAATGCTTGTGAATATACAGACAGTACCAAGTTACCACTTTGTTGGTGTTCAGCACAATGTATGTGCTAACCCCCAAACAACTTCCATTGCATGAGAGCACCTGATCATCTGCGAAAAACCCCGCCACCGGGCAGAGCGTTCATCAGTCTTGCCATCTGCCTCCGTGAAATGCACATATCTTCGTACTGAGAATCAGTCTGACATCTGTAATCACAATCTAACTTCTTTTTCACACAAGCACATTGAGGTTGCCAAATGGCGCCATGTCTTCAGGGGCACCTTACTACAGTACATTGTTTTCCCTTTTGAAAGGCCTCGTAGTCCGGAAATCTAGCCCAAATAGGGGTAAACTTTCGTGAACTACAACTCCCAGAATGCAGCAGGCCGTTAAATACATGCAAGCGGCGTGACAAAGCCATTCCAGATGACTTGGCGACCTTGATGTGAATCCGTTTGCGAGAATAGTGCGTTTCAGCGGTCTCGTGAAATAATAGCGAACATGAGCAATAACACCGCAGCGAGGGGGCCTTCCATGACCACATAATATTGACAGAGTGGAAGAGTGACACACGGCAGCGGCATGTCCTCTCCGCTGCATCCAACATGGACGTCTGAAGGCTTGGACATGTAAAGCTGCTGCTGGCAGGAAGGAAAGTAAATTAAAAAGATGCAGTGCCGATTCTGCATACTTAACGAGCACTGGGAGGAGGGAGGGGGGGAATGAGGGCGGAGCGGGGTATACAGGGAGCAGGGGGGGGGGAAAAAACAAGTTTGATGAGGAGAGGAGGAGGCAGCAGGGGAGGGGCGAGAGAAGGGGGCCTGCGCCTGTTAGCTGCAGGGAGCGAGCTTTGAAACCATCTGTTAATTACAAACAGATGGTTTCAAAGCTCGCTCCCGCAAGGGAATCGCCAAACGTGCACGCGTTAATAAACAGCCTGTGGGATGCTGCAGTGGCCACGTCAGTTCGAAGCCTGACCTTTGATCCCAGAAGCCATCTTTAGGGTTAGTGCTTAGGGAGGTGGGAGGCAGCGCAGAGCCACTTCCATTAATGTGTGTGCGCTGTCACCTGGACTGTGATATTGCAGTCGTTTTCCGTGGTGCCCATCTCATGCAGGTGTGTTATATATGTTTGGTTACACGTATTGCTATGTTTCCTTTAAATTGAGCACTCTGGGAGCGCACGAGGTGAAATAAGGTCACTCAAGTTAAAGCCGCCACCAGTTCCCGTGCACCAGCTGCTGCACATGCCTGCAGGGCGTCTTTCCATCGGCAGTGAAATGCGCCACCCCGTGAAGCCTCCGGTGGGGGTGCTGCCTGCGCCGGGATGTGCCTGTGCTTTTAGCATCACTTTGTCACTCTCAGCAGAGTCTGGGAACCGACGAGGACGCAGGTAAAGCATCTGTCTGGAATGGGGTGGTGACCCGGCATCAGTGCACGGTTAATGCCGGTTCACGTGGAACACCTTGCCGTGCCTCACCATGGGTATTGTGAGCCTTGCCTGCTGTGAGGGGTGGCGAGTTGTCCCACGTGCCGCGCGCGTGGCCTTCGTCACAGGACAGGCTCGGGCTGCAGCAGAGGGACCTGGAGACAGGTACTTCATTGTTCATCAGCTCTCATGAAGCATTTACGTCCCGCTGCTCTGCCCTCCTTTTCCCCTGGCCCTGGTGGGATCTGTTGATGCTGAGTTTGGATTGTACCGTTTGCACAAGCACGTGCTATAAGCTATGTGTGGTACGGCACATTATAATGCTGACGTGGGTCTTGGGCAAAGGGACACCCATGGGGCTTCATTCTAAGGTGTCTTGCGCAGAGTTCCGTAAAAAGCATGGCGTGTCCAGTGAAATCTTATAGCGGCACATCAAAGCTACGCACTAACCGGAGAACAAAGCTCCGAGATATCTATGTGCGGAGGGCAAGTGAGCAGCCGCATGGAACAAATGAAATAAAAATACACCTGCTAAAACAAAACATACTAAATTCGAAGCCCCGTGGCGAGCTGCTAAGTGGCAAAAATGTTTTGTGGATGTATAGCTTAGCAGTTTGCGAAGAGATGCCAGCGTCCCACATAACCGACGCAGTTCTAAACAAGTGGGAGGGGTGGGGGGAGTGTGGCCGAGAGCAGGGGCGTGCAGCTTTTACCTTGCGGGAGCGAGCACGATAATTGCTAACAGATGTCGCCAAAGCTCGCTCCCGCAAGGGAATCGCCAAATGTGCACGCGTTGCCATTGAAAGCAATGCAATGCGTGCACGTTTTTGGGGAAAAAAGCGGATCGATTCCAAGAGGTCCCCCCTATACAGCGCATGCGCGCTGCGTAGGCGAGACCTAAAAAGAGACAGCGCCACCATGTGATGGACTGTCACTAGAGCCGGCAACCACCGGCACAAATTAAGCACTTCTACAACATAACAAAGAGGCTGATCAAAGTTGCGCCCCGCCCAACACCTGCATGCTTACAGTAGCGCCCTAACTAGGGGTGAGAAGTAACCTGCAAAAGTTTAGCATGAGAATGGGTAAGGAAGTGAGGTCTCTTATTCTTTCTGCATTTGAAAGAGTGAGAGGTTAAATGCTTTTAAGAACTGAACAGCTGCTTGTCACAAATTACATTTAAATCTCAGCATTTAGATTTATGTTTTCATTTGACTTCCAGCCAAGCATGGGCATTTTCAGAGAACAGACACATTGTATTGTGATATTCGTTATCAATGAGCACATCTCTCAATTCAAGAAGGAATATATTTTTGTTATTAATCAGTTTTTGTATAACTCATACTGTGCCATCATTAGGAAATTACTACTGCTGGATGCACAAATCAGTCATAGAGTCTTTTAATGATCAGATATACTGGGCCTGATTCAAGAAGGGTAACTTACACTTTGGTGTAAGTTCATGATTATTTGCTATTCACAAAGGTGTTTTACTAGTAGTATCTATACGACTGCGTAGTCTCTGCACATACAAAGATAGGATAATCCTATAATTTTATGTGCAGAGACTCCACAGTCATAAAGAATCTACTAGTAAAATAGCTTTGTTAATAGCAAACAATCAAACTTACTCCAAAGTGTACGTTGCCCTTCGTGAATCAGGCCCAGTATGTCTGATTATTAAAAAACACGATGACTGATATGACCAAAGTGCAAGTTTACTTTTATAAACCAGGCCCTTTGTCTTTTAAGTAGGTTTTAAAAACAAGTTAGGGTACATTAATATATTGAGGGATGCACACAAGGCTAAATCTACTACAATAAATGGACAGACTATATTGCGCCCTATTTAAACTATCTTTCTCCCTTACATTTAAGAATATGTGCATCGCTGGAGACTAATTTTTAAAAAGTTGTGGAGGCGATGCCCTTACCCTGTAGAAGGTAAACTGTTCGCTCATTCCCTACACTCACTAATTCAGGACACAAGTATGTTTCAAACTTATTATTTGCTCTAGCTGACTCCAGTGGCCAGCATCCCCACTGTGAAAATTGTTCCAGCTTCACTGCAGACGTCACTACCAGGTAAGAGATTATTGTCGGAGTGTACCCATGTACACTTGAACAATATCTGAAGTTTAAACAGAGGCAGCGATGCAGTCCCTGCTTAAACATCACTCCTTTTTCAGTGCATAGAACGCATGGGAACCGTGATCGTGACTAATGGAGGCAGGGGTAGAGTTGTGGATAAAATAACAAAATATAATTTAATCATTTTGCTGGCTCTTCACTTACAGATAAGTTATGAATATAGATGTATTTATAGATTCAGTGGTCTTTTCACACCAATTTCAAGGTTCTTTCTTTTCATCTTTTATGAAATATTTAATAAACATATTTTGACTTAAAAAATGAGGAGCCCATGTCCAAAAACATTTAAAATCCTTGAATTAACCATATTCATTGCTTACTTAAATTCAGAATGGCTCATTTCACGAAGTGGTCATAAGAGTCTCCAATGCACGATCTTTGATACCTGGGCAACTCAGTCATATGTAATGACCACACAGCCAGAGGTGGAGTTGCGTGTATGAGTTAACCCACTCCCTGAAACACCACATGTTTGAATGTCATGTAGTAGGATTTCAGGGCTTCTGTCATGAAGGTTTACCACTTTCTTGCCCTTTGCCGGCTGTTCTTTCCGTACCCTGTTTACTCACATGTTCAGATATTCCATTTGCTGCTTTTGGAATTCATGATGGGTCACCTGATGGTGACCACATTTCACATAAGACTGAGCATAGCCAGACTTGACAAGTGCTATCATACTGTATGGTGCTAATCTTTGGTACGCAAGTGCATGGGCCATATAATGACTTGTACTAGTATCCTGCCGAACAGAGCACTATGACGAGGGCCACTGGAATAATGCGGTTTTGGGACTGCTGCATTTTCTGCATAATTATGTATTTGACACATTTGTCACATAATCCATCATCACTGCATAGTCTTCAGAGTTTAAACAAAAAATATTGCTTCTAGCTCAAATGGATCAGAAGTTACTAAAAATGCAGCAACATCAATCACCATGCATTGAAAACCCTTTCGCAAAGGTTGACTGCTCACCTTTCAGTTTCTTATGTCTGTTCCTGTATTTGGGCATTAACTGGTACTAATGAGGTGAAACCTCTGCCCAGTCAGTGCTAAGACATGTAAAAAATGTCAAAACAATGATGTAACATCACAAAATATGCCACATAATTTGCTTTTAATTGGTGCATAATTTGGTCCACTACGCCACATAATTCGGTCCTCTCTGCCACACAAAGCCAGTGACCCTGACCATGGGCAAAAACTGCATGTAAAATATAATTTTGATTTGCAATGGAAAGTTGTCTAATGTAAAGCAAAACAGCTACACCCTACTTTGCGGCAAGTGGGCAGTCCATGGATTGTACGCAGGCATTCCCATGCAGCCACCCACGTTTTGGATGCAATGTCCTATCTACTAAAAGAAGTAGACAGGCCACTATGCCAAAAATCTATGCCTCCTCAAGGCAGGTGTTCAGTTTTAGAAAAGATTTCTTTTCTCTAAACTTTTCAAACTTTGGATGTGCACTGCACTTTACAGCATGCATACAGTCTTAAAAGTGTTAAAGTATGTCAAAGCATAGTTTTTTGTACTGGAAGGTCACCCTTCCATTACAAAACCATTGCTCGACATGATACACATCCTTGCACTCTAGTGCAAGGGTGTGTGCATAGAAGCAAGGCAGCTAAAAGTGCACCAGGGTAGGAGAGACAAAGTAGACGCCATGGTCAGTGCTTCATTTGAGCCGGTGGTTTCAGGTGCTCAGCACCGGCACTTAATTGGTTTCCGGTGCTCGCCACCAGCACTTAATTGTCAACACCGCACTTAGGACAGTCTGCCACATGGTGGCACTTCTCATCTAATTTAGAGATGGGTAGGACAATGGTTGTTTATGATGCAATATACATTAAAAATTACTAAAACCTTCTTCCCCAGGCAATTTCTTTAGCCTTGGGGACCTGTAATAATCTGAACTGTCACACTTACAGGTGAGAGAGAGGGTTAGTAGTTGTTGTGGCAGCAATGACAGGTGCAATGGGTGGTTCAAGCTGCAGAGGTCTCCTGGTAAGGGCCCTGGCACTTATTTTTTTACAAATTAAGCACTGGACATAGTGCTCTTCTACTTTAGTTACTGTGCTGCATTGCATCAATAGGTAGGAATTTGTCCCTCAATGTTTAAGTGGTACAGTCCTTTCAATGTTTTCTTTTTTTAGTAATACAGATTCACACTGTACTTTGTGCAAACTTTCCAAAACTTGTAACAACCTTAGAGAACCTCTAAAAAAAGAATAACTAATTGACACCAAAATGCTTCAAATGATTCTGAGAATTAAACTGTTTTCTGGCTCTAAAGAAGACTTTAGACTTGTTGAGTAACTAAGCATCACCGAACTCACAGGGCTGTGCTACATTTCTAATTTGTTTCAAGCATCTCACATACGAGGGTACTTTGCGTCTCAGGCAGCAGCCTTTCAAATTTGTATGCATCTGTCACACACACATTGCCTCTTGATTTTGAGAACATGCTACACTTGCACACACACTGCATCTTGTTTTCATGAGCAACTCACATACTAGGCTTCTTGTATCTTTTTCTCTCACATCAGGTTTTTCACATTTGTAAAACATTTCGCACACACACACACACACAACACACACACACACACACACACACACACACACACACACCATCTAATTTTTGTGAGCATCTCACACACAAGGCTTATATCATATGTGTTTCATAAGGCTTCTCATGTTTGTCTGTTCTTCAGATATTCAGTGTGCGAGCACTCTATACTCATGTCATTCATCTGCACTAATTCTTTTCCCAGATTAGACAGTAAAGGTTTACAGTTTTTGTTGTTGTTGTGTGTTATACTGTAATTTAATGCACTGAGTGCATACTCCACCCTCCGGCCACAAGAAAGCAATAAACACACTTCATCTGTCTGCAGAAGCATCCTCACCCCTGTTAGAAATTGGGTTTCTGGTTGGCAGAGGTATGCACTTTGTCCAAGCATAAACCATAATCCTAGACAGGGTAAGTTAAATACACACTGCTGTTTGTGGTGGTCCCTGTATCCGTGAAAGCAGAGGGGCTGCTGTTTGTGGTGGTCCCTGTATCCGTGAATGCAGAGAGGCTGCTGTTAGTGGCAGTCCCTGTATCCGTGAATGCAAAGGGGCTGCTGTTTGTGGTGGTCCCTGTATCTGTGAATGCAGAGGGGCTGCTGTTTGTGGTGGTCCCTGTATATGTGAAAGCAGAGGGGCTGCCGTTTGTGGTGGTCCCTGTATCTGTGAATGCAGAGGGGCTGCCAATTACTGCATTGTTTTACTGAAGCCAAATATTTTATCATGTGGCTACCTGTGCCACAACAAGGCAGACTCCTCGGGCCATGCAAGCGCCTGGATACCCTCTCGGGTGATTAGCTGCGCTATACAAATCGATTGATCGATTGAATGAATGACAGCACCACCACAGATCCACTGATCTCCCTACAGCCCAAGGCTGCCTCTGTAAGCATGTATTTCATACACTCTCTCTGTTGCCAAAAAACCCGGTAGTGAAAATAGATGGAACATCTTGCTAGGATGTGTGTAGTGCGATTACTCCATGAGGAAAACCACAGTGATTTTCTGTGACTTTCGGAGCCTTCCCTTCATTGACTCGCCTCAAACCCCTCCCAATTCTTTTATCTCGCACATATTCTAGCCAGAATGCGCATCGAAGAAACAGAAAGGTGACACATAGCGCTCCATTAAGGCTGCTACAAACACACAAAAATAAATATGGGCAACTAGTCACTTTCAAGCTTAAATGTTGATATCTAGACCCTAGAAATTAGGTGATTATGTTGACGTATCTGAACACCTGACACATAACTGGCTCTTGAACAGATGCCATAATGTGCCAACTTGGTCTTGCTCATTGTATCAAAATCAAAGGATGAAAGGCTGAGCAGTCCCCATCCACGGTACATACCGTTTATCTGCGGGATGCACTTGGATCGTCATGGCAGGTGCTCAACTGACGGAGCTTACTCACCAGTCCAATTTAATTCAGTGGTGAGCAGGTCGGCTGGAGACAAACTGTAAATATTTAGGAATTAAACACAAAATGAAAACACGCACTGTTATTGCTGTAGACTGAAACGGCAACAGGGTGATTTTTATTAGGTCGAGCATTCAAGACCTCTTGTATATACTTTAGTATATACTTATAGGTGCATGTACTTTGTGGGCTCTGGAGATCAGCCCTAGGACTTGTCTGCTTCCGCTTAGGGACTTTTTTTTCTGTGTAACTGCCTCTATTTAACTGTCTTGATAGAAAACGACCAGTAGAGGTCTGTAAGATACCAGAATTGCTTTCTGCTTGTTCAACTGCATCTATTTAACTGACTGTCTTGATAGAAAACGACCTGTAGAGGTCAGTAAAATACCAGAATTGCTTTCTGCTTAGGGACTTTTTATTTTTAATTTTCTGGCAACTGCCTCTATTTAACTTTATTGATAGAAAACGACCAGCAGAGGTCAGTAAAATACCAGAATCACTTTAGCATACTCTAGATTCCAGTCCATAGAAATTGTCTTCCACGAGCACCTGTAGACAATAATATTTTTTCCAAATCTTGTATTTTCAGTGATATGACCACCGAAGGCCCTGATTTTATATTAAAAACAGAGCTTTGGACTATACCATTTCCCGCTGAGAGGCAATATTTCTCTCCATGTATTCCCATACCTGGCGTGTCATGCAGTTTGGTGCTTACTTTCCCTCTATGTTAAAGAACAGTAGATGTTTCAGCACACAGGCTAATGTGCTGCATAGATAAATACATATAAGGTCCCAAAGGCGAGACCGATTGCATTGCAAATGCTTTTTTCTAATGCAGCCTGTTTTCCTTAAAGGAAAACGGGTTGCGTTTAAAAGAAAAAAATGAAAAGTTTTCTTTTCAATGTTTAAGAGCAGGCAGTGGTCAGTGGGACTACTGCCTGCTCTTAAAAATGTTTTCGCCATCATTCACAAAAGGGAAGGGGTGGTAAAAGGTTGAAGTTGGTGGTAAAATGCGAATGTTTTGCGCATTCATGGTCGCAAAACATTCATACATACCGCTGCGATTCGGTATTTGGAAGGGACGCCCTAAACACGCCCCTTCCAAATACCGAATCTCAAACCCATTTTGTGATTTGGTAACAGGTTACCTAATCACAAAATGGAGTTTGATACATAGGAAAAGCCTTTTTTGCGTTTGCAAACGGCCAAATTCTGCGAATCTGCTTGTTTGCAAAGGCGAAATAGGTTCATGTGGCCTTTTATTCCCTATGGACAACAAGAAGTCACTGACAAAAATGCACTCTAATGTGGGCCAGAGTAATTAGAAGTAGCTGAGATTAATTCAAGCATGAAATTAAGCATCTTGCAGGTCTACTAGTGCCCTTTATGCAACAATCTGAAAATATGCACCAGAATTACCATTTAGAAGGTGTACCCCAGGATAAATATGTTCATGTTATCTGGTTTAAAAAAAGTGTGAAGCCCCAGATCTTCTTGGGAACAACTGAGTTCCTGGAGAAAATCCAGAAGGCTTTCCTTCCGATCTGGAAACAGCCTGATAGTTCCTGGGAGCAGAAGCTTCAGTATTTCCTGTAACAGTTCTGGCAAGACAATGCCTTTTAAAAATGTAAAAGGAAAGAGGGAGGAAGTAGGGGAATATTAAATGCATGCCCTTCCACAAATATTTTTATTTTCTCAGAATATTTTTACTGACATTTACAAATGCACTGCCCCATATCATAAGATAAACCCGAACACCATTTGGGTATCTCCACTAGTAACAGCCAAGGTACCGAAATAAAACGTGTAGGTGCAGTTCTAGTGGAGCCCTGTCTTCATGTCTAAACAATTTAGTGTCTCTTCTGCTGTGTGATGCTGGCTCCTCCAAACAGGATTATCCTGTCTCATAGCCAATCTTTGGATCAGAGCCTAAGACTTATATTATGCACATATGGCTTCATCTTTAGAAGTCTACATACAGAAATAATAGCTTACCGAACTCTCATCTTGTTCTCCCTATACATATTACTCTCCTCCCTTACCTTGCTAGTCTTTCAAGCACTGGTCTGATCAATATCCCAGATAATAAAGTGTATGTTGTCCCAGGTAACTCTCAGTTTAGCTGGTAATACTACCCCCCTCTTAGCTCTAAGGGCCAGGAAGCCTTCTTATTAATTCCTGTTCCTTTCGTTTTCTCTCCGGAGAACTGCCTGCTCATATATTTAGAAAAAATTAGCATTTTCAACTTTTCTCTTTTCTCCCTTTCTTTATTCTTGTACTCTGCTGCGTCCAGCAATGATTGTCATTCTCTATTCCATCCAATGAACCTGGCTTTCTCCAGTGTAATGTAAAGACATGCCTTTATGTCAAGCCAAAGGCACTCCTGTGTCGTGGTTAATTATTCCTTCATACAGTCCAAGAAACCTTAAGGCAATGAAGACACAGACTGCTTATCTCTAGAGAAACGTTACCCCATTGACTTCTTTATGGATGGGAAAAAGGTCTATGCCACCCCCCTAGCTCCATTTGTCTGTTGATCCCTGTGGCATCAGCAGTAAGACAAACTAAGTTAGAATGGGAACCTACAGTAGTGAAGCACTGTCAATTTCAGAAGTATGTATACACAAAAGAAGCTACCCTGAGTATAAGTGACCGAGGCTTAGAAGGTACTAAGTAGAGTGTCTGGCATCTCACAAAAAGTGAAGGACTGTCCTCACACACCACCAGGTGTCATGCTTCATCATTGGCAGTCCTCGCTCTCTAAAAACGTGGTTTGATAGAGAGCGGGCCTACACCTGGAGACAGGGAGGCACTTCTAAAACTAAGTGGGGGCCCGTTACAGTGAGTGATAATTTAAAAATCAGTATAATTGCCAAAATACATTTATTCTAATAGGCAACTACTTGATATTAAAATTGAAAAACAGTGATATAGGGGAGTTAGTAGCCCATCACCGTGGTGATTAAAGTTGTCGACATGTTTCTGCCCTTATGGCCAAAAGGTCCGCGACATTCATCAGGACTGAAAAAGAAAGAAATTTGGGCTCCTATCTTACCAAAGTGTTGGTACAGAATTACCACTGGGTAGGTTGACCTGTGTCACACTCTACCTGAGAGAGTTTCCTGAAACCTGTAAACGTAAAGAAATTGAGATTGCCATCAAGACATATTATTCTGAGAGTTATTCGGTCAAAGCAAGGAGAAAATTACAGTGAAAATTGCCCCACATGCATCACTATACATATAGTCGCTATTGTGTGAGACAAGTGTCACTGCAAACGTGAGACACACACAGTTTGCTTTTGCACATAAGTGTGAGACCAGCTCACAGCCATACCCTAATAAAGGTTCCTATACACCCCATGGGAGGAGGGTGAAGGAGAGACCCCTGTAGTCACACTCTGGAAGAGAAATTAAAAAACTCACTTAAAGGAAGTTCTGGGAACTAAGGGGTTCCTTTTGGGAATGGTAAAGTTTCGTATCCCCACCACCACTCATACTCTTACTACATCAAGGTGCGTCTCTCTCCGTGATCCTAGTTGTGTTCGCTCCTCTTCCCCGTTGCGGAATGAAGAGCGCGGAATTCTGGCTTTAAGTAGTACTCTTAGTGAATTGAGTAAATTGGTAGCACATGTGATCGTAACTTTTTTCTAAAAAGGTTTCAGGTGTCTGGAAAACCTCCTGTATGTTAGCGATCGTGTGCCTGATCTTCGCGTCAGGAGCGGCAATGAGGAAATGAGGAAATGCTGCGGGAAGCCCTAATTGCAGCCTGTCTATGGAACACCTGTGATTCCCCGGTGTCCCATCGGAAGCTGCCTGGGCCCGTCTGGACGTCGCGTCAGCTGAATACATGGATCAGCGCTGCACGTATGTGCACGTGCAATCCCAGCAGTCCCAAGTGGGGTTGCCTGTGCTCCGCGTGTTTGTTGAACGTGCAGCATGCGGCTGTTGTGATGCACGTATTTCTAAAGAGGAAAAGGTCCTCAGATATCCAGATTCCAAATTCTTACTAGTTACGTGTAACCAAATTGAAAGTTGTATAGTTACGAGATGGGCCATAATTTGGGAATTATTTATAACTAGAGAAAATAAAAATAAGAATAAAACCAGGTGCAGCGGGAATACTTTTTGAGTTAAATTGAAATGCCAATCTTTACATACACTTAAAAAATTAGCAGCAAAGAGTAGACGCTATACTCGTAAATTCCGGGTGCCACGTGCCTAGGCGCAATTAGAGGTATGTAAATGGAAATTTTTTAACAGTGCACCGGAAGTAAATGTCATTTGTTAAAGATGTTATGTAACCATTTTATTTTGAATGCTCATATACGCTGGGTATATGCCCCTGTAGGAATGCCATCTAAGGGGTCCGATGGACCGTGTTCCCTGTATGTGCGCCACATCCTAGCTATGTTATGTGTGCCTCTGCGCATATGTTTGCCATTCCATGATTTCCCAATATGTAACCATGGGATGTCATCATTCAGTCCAGTGTCCCATGTACGGCCTGGCAAGATGGCCGACAGGACGTAGTTCGCCCTGCTTCCGTTCAATATCCTGAAACATCGTGCGATCCTGCACACTCCAGAGCACAGCCGTTGCTTCCTAAGTGTGTCAGACCGGCACCCCACCCAATTTGGCTGCCTGGCTGGGATTCTCTGTGGCGGTGGCCCGCTGTTGCGCCGGAGATTGCCAGGCAGCAAGGGTACGGCTTAGACTGGCCTGGGGGTGCGGCTTAGATTGGCCTGGAGGTGCGGCTGTGGGCGGGCCCAGCTTCCTAGAGGACTCCGGTGACCGCAAGTTTGCAATGAGGACGGCGCCGAGCTGCTGGGGTTGCGTGGGGCCGACGCTGGCTTGTGGCCCTAGTGGGACTCCGGGTCCCACTGTGCCGGTTCTTCGCCCTGCTGTAACGCTCCTGGCAAGCACAGTAGCCTGGTCATGTGTATTGCTGCAGGGGCTGCCTGGGGGGAGACGGCAGTGGCCGACGCGGCGGCCTCTTGGAGGTCTGGGACGGCGGCTGGACTTGTGCAGAGGCGTGCCAATGGGCGCTACAGAGTTGTGGGGAATGGGCCTTGGCATTGCCGGCTGGGGTATATAAACCCTGCCCAGACTCCAGTGCAGGATTTGTCTGGACCAGTATGGACATCTGGGAGCCGAGAACCCCCTCAGAACAATTCTGAATGTACTGGTTGTTGCACTGCTGGGGCCCCTGGGACGACCAGGCAGCCACGGGTGAGCCCGTCCTGGGTGGCAGGAGCAGTGGCGCCCAGGGGGGGGACAGCTGGCTTGCACTGGGAGGTGGTGCCCTTGTTGGGGTCTGCCAGGGGTGAGTAGAGTGTGGTGGTGATTCCCTGGTGGTGGAGGTGAGTGGGGAGTACCTGAGGGGCACTTGGCCTGCATTGCTCAAACTCTACTGGCCTTCCTGGAGGAAAGGAACTCTGTCAAAGACGAGCGCCGAGTGGTGTAGCTGCAACAGCACGGACAAAGACAGGCATCCACAGACATTGTCCACCAACACCATAACACAGTATGCCACGCTCTGGTAGTCGCCGCAGCACTTGGCTAGGTAGGGTGTGGGGAGACTCTGGGTCCACTTCACCGCAGCGCGATGAGGAGCCCTCGTGCACGGAGGTCCAGGCGGCCATTCACGACTCCCAAACGGCTTTGGAGCATAAGATCGAGACAGTTACCATAGATGTGAACTTGTTCCATGCTTGCTTGAGGAAGGTGGCTGGTAAGTAACAAATGCAGAAACTAATATAGAAACTTTGCAGGGGGAAGTCTCTACCCTTAAACAATAAATGGGCAAGATGATAATGGTGACAAGGGAGTTGGAGGTCCAGGTATAAGACGATGAGGGCTGCTCTTGGTGCAACAACCTCTGCTTTCTGGGGCTCCCAGAGAGAGTGGAGGGCTCCTCAGCACTTTCTGGAACAATGGGTGAGACAGCGGCTGGCGCCCTCAGGCCTCGGATCTCTTTGTGGTGGAGCAAGCCCACGGTGCCCTGGTGCCACCACCACTACCTGGGGGACCCCCACAGGCCCTTATTGCCAAAATACTGAACTACAGGGACAGAGATTGTATCCTTCCAGTGGCTAGAGAGCAGGAAATACCAATATTTGATAATTACACCATAGCCATTTTTCCTGACTATACCAGAACCGTTCAGGAGCAACGTTAAACAGAAGCTGTGTGCTATGAACTTGAAGTACATGTTGTTATACCCCTCTAAATTGAAGGTCATCTCTAATGGCAAGGCACACTTTTTTCAGCAGCAGCAAGAATTCTGGGATTGGCTGGAAATGTGGGATGTGGTTCTGACTCATGAACTGAGGACTGGGAGCCGCCTTGGAGCTTCGAAAGGTTGTAGTGCTTGGCGGGGCCTCTCTGGAGGAGGTCATTCCTGAGGGCAGCTACTGCCTTCCTACAGGGTCACGATAATGGTACTATGTAGGTGGTGGACACGGAAGGCCCATGGTCAGCGGAGCCAAGTTTGCAGGACATACCCTTGGACTCTCATGGGTATGACACCCCGCATGATCCATTGCCAGTGGTGCCGGAGACTAACTTTACTGCTGATTGATGAATATTCATTTAAAAAAAAAAAAATTATTTAGTTTTTTTATGTCAAACAGCAAATTAGGGTGCGAACCCGCACCAGAAACTGTTGTTGAACATCAGAGGAGGCAGGAGTACACAAACATCCATTTACACAGGTCAAGCAAATAGCAACAAGGTGTAGCATCAGGAAGGATGGAGTGCATTAATAAATGAGATGACACTACTGTACACATTATAATTACAATCATGTTGAAGGATCCACCCAGGAGCGGCGCATGCAGGTAAGAGTGGTGGCGCGGGTTAGGGACGACTCAACAGATGATGATGAGGGAAAATTAATTATTTATTTAATATTCCCTTGTCATCGTCTGTCGACTCCCCCCCCAACCCGCCCACCGCTCTTACCTGCCCGGGCCGCTCCTGGATTCACCGCATCCACAGGGAAGTCTAGTTCATAGTGTTTTAGCCAGCTTCCCCAAACCTTGAAAAATGTGCGTGGAGACCTCCTACTCCTGTATGTGACTTTCTCTGCCACCATGTATAGGTCCATCCCGTTCTTCCATTCTTCTAAGGTCGGGACCTCAGGTACACCCCAGTGACGCGCCACATCGCACTTGGCCACCACAAGTCCCAGGTTACAAAAGAGGTGTTTAGACCGGGGGACGTCCACATTACCAGAGACACCTAGTAGTCAAGTCAAGTCAATTTATTATGCTTGATTAATTAAAAATATTGCATATACAAGGCATATAAAATACTTAATAGAAGAGATTAAAAAATATTAAAAAGTACTTATTTTTTTAAATTAAAATGTGTATGATTAAGAGGACCCGCCGGAGAATGTCTCTTGATTCATTTGATTGATGTACTTGTTGGTGTGTGCAGGCGCTTCTCTACTATATTAAAAATTTTGTGAAGCAGCAGATCAGTTGTGTGGAATCCGATTTGAAGCAGACGAGTACCGCCTGTCTGCAGCTACGGATCCCTGCCTGTTTGAAGAGGGGTCGAAGTAATAAACGTCTTTCTTTGCCCATGCTTGGGCAAGTGCAGATTATATGGATGAGGTCTTCCAGTCCTTGATTACATAGGCGGCAGGTGCTATCATCTGGCATCCTCTTCCAAGGCAGTTGGTGTGGCAGGATTGGTATTGAGTATTTTTCTTTCAGCGTGATATTGAACCCTGCACTTAGGGTTGTGGTTTAGCTGCAACATAGTCATTGAGTACAAGCCAGCCGGGGGCCCTTTTTGCAAGTGCGGCCTTGTCTTCTACAGTTGAGAGCGCCTTGATCGATTTAGAGACCACTTTCTTAAAACTGGTGTGTGTCGCCGCCGATTCCCATGCAATTTCAAGGCCTAGCCGTTTTAGACAGTCTCTGAGGTATACTGCGGCTGGCGTTGTTCCTTTTTGTTTCAGTTCGACCTAGAGATGCCAGTTAAGAGTGTTTTCCTGTGCTCCTCTGATTTTGTGCCAACCTTTTATGTAGGCCCACTTTCTAGCCAGAGTCTGTTTTTGGAGCCCGAACTCTAACCATATTTGCGCAGGAGAGGTGTATTTTGGAATGTGGAAAATCGCTCTATATGTCCTGGTTGTTATCCTTTCCACAGTTATTGCATCTCTTCCTCGCATTGCCTCACTCCCATATGTTATTGTAGGGATGAGCTTGGTTTGAATGACCTCAAGGAGAGGTGTCAGTGAAGGCCCGCAGAGTGATTTTTTTAGGGACTTCATGGCGAAGGTTATGATGTTACCTTTCCGTCGTAGTGCTTCTTTCTGAGGGTGGAAAGAGCCTTTATTGTCAAGCAGAACTCCTAGGTATTTATATTCCTTTACCAGTTCTAATCGTTGAGTGTCCAGGAACCATTGGAATGTTTTCTTCTTTGACATGTTTATTGCCATTGTTTTTGTTTTCCCTAAGTTTGTTCTCAATGCATTTTCTAGAGAGTATTCTTGTGTTGCGTTCAATAGATGTTGTAGCCCGATTGGAATTCAGCTTACTAACACTAAGTCATCAGCATATAAGAGGTTAGAAATAGTCGTCTTGCCGAGTTTTTGGGCGTGCGAGTTGCATTTGTCCAGCCTTGCAGACAGGTCTGACATAAAGCGGTTGAATAACATGGACGCGAGAACGCACCCTTGTTTCAGACCTTTAGTAGTTGGAATTCGCCTAGATAAATGTGACCCTGTCCCTAATTTTACTTGCACCCATGTTTTTGTGTGCAGTAGTTCAAGTTGTTTTAGGATTGTTGGTGGAATACTCCACCTTTTCAGCTTCCACCATAGTTTTGCTCGGTCAATGTGGCCAAAGGCGGAGCTGTAAGCAATAAAACACAGGAATAACGGTTGCCTAGTTTGTTTTGCGGCGTCGATCAATAGGGTTAGGGCCATGATATTGGTGGTCGTGCCCATGTTTTTGCAAAAGCCAGTCTGGTTTAGTGGGATGATGGATGCGGAAGAAGCCCAAAGTTTCAATTCTTCCAGGATTAGTCCTGCAAAATATTTGGTGTCATTATCAATCAGGGCGACGAGACAATAGTTTTTCACGTCACCCTTTTCGCCCTGCTTATGAATGGGTGATATTATAGAGCCTTTCCACAAATCTGGGATTGTTCCGGTAGCCAAGATCTGATTAAATAGAGGTTCCAAAATTTTGGACCAGTACGGGGGGTTTTGCTTGTAAAGAATTGGAGGGATCCCGTTCGGCCCGGGAGCTCCTTCCGGTCTTTGCTGATTTGCATCTTTATTTGTAATGATGTTACTTTACAAGATTCCTCGTGAGGGTTATGCTGTTCTTTGTTTTCAGGCATTGCTTTTCCTGCCTCCCCATTATTTTTGCTGCTTGTTGATTCTGTATCTGTTTTGTTGCCCGACATTGGTTGAAGATCTATCCCTTGATCCTTATTCTCTTGGCAGCAGTGGTTGAAGTGGTCATAGAGGTAGGTGGCCCAGTCTTCCTCTGGGATATTGGAATCTACTGTCGATTGGGATTGGGATTGCAAAGAGTTTATAGTCTGCCAGAATTTGGCACTGTTCTTGTTTTTTGCGTTGTGGAGTAATTTTGCCCACATTATTTCATTGTCTTGCTTTCTGGCAGCCCATTTAATCTTTTTTAGATTGGTCTTTAGGGTCCTCAATTCCTCCCGAACGGTAATCTCCTGTGGGTTCCTACGGAGCTTCCTCATAGTTTGGTTGATAGTTTTTATTTTTTTTATTTGAAATGTTTCGAGGTTGAATGTTTGTTTCCTGGTTGGGATTCTGCTTCTGGGTCCTACGTTGGTTGCAAATTTCTCCCTGAGAGTGGTGGTGAAGTTCTCCCAAGCTGCTAGAGGGTTCTTTAAAAGATTAGGGTCTTCAGTGAGAATGAGTTTAGCTGACACTATTAAGTTCTCTGCTGAAGCGATGCTGCACTTGATCCTTTTGTTGGTGGTGGTGAATTCTGTAGCAATTGTTTTGTTTATGGTGTGTTTTGGGGGAGTGACACCTTTAAAACTCACTTCCTGAGGTAGGTGGTCGCTCTGGTTCATCTCCCCTAGTTGGTAAGAGTTAATTTTATGAAACAGTGAGAGTGTTGTAAATGTGTAATCTATATGGGAGGTAGCAGTTGATGTAAAATGTGGGGCTTGGAGGGATGTCTTCTTTGAAGCGTCCGTTCAGTGCCCTTAGATTGAGGTGATCGAGTTCCCTCAGCAGATGAGAGCCTAATCCAGTTTGTTTAGTTGTCGCGCAGGTCCCCTGTGTTGGTATTTTCCAAGCCCTGTTTTGTTCTTGTAATAGATCTTCTTCAGTCGGTGTTCCCATGAGGTACAGATTGAAGTCACCTGCGACTATTGCTTTGTCAGCTTCTTCTTCCTCGAGGATTCTAGCTAGCTCAGTGATCAGTTGTTCAACCCCTTTGATTTTATGTCTAGGATGGAGATAGATGTTTGCTATAATAATCGGGCAGTCCTCTTTATTGATCTTGATTGTTGTTCTTATTGCTAGTAATTCATTAGGTGCTGATATATTGGCCTTCAGATGTTTGACAGGACCCATTGTTGTGATTGATATGAAGGTTGTCAACCCTCCTTTCTGGTGACCATATCTAGCTTCTTTCCGTGCAGGGATGTGTTGGAATGTATGCCCCTGAAGGTGTATGGGTTGATCTGCCCAAGTTTCATGAAGGAGTACAATGTCAAAAGATTGGAGGTAGAGGGGCGTGGCTTAGCAAGCCAAGATGGCGGTCGCACTCTGAGAGTGCTCCGGACCCCTCAGTAATCCGTTGCCATCCTTCTCCTCTTAAAGCGGACTACTGGCGCAGGCACCTCTGCTAATACGGTGCCCCTGCATGAGGCAACTCTGATCTGTTCTGGGAAACCTGCACGAGCGGCGAGGTGCCGCCGAAGATACTCCAGAGGCAGTGCGGCCTGAGGTAAAATGGCGCCACAGAGGCCTGTGCCTGGGAACCGACCACAACAAGCCTGAGGCGTTTCTAGGTGTCAGGCGGCCGATCCGTGCTGCTCCCTCCAGATGCTGCACTCGCCTTTGCGGCTGGGCTGCACACGGCGCCGGTGACGGGAGCGAGCCGAGAGTACGAAAGGGTGCGGGCTGCGGCAGGGGGACTGCCAAATTGTCTTTCAGAGCACCCGGTCTGCCGACGGTGGGTCGCCCTGGCGGGCCTGCCGGGGGGCACTGCGCTGGACTTGACCCGCAAGGCGATCCTGAGGCAGGGGGCGGGAGGTGAAGAAAAGGCGCCATCGCGGACCGTCAGCGCAGCGATCCGGTGAGAACAAGGGTGTGAGGGGGGGGCGCCGGTTGTGGTGAAGGGCTGCGGCACTGCTTCCTGGGCCAGTTCAGGCCCCCCCTGGGTCTGCCACTGCCGGTTGCCCTGAGCTCTCGGCCCGCGATCGGGGGGACCCTCCCCCTTCCCCCCCTCCATCTCTCCTCTACCGGGACAGCGAGGGAACACTGGGCTCATCCCCGCTCCTGACGATGGCGGCTGTCCCGTGGGTGCCGCACCCCGGCGCTGACTGATGAGCAGTGGGCACCGCGCCGGGGGGGGGAGGGGGGCAGATCATAAACGATACCGAGGTCGGCCCGCGGCCGGCGGGACACCTTGGAGGCAGAATTAAAGGCTGGATCTGAGAGTGGGCCACCCCCGAGCGAACAGCAAGTGGGCAGCAGTGTCTATGAAGGAGGGCTGCAACACCTGGGCATGAACTGACAAGGGCCCCACCCATCGGTTGCATCGATCTCCTCCTTCCTTTCCTTTCTTCCCCCCCTCCTTCAAGGGCCACAAGGAGATCCTGGGCCAGCCACCGGCTCGCTGGGAGTGGACCCCACTGAGAGCGGGCTTGGCCCTGATTGCTGGCCTGGGGGGAGGGGGTGAAACGAGGCAGCTGAAGAAACCTAGCGTTGAAGCGGGGCCCCGGCGCGGATACCGCCATGAACCACTTACAGAGAGCCGGTGCAGACATTGGCCCAAAGCTCACGAGACGACTTGAGGGACCCGACACCATAGGAGCGAGGCCCCACGACGCATACCCCCTGGGGCCCTGCCTGTGCCTGTTTTGGGGCTGCGCTGAGTCTGGACTGCGCCCCGCGGGTGGTGTTTTGTCTCTAGTTGCTCACCTGGGGTCGCTCTGAGGGCCTAGTACTCTACTTGCCACCGGACTCTCCATCATAATTGAGCGAGTATTCCATGCCCCACCCACGAGCGAAGACTAACCGCACCTGGGGCCCGGGACGGGCCGGTGACCCACAGACGGATCCACACCCGGTGGCCACGGCCACTGCCGCCTTCCTGGGCACAACCGCTTAATTCTGCAAACAGCCGGCTGGGGACTTAGACGCCTGTCCCTTATCCTGCCCTGCGCTCTCTCCCCTCTCTGGCTGCGCACACTGGGCCAACCGACTCCCCTGCAAGCCTGCAGTAAAGTGAGATCCATCATGGGGAAGGACAAGGGGACAAGGACCCAATCGAACCAGACCAAAATGGAAGAATATGCGGTTAGTGCCTCCACCCAGAGCGAATCCGCACTTTCCGCGACCGGCCGCCCCGAAGGAGAACTGGCTACTATACTGCAAGCCATCAAGACCTGTCAAGAGTCGATGTAAACCAAAATTGGGGAGGTCCGGGAGGACATGGCTCTCCTCCATTAGGACCTCCGTAACGCGACTGCCCGGGTAACGGCGGCGGAATCCCGTCTGTCAGATGTGGAGGACGACGACTCCACTCTGAAAAAGCAAGTGAAGCAACTCCTGTCCCACACGTCAGACCTGCACAAACGGGCTGAAGACGCCGAAAACCGCTCCCGCCCGAACAACCTCCGCCTGGTCGGTCTTCCTGAGGGCGCAGAACCTACTCAGGTCACCACCTTTATCGAGGAATGGATTAGGTCCTGGATGCTGGCGAACTCCCTCTCCCCATGGTTTGTAGTGGAGCGTGCCCACCGTGCTCTTGCCCCGAGGCCACCGCCGGGGGCCCCACACCGGCCCATCATCATAAAAATCCTCAACTTCAGGGACTGGGACGCCATCCTCCAGGAGGCCCGCTCACGTCCAGAGCTCCTCCACAAAGGGGTCAAACTTATGTTGTTTCCTGACTATACCAAAGAGGTACAAGCTCACAGACGCTCTTTTCTTCATGTGAAACAAAAACTGCAAGCTCTCAACCTGCCTTACAGGCTCCTTTTTCCCGCTCGTCTTAAGGTGATCTTCCAGGGCAAATCCCTTTTCTTTGATACACCAGAGGCGGCGTGGACCTGGGCCACCGAGGACTGCTCAATTCGGCCAGTGAAAAACATTCCTATGATGTATCCCTGGGCGGGGCCGCGCAAAGCGGCGCCGGCGCCCCACGTGGACAACGCGCTGGGTTCCGGAAAAGGCGTAACACCCGCGGAGCAACGTCCGCCTCGCCGGCTGGCTCCCCCTCGCGAAGGAGTGAATCGCCTGGACTTAGAGACAATTCCAATGGCCCAGATCTGACGACCACACGAAATCCCAGGGGCTCCCAGAGACCCAGCTCTGTGGATACCGCCCTATCACGTAGCCTCCGCATTTGAACTGCCGATATGCACACTTCAGTTAGAGGATCTGATATCCTTGCACATTGAGGGACTCACCAGATAGCCCTACAGCACACCCCACCATTGACTAACTGGTCAATTGTTTCTATTTCAGGCTTGTTTATGGGACGACAGATGCTTCATTTTGGGAAGTATGGGGTGGGGGGTTGGTTGGGGGTTTCGGCTGGGACTGTTCTCCCAGCACTAAGTTGTGTTACTCTATGTTATGACGGCTCCTTACACTGCACCCAGGACCTTTCCTGGGCCGATTCCTATGATGACCCCAATTGCGTACTGCCTTCACCAGAGCCCATGGACTTAATCCACCTTAGCGATTCCACCCACTGGGTTCCTACTTTGCCACACTGCCATGACGCCCAATCCATACACTGGGGGTGAACCCCTGACGGTCCTTTCATGGAACGTCAGCGGCCGTCTAGATAAAATCAAACTCTGATGTTTTAAGATACGCCCGGAGGGTCAATCCTGATGTCATACTGTTACAAGAAACGCATTTGATGGGAAATCAGTGTCCCTTTTTGGCGTGTCAGGGATTCGATAGAGTTTGGCACTCCGGATTCTCCAGAGGTTCACGCGGGACGGCAGTCCTCCTGCGACGGTCCTTCCCTTTCTCACCGACCCAAGTGCTCACTGATTCACAAGGCCGGTTCACTACTCTTACGGGTACTCTTGGGGACTCCGTTATTAATCTCATGTCACTATATGCGCCGCTGGCGACTTTGGCACTCACCATCCGAGATGCGCTCGGGACACTATCCACACTTCCTCAAGGCTTGACCATAATTGGGGGAGATTTTAACGCCGTCCCTGATCCTACTAATGATGCCACGGGCACCTCCACATCCCATAGGAACAGGGGAAGCAAACACCTCAACGTCTGGGCCTCCACATTGGGCCTCTGCGACGTTTGGCGCACTTGGCACCCGCAGACACCGCAGTACACACACACTTCAGCTGCACACCGAACTAACTCCCGTATAGACCTCCTTTTTATGCCTGCCCCAGACTGTCGAGCTGTATCCGACATTCAAATATTGGTGCGCGGAGTGTCGAACCACTCCCGCTTCTCCTGCGGGTGTGGGGCCCCTCAGGAGCACTGCGACCCATGTGGCGTCTAAACGCCTGGTTTCTCCAAGACCCAGAGTATAAAGAGAGGCTTGGGGAAGAACTCACCACCTATTTTCGCACAAATGAGGGTACAGTGCAACTGCAAGGCACATTGTGGGAGGCGGGTAAAGCCACGATCCGGGGATTCGCGAAAGGGTTCCTCAAACACAAAAGGCAGGTCCAGGACTGCCGACTCTCCCGCTTGAGGCCCAAGCCCTCCGCTTGGAGCGCTCATTGGGGGCCGGGGAGGGAGAAGCGGAACGCCGTCAGCTACAACTCATACGTGAGGAGATCAAAAATATCTCCCTTGAATCTGCCAAACTTATCTGGAAGGCCTCTGTGGCCAGGGTCTACGGATGGGGAGACAAAAATTGTAAATTACTCCATTGGCTCACCACCCATCCCATGGCCAAACGGATTGTGCCTGAAATCTGTGATGCACAGGGCCAAATCTCTTGCACCCCTGTGGCAATTGCACAGGCTTTCGCGGCCTATTACAAAGAGCTGTACTCAGCAGATCTCTCACATAATCCACAGAATAGCTCCTCCTTTCTACAGGATACCCCCCTTCCGCGGCTCCCCAAGCTGAAAGTGCTAGCTTAGACAAACCCATCACGCCTGAGGAAATCGGGAACGCTATCTCCTCCCTAGCCACCCATAAGACTCCCGGCCCAGATGGGCTTCCTGCAGAATATTATGCAGCTTTTCGTGAGACATTGATCCCGCAACTCCACGCCCTCTTTGAAGAGACTATAGAAAGGGGTGCCTTCCCATCACTCACAGATAGTGCCACCATTGTGGTCATACCCAAGGTACATCCTCCGCCGTCCTCCTGTGCTCAATATGGTCCAATTTCCCTTCTCAACATGGAGGTCAAAATCTATGCAACCATCCTCGCCACCTGCATGAAGCAAGTGCTCCAAACCCTCATCCATCCCGACCAGTGTGGCTTCATGCCATGCCGTAGTACGAGGCACTGTCTCAGACGTGTACAAATAGCTCTCGCCCATCGTAGTCGCCTGTCACCATACCTGGCCCTAGTGCTACTCGATTTTGAAAAGGCCTTTAATATGGTGAACTGGTGCTACATTAGGGAGGTTTTGGAGAGAGCGGGATTCGGGCCCTCCTACCAAGGGATGGTGAAGGTCCTTTACTCTACTCCGTCAGCCAGAGTCCTCATAAATGGTGCACTGTCGGACGCCTTTCTGATCGAGAGGGGGACCTGCCAGGGATGCCCGCTTTCCCCTCTCTTGTTCGCTCTCGCGATTGAACCCTTGGCGTGTCGTATCCGCAGTGATGGCCAGATCTAGGGCTGGTGATAGCAGGAATCTCATGAAGACCGGATCGCCCTTTATGCTGACGACGTTCTCCTCTATCTGTCAGACCCAGCCCGGTCCGGACCAAGATCTCTCCACATCCTCCACCTGTTCGAGAGGGCATCGGGCTGCGTCTCAACCCAACCAAATCTACGGTGGTACCTCTCCATGTTTCGAGGGAGTGTGTGGACTGTCAAACAACCATTCCCTTACGTAGGCTCTCATTCAAATATCTTGGGATCTGGGTGGCACTCCTTCCCAAACTGATCTGGTCCCTTAATCTCACTCCACTCCTTAAGCGCGTGAAAGAGGACCTCCGTCGTTGGCAGAACCTCCAGTTGAATCCCCTAGGCAGAGTCGCACTTTTTAAGATGATGGTTCTCCCCCGTCTTCTATACATCATTCAAAACCTTCCACTCCATCTTCCTTACGGCTGGTTCCGCGACCTAGATGGTCTAATCGAGACCTTCCTCTGGGGTGGGGCGAGATCGCAGCTGGCACTCACAACGTGCCAACGGCCCACATACGACGGGGGATGGGAATGACAAACCCATTCCTGTACTACTTGGCCACGCGCCTTTTAGTGATCCATGATTGGTTTAATGGAGGGTGGTCAGACCCCACCTATCGACTGGAGCTCGAGAGCCTCGGATTCTCCCACGTTCAGGCAATGCTCTATGGGGCCCCAATCCCACGCACCCTACCAACAGTTACCCGCACAGTCCTCCTAGCATGGCGTTCCGCGCTGCGACACATCCAAAGGGACACCAAACTCTCATTACAAACATCACTATGGCATGGACATGGCTACGGGAGGTTGCGACTTTGCCAGGGTTCCATAAATGGGACCGAATTGGCGTGACTTGCTTGGGTGACATATGGAAGGGAGAGCACCTGTCCTCCTTCCAAGACCTCCAAAAGACATACTCCTTGCACTCCACCCAATTTTTTCGGTATCTCCAGCTGCAACACGCCCTGACCCTTCATGTCCCTGATCACACAACCCTCCCTGAATTTAGCCCCTTAGAGGCCAAAATCCTTATGGGGAGTTTAGAAGAGGGGGGGTATCCCAAATCTATCGCTCCCTGGTTAACAACACCCCATCAATAATAGAGCCTCTCAGGGCCCGGTGGGATCGGTGGCTTGGCCCTCTTGAGGAGGGGGACTGGCAGGACGCCCTGATGGCTCCTAGAACGCTCACAATCTCCGCTAATCTCCGACTCATTCAGATCTATCTCCACTGTGCTTATCTTACCCCGGTGCAAATCCACAGGGCAGGCAACCCCACATTGCCCACGCTGCAAAGCAGACGCAGCAGACTTCTATCACATGGTTTGGTCCTGCGACATTCTCACCAAATACTGGGCTTCCATTGTGTCTGAGTTGAGTGAGGTGCTGGGGTGGGACGTTCTCCTCAGTCCCCGTGCCCTTCTCCTGGGAGTGATGGAGGGACTACATGGCTCCCGGGCTGACAGGCTATTCCTAGGGACCGCCGATCTCGTAGCCAAGAGGGATATAGCAGCTGCCTGGAAGGACTCTTCGCCTCCCTCCTTAGCTAAATGGCGCAGAGGCGTTGATTGGTACGCCACCCAAGAAAGAGCCGTTTACGAAGCAAGAGGGTGCCCAGCTAAGCATGAATGTATATGGGACAAATGGTTGGGACCTCTGGTTTAACTGTCCACCGTTTGGGTGGGGGCAGATTCCTTACGAGCAGATTGGGGAAATCTCTTGTAACTGTATTGCAGTACTTATCATGTCTGAATGGTGCTACGTCAATGTTGTTGCTGCTGTTTTTTGTTTCCAAAAATGCCAATAAAATTGCTTATCAAAAAAAGATTGGAGGTAGAGCATTGTTTGTGGGTCACCTTCTTTGTTAGGAAGACCATTGATGTTCCATGTGCACATGTTGATTAGTTTTGGTTCTGCTCAATTGTTATGATTATCGCACGCTAGCTATCATTGAGTGTTGGTCTTTGTAATTATTCGTGTTATCTGGCTCCAGCTACTCCTGTTCAGTTCATCCGGTAGTTCTCTCCTCTTGCTTCTCCATGTTTCATTCCTTTCCTTCGAATGGTTAGAATAGGATGTTACCGGAGATGAACTTCTTGCACCCCTTAGTACAGAGTGTGTGATCGATTCCTTCTGTAGTTCGGGCTTTGCTTTCCTGGTAGTAATGGAGTTGGGTAATCGATTGATAGAGACACCTAGTATAATGTATTTGGTTCTCGAGAGGGATCTCTTCTCCCAATATGTGATTGAGTTCCCTCACCACCCATGACCAATCTTCCTGATTAGCTGGCCAGCCCCATAACATATGTATAAATGTACCACTTGCTCCCCTACAGCGCACACATTATGGGGACGCCACCCTCCCCATGAAGTGTAGTCAGTCACTATCATAGTAAACTCGGTGCAGTATTCTGAGCTGTATCAAGCACATTATGGCCACCTCTCTTGGGTGCATCAGGGTCACCTCCCAGTCCACATCTTCTATCTCCCTCCCACATCCCCTCCACCTGGCTCTCAGATTATTCAGTGTGTCTGACATAGTTCTATTAAGTGTCTTATAAGTGAGGGAGATAGCCTTTGACTCTAGCTCTTCCAGTAACAGTCTACCCTATAGGGGGGCGTATTCGGCTATATCCAAGTCCCCCGACTCTCCGCTAGCCACGCGTGCTTCAGTTGTGCATATTTTAAGCATTGGTTCGGGTTCATGAGGTATTTTCTCTAAAGAGACAAGAATAGCATCAAGTTGCCCTTTTCCAGGAGATCTGCAATCTGGGCGATCCCCAGCAGGTCCCATGTCCCAAAACCCCCGAATTTTCCCAATTCCCGCATCCACGCTCCTTCTCAGACCGGCGTTACTCATGTTATCTTTCCTGCCCAACCTATGCACCTAGTGGCTTTCTTCCAATGCCACCTATGTCGCTGGCAGCAACTGTCGAGTGCCTTTCCTTCTATACATGTAATGCAAATATGACCAGCTGGCAAACTCTGCTCGCTCCAGTCTGTAAGTGGAGTTGTGCTGCGGTGCAAACGACCAATCATTTATAGCCACCATATGTGACACCCAGTAGTAGGCCCTAACGTCTGGGAGAGCGATCCCACCATTGTATGGGTTACACTGAAGAGTCCTGAGCGCTATCCTAGGGTGCCCCCCACTCCACAGTAAAGTTCTCAGGTCGCCCTCTAGGTTGGAGAATGTTGCCTCTGGGATTGGGTAATATGTATCCTGTGGGGCGTATAACAATTTGGGAAGTGTGATCATTTCAAAGACGGTCACCCTCCCCAGCAGCGTAAGGGGCAGCACACACCATCTCTCCACCTCTTCATGGAATTTCAATATTACCTTTCCCAAATTCCTGGACAGACACGTTTCACTGTGGGAAGCTACATGAATGCTCAAGTATTGGAAACCGTCAGTCTCTATGTGGAGCACTCGAGGTAGGATGGTCGGATCCATCCATAGGGGTGGCAAAGCATTGACTTACCCCAGCTGATGTGGTAGCCTGATTGAACCCTGTACGTCTCAAACGTCTTGAGGATAGTTGGGATTGTTGTCACCAGCTGGGTGACACAAAACAGTATATCGTCCGTGAAAAGCAACCCTTTTTCTTCTTCCTTGTCAGTGTCGGAGACCTTGAATCCTCTGATGTTGGGACAGGCAGAGATCATAGCGGCCAAGGGCTCAATAGTGAGGGTAAAAAGCGAGGGGGACAGGGGGCAGCCCTATTGGGTGCCCGGTCCACTCAGGAATGTCGGTGAGAGAGTGCCATTCACTTGCACCGCCGCAGTGGGAGCCTGGAAAAGTGGCTTAATCCATTGTCTATATTTAGAGCCAAATCCAAACTTTCTCAATATCTGATGATGGAAGGGCCAGTGAAATGCATCAAACACCTTTTTGGCATTTAACGCCATGGGATTTTGGAAAATGGCAGCCGGGTAGGAGCCGGGTAGGAGCACTAAGATCGAGCTCCTGGGCACCGGGATCACATCCTATGAGTAAATCCTTGCTGCCCCCCCCTCTCACCCCTCACGAGAACCCGGACTCACCGGAATCATCACCCAAGAGGGGCGAACCAGAATCGCGTCGTACCCTCCTCAGGAAACGAGGATCCGCATCTCGACACCTCCAGGACCGCAACTGACGCCTTGGAGGATCGTCTCGGCGGACTCCACGCCTAACGATTCCAGGACAGCCCCGCATTGGACCCGCGAGAGTCCTGAATTAACAGTTGAACGTAGCCAGGCTCGGCAATCCCAAGACAGAGGAGAAGCAGTCACCGAACTAAAGCCTATCTCCGGCTCAGAATCGCTACTGCCTGACCTTACGATGGCCGCCATGGGCTTACCCACAGAACTCCCGCGGATTAATAAACTGCGCCGGTGAGCACCGATCCGACCCTAGAGAAGTGGTCTCTCAATCTGATCATCAAAACAATTCGCCCCTGGAAAGGAAAAGAAGCGACGCGAGCACAACACCTACACTATGGCCTGACCTTATGATGGCCGCCCAGAGTAAACACTCGGAAATCTCCCCGACTAATACGCTGCGCCGGTGAGCTCAGGAATTACCCAAGTGAAAGGGTCCTCTCAACAAACAACCGCAGCAACTCGCCCCGGATCCTCCGGTCAAGGTACGTTCTGCATAAACGCTACGGCTATCCGCGTTTCGGCCTGACCCTAGGATGGTCGTCCATGGTCTTCACTCGAAACTCTCCCAGAAGCCCAAACTGCACCGGGGAGCATTGGAAAACTCAAGGGAAGGGGTCCGCTCAAGAGACCCACACAGCAACTAGCCCCGACTCACCGGTCACACCAAAGAGGAGTCGAGGCCCCCGCTGAAAAAACCCGGATGCGTGACCCGAAGATGGCATCTCCGTGAATTCAGACACCTCCAATGCGCGTTCATTATCTAAAGCATGAGGAGCGGTATTGCACCACGCTAAGCTCTACCCGGAGCACAAGTGCAAACAACTACCCAAGAATCGCCCACAGCCGAAAAGCACCGGGGAGCAGTGAACCTACGAGGCACCTAGGTGGCCATGCACCAGGACTGAGCTGCCTGACTGACTGACCCAAAGATGGCGGCGCAACGAGGCCACATACTGCTGAAGCACTTCACATAACAATAGTGCTTAGAACAATACGTGGAATACAAAATCCCAGATATATCACCCCGAGCAGATCTACTAAAATTGGCCCCAGAAGCGCCCACAGCCTGATTTCTCTGGGGTGCCTGACACTTCGATGGCCGCTCTGCTCAGGTGATGTGACAACATGTGGTAAAGCAAACATGGACCCAGAACATAAGAGCAATTAAATGAGTGAAGGATCCCATAGCACTGACTGCCTGTATCAGCTGCCGATACAGGGACCTCCATATCTTCCTATTCTGTTCCCTGCATGAGAACCTTAGCAAGGCAGGCAAACTGGCCCAAAAGCATCTAATGTGGCATATCACTGGGGTGCCTGTCTCCTCGATGGGCGGGCAAGACGGATTGCCCTGACCCAAAGCAGGGGACGCATCAAGCAGCCATACCGCCAAAGCGCCTCCCAAAACAACAACGTGAGGAGCAACACCAGTAGCATACGTGCTAATAATTACCCAAGAATCGCCCGTAGCCTCAAAGCACTAGGGTGCAGTGCTCCTACAGGCCACCTTGATGGCCACACACCAGGAGTGAATTGCCTGACTGCCCGACCCAAAGCTGGGGGCGCATCAAGCAGTCATACCGCCAAAGCGCCTCCCACAACAACAATGTGAGGAGCAACACTAGTATCATTCAATCCCAAACGAAGAACCACATCGCGCGCTGCCTGTCCCCAAGATGGCGGCCTCCAACCTTATTTAACCTCCACCATCTGAAAAAGCCCCCCGACTCCCCCCACGGTAGCACTACAACCCTACCCCAAAAGTACCTATCCTCCCGTCCAACTAAGACAAAATGCCATCTGCCACGCCAACCTCCACCAGCCCCTCCACCCAGAAGTACCTAAAACCGCACAGCCTGAACTCCTTCTCGATCAGTTTCCCCCCCAACCTTTCACCGAAAGCGAAAAGATACTTCAAACACAGACTGATTAGACAACACCCAGAAACACTATTCGCAGACATTTATCACTCCTCCTCCAAAGGACAGATAAGAATGGATCTAATTTTCCACACAGATAGACCGGAAAACTGGATCTCCACTCTCAAATCTCAGTTCCACATCTCCAAAACAACTAACACTCCCCTTAGCTGCAAACTGACGTTTTCAATTCCCAACAGCCCAATGCGGAGTGGTAACACCTCGGTGACCATCTACTCCAACGGTACAGTCCTGATCCAAGCCAACAATGACAACCTTGAGGCTTTTGACTCCCTCTTCCCCTCGATACGAAACGCCCCCTCTCACTCACATCTCCCCCACCGCCCGATCCACTCCCTATCCCCTGACAGCCTGACGCGCCAGGAAAGCCCGCAAATCATTCCCGTGCCCTTTGCCAATAACACCAACCTTTCCCAACGTGGCAACATCCGCTCCTCCGCCCCCACAAACAAGGCCCTCCAACCCCCTGCAAAGCGTCAACCGCACCCTCCCCCCGTCGCCCCCTCGATCAAGGCCCTCCAACCCCCTGCAATGCGTCACCCGCACCCTCCCTCCGTATACCACCTTCTCCAACAGTCAACGAATAACCCCTACCCGAAGTCAATGACTCCCAACTTCCTCTCTATACCCGCGCGCAAGAGGACGCTGAAATCAAGACACAACACAACACACCACACCCCATGCCCGCAGCCCCGCATGGAGTCAGCGCTGACAGCACACACACCAACAGGCAACGACAAGCCCTCCCCTTCTCGGGACTACCCCACCCAGAACTCCCACACCCCCACCCTTGAAGAAACGGCGCTGCGTCTCGCCCTGCTGGAAAGCCAACAAGAAACTATAATCCTGGGCTTCAACGAAATCTTAGCTAACCTCGCCACGCTGCGACAGCCCAGCCAACACCCTCACTTGACTCCTACTCTGTCTAGTTCCACACACCAAAGGCCTCCCAAGGCTCCTGGCCCTAGCCGTCTATTAACACCCCCCCTTGAACCAGATACAGAGACCCAAAAGAACTAGAGCTGCAATGTCCGCGAATGAAGCAGCAGTTCTTGCCGCCACTTATGACACTCCCTCTATTGTCACCCCAAAATCCAAGATCCAAGTGATTACTGGATTCAGAAGAGACTATTCCCCTCCGAGATCCCAGAGACCCCCTGCCCTCCTCACTAACATCCCCAGGGCCCCCCTAATTAAAAATCACAAAAAAGAAGAGCCCTCCACCAATTGCATGCTCATAAACTGCAGATCTGCCACCAAACATGCAACAGAGCTAGCAGAATCCATCCTCACCCATGACATAGACATCGCGTTCATCACTGAGACATGGTTAAATGACTTCTTCTCTCCAATCATGGACCTGCTTGTGCCCCCAGGCTATGCAATCATCAACAAAGACAGAAAAGACCAAAGAGTAGGGGGCATAGCAATCATACACAAAAACAACTTCGCTGTGACAGAAATGGACACCTTCAATTACAACACCTTTGAATGTCTAACCGCCAACATTAAGACAAGCGACAACAAAACATTACCCTGCCATCTAATATATCATCCGCCTGGCAACACCACCGCTTTCGTTGCGCACTTGTCCGACCTGATTGCTCATTGCTCACTTCGAGACGCAAACAACTTAATTCTGGGCGACCTCAACCTGCACTGGAATGTTGAAAACAACGCGACAATCAAAACCCTGAATGACCTTCTACACACCAATAACCTTACCCCGCACTGCTCAGCTGAAACACACAACAGAGGAGCAATCCTAGATGCCATTATTGCCCAACGCGACTCAGTCACGATCGACCACATCCTCCCCGTCGACTGGTCTGACCACCACAACATCCTATTCCACATCAACCAATCGATCCTATACCAATCCCCCATCCAAGACCCACCCAAATGGATGAGAAATCTAACTCAGATTCCCCTAGCAGACCTAGAGTAAAGGGTAAGCTCTCTCCTGCCCATCTCCACCGATGATCTCTCCACAACAGAACTCACCTCTCACTACAACACAATTATGACGTCCATTATGGACCAACTAGCCCCCATGAAACTAAAAAGAATCAGGCACATTCCATCCAGATCCTGGTTCAATACCGACATTAACCTCGAAAGAAGACAACTAGGAGCCACAGAAAGACTCTGGAGGAACAATCCATCCACAATCCTCCGCGAACAACTCAAATCAGCTCGCAGGACGTACAAAAAACACATCAAGAATGAAAAATCTGCATTCTTCTGCAACGCTCTGGACAAAGCAAAAAACAGGCCTAAAGAACTCTAACATCATTAGGCAGCAAACTTCCAAGCCCCCTGCATCCTCAGTTCGGGCCTCCAAAGACCTCTGCGACAGTTTCGCCGACTTCTTCAATGACAAAATCGTCAAGATTGAGCTTTCACTGGAGAACAATCACAGTCCCCCCTACAAGAGCCCTTCACAAGGGACGGAAGACACTGCACCAAAGCACCCCATGAAATCCTGGAAATCCTTCAACCCCATTCCGGAAGCGGAGATAGTTAAACTGATCTCCACCTCCAAATCGTCATCGCACATCCTTGATCCTATACCTGCCCAACTGACCAAAAAGCTGAAACTCTCCCTAGCCCCGCTCTGGTGCAAGATCATAAACAGCTCCCTGCGAACCGGAGTCATACCAGACTGCCTCAAAGTTGGCCAAGTCCCCCTTTACTGAAAAAACTAGGCCTGGATACCAATGATCTGAACAACTTCAGACCCGTCTCCAACCGCCCTCTCCTATCCAAAATCCTAGAAAGGTGCGTTCTCATTCAACTGACTCAACACATGGACAGCATCAACCTTCTAGATCCCCACCAATCGGACTTCAGAAAAGGTTGCAGCACTGAGACCGCGATCCTTAATGTCTTAGACGATATCCACAAATCACTTGATACGGACCAATGCTGCCTACTCATTCTCCTAGACCTATCGGCAGCCTTCGACACGGTTGACCACAGTCTACTCATTAAGGTTCTTCAAGAAAGGGTAGGTGTAGATGAAGTGGTTCTACACTGGTTCACCTCCTTCCTACACAACCGCATCCAAAGAATAAAAATCAAAAACTTCACATCCGACCTACACCCCGTCTGCAGGGGTGTTCCCCAAGGCTCAGTGCTCTCCCCCCAACTTTTCAACATCTACATGGAACCCCTCGCCAACATACTCTAAAAAGCCAACATCCCCTTCCACCTATATGCAGACGACACACAGATCTCTCTTGAAACCTCCTCCATTGAGGACATTCAGAGACTCAACGACACTCTAAGAGAAGTCCAACACTGGCTATCTAGACACCACCTAAAACCTAACCAAGACAAAACGGAATTCCTCCTCATTTCCAACAAAGAAGAGAACCCCCAAATCGCGGAATGGCTAAAAGCTATTGATGCTCTCAACGGAAATCTCACCCTAGCGGACTCTGTAAAGTCGCTAGGAATCACCCTTGACCCAAAACTGGACTTATCCAAACACATTAAGAACTCCGCAAAGAGCGCCTTCCTCAACCTGAAGCTGCTCAACAAAATAAAACCCTTCATCCCGCCTAAAGACCTCAAACAAGCCACTCAAGCACTGGTGCTGTCTAGACTTGACTACGGGAATGCAGTCCTCACATCCCACCTAGCTCCCCTCAAAACAACTCTCAATGCAGCAGCCAGAATGGTCACCGGAGTCAAGAAATATGAGCATATCTCTCCCGCACTCAGAGAACTAAAATGGCTCCCAATCGAATTGCGTGCCAGCTTCAGAACTGCATGCCTCACGCACAAAGCCCTGCACACAGGGAAACCTGAGTACCTGGCCTCCAAACTCAAAAAGGCCAGTCAGACAAGGAACCTCAGGAGCTCCAACACTCTACTACTCATACCCCTGAAAACACGCAAACAAAAAACCGCTGCCCGGTCCTTCGCTGGAAACGCGCCTAAAATCTGGAACGCCATCCCAGCCCACATCAGGACGATTCCCTCCTTCGTAAAATTCAAAAGACAACTCTTCCTCAATCGTCCCCTCTTGAACCGATAGCCTCCGCCGAAGCGCAAAAGCCTCCACATTGCAAGAAACTGACACTGTGACGATAAGATTTCTACTGCCTCCTCCCCCCGACCCCTGCTCGACCCCCCTCCCTGAAAGAGGTGCAACTCAAGACAACCGGCACATAACTAGGTACTACAGGACTAATGTTGTTTAGCGCGCTGAGACTTCCAAACCAATATGTTTGCTATTGTTTATTGTCTGATTCTCACAGTACGATTGTTGTAAAGCGCTCCAATACCCTCGGGTCTGGCCAACACTATATAAAACTCCTTAATAAATAAATAAATAAATAACGCTAGAAAGACATGGGGTTCCTCCCTGTGTCGTGCCTCCAACATCCAATTGTGCAAGCGACAGAGCTTGAGTCTGGTAGACCTGCGGGGCATGAAGCCAGAGTGGTCTCTGGGTATGAGCTGGACTATCACAGTTAAAACCCAGAATCGTGGCCAGCACCTTCTTTTTTCTTTTTAAGAGTTTTATACAGCGCAAACTAGACCCGAAGACATCAGGTATCAGAGCGCTTTACATGAGCACCAGTTTCGTTACAGATGGACACATTCGTCTAAATGTTTAGCAAGGAGATCCGGCAGTAGGAGCTACAGCTGGATCTGGCTTGCCCTTCTTGTGGATCACACTAATGGTAGCACATTCAAGTGGGAATCTTCCCTGATTTCAGTTTTGCGATGGCTGCCTGGACCTCCTCAAGTGTGAGATTGATGTATATTCTTGATTGTTCTGTGCTCTACTGCTGCATTATAGAAATGTCTTGTGTTTTCTAGTTTTGCAGTTGTTTCTTCAGGTTTGCAGCACTGTCGGTATGCATCAATGGTGAAGGGTGCGGATCCTCATGGCCCTCGGATGCAGGAATTACATGGGGGATAATTTCAAGATACTTACCTAGAATGTCCAGGGGCTGAGCACATATGTTAAAAGATACAGGGTATTGTCTTTCTTGAAGCACCACAGAATCAACATTGCTTGTCACCAGGAGACTCATCTTAATGACACAGAATTGGATAAGATGGCAAGAAAGTGGAAAGGATATCACGCTTCTTATTCAACCTACGCTAGGGGTGTTCTGGTGTGGGTGGCCCCTGGGACATAGAGGGGGGTATGTCTTTATGCAGGGAAAGCTGGATGGGAAGGCCATTTCCTTGCTTAACTTATACATTCCCAACGTTGATGATCCCCACTTCTCCTATGGGCTGCAAGACGTGATTGGTTCTAAAGTGGAAGGTCCGCTCCTTTGGCTGGGTGATTTTAACTGCGTGTTGGATGGGGAAAAGGATAGACAGCTGCCCAGCCAGGTAACGAAGCCTCAAACAACCTCCTGCCTGCGGGAGGTGATGTCTAATTTGGGCTTGTTGGATGAATGGAGATCTCACAGACCATTCAATTAAGCCTTCACCTGCCACTCGTCTACACACCACACATTTAGCAGATTAGATAAGAAATTGGCTGCCGGTCTGTCCCTTAACTCTGTCAACCGTGACACACTTAGCTCGTTCACCCCCTGGTGCGCTGTGACTTGGCCTGGGGTGGGGGCAGGAAACGCACACAACACTGGTGCTTCTGTATTGACATTTTGGCAGATGTGGTAGGCAGAGATACTCTTACTCATGACCTTGACTGAATATTTGCAATCTAACTGGGGCTCGACCAGTATACGTGCTGTTGAATAGGACGCTATGAAAGCAGTGCTGAGGGGCCAATGCCTGGATTTGACCTGCAGGCTACATTGCAATGGGAGAAACAAAGTAAGGAGGGCAAGTTGGCAGTTTTGAAAAATTGAGTTGTCCAGGTACGCCGAAGGGAGGAAGTGCAGGTCCTTCGGAGTTTGACAGCAACATGGGACAGGCCAGACACCTACATGCTTAAATAATATAGGCAGTGCCTTAATCAGGAGGGGGATAAGTCAGGCAAGCTCCTGGCCTGGTTGCTCCGTAGGGAGCATACCTCGCCTCCTGTCCTTCACTTGATAGGTTCGGACGGCATGGTGGCGGCCTCGCAGAAGGCGGTGGTGGCAACATTCCAACGTCACCTTGAGGAGGTGTAAAGGGGTGGGTTCTCGTTGCTCACTTGACAGGATCCAGGCATTTCTGGCCCCTCTGGCTATGCCCCAGCTAGGAGAACTGGTAATGAAAGACCTAGAAGCGGATATTACGCTAGAGGCGCTCCGCGCACTCTTGACCATGTTACCCAAGAATAAGGCTCCCAGAGGGAATGGATTTCTGGCCGAATTGTATAAGGGGTTCGTGGTGATGCTGACTCAACACTTGTTAGAGTTATTTCTAGAGGCGAAGGAGTTTGAGATGCTCTCGCCGAACATGAGTGAAGGACTTATATGTATGATGCCTAAGCCGGGCGGGGACGGCTCCTACCCCGCCTCATATCGCCCCTATACAATGAAAAACTCAGATATGAAATTCTTATGTAAGCTTTTGGCTAGTCGACTATGTCCAGTAGTGAGTGGCCTGGCACATGTAGACTATTGTGGCTTTATTCCAGGTCATAGTATGACCAAGCATCTGCTGCGGCTTACACTTGTGCTTCACGAGGTAACAGACAGCCCTGGGAAATGGTCCTGGTCTTAGTGATATCGAAAAGGCCTTCAACACGGATGGCTGGGGGTATTTACTGGAGGTGATGAAGGTCATGGGTATTGGTCCACAGTTTAAAGACTGGATTCGACTGCTGTATACCGGCCCAGGTTCTCGAGTGAGGGTGGGCCAGTGCAGGTCGGAGCAGTGGGATATAGAGCGTGGCACACGGCAGGTATGCCCTCTTTTGCCACTGCTGTTATGGAACCAATTCAAGTGCGTCGGTTTATTCATGAATCAGGAATGGAGTTAGGTCACACTACGCACGTCATCTCCCTGTATGCCGATGATGCGTTTATTATACCTACGAGCCCCTATGGTGTCACTGTTGTTCCCGCTAGCAGCATTGGAAGGGTGCCCATTGAGCGGTTATCAAATCTAGGCCTGAGATGGGAGACTGACCACTTTCGCAATCTGGGGGTTATGGTGGCGCATGCACGGCAAGAGCAGCTGCACCATAATATTGAACGGGAGATAGACTCATTGTGGGCCTATGTGCGGTTTTCAAACACACTCCCGGTATCACTGATGGGTAGGATCACAGTGTCCAAAATGGTGTTTCTGCCCCGTTGTCTATATGTGATTCAGAACTCATTGTGCCCATTCCGCATAGGGGTGTTTTGCCAATTGAATACCCTCCTTACCTCTCTTGTTAGGGCCAGGAACTGCAGCCATGTGGCACATCAGACACTAACAAGGGGATATAAAGATGGTGTGCTGGGGGTCCCGAACCTGGAGAATTATTATTATGCTTCGCACATGCAACATGCGGCGAAATGGATGGTGGACGGTACCAATTAAGAGAAGGTTCTGGTAGCGGTCATGGTGAAATGCACTGAGCTTCCGGCGTTGTTGATGGCCGGATCAAATGCGCCCCTCTCTGCCCTGTATGTAGTCCGTCAGACTGCGGCAGTGTGGCAGAGAGTGGTCATGGTGGTAATTTGAAGGGCCCTCTTCCATAGAGAGCTGCTGTTGTGGGTGTTGGCTCCGTTTCGACAGATGCTGGAGGTTATGTTGTTTCAATTGTGGCATGAGGGTGGTTGCGAGTTGGCAGATGACTTGTATCCTAATGTCATCTATATATCCATTGAGGACGCACGGATCCAGCTTCGGCTGGGCCCAGGACAGTTTCTACATCACACGTGTACAACAGACGTAGCTAGAACTGTGTCAACATCATTTCCCGCGGCACCCCCAGTATCGGCGACATAGGGTGTCCTGCAGACACTGGGGACTGGCCATCATCTTACCTCACTGTTTTCTAAGGTGCTACAGGCAGATGCAAATATAGGACCGCTAAGGGTGAGACAGATCTGGGAAGCGGATGTCGGAGCTCCCTTCTTGGATGTGGACTGGGCTAAGATCTGCAAATTGGTGAGGTCTTTATCCAGCAATGCCCGGTTCAAACTCATGCATTTTAATTTTCTTCACTGTGCATACATGACACCGGAGGGCTTGCATCAAATCAATCCAGAGTGTCCTTCCACTTGCACCCACTGTGGGGTCAGGGAAGCAGATTTTATGCACATGGCATGGGCCTGTCCACAAGTGGGTGAGTTTTGGGGGCAGGTGGTAATTAGGTTGAGTCAGACTACTATGTTTACTTGCCTACTCGTGCCTCAGTTTTGCCTGTTAAGTAATATTGTTTGTCCCAAGAAACGTAAAATGGCATATGTGTTTCTACAGTTGGCCCTGGTACTGGCAAGGAGGCAAATGGCCATTACATGGATGGGGGTCTGTGCGCGAACTGTAGAATGCTGGGTCCGAGATGTCTCAAATGGGTGGTGGCCGAGGAAAAGCAAATGCGTCTCACCTGCTCGAATCATAAGTTGCCTGTTGATTTGGAAGATTGGGGAGCATTGTGGGATAGGTTTCTGGGGCTGGAGGAACACTCCTCAGACAAATATTCTCTGACAACTGATTAAATTAATACTTATCTGTGTCTGTTACCTCATCTGATATTCTTGGTGACTGTACCTGTTGAAAGGATACATTATATACTCTGCTGTTGTAACGTCACAGTGCTGCACTGCGGTTTGTTGTTTCTGGTGTATAATTTCATAAATAAAGGCTTATATATATATATTAAAAACACTTGCTGTGGAACAGGCAGAATGATGTGGTCTAGAGTCAGTAATTGCTGCGCTTTACAAAGCCTGGATTTATTTATCTCCACTAATATGACATCTATATGCCTCCTTAAGTTTTGCCTCTGGAAGATCCATAGCCTCACTGCTATTTCCCATGTGTCCAAAAAATGGCCACTAACATGTATATCATAACCGGTCTCATCAAGCGGTCACTGTCGTAAATATCAGCCCCTGCCCCTCTGGGGTGGACCAACATGGAGTACCTCTCCAAAGCAGAATAAATCTTTTAGTTCCACCTGATAACTGATCAGTTGCAGTTGAAACCTTATTATGCAGAATCACAACAGTCTTTAATAGCCTGTGTAAGGGACGCCGGAGAGACATTCAGAACAGCTGGTAAAACCTGTGCCACTGTATCCCAAAGGGCATAAGAGTAGTGGCAACAGGCAGGACCCAACCACCAACAGAGGAAAGACGGTGAGTGTGTCATCAGTCTCTTCACTGCTCACTTTCACCAGCAGGACAGATGTGCCATAATTCATCTCAGGGACTGAATAGTGTGCATTTTGAGGGTCGAAAGCTGCTTGACCCTGTATTATCCAGCCTTACAAGATGGTACCTGTAGCTTCCTTTGATAGTCCCTGTTCTTTTTTTACTCGTGAGCTGCTTTGTGGGAACAGTTGTACTCTCTTTTGCTTCTGGAGTTTCTCCTGCGTTTTGCCCAAGGTCAGACTCAATGTACCTCTTCTAGTGGGGGCCATTTGGGCTTCCACACATATTCCAAACAGCTCCGTCCTTGGAGGAGCTGTGTCCCATGTTTCAAAGGAACTGGTTCAGGGATTCACCACAGGTCCCAGGAGATCAAGGTCTATCCCCCGCTTCCCTTGTTGGGTTCTCTCTGAATCTACATCCTCAGATAAAGCTGCCACTGCTTCACCTCGGATTTCCCTTCCACTTATCCCTATCTGGTGAAAAAGGTCCTCCATCCATAATCCTTCCCAACCTAGATATTTTATATCTGAGCTCCTTGGCTTTTCTGCTTCTCTTGCTGAATACTGGCCACGCATTCAAAATTATTTTTCAACCTATTGGTTTGGGTGATGAAGGAATACTGTGAAAGTATTCCTCCTCCCAGAGAAGCATGCTCTTTGAGAGGTCGAAGAGAGAGAATCTGCACTAGTCGGAATGTTTTTTTGATTGTCTCTGAGGAAGTGACAGACTAGGCTATTGACTTTGTATAGGTTGAAGTCTGCATTTCCTAAAAGAGGCATTGAAAATATTGATTTGTTTCCCCTTTGAACACTGTCACACCCTTAACACTTTAAAAGCTTGAAAAAGATAATTAGTTTTTTGTTCGGGTGTATACTGGAACTCAATGATTTGCACTTAATACTTGACTCACATTTATTTAGGACTTTGCCAACTGTACAAGAGAACAAATTCGTACTGGTAGAACCAGGATGCTGGACGACAAGCATACCAGAGCATACACACTGACCTGTTGACAGCCCAGTCACCAAACATTTATTGGTCTGAAGTCACTAAATGTCCACCTCTTTTAAAACTTTTCTGCTCCATCTCGATAGGAAAGCTCAAGAAACCTTTCAATATTGCCTCAATTTTGCTGCTTAAAGGGGGACAGGTATGTGAAGTTGCCGGACTCTGCTTTATTTAGTACCGAACAAGCCCTTTTATGACAACAACAGACCATAAATGGAGAATATCCATCATCACAAAGAGTACATCCTTTGGAGGGTGATATTTATTGTTGAAACCTTGGGTCGGTGTCAATTCAGAGAAAATTTGAGTGTATTCTGTAACTGATTGTTCCATAACAAACCGCACCATTAGCAAAAGTGGTTTGGACAGAGCAAACCTGGAAAATAGGTATGCCATTGCAGGCATGGAAAAAGGAATAGTTATTGTCAGAAAAAGTTGACCCAGATCATCGTATAAACAAGCATTCATATCCATGTCTGTCTTCTTAGCCCGGGTGTCAAGAATGCTGGGATGTGCCAATGACTGAGGAACCTGTTGCAAAGTCTTTTATGGAAGGTACAAGAGCAGTTAAAAAGGTGCCAAAGCTGAGTAACTATTTACTGTGTTATTGTAAACATTCAACACTATCACGCCACAGATCGAAACATTGATCAACAATACAGGAGGTACTGGAGGAGAACATGAAGGAAAGCAGCTGAGAAAAAGGTTTGAATAGCAAAGAGAAAACGTGATGATGGGGTTTAAATACCCTTTGAGAAGTAACAGAAGCTCCACAAAGGGACTGGGATATTGTGCAGGATCACAATCCTAACCTAAAGGAGAAAAGAAAATGAGCTCTCTGAGGTAGTCGGATGCAAAGGCTGATGTTGAAATTTCCAAACTGGCAATGAGCAACCTGTAGCCACAGGTTTACTTCAGGAAGTCACTATGAAAGGACTGCTGCGTTCTCTCTTACTTTTTAGGTCGAGCCTGAGCCAGTGCGCAAGCGCTGCTCTGGTGATGATCTGTTGTAGTTCAGTACGAGAGAGAAGCCACGCCCACTCTCCCGCCCATATTTTTCATTGGCTTGTGTTTTTGTCCTTTGTAAATGCTGTCCTCTGATTCCTAAATAGGCTTGTTAGTCCCTCCTTAGTACGGCCATGTCTTCATTTGTAACCTCCCATGGCTACTGGCCCCTTTACTTGGTTGTTATCCAGTACGTGTACTAGTTTCTTTATTTAGTTTCTCCCACCATAGGCACGAGGACGTGGTTTGCTTATGCGGGCCATGCCCGCTTTCACTTTCACCGGGACCACTTATCAGCTCTTTGCTCCTCAATAACCAGGACGCCGTGCTTAAGGTTTCAGACCGGTTTTCATGTAAACAACAACACAGGCAATTTACTTTTACAGCAGACGCATAACTCGTTTTATTTTTCATTTACATTAAATAATGTAGGCATCGCGTCTCATTTTTTAGCACAGCGCCCGCTTCACGGATGCCGCGCCCATTGTTGCTGCCATTCTTCTGGCTTCATGTTTCAGCCTCGCAGGGTAAGTCCCAAGTTGGGAATTAAAAGATGGCATAATCTTCGCCTTCAGATTCCAGGTAAAAGTAAAAGCTCTCAGTCGTGAAAGCTAGGAAATGTTAATTTCGGACATTGTGTTGTAGCCTCCATATTTACGTTTAGAAAACAGCTTAGTTCGCCAACATCGGCTTGGTTAGCCAGCTGGTGCATAAATACAGTGTTGATCCTAAAAAAACACACACGAAATGCGATCGCTATTTCGAAATGTGGTTGATTGGGAAGACGCGAAGTCTACTCACCACAAAAAACTTTTGAGGCCGTCATCTTAGAAAGTCTATATTGGTGACTGCCTAATTGCACTTCCGTGCAACCCACGAAGCAACCGCTTTTCAAGACACATTTGTTTATTGTTACTTTCTATAAATCCAAAACGATGTGATAAATCCACATTTCCAAGCCTCGGATTATTTTTAATTCTTGGGATGTTATAAAGAAAGTAAAAAAAAAGCCCTAGGTGTTTGCCGTGTTCCCTCCCGAATGGAAGCGCTTTGAAAAAGCTTTATTATTTCAAAAATACTTTTAGCTCACATCTGAGTGATGGTGCACTTGCCGCTTTCTGCTTCCCGAGTGCGCGTGCAATAGGGGACACGGTCTGCCTTTCATCATTCCCTCGACCTCCCGGGTGGCAAAGCAGATGCGTTCCCTTGATCTCCCATGCCAATGTTCTCCCGGCAGGCCCTTTCTTTGTTTCTATGACTCTTGTTTTTAACAAGGTTACCAAATTTGATAAAATCAGAATAAAGGCAGCAAAGCTTCGTTATTTGTAGCAAGTTCTTTGGTAAAGACAACTTTGTAGCATCATTTCATGAAAAGGCGTTCCATCGGGTAACATTTGAAGCGAGGGTTACATAAACGTGTGGTTTCAGGGCTTGCCAAAATGCATTTCCCATGTTCCCCTCAGCCCCCCCACCCCCTTGTGCTTTTGTTCTGCACTGTGTTTCTCTCCGGATGCGAGCCCGTCCCAGGGAAAGAAAGTCCAATTTTAAGAGCCCCTGCTGCTCCTCACCCTTCATTTTATTCAAGGGGTCGAGTTTACTCCGTGCCTGTGGATGGGGAGAATCAGACAAGATGGACAATGCGTGAACTAGTATATAACCATATATATTTGGGTCCCATCTTCAGTCGAGAGTAGGGCTCGGGGAGGGAGGCAGAGGCTTGCAGATGGCCAGGTAAAGTCCGTTGTGCTGGCGGTTCGATCCTGCCCTAGGAGCTTACTTTGAGTCAGCAAAAGTTATCGGGCAATGGGGAGGGGGAACTGGCTGTCCAGGCCAGAGGATAGCACTGCAGTTCACCACAGCCGAGGTGGGTTCAATGTTGCATCAGTTTTGTTAGTGTACCGTAGCTTTGGTGATTGTTTAGTCAGGCGCCACATGCTCTGTGAGAAGTCACGGTTTTGGGCATTCACATGGCTTTCGTTTGTAATAAGTTTATTTCTTTATCCAACTGAGGCAATATGGCCGTGGCAGAGTTTTAGCCCATAAGTTGTGAAATGTTCTAACCAGTATTAATGGTGGTTATATATTTCCGGGGTAAATGTTATTACACAGTACAGACATAATGAAGTGACAATAACATTGCTTATTCGTAAATAGGCTATTGTCTGTATAGTTTGCATAACGTGGTAACTCAACCCAAGTACCAATGTTTGTAAATAATTTACAGGTTTGCGGTAGGGCACAATATGTAGATTTGCCGTAAAGGAAGTTGTTGCATCCCCCTGCGGCATAAAGTGTCAGGCCACAAGGTGGCACTGCTCTACTGTTTTCTCAACGGGTCCGAATTTTACCTGGTTTTTCAACTCACAAATGTGAATCTTTGCGGAGCTCTTTGAGTGGGCTCCTGGGGCAACGTGCCTAAATATTTAGCAAAAAGTCGACTCATAGGTCGCAATACTGCGTCCTTCACCGGTTTATGTCTCAATCTAAGCAAGTACTACAAGGTTGACAGCCCAGGCTCCGCCAGTTGCTGGCTCCCAGGAGCCGGGAGAACCGTTGACTGTTGAAGATTATGTGGTTTGCTTCGGGTTCTCTCCATTCGTCATCCTAATGTGTTCTTGTTGACGGCGTCTCCATGGGCGGGCCTGGTACACGGATTCTTTTTGGCCTGCGGGCACAGTTAAGGCTCGTCAGTTGCATGGCTACAATCGATTATCGCGCCCAAAGGCAGTCATCCTATGGAAGTGAATTTTGCGAGGAGAAGTGGTGCAGCGACGGCTCGGGTGGATATTCTTGCGGAGGCTCCTAGATGGGATCCTCCCTTCTGTGTCTCGGTCATTTTGCATGAATCTTGGGACTCGGAGTTGTTGGTTACAAGGATTGGTGTTGGGGACCTTGTTGAATTGTGAACTTACATCTCAACCATGGTTTGCTAGAGAGGATTGCTGTTGGTTTGTGTCAGTTCCCAAGTTGTTGCGATGGAGAGGCAGCGGAGGACATTTGTTTGTGGAGGTTGTGATGCTTGTTCGCAGTTTGGACACGGGAGTTGGCAAACACAACGTGACAATTTCTGATGCATGGCCCAGGCGTTCTGCTAGGAAAGCGGCTCCTAGGGACCTATTGAATTGTAGATTAGCACCCCAGTTTTAGATCACTATGGTCAATTGCCACCAGTTTAATGGTGATTCCTACATTGTTACGACGGGAATGCAGCCATATGTATTCGTTAGGGGCATCCCTTTAAGGCTACGGGTCCAGATGGGTCAACTAACTCACATTGTGCCATAAGAAGCCATTAGCTTCAGCTTCTAAAGTAATGCTTCGATATATGCTTTCATAATTTAGTGGCTCAGAGTGCCCCGACGGGCTCAGTCACTACGTCTTATTTATTCAGATCAGGGAAGTAAAGGGGCTGCTTTCAAGACCTGCAGCTCAGAGGCAAGGTCTTCCGTAGCTGGTGTCATTGGCCGCACTCCCTTTTCAACTGGCCAGTGCAGATCATTAACGTGCAGTAGTGATGGAGCGCGTGCGCGGTCATTCCTGGCTTTAGAAATAAAAAGAGCAGTAGGGGACAGTGGGTGACCTCATGGTCACATGTTTAAACCTCAACAGGTCCACTCAGCCTTTCATCCTTGAGGTTGATTTAACAAGTACCATTATGCGAGTAGCAATAAGCACATGTTATGCAGCGCCAAGGTACCTTTCGGGTGGGCGTGCGCACAAATACTCATGTTGTGGTTGGCACAGCCAATGTCAATCACAACACTGGTAGGTGGTCACTAGCTCCTATGATATGCCACCTTCCCTCCTCCTGGGGTAACAACAGGAACCACATACAGATAGTAGCACCTCCAGACTCCGCGCTGAGATAGATTAGACGATCTGAAGCGCTAGCTATAACACAATATGGTTGTATTTGGCCATTTCTATAGTGACTAAATTTAAACGGCTCTTCTCCAAATTCCTCTGCGAATTATGGGGCAACACTTCAAGAAGGTTTAATATCTGAAGTTGAAACAGCATTAACAGCAAACAAACTCATTTCCCTGCCACCCTTACAGAGTACACCCTCTGTAATGGCATTAGAGGTCCACCTCACTATGCATCAAGCAAGTTAAAATGAAAGAGTAGCATAACAAGCCTGGTCACACAGGTAAGAGCACACAGAAGCAGCACACAGCCACAAACGACATAGGTCACAGCAATACCAATGGCCAGTATTAGGCGACCAATATATTGCAGCCTGGGACTTATAGCTGCACTGAACATAGTACGTTTGGCCTCAAATCCCCTTTCACTAAGCGGCATTAAAATATATACGGCGAATCTTAGATTCCGACATCAATGTCACTGGACTACTCACATTGTAACATTTTAACAGACTGGGAAGATTGGGAGCAGATCCGTATAGTAGTTACTGCATGTGGGGAAATTCCTTGTTGGAATAAGAGTCATATGGCAATTAAACATAGACTTCCACTACTAAGGTCTCATGATTCTAATCTCAGATGAGCTTCTATGGTGTATAAAATGCTGAATACCAGATATTTATGCAGAACTGTTATCCAACTCAGGTTTTACTAGCAGCCGGCACTTGGTCATCCGCCTGAACCCTCGTATTTGGGACCCTCCAAGTAAGGGGGCAAACAAGGGCTTAGTCACCCACAAAAGAAAATGCACAAACTTGCACACAGTGCGTTATGGTTGGTATCACACGGAACTGTGGTTACGAAGAGAGATGTTTTATATCCCCAAGGGGTCCTATTCCTGGCTGGTGCTGCACAATTAAACAAACGGAGGTCAGTGGATAAAAATAAGTGTAGGAAAGTAGTATCTACTTCTTATGGTTACCCCTACTTTTTGCTGATGTTACACTGTTTTTGGACTAGTCTGACTGGGATCCTGCTATCCAGGACCCCAGTCTATCTGCTTTCACCCTTAAATTGCTATGTATGTACTTTAGGTACACTCCAGATTGGATACTGGGGTACCCTTATCAGTCCCTAGAATATGGTACACCATGTACCCAGGGCATAGGTACACCAGAGGCCTCCCATGGGCTGCAGCATGTATTATGCCACCCATGAGAGGCCATTCAAAATGACACGACAGGCCTGCTACAGCAGACTGTGTAAGCTGGTGCTTGCACCACTTACTCAGATATAGGTTCACTATATCTATCTAAATCACTACACTTAACAAGCATTGGCATAGCCAATAGGTCTCGCTTTTGGGACCTTATAAGTATTTAGTTATGCAGCACAATATCCTTGGTGCAACAACATCAACTGTTGCATGGCTAAACACTTATAAGGTCCCAAAGGCGAGACCTATTGGCTATGCATACCACCAATCAAGCAACTGGTTTGTATCAACAGGCTGCCGTCCCCACCTCTAATAGAATTGGCATCTGCCAGGGCTAGGCCTACTTAAAACGTTACATATAAACCTTTGTACCCTCATGTTAGCATTTCTCTGGTTTCCTAATAACGAGAAGTAAAAATAAACACATGACAAATTGCTGAAGACCTCCTCTGTTCAGGGGATGAGGGTTGTAAGCTTGATAATGTGCACCAAGAAACTAGCCATGAAATAATGCTCTGCCTCGGCGTGAGAGCGGCAAGGGTTCTTTTCAATGTGGCAAGCATAGGTTGCCCCACCATTACTTGAACGACATTAATTCGGTCTGCTATTATTTCTGCAATACCTTCTACCTGTACCACTACTCTAACTGACATTACTGACACATAACATTACTTGATTATTTTTCTATACTTCAGTATGTAACATTTGGTAGTGCTGTGGTTCCAAGTTTAATTTCGTGGAATTTAATAAATGGTAACATAACTCTGGACCTTTATTAGATTTACGTCTCATGTTTTTATCTTAATGTAATGATTGTTAACATAATTAAGTATTTTGTATGTGTTAGACTTCAATGTTGTAATTTAATTTAGATAAGTTTGTTCATGTTTATTTAATTTATCATTTTAAAGTTGTGATAGGCTTCTCTTATTTTAATATTATATTTATTTCTTATCTATTAAGAATAGGGTTCCCTTTTAAATACATGTAATGTAGAATAACTATTTGATATGTCAGTTTTTTTTAGTTAAATTAAAATCCTAATATAAATAAATATGCATCATTTACTACACTTGGACCAGAAGTGATGGTTTCAAAGTTTGCCAGTCTCCGTGGACCGACACCTTACCACTGCTGCTGTCTATTGGATTTCTGTCTTAAGTTTTCTTAGTTGTAAAGATGTACATGTAGCTTCCTGAAAATCTCAATCTCCCTTCTTAAAGGGAAAGGCTACCAACAAGCAGAATAGATTACATAGATGAACCCTTCTGCCACCCTCACCCCGTGCGCGTGAGGCTTGTAGGACATCTGACTGAACTAAATGAATGTTCATTAAGAGAGACTTCCTCGACGTGCGCCACCTGCCGGTGTGAGTGCTACAAGAGACCGGAAGGCAACAGGAGTGTTATAAGGGTAACATAAATGAAGAAGAGTAGAGGTTCTCCAAGTGCAGCTAGAGTTGTCGAAAAGCCTGATATGAGCGAAGACAAAGAAGTAGCGGTGTTTGCTCTCATGGCCAAGCCTCCTAACTTTTGGGGTGATTGTGTGGCGAGTGTGGGTTGGTTTTGATTCATCTGCTGTGGAGACGTGTGTGTTCCATTCCTCCAGCGTGACTACAATATTTCCTTCAAGCCAGTTTGAATTGTGCAAGTTCCACCTTCCCTTCCCATCCTTAACTGTGTAGGTTGCAAAATGATGTGCGCGAGGAAGCTCTCCTGACAGGACCAATAATTGCCCTTTTCAGATCTTTGTGGACAATGCTTGTACTGCCTCCGTTCAGTAAGCGAATTCTGCGCCTCGTATTATTGCGCAATCCCTTCGCGATGCAATGTTGGGGGCGAAAATACAGATGTGCAGTGAGAGCAAAAGACGAGGGTGTCCAGTGGGAGGGAAACAGATGAGAATCTGCTACAGATGTTTCAAGAAAGAATGGTGAATGGCAGAGAGATTTCTCTATTTCGAGTAACATGAGATTTTCTAAATCCAATGCCATGGGTCAGCGCCTCGTGTGAAAGTGAGGGGAACATAACTTTTCATTAACCAGCGTGGACGTCCCTAAAAAACTGGATTGGTTCTCAGAGAAGCAAAGTTTCTGATTTGAGGCTTAGAAGCTAGTGGAGAGAGCGAAATCGTGTATCACCGTGGACGACTGTAGGCATCTCAGACTGGAAATGGGCAGAGAGGCAGTCCAATACTAGGAGAAAACAAGCGCGCGCGCCTCGCACGGCAGCAGGGGAGGGGGAGAGGAGGGAGCCTGCGCGATTCACTTGCGGGAGCGAGCGGCGCCAGGAGCGATAATTGCTACCATATGGCGCCAGCTGCTCGCTCCCGCAAGTGAATCGCCAAACGTGCACGCGTTGCCATTGAAGGCAATGGAACGCGTGCACGTTTTTGGCTGAAAAGCCGAATCAATCGCAAAAGGTCTTTTTTCCTATGCAGCGCATGCGCGCTGCATAGGCGAGACCTAAAAACCTATCAGTCACCCCTATGGCAAGCCTTATCAATCCTGAAGGCAGGGTGCTGGGTTTTACGTGAGAGGGTGCCCCTGCATGAGCAGAGCCCCTCTGCAGCCTTCGGAGACCATTCTCCGGGGTTGTCTGTGATGCAGCCAGACATATAGGTCTAAGTGCATTATAACCTCGCGGTAAATGCCAACTTTAAAACGGTTGCTTAGAAACATGTCGTGTTTGGTGTCAAACACCTTGGAATCATACCTCCACACCAGTAACTGGTGTGGGAGGTATGATTCCACCCTTCCAAAGGGACATGTATGGGTCACCGGTCTACCCGGTACCAGCTTTCTCGACCTGGGCAGCACAAAATGGACGCTGCCAGCCACAGACACGATTCTGCTCTCCTGCTGCTGAGGCAAGCTCGAGCAGAGGCAGGCATGACAATAGGCATCCTGTCACAGGGAGGTGTGACCACCTCCCAGACAGGGTTTAGTGTATTGGGGTTGGGTGGGTGCACTCTGAGAGTGCCAGAAAGTCTGCACTGGGGGCACATTTGGTGTCCCTGTGCGTAGTCCAGCTCAAACCAGTTCTGGGGGCCATTGGCTCCTGCTCTGGCGCGGAACTGGACAAAGGACATGGGTGTAGCCACCCCTCTGTCCTGCCCCTCCCCTAGGAGGGTCCCTAGAATCTTTCCAACCCCTTCCCAAGGGTATAAAGTGGGCTACCTGGCTACAGGACTTTAGATTTTACCTGGACAAGATTCTGCTAAGAAGGAACCAAGTACTTCGACAGTCTGCACGACGCTGGACGACTGAAGAATCTCCCTTGGAGTAAAGGAGTTACTCCCCTGCAGAAGCAGGCACCTAAGCGCATCTGACCGGTTTGCTTCTCCCGAGCTCCTGAGGATTCCGAAGATTTCAGCAACACAGGAGGTGGGTTCCCGAAGGTCCCTGAGGTAGATCTGACCTCTCAGCGATTCTGAGACCAGTATCCCTCGTGGGGGCCGTGCAACCCGAACCCCTGTGCACCGCGTACATTTGCAAGTGCATATGCTTGTTGGCGATTCCCAAGCTTGTGCATTGGACTCCATGTAGTCCTGACCCCGAGCAGCATTTACACCGAAGATATCCAGCCTCCACTCACCGAATGCTCTGTGGGCTGGTGCTTTGTAATTTGGCTCGAGGTCTCCTCGTGATCCCTGGTCCGTTGATCTGTGGGTCCTGGCGAGGGTCACCTTGTTTGTTCTTGGGCTTTCCTGGTTGCTCCAGACGTGCCCCGACTCCCCATTGCTTGTTGGTGCTCCAGCCGGACATCGACCCCTCAGCTCCTGACATCCTTCGTGGGACAGCTCACCTCCGGATCCTGGTCGCCCTCGACATCTCCTGGTCCCCGTGGCTGCAGAGTCAAGCAACCCTTCTTTGCACCTGAAGCGACCGACATCGGTGGGCATTCGACTACCGAGCCCCTGGTCACTTGAAGTGACCCAGACTCTGTCCCCTCTGCTTCCAGGTTCCTCTCACCTCGAATCCAGGCTTGGATTCCACCAGACACTCTTCGCCTTTCCAGCAGCAGTACTTCTTTGCAACTCTCCATTGAAAACGACGAAGGTTTCTGACACCACTTGACTCCTATGGACCCGGCTCCTCTGGGATAGGTAACATGGGTACCTCGGTACTCAATGGTGGGTTGGCCTTAGAACCTCCTATGTTCCAAAGGGTTTGCTCGAAGTCCTCGTAGAAGTGTCCTTAAACTGTAACTTTACAACCGCAACTTTCCCATAGAGTTGCACGGAGCACGCAGTCGTGTTTCCTCACTGCACCCGTCCTCCGTGGGCGCCCTGTGCCACTGCCTTGGGTGGTTCCTGGGGTTCCCAGCGATTCTACGTGCTCTAGGCACTGTGTCTAGTCAAGTCGTAATTGTTATACCATTTTTTTAGTATATGGTTCGGTCTCCCCCTGGAGCCCGCTGTGTATTTTGCTACTTACGAATGTTCTATTGATACAGTATTGTGTGCTTTATGCCCTAATCTCGTGTAGAGACTAGTAGAGAGTGTTATATTAATAAATACATATTTTTATATAACTACTGTGTGGTTCTCCTTTCATTTAGTCATTCAGGAGGTGATATTCTGGTAAAACAAGCTGCTTTACATTCCTTCAAGATTAAGCCTGAAGGCTTCTCTCCATAGCTACCACTAGGATAGCTTTCTAAAGGTTATCTTTGACCTCATACATCATAAGGGTCGTGTGGACTGGTACAGAGTGCCCACTTTAATTAGTAGACAGCATATACCAGGCCACCTTCTCACATTGGTGTGCACCGGTTGGGATTCAAGCTTGCTATTGTTTTACCAGATAAATCTCATTGAGTGATTAACTGAAAACCACTAAGTATTAGGCACATATAATACATCAAGATTTGAATAAGCAAGTTCTACTGAACTTGAAGTTGGGTAAGCCAAGGGTCTAGCACACCCTTTCTCCAACTCAAGAGAGTTTAGTCTCCACTAGGTTAGGTAGGTGCCTACACCACATAACACTAGTATGTCTTCTAGAGGAGAAGCCAGTGGCTCTCTGCCAACTAGGTACAATGGCCTCTCATTTCAAGAATTGAAAGCCATGTGTGTGTCTAGGAAGTTGAGGACAGGGAGAAGTGCAAACACCCAACGTCTCATTGAGATTTTGCTCTTGGATGACCTTAGGAAGACCCCAGGGTCTGATGAGGTAGATAGAGTGGGTGGGGCAGGGAATGAGGACAGGCCAGTAAGTGAAACCTTCTTTGACCTGGACTCAAACCCTGACCAGGAGAATCAAGATGATTCTAACCTGGGCAACATAGATCTTCCTTTAGGTGGGGGAGAAGGCCCCAGTGGCCCTCTCTTTACTCCACCAGGAAGAGTACAGAGTTTACCTAGGAGATCCAGATCTCCCTCTGTAGAATCTCATTACTCAGGAACTTCTGTAGGGACTTCCATATCAAATAAGAGGGAATCCTCTTATGATAGACAGTGCCAACTTCTGGAGCTTGAGAAAATCAAGCTCTGGCTCAAGAAGGAGCAGTTGGCCCTAAACAGGGAATCCCTAGAGCTCCAGAGAGCAACAAAGAGATTGGGACTAGAGTCCCATGGTGGCAGAAACAGTGTCCCTAAGGTTAAGGAGTAAACTCACGATCATAGGAACCTGAACAAGATAGTCCCTCCCTATCAAAGTGGGGATAACATCCACAAATGGATAACTGCTGTAGAGAGGGCCTGTAAGGTATAGAGGGTCCCTCAAGAGCAGTGGGCAGCTATCTTGTGGCTCTCCTTTGCTGACAAAGGTAGAGATAAGCTCCTCACTGTTAGAGAAGAGGATGCCGACAATTATTCAGTCCTGAAGAGTGCTCTCATTGATGGGGTTGGCTTAACCACTGAACAGTACAGGATTAAGTTCAGAGACACCCAGAAGACACAGACTCAGGACTGGGGAGACTTTGTAGATTGTGCTACTAAGGCTCTGGAAGGCTGGTTACTTGGCAGTAAAGTGAATGATTTTAAAGGATTGTACAATTTAATTATGAGGGAGAAGATCCTTAATAATTGCCAAAACCAGTTGTTGCATCAGTACTTGGTTGATTCTGATCTGACCTCTCCCCAATAATTGGGAAAGAAGGCAGACAAATGGGTCAGAACCAGGGTGAAGCAGAACACTCAGAATCAAGGTGGTGACCAAAAGAAGCAGGATGCTGAAACTTCAGATAAGGGTGGGGAAAAGTGTAAAGACCAGAAGTCTTCAAAGGGCCCCAAAAACCTGCATCTGGAGGGGAGTCACAATCTAACAAGGGAAAAGGCAAAAAGAAACCTTGGTGTCATATCTGTAAAGAGAAGACCCATTGGACAAAAGATGCCAATTGTCCAAGGGCCAAGGATTCTACTCCTACCACCACTGCCCCTAAGGCAACTGTCCCCCCTAGCACAGTTTCAAGTGGTGGTACACAGAACAAGGGAATAGTGGGGTTAACCTTGGGATCTGAGATGGATTCTGGCCTAGTCAGAATTCCAACTCAGGCTGTTTTGATCTGTGATGGAGGCATGGATATTGCCTCCTTATTTGTCAGTCCTAGTAATCTGGGCAAGTACAGGCAACAGCCTTTAATTAATGGTAAGGAGGCCATGGCATACAGGGACACAGGTGCAAGTGTCACAATGGTGACAAAAGATCTTGTGGGCCCTGAACAGATCATACTTGGTGAGATGTACCAAGTGCCCGATGCAAGCAATGTCAGGACAGACCATTCCTTGGCAGTTGTGAATTTCACCTGGGGAGGGGTAACTGGCCCTAAGAAGGTTGTGGTTAGCTCAGACCTCCCTGTAGAATGTTTGTTGGGCAATTATTTGGAAACTTCAGCCTGGGCTGAAGTGGAACTCAGGACACTTGCAGAAATGTTGGGCATCCCTGCAGATGTGTTTGCCATGACTAGGTCACAGGCAAAAATGTCTTCCACTGAACAGGCCCTGGATCCTGAAAAGATGGACCAGGTGCCCTCCAAGAGAAGGAGCAGAAGGGGTAAGGCAGTGTATTTCCCCCTGCCTCAGAGTGAGGATCAGTCTCCTGAGGGAGATGATCTTAGCCCCTGTGAAGGAACTGTCTCAGAGGAACTTGAACCTGATCAGGTTGAGTTCTTGGGGACAGGGGGCCCTTCCAGGGCAGATCTGAGCCAGGAGCAGCTGAGCTGCCCCTCTCTTGAACCCCTCAGACAGCAAGCTGCTGCTGAGGCTGCTGGGAGTGCCAGTGGGTCCCACAGGATCTACTGGGATGATGGACTTCTATATTCAGAGGGTAGAGACCCCAAGCCTGGTGCTACCAGGAGGTTGGTTATACCTCTGAAGTTTAGAGGCTTCCTATTAACACTGGCACATGACCTCCCATTAGCAGGACACTTAGGCCAAAGCAAGACCTGGGACAGGCTTGTCCCTCACTTTCACTGGCCTCACATGTCAGAAGGCACAAATGAGTTTTGTCTCTCCTGTATCACTTGCCAAGCCAGTGGTAAGGCAGGTGGTACTACAAAGGCCCCCCTGATACCACTACCTGTGGTGGGGGTTCCCTTTGAGAGGGTTGGGATTGACATTGTTGGTCCCATGGATCCTCCAACTGCATCTGGGCACAGATTTATACTAGTGGACCATGCCACTAGGTATCCAGAGACAATACCCCTTAGGACTACCACAGCTCCTGCTGTAGCTAGAGCCCTCCTGGGAATCTTTTCCAGAGTGGGTTTCCCTAAGGAGGTAGTATCAAACAGAGATGCAAACTTTATGTCTGGTTATCTTACTTCAATGTGGAAGGAGTGTGGAGTAAATTACAAATTTACCACACCCTATCACCCACAATGCAAAGGGTTAGTTGAAAGATTCAACAAAATACTCAAGGTCATGATAAAAGGTCTCCCTGAAAAGCTTAGGCGCAGATGGGATATCCTTTTGCCCTGCCTTCTCTTTGCCTACAGAGAGGTTCCTCAGAAGGGGGTTGGCTACAGCCCTTTTGAACTTCTGTTTGGACATCCAGTTAGGGGTCCCTTATGTTTGGTTAAGGAGGGATGGGAGTTACCTCTCAAACCACCTAAACAGGACATAGTGGACTATGTACTTGGTCTCCGCTCCAGGATGGCTGAGTACATGAAGAAGGCATCCAAAAACCTTGAGGCTAGCCAGGAATTACAGAAAGCCTGGCATGACCAAAAGGCTGTTTTGACTGTGTATCAGCCAGGACAGAAGGTATGGGTGTTGGAGCCTGTGGCCCCAGCAGCTCTCCAAGAAACGTGGAGTGGGCCCCATACCATTCTTGAGCAAAAGGGAATGGTTACCTACCTGGTGGACCTTGGAACTCCCAGGAGCCCCCATAGTGTGCTCCATGTGAACAGGCTCAAGCCATATGTGGATAGGGCAGACATGGGCTTGCTCATGGCTACTGATGCGAGGGTCAGGAGGAAGAGAGTGATCCACTCCCTCACCTCCTCTCACAGAACCCTGATAATGGTTCAGTTGATGGAGTAGCCTTGGCAGGCAGCCTCACTGAACAGCAACAGACTGATTGTAGGAAGGCCCTCAATCAGTACAGACACATGTTTTCACTGACTCCAAGTCAGACTACCTGGTGTACACATAAGGTGGACACAGGTGACAGTCTGCCTGTTAAAAATATGATTTACAGGCAACCTGATCATCTCAGGGACTGTATCAGGACTGAAGTCCAGAAAATGTTGGAACTGGGAGTGATTGAGCCCTCAGATAGCCCTTGGGCAAGTCCAGTAGTCTTGGTACCAAAACCTCACACCCAGGGTGGTAAGAGAGTGATGAGGTTCTGTGTGGACTACAGGGGACTCAATGCAGTCACTAGGACTGATGCTCATCCAATTCCAAGGGCAGATGAACTGATTGATACTTTGGCCTCAGCCAAGTTCTTAAGTACATTTGACCTGACAGCTGGTTACTGGCAAATCAGATTAGCTGAGGATGCTAAACCAAAAACAGCATTTTCAACCCCTAGTGGGCACTACCAATTTGTGGTGATGCCTTTTGGCTCGAAGAATGCACCTGCCACATTTCAAAGGCTGGTGAATAAAGTTCTCACAGGTCTGGAAGCCTATAGTGCAGCTTATCTAGATGATATTGTTGTCTTTAGCTCCACCTGGGAGGATCACCTGGTCCACCTGAGAAATGTTCTGGAGGCCCTGCAAAAGGCAGGCCTCACTATCAAGGCCACCAAGTGCCAGATAGGGCAGGGTAAGGTTGTGTACCTGGGCCACCTTGTGGGTGGAGGCCAGGTTCAACCATTGCAGAGCAAAATCCAAACCATCATGGATTGGGTTGCTCCAACCACCCAGACTCAGGTCAGAGCTTTCTTGGGCCTGACTGGGTACTACAGGAGGTTTGTCAAAGGATATGGCTCCATAGTGACCCCTTTGAATGACTTAACTTCCAAGAAAATGCCTAAGAAAGTTCAGTGGACAGTTAGCTGTCAAAAGGCATTTGATGACCTGAAGCAGGCCATGGGCACTGCTCCCATTCTGCAAAGTCCTGATTATTCCAAACAATTCATTGTTCAAACAGATGCATCTGAATTGGGGGCAGGGGCTGTGCTATCACAATTGAATGAAGAGGGTCAGGATCAGCCAGTAGCTTTCATAAGCAGAAGGCTGACCCCCAGAGAGAAACGTTGGTCAGCTATTGAGAGGGAAGCCTTTGCTGTGGTTTGGGCTCTGAAGAAGTTGAGGCCATATCTGTTTGGCACTCACTTCATTGTTCAGACAGACCATAAGCCCCTCTTATTGATAAAACAGATGAAGGGTGACAACCCCAAACCCTTGAGGTGGTCCATTTCCCTACAGGGGATGCACTATACAGTGGAACATAGACCTGGGAGTAACCATGCCAATGCAGATGGACTCTCCAGCTATTTCCACTTAGAACATGAAGACTAAACTGGTCAAGGTTAGTTTAAAGTCCTTGCATTGGGGGGGGGGGGTTGTGTAGGAAAGTAGTATCTGCTTCTTATGGTCACCCCCACTTTTTGCTGATGTCACACTGTTTTTGGACTAGTCTGACTGGGATCCTGCTATCCAGGACCCCAGTCTATCTGCTTTCTCCCTTAAATTGCTCATCAGTCCCTAGTATATGGTACACCATGTACCCAGGGCATAGGTACACCATAGGCCTCCCATGGGCTGCAGCATGTATTATGCCACCCATGAGAGGCCATTCAAAATGACCCGACCGGCCTGCTACAGCAGACTGTGTAAGCTGGTGCTTGCACCACTTACTAAGATATAGGTTCACTATATCTATCTAAATCACTACACTTAAAAACCTATCAGTCACCCCTATGGCAGGCCTTATCAATCCTGAAGGCAGGGTGCTGGGTTTTACGTGAGAGGGTGCCCCTGCATGAGCAGAGCCCCTCTGCAGCCTTCGGAGACCATTCTCCGGGGTTGTCTGTGATGAAGAAAGACATATAGGTCTAAGTGCATTATAACCTCGCGGTAAATGCTAACTTTAAAACGGCTGCTTAGAAACACGTCGTGTTTGGTGTCAAGCACCTTGGAATCATACCTCCACACCAGTAACTGGTGTGGGAGGTATGATTCCACCCTTCCAAAGGGACATGTATGGGTCACCGGTCTACCCGGTACCAGCTTTCTCGACCTGGGCAGCACAAAATGGACGCTGCCAGCCACAGACACGATTCTGCTCTCCTGCTGCTGAGCCAAGCTCGAGCAGAGGAAGGCATGACAATAGGCATCCTGTCACAAGGAGACAGGGTTTAGTGTATTGGGGCTGGGTGGGTGCACTCTGAGAGTGCCAGAAAGTCTGCACTGGGGGCACATTTGGTGTCCCTGTGCATAGTCCAGCTCAAACCAGTTCTGGGAGCCATTGGCTCCTGCTCTGGCGCGAAACTGGACAAAGGACATGGGTGTAGCCACCCCTCTGTCCTGCCCCTCCCCTAGGAGGGTCCCTAGAATCTTTCCAACCCCTTCCCATGGTTATAAAGTGGGCTACCTGGCTACAGGACTTTAGATTTTACCTGGAAAAGATTCTGCTAAGAAGAAACCAAGTACTTCGACTATCTGCACGACGCTGGACGACTGAAGAATCTCCCTTGGAGTAAAGGAGTTACTCCCCTGCAGAAGAAGGCACTTAAGCGCATCTGACCGGTTTGCTTCTCCCGAGCTCCTGAGGACTCCAAAGATTTCAGCAACACAGGAGGTGGGTTCCCGAAGGTCCCTGAGGTAGATCTGACCTCTCAGCGATTCTGAGACCAGTATCCCTCATGGGGGCGTGCAACCCGAACCCCTGTGCACCGCGTACATTTGCAAGTGCATATACTTGTTGGCGATTCCCAAGCTTGTGCATTGGACTCCGTGTAGTCCTGACCCCGAGCAGCATTTACACCGAAGATATCCGGCCTCCACACTCCGAGTGCTCTGTGGGCTGGTGCTTTGTAATTTGGCTCGAGGTCTCCTCGCGATCCCTGGTCTGTTGATCTGTGGGTCCTGGCGAGGGTCACCTTGTTTGTTCTTGTGCTTTCCTGGTTGCTCCAGATGTGCCCTGACTCCCCATTGCTTGGAGAGTCTCCTGGGCCTTGCTGGTCCACACCGTAACCTGTTTGCTCTGCCCGCTTGGGTTGCATTTGCCAAGGCTTGTTGGTGCTTCAGCCGGACATCGACCCCTCAGCTCCTGACATCCTTCGTGGGACAGCTCACCTCCGGATCCTGGTCGTCCTCGACGTCTCCTGGTCCCCTGTGGCTGCAGAGTCAAGCCACCCTTCTTTGCACCTGAAGCGACCGACATCGGTGGGCATTCGACTACCGCGCCCCTGGTCACTTGAAGTGACCCAGACTCTGTCCCCTCTGCTTTCAGGTTCCTCTCACCTCGAATCCAGGATTGGATTCCACCGGACACTCTTCACCTTTCCGGCAGCAGTACTTCTTTGCAACTCTCCATTGAAAACGACGAAGGTTTCCGACACCACTTGACCCCTATGCACCCGGCTCCTCTGGGATAGCTAACACGGGTACCTCGGTACTCACTGGTGGGTTGGCCTTAGAACCTCCTATGTTCCAAAGAGTTTGCTCGAAGTCCTCGTAAAATTGTCCTTAAACTGTAACTTTACAACCGCGACTTTCCCATAGAGTTGCACGGAGCACGCGGTCGTGTTTCCTCACTGCACCCGTCCTCCGTGGGCACCCTGTGTCACTGCCTTGGTTGGCTCCTGGGGTTCCCAGCAATTCTAAGTGCTCTAGGCACTGCGTCTAGTCAAGTCGTGATTGTTATACCATTTTTTTAGTATATGGTTCGGTCTCCCCCTTGGAGCCCGCTGTGTATTTTGCTACTTACGAATGTTCTATTGATACAGTATTGTGTGCTTTATGCCCTAATCTTGTGTAGAGACTAGTAGAGAGTGTTATATTAATAAATACATAGTTTTATATAACTACTGTGTGGTTCTCCTTTCATTTAGTCATTCAGGAGGTGATATTCTGGTAAAACAAGCTGCTTTACATTCCTTCAAGATTAAGCCTGAAGGCTGCTCTCCACAGCTATCACTAGGATAGCTTTCTAAAGGTTATCTTTGACCTCATACATCATAAGGGTCGTGTGGACTGGTACAGGGTGCCCACTTTAATTAGTGGACAGCATATACCAGGCCACCTTCTCACAATAAGGGTATTGTGTTGGCCACAACAATAACTTATTAAACAAACATACTTGTGGCCTTGAAGGCGGACACCTCTACATTTACCAGTGAATCCTGAAGTCGGGGAAGGGGCAGTGAGGGGTATATGCTGGGCGCAGCCAACGCCCTAATCAGAAGGCCCATTAGTACAGAGGGCACTGACTGACATATATTGGAACTGTGGTTAATGAGGAGAACAGTAGTTCGCAACTTCCAGGGAGGCCATAGAACTTTCCTACAGAAGGCTAACTTAAGCCAAGTACAAGCCCACCAAGCAGGAGGGCTTGGTTCAACCCGGATTCAAAATCAAATCAAATAAGAAGGGCTTGGTAAATTAGGCATGGCCTCTTCAGCGCAAACACATAATGGGACCCCGATAGGGACGGGGCACACTTGCCAGAGGTTGAGAGGGAATTGGTCCAGCTGGAAGGACTGGTATCTGCAGGTTGCAGGAGGTTATGGAGCCTGCCATGGTGGGGGGGGGGCCCATATATGGCGGCGGCCACATCCAGGGCTTTGGCGGAGTTACAGGGCGATCCAGAGGCTGAATGGTACATAGGGGTACCCTCTTCAGGAGCACAATAGGGGTGCAAAAGCCAAACAACCCCAGGAGTCTGTAAGGCAGGACCCTGGAGGAAAGCGACGGCGCCCCGCTAGTCCTTCGGGCAGTTGTAAGCCTGAGCAACCGGGGGCTTGCCTGGACACGCTCTGCCCCTAAAAATGCGTGAGTAAAGGGATGGACTGGTGGTCCACAGTATTTAAGGGGATAATCCCCATAAAATGGTAGCACCGGTTGGGTTGGCCACGGTGCAGTTGGCTCATCTGGAGGGCAGGGCAGCTTAGGTTAGTCACCGCTGCCTGCCCTTGGATCGCCCGTAAGTTAACCCACCACGTTGGCATATATCTCTTGTATGAAATAAAACTGCAGCAAAATGTTTCCCAACAAACATGTATTATGTGTTTATTGTATTGCTGTGCATGCTATGTTCTTCTTGCGTGGGGATGTTGCCTATGTTGGCACTATGAGGCTGCCCGCGGCACACGCAGTGTGCCCGCTCAAAAGGGCGGCCACCTTACTGCCACAATAGGCACATCCCCACGTCTAGTTGTGCGGACCCCCGGGGAGTCCCTAAAGTCCGGCGCAGATTCCGCGTCACTTCCGGCGCATCTGAGGGTTGGGGCGAGGTACTTATACCTGCCCCGCCCATCTGGCCGTCCTTTTGGTTCCTCCTGGTCACGCCGTCTTCCTCCCTACTGCATACCCGGCGTCCTGGCTGGGGTGCGTAGCCAGGGAACGAACATGTTAACTTGTTAATTCGTGTTGCAGGCGCAGTTACAGGGCGATTTAGAGGCTGAATGGTGCATAGGGGTACCCTCTTAAGGAGCACAATAGGGGTGCAGAAGCCAAACAACCCCAGGAGTCTTTACGGCAGGATCCTGGAGGAAAGCGACGGCGCCCCGCTAGTCCTTTGGGTGGTTGTAAGCCTGAGCAACCGGGGGCTTGCCTGGACCCGCTCCGCCCCTAAAAAGGAGTTAGTAAAGGGATGGACTGGTGGTCCACAGTATTTAAGGGGGATAATCCCCACAAAATGGTAGCACTGATTGGGTTGGCTACGGGGCAGTTGGCTCATCAGATGGGCAGGGCAGCTTAGGTTAGTCACCACTGCCTGCCCTTGGATCGCCCGTAAGTTAACCCACCAGGTTGGCATATATCTCTTGTATGAAATAAACCTGCAGCAAAATGTTTCCCAACATGTCTTGTGTGTTTATTGTATTGCTGTGCATGCTATGTTCTTCTTGCGGGGAGAGGTTGCCTATATCGGCACTATGAAGATGGCTGTATTCCTAATTGTCAAGTATGTTGTAATGTAATTCACTTTGGGAATGAGGTGACGGTTGTCTGCCCATCTGACAAGGGCTGACTAATTGAGTTCTAACCCTGGAGCTGAGCAGGGGACAGGGTTGTCTCCAGTTATAGTGGATATTACATAAGATACTTAGCGATGGCCTTGTGCATTGTATTAGGTAGGAACATGTCTAACTGCGAATGATATTGTTGTATAGGGAAGTAAGAAAATGACTATTGACAGTGGTACTCGTGCTTGATGCTGGCGCTCGGGATCAGCATTGCACATCTAGCTGACCAAGTTACCGTTCAAGCTAAATATACTGTATTTTATGTAGGTTAAAAAGTGAATACAACAATTAAAATTATTTTCATGTAAATATACAATTCTACATATGTTTCAATAAGTGTTCAAATAACTACAATCAGGCAACTAACTTTTATTAAATTATTGTCTATGTTGCAAACTCATAACAAACTATGAAGGGCGCTAGTCGCCAACATGGAAGGTAAAATAGATTTTTTTTAAAACAGTGACATAGATAACATAAATAAATGACATGGGTACTTTCCTCTCATATTAAATATCCTGGTTCTTTTGGGCATACTGTGTGTTAAGCCATATAGCCTGCGCACTTACAGCACTATGAGCTATTTTTCTGTATAGTTAAGCGATTGCTTCTAGCTGCTCTAAAACTATTTCTGAAAAAAAGACACAGTTTATTATTATTGCCTTTTATCAAGGAACGCAAGCGCTTCTGAAAACTGACACCGTACTAAAAACTGCGTGTGGCGAACTGTGGTGCTGTGTGCTCAACTAACTCTCTTAACCAATTGTGATTTTTTAAGGTCGAGCTTCGATCGACCTGTTATATCTCTTCTTCCACGCCAATAGCTCTAACTCTTAAAAAAAAAAAAAAAAAAAAGCGAGACCTATTGCATTGCAAATGCTTGTTTTAGTTCATGTTTACAATGCACAGAAGGAGGAATATACACAGAAGACTAGGTACTGCATCCAATAAAGACCTGTCATACCTCTGCAGTTTGAATCATTGAACAAGAAAGTTAATTCTGTGGTACAATTTACTTTAAATCTAAAGTAGAATGCATAAATTATGTTGTTAAATAATTTGCCTCTGCAGTTGATTATGCTTGCAAATTATATCTTTAAAGTGTCAGACCGCTGACTTCAGAACACATGAACATATGTAAGGTTACTGTAGAGTCTAAAATATTACATGGTGGACTAGTAAGGTAGAGAATGATATTTACAGTACATCACTGAAATAGACCAGGATTCAGAAAGAGGCTTTTGTTCACATTTCAAATGGCCTAGTGATCTTTACAAGAATTAAGAAAAAGCTGCTGCGATGTAGCACAGGACAGTGGATGGAGCGATGATGCACACCATCTGACTGATTTCTCATGCTGCACAGCCTGCACTTTGTATCGCTCAATATCTAGGAAAAACGAGCAACTCAATGGATAAAGAAACTGTTGAGAGGGCTATACTGAATAAAGAATAGTATGCAGGTCTTTATTCTTAGAGATCAGAGATTTATACTATATGTACTGAAAGATTATAATCTATGTCCCCAACAATCATAAAGATGGAAGCAATATTTGGTTTCTAGAATAATCTAAATTAGCACTACGGCCCTTATTATGAGGGTCCGCTAAGAATTGAGTATTTAGCGGAGAAAACAGTATTTCCAGATCCAGTTTTCCTGGTAATCCTCATCCAGAGTTTTTAGACTCTGTTAGCAGCCAAAATTTCTAGATGAAAGAAAAATCTCACAATTCCGATGGGGCCAGTAATACTGCTACAAGCTACATCGGAATTAAGGGGCCACTGTTAGGGAGGACCTATTTCATTTATCCAACCACAGCTGCCTAACACTCCTACAAAGTCAAAAAACAACATGAGTGCTAATGAAGTCCGATAAATCATGGAAAATAATGCCCAAATACACGGTTAAAGCAATGTCGCTGGAGAGCAGAGAGTCATAAGCCAGAGAGACCCTCACAACGTGCATTAATATTTACTGTAGAAGTGGGATTCTAAGGCCCTTCTTTTTAATTTGTGGCAATTTTTCTCTTGATGTACGTACTATTTCATCTACCACTACTTCGTCTAAAAGAATTTTATGTCTCGAAGGCTACACATGAGCCAAATGAGGCCATGGTTAGCTGTGTTTACAAATCTCTCGACTACACCCTGAATCAAATATGGGAATACACAGTAGCTGGTCTTCTACAAATTGTCGTGGGATCCAGAAATGGAATATTTTCGCTAAGAGAACAATGATGTCAAATATGTTATTGGAGCTAGAACCCAAAATACTAGGCCAGTTTGGCACAACGGATTATTGGTGCCAAGAACAATTACATTCCAAGAACAAAACACACTTTAACACCTATTTCACATACATTGTTTGAATGCCGATTTAGATTTTTCAATTTTGTTTCTAACCTAGCTATATATATATAGCCTCTAATTAACAGTGACGTGTAAAATATAAAGGGGAGTAATCCTACTACTGGCGCCTCTCTGAGAAACAGAAGTTCCTTGCTGTGTTCTGGCAGTATATATTCTCTGCACAGTTCGATACATACAGAAGAATCTTGTCAGGAGGACTATTAAAAAAGATTGGTATAACATCAGTTTTGGTAATGTCTCTTACCAGACAGGCATGTGTCCTTTTAGTTTCCTTTCCAGAAGAGGCCGCTGTTTGCTCTCTATTTAGAGCCATTCATCCAAGCTCTAAAAGCACCTACTGTTATTCTATCCTAACATTGGCATAAACTAGAGATCAGATTACTGGTCTATGCTGAAGATGTTGCAATTTCTTCATCTTCTGTGGAGGATGCCCTAACTTCAACTGAACAGCTTTCGAGGAAAATTTGGCATGGTCTCTGGGTGCAAATTAAATATACAAAAAGCCCAGATTGTGTCCAGTATACCCTCAGCAGGGCCAGACTTGTTTTGTTAACTCAGCCACATATCTGGGAGTTCGAGTTTCTGTAAAAATTGATAACATTAGTTCTTTAAACTATGACTTTCTGTATGTTAACTCACTTGAGATATTTAGGAAATGGGATCGGCTGCATTTAGGGCTTACTGGGAGTTGCAATATGATCAAGATGGTTATTTTACCCCGATACCTGCATCTTTTTAGATCCCTCCCCCCTTTTCTCCCAAAGGCTTTAAAAAACAAAGTTCGATGCCAGCTGGCGGATGTTTATCTGGCAGTACAAGAAACCTCGGTGCTCAATACTGGCTCTTCGGCGATCTCGCAATTCTAGAGGTGTGTCTTTACCATCATTATGGCTTTATTATATCTCCTCTTTTGCTTTTAGACTAACGAGGTTATGGGGGCAGAGCCATGGCCTCTGGGGGAGTATTTATGGATAATAAAATCAATCATTGACAGGGAGGTTATTCCACCCAAAGGTATCATAGACATCAAAACATTAAAACATACTTGATTTTACACAATCATTCTATTTAATAAAATATGCAATATTATTAGAAGACTCTTCAATATATCCCGTTTTAATTCTTATACTTTGTTGGGCCACAAACCAACTATGCCAGTCTGTCTATAGGATAGTATGGCCTACAGCTTGAGACTTTAGGCCAAATGGTTCGGCCCAGTACCTGGATTTCGTTTGAAGAGCTGCAGAAGAAGTAAGCAATACCAAAACAGGGTTCAATAGATATTTGTAACTTAGAGCCTTCCAGATTCTCTACCATCCTCTGATGACTGATGTCTGATGACACATATAATTATTTTTGTATTATCTTGTTACAACATCTAGGAAAGGGGTTATTGGTGCAGCCTATAAAAATATTAAGTGCTGATAGCATGGTTAAAATGGATAGTCTTGCCTCTAAGTGGATGAGGCGTTTTGGTTTTGCTGTCTCTGTATATGATACCCAATGGTGCAATATGCTCTGACAGTCTGTCTTCAAGGTTTCTCGCCTCTGAGCACATCAATTCAAACTAATTGTTTTCAAAGGTTTTTAATGGAAAGACATATTTATAACGTAGCATCTCGATATAATATAGATACATCCATCATCAAAAGCAAGTTTGCAAAGGGATAGGTCTCATCAATTGCCAACTATTGAACAGTATTTATCATACCCCTCTTCAACTCCATAAGTGGGGGTCTTGGACAAACCTCAGAATGTTTTGGCTGTCGCACCAAGGAGGCTGATACAACCCACATTTTCGTTTTATCTCAACTTAATAAAAGATATTGGGATCAAATGTTTTGCTACATCAGTGCCCCGACTAAGGGTACTCTTGATTGGGATCCTAAAATGATTATATTGGGCCATCCAAACTGAATTCTCCCTTGCTTATGGGTGTTATTAGTTTGCTGTGGTGGGTGGTTCCAGAAGTATCCACCAAATGCAAGAGCGTGGAGCAGGAGTTTATATCTCTATGTGGCTAGGAAATGTCTAAAATTCAGCATGATCCATGTCACGCTAACCTGCAAAAATGATTGTATCCTATTAAAGAATGGATGGCTACAATTGATCCTGGTTATGCTAATGAATTGTTGTAAGAATGAAACATATATTCGGCTTCCATTTACTGGCTTCTGTATGATTTAACTCCTGGTTTTATCAGCATGTATATTGTATGATGCACCCTGCACTTTGTATCTCTCTTTTTCTTTCGTGTACTACAAATCTATGCATGGTAATGATGCTTTGCTATTCCCCCTTCCCTTCCAAACAAGCATTTGCAATGCAATAGGTCTTGCATTACTGATAGTTTGAGGTATTGGCGTTGCAAATAATTATGCAACGCCAATAGCTCATACCTTCAGTAATGCAAGACCTAGTGCATTACAAATGCTTGTGTAGTGAGCCAGGAACCAGAATTGTATGTCTGGGTGCAGTGCCGCAAGCTGCTCCTAGAGGTCCCTAGTGAGCAATGCACCAGCATTGTATGTCTCGGTGCAGTATCGCAAGCTGCTCCTAGAGGTCCCCAGTGAGCAAGGCACCAGCACTGCATGTCTCGGTGCAGTACCGCAAGCTACTCCTAGAGGTCCCCAGTGAGCAAGGCACCAGCACTGCATGTCTCGGTGCAGTACCGCCAGCTGCTCCTAGAGGTCCCCAGTGAGGAAGGCACCAGCACTGCATGTCTAGGTGCAGTCCCGCAAACTGCTCCTAGAGGTCCCTAGTGAGCAAGGCACCAGCACTGCGGACTTCTTTTGGTCACATATGGTACTGCACCCTGCAGAAGATATGGTAAATCCACCCTACCCATAATGCATTGCATGCAAGACAGTACTACGAGTACATTCAAATAGCTATGTCCATATATACAATTAGTAGCTTTGAAATGTGACAAAAGAATTATTACATTAATTTCGAATTAGGTTGTACTCTGTGTGGAGCTGATGAAGGGAAATTTATAGACGGTCTCATATAAATGTGAGATGTTCTAGTGAGTGAAGTAACCACTGCCAGCCTAGCTTAGGACGAAGTGTGTGTCTTGCCCAAAGCCTTTTAAGAAAACAGTGCCTTGAGGCTGTAATTAGAAGCTAGGGAGTAACAACACATGTAACAGGGGGTGTCCACATGGGATGTTAAAAGAAGAGACAAGGCGGTACTAAGGAGGGACTACTAAGTCTATTGACCAATGAAAAGTCGCCATTTACAAAGGACAGGTACAGGAGCTAATTAAAAAGATGGGCGGAACGTGGGCGAAGCTTTATGCCCATATCCTGAATACAAAAAATCTAAAAAAAAACAAAACACGCCCATTAATTAATCATTAATTCAAAAAACACTACGTACACATTAATCTCGTGTGTTTTGAGTATTTATCTCATTCTAAATATATTCTTTTTAGTATTTGTCGTTTTTATGAAAATCATATCCATCTGGTACAATCAAAACATTAATCAAGACAAACTGCACCAACAAGAGACAAACCAAATCACAACACATAAAAATGATTTAAAAATACATTATCTGCTGAACAAACCAAAGTTATAACCAATAAATCCAAAATAACTCACTCCAATAGTTTTCCTACCCCTTATGTATAACATAACCTATATCCGGAATACAGCATGTCTTGAAGAGACAGCACAAGCGCTGCCTAGGCAAGACCTAAAAAGAAAGAAAAGTCACTGCAGCAGGCCCATCCACTAACTGTTCTAGGGTGAGTCAAACTCCCATCAGGAGGGGAGGGAAAGCAATGTGACAAGGATCTTTTTTCCTTCGAGGGAGTTGAGCACTCTGTTTCACAACCATTGAGCAGGGAAGTTTATGATGCAGCTTTTTATCTTCTGTATCAGTTTGGTTCTGTTACAGATCTCGAGATCAGCACGTAGCACAGATCATAAAAGGCAGGGCCCTGGTGCTGCAACTTTCTAAATAGGCCTTAAGGCGAGCACTGGACATGAAGGTGTTGGTTTAGTTTGTTTTTTTGGCTAGAGAAATCAAAGTGGGTAATAGTCTTTGGTAGCTCTGTCAGTTTGTAGAAGTAATCTAGCACTATATGAGATGGGTATCCCTTGAGACTTTAACAGACGTTAAATCTGTCTCTACATGCAGCACTGCCTACAGTGAAACCATGAGGACTGAGTAAGAGTTAGAATAGCGAGCTCAAGGAGTTGTCTAGAAGTAGGAACAAAGCTCAGAAGACTGAGCAATTTGATGATTGAGTCTGTTAAGACAAATCCAAGTCTAAACAAATGGGCATATGCGGATTGGTGCTAAAAAGGATCGCATCTTTTTGTTTGGTAGAAACCAATCTTTCTCCCTCCTTTCTCTTCAGAGCTTGAAGGCACAATGAGAAGGATTTCCCAAACATCGGCCCTGTCTCCAATCTGGGCTACTATTTACTTGTCCCTCTTACTTCACTCATGTATTCTATACAAAGTTTTCTTTTTGGAAATATGCTGAAAACACCTGGGTTATTGAGCTTGTGTATTTCAATCACCAAGCAAGGTCCAATTTGGAATCTGGAAGTGTGTTTTAGTAAAACGGATGAAAATGAACCATTTAAAGTTAAAGCCATAAAGCAAACTTTAGGCTTGGGCCCCATCCCTGCCTGGAGTTAGTATTGCAAAGAATGGGGGAGGAGGTTCCAACTGATTAACTGCCGGACCCTCACACTTATGAAACTATTAACAGTCCCCCCTATCACTCCTTCAAAATTGGAATTACATCAGAAGGATCAATTTTGGCCTGTTTGTTGAAAAGATTTCAAAGAGGACACAGACTGCTGATTCAGGTTACTCACAGAAACATCTGTGTGCTCTCACCTTTTAACCTTGTTGACCAGCATGCACTGACGGCAGAAAATAGAACAAAGTATAAGGTACTGTGGATTACACGGCCCCTGGCCCAAGTTCCCCAGACATGGGCCCTCCTGGCCACACTAAACTGGGCGAAGAGGCACGTTAGAACATGACCATACTCCTCAATCAACTATCCACGTTGCTATATGCCACTAGCCTCAGTCTACTATATCTTCAGCCACACTGTTTATCACATGCTGTGTCAATGCATTATCCTGCTGGACTGGTTTAATCAACATGTACTGCCGTCTCTTATGTGCTGTAATGTACTATGCGTTTGCCTGATTGTTTACTGTGTTACTGCTAAGTAAAATGCTCAATAAAATAAAAAAAATGTAAGGTACTGTGTATGGTTGAGAGGACCATTCCAATTCAAACCCTCTTCTCATGAATGATAATGTAATATCTGCAGGCCAACTCAACCAATGCAAGGCTAGTAACTACCCCTCAGCTACCTCAGAGTTAGACATGGAGTTACTTTTACGTAGCTCTAACTTTATTGAATAACCTCCATTATAAACTTGGGAGCCTTTCCGTCTCCCAGGGCTACATTCTGTCTTCTGTCATCTTCAACCTCTACATAGAGCCGATTGGTGCTCTACTCACAAACAGCAGCCCGAAGATTCACCAATATGTCAATGATACACAACTCTACTTGAAAGCATCCAGGACAGAATTCCTGTTATTTGCCAAGAACAATAAACAAGATACAGTACAAACCTGACTCAATGGCATAAACTTTGATGATTTTAAACTCCGACTATCACTGAATGTCAAGTCACCTGGATTCACCCTGGATATCAACCTCACCCTCAAGGAACACATTGCCCCAAAAAGAAAAAACACATGGCCTGGTACCATTTCGCTCTAAAGTACAATAATTTCTTCCAGAAACCAACTTTAGAACTGCTGTTCAAGTGCTTGTATGCTAGCATTTGGATGGTGGTAATGCCCTACTTCATGGCCTCCTAGACTCCACACTGGCGCCCCTTAGGGACATCGTACATGCTGCAGCATGTCTCATCCACGGCCTAAAGAAGTATGACTACCCTTACGGCCCACACTATCTTCAAAACCAGCGACATCATTAACAAATCACGACCACCAGCCCCACTTATCTTGCAGACAAGCTCGCCATCTCTGGTGACACCCAAGCACACCCACAGCCAGGACACCATCAGACTGTAGACTAAGAGGTGTAAAAAACAGAAAAAGCAAGATAGCAGGCCTGTTCTATCTATGCATACAGGATCTGGAACAACATCCCCGTATCAATCAGGACACCTCCAACGCTGCTCCAATTTAAGAAATAATTGAAGGCTTACCTCCTTAAAGAACACAGCAACACAATGTATTAACTAACAACAACCCAGCTTCCTCTCCTCATATATGTTGATTTTATACTTGTCTTTGACCATGTACATTGCTCCATTGCCTTTTGGCTAAGTTCACACTACTGAAATAACATATACGTACATACATAGGCAATACGCTCATATACTGTAAAAAAATAAAAATGGCTTTATACTGTGTCCTACACTGTACCAATAAGAAACCTGGAACTGTATCATTCAACTGCATATTACTGAACTCAACCTGGAAAGTAACCTTGAATGCATTTGAATGAATATGATCATTTCCCTTCTTTCAGTTCTTATTGTGATACCTGAGAGAATAGACACAATGATTTTTGGGGGGCAGGGAGTCGGCTAGCCTTGGAAGCGCCACTCAAAATTGGGGTTAACTGAGGGGCTGCTGCAACAAAGCTAGTGTCAAAGTAGTATTAGGGTGAGAGGATTTTTTAATGATCTTTGCAATTATACCTTTGCATTGAAGTACGTGAAGTTCCAAGTGGGAACCGGGAGGGCTTCATAAGCTCCTCTGAGGACTTCTCTACTAAGAGAATGTGGGGGAGGACTGAGTAGCAGTTCTGTTGACTTTCTCCAGAACTGGACTACCATAGTAGACCATTATAAGGGCATAAGATGAATCCTGGGCCAAACGCCTCTGAGTACTAACTCTGAAAGGGAGGTTGTCTCTAAGGATGCTGGTTGCAGTTTTGAGGTGGCAGCACGCTTCCCCAGTACCATCGCCATAAATCACATTTATGGAGTAAACGAACAACTGATACAAAAGAAACAAATACAAAAGTGGTGTTGCTCATTGTGGACTAGTAGCTGATATTGTACTCACCAGCTCTTCCCCACTATAGATCTCAGATGCCTCAAAATGAAACCAATAGTCTTGGGTGAAACATTTAGTAATTTCAGGCATAAACTGATGGAATTCTTCAAGGAGCAGCCTGCAATCAGAGTGCAAAACAGACAGGAAACTCCTGGCTTGCTAACTCCACGACAGTAGACCATAGCCTCTTTGATGACAGGCACCAAGGAAGTGTACACATGCTCTAGAAGGTGCCCGAGTCAGAGAGTTGCTTCTTGCTAACTCTAGTTGGCTTAAAGGCAGTCATCCGAGGCATACACAGAGCCCCAGGAGCAATACAGAAAATACCAGCAGTGAAAACTATGAGACATAAAGGTAATGGATGCAGCCCGTAAAAATAAATGTGCAGTGAGGTTACAGGCCGGACCACTTGTCAGTGCAAAAGGGGGAAATGAGAGGAGATGCGTACAGCAGCAGAATAAACACTGTGAGATGTGCACTTTCACTTTTTGAAAAACTAGCTTGCTAGTTTCCAGTTCTGCCAGTAGGTGGTTTATGGTTCTCAGAGAAGCTGGGTAAGTGTATTAGGAATTTCACAGCAGTCTTCAGTAGGCGTTCTTGTGAATAAATACTTCAGTTACTGTAGACCTATGGATCGCAGGGTTTCAGGCATACTAAAAAAATCATTTGCTATTGCCAGGATTCACCCATGTACTCCAGAACACCAATTATCAGTTGTTTTTATTCTTAATACTATTTATGATTAAAATGTCATACATGAGTGAAAGTTTTAGAATGGTCTAGTATCTCTTTGACTGGCCAGACAGCTAATACTTGTGTTCTTTCCTGACTGCAGTTCGTTGTGCAGGTCATGTTAGAATGGTACCTTGCAATCAAGTTTAATTAAGTCATAAAGTCACTCTGAGAGTTTCCTTCACAGGTCCATCGATGGACTCTCCACATTTCATCACTAAAACCAGGAATCACTGCAGAGAAAGACGAGCTCCTGAAGACATTTGGCGGAAGAAGAGACTGGAGCCTCGAAATAATTGTCCCTGAAAGAAGAAAGACAAAGGCGCAGATCACTGGCTGAGGAGATTTCAATGAGCATTTAGGCCACAATGAGGAGATCAGAACACAGTGGTAATGACACAGGACAGCCTACAAGTGGCTCAAGGAGTGCCAGGTGACTAGAAGGTACACATGCACAAGAATTCCAGGTGGCTGCTCTATGTTTATCTGCACTGGTTGTAACAGAGGAGTGACGATTGACAGTGGCTAGGAGCCTACTTTCAGACTGCTCCACCACTATATTTACTTATCTTTGACATAAATGAAAGAAGCATTTTTAATTGCTTGGGCTAGTGTAGATTGAACTATAATAACACAGCAGACAGTTCTAGATTGCCCAAAAACTGTTCTAAAGTGTGTGTGTACCTATGTGTATGGCCGTGTGAGAGAGGAAGAGAGAAATGATTTATTTTTTACGTGAACGTTCATCATGCAGAGAACAAATATTGTGCTCTTTAATAAAAACCTTAAATTTCTCTCAGAAGAAGAATAAATTAAACAGTTGGGTCTTCTTCAAGGCACCAAAAAGCATGAATTTCCCATAGTGAACTAATTCTCCTATAGAACATCTTTTGATCATATCTAGGTTGTCCTGTTTTCAGTGTTTATTTTTCCGGATTCCAGTGGTGTTTTCTCAATGTTTTCAAAACCTTTTAAAATCAGTGCTTAAGAGTGTTTATTCAGCTGCCTAACACCCAAAATATACAAAAACTGTGTTTTCCAGTGTTTTTGTAGTGATTGATAATAAAGGAAATATTTAGGGTAAAGGAGAAATAGTGCAGGGTAAGTAACGTCTCCCCATTGGCAGCGTGTCCAACGGACTTATGTTAGATTGTTTTAAGCATAGAAAGTCTGTGTATTGCACTCTCACTCACACATTACCCTCTCATTACATTCACACTCACACTGACAGGGCTATTAATAAGAAAAGATGAGTGCTATATTCCAAATGTTTTAGTAAACTAATTCCTGGTTCAATTGAGGGACATTTACCTACTCCTTTACTGAATATTAGGACATTGTATGGGCGGGCAATCCTGCCAAGAGTATAAAAACTTGTGGACCCTTTAACTTTTTGAATTACGCCACATGAATTTGTAGCCATGCATTCTAAGGCACCTGAAGCCTGACTCTTTAAGCATGCTTATCACTGCTTTTCTGCATTCTTTGCCTGACAACATGAAGGTGGTGCTGCTGTGTGTAGACATTCATAGCATTCCCCTTGGCAAATGTCTTACTTTAAGCCAGTCCTGGCTTTTTAACAGACATCACATTGTATTCTGGAACTTGAAATTTTGCTGATAACATTGCAACTATGTCCCAGGAGTAAAATGCAATTAGGTAAAAATCCAGCACTAGCTGAAGGTATCATACATAACAATGGGATACCTTGCAGCTGTGAATTATGTTGGTATGTTGAAAGACTTGTGTTATGTTTTCACCACTATCCCATGTACAAGGTGATAACTCTTTTCACAGGTACCTGTCACCACTCCTTGCATTGAATATTTAAAAGTCTGTTGTGTTTAGCAGGTGGCATGCTATCAATACTGACTTGTTAGAAAAGGAAGCTGTTGCATAAAAGGACTTTATCCACTCTGTGTCTGTGGGTAAATGTGATAGTAAATATTGACAAAGATTCATATGAGTCAGACATTTAACCAATCAGATAAATAATTAAACACTGATGAAAGATCAAATAGGATTTTAATATTCCCAGAGTCTCTACAGTGTACAAAATAATTCGATCAGACCTAAAACATGCTTCCAAACCCTGCCCTTTAATCCGAGCACGCATAATTGGTGGAAAGAAAAGGAGAAAAACATAATATTTTAGTGACATCCCTAAACAACAAAACTCAAGCAGAGTAACCTTAGACCAGTCTTTCTTGCTGCTACCTTCTATTACATATGTGCATCATGCTGGCCCCTTCAGAAAGAAAGAAAAAAAGACTCATTCTCTCTCGCTTTCCTTTATTTAAACACCATTTTAGTTTTGTGGTTGTGCAGGTGTTCATCAGTGTTTATATTTTTACACTGATAAAGGCTGTCTCCCTTTCCATGGAGTTTTATCAGTTGTTATAGGTTTAAACTTAAAACAGGATAGCCTAATATCTCACAGTTTACATACTAGTGTCCAAAACCTGAATATCATTAGATATTTAAGTATCCATGCATGGCATTGCCTTGAGAATTTGCTGAACTGCAAATATGCAAATATACAGCTGGACAAAATGCCCTGTGTGAAGTTAATTGGGTCCATCTTCTCTAAATTTTTACATTTCCGTCAACCTGGATAACATTCCTTATGAGTGGACTTTTTGACCCTTGTTTGAGAAATAGGTAAAGGCCATTTGCGCTTGTAAAGGAGTCTGTGGATTCTCGTTGCTATGGAAAAACTCGCCACCAATCTGGTGGGGACCAAACAGGACTTTGACCTAGTTTGTGGCCCACTGTTGTCCTACGTTACTGAGGGAACTTTTTCCTGAGCATACCCGCCGAGACTAAAGGACCTGAACTTGTTCAGACTATAAGTGGCATTTTACAACATGGGTGTAGCATCTCATGAATGTATGTGAATATAGCAGGCATCTCTAGCAAGGAATAACCCACAGGGACGAGCTAGCATTGTGCCCTCCACCTAATATACTATTAAGAGCATACCAGTGAAGAAGAAGAATAACACTTTGATTTGACTTTTCGGCTACTCTATTTGAGAATGTAATGGACTACGGATGGTGGACTTCGGATGGTGGGGGATTGGTGTGGGGTGTTGTAGGTTGGTTAAAAGGTATTATTTATTTATTTGAGGACACCTTGAACCATTGTAAGAACAGAATGTCTGGCTAGACCACTTCAAATGTGATATGTGATCGTATTATGGCACTCCTTGTACCACACACTATGCGTCCTTGAGTCTGATACACATATGTTTTTTTTCTGTAGTTTGAATGATTAAAACTAATGACATTTAAATGTTAATAAAGTACACTTTGTGTTTACAACCACCTTGCTGAGTACGGCCGCTCAAGCTTTTCCTATAGGCTTCGGCTGCTTTGGAGCCACCAGTCTGGCTTCATATTCAGGTCCTTCTCTCCATCCATGAGACAGATACCTATGTTAGGCCAGACAGCAGAGAATGTGGATGGAGCTTTTTTGAGGACTCGGAGGCATTCAATGTCATGAACACCGAGCAAAAAGAACACCAACAATACCATCAACCTAAATCTTGTTGAACATCCTAGGAAACTGGCATAGTGGAATTGGAAGGGTCCTTTTTCTAGTGCAAATACAGGGATAGATGTATTTGGGTAAGCTCCACTAGAAGAAGAGACAGAAAAAACACGTTCTGAGTTTTTTTATTCCAATTTACACTGGAGCAGCCAAGCAATTGTGGAATTACCAAGGTGATGAGCCAAGAGTGTATGCTGCCCATATTAATTGTTTGCAAGATAGTATATGCACTAGAAACTCAATTCAGCTCCTCCAGGAGCACCATTTGTTCGCCACTCCGAAATAAGGACTTCTTTCTCAAAAAGCTCCTGCGAGCCAGATGTGGGTAGGAGGAGGATACCTTGTGTTAGAGGACACACAAAGTTTGACTCTCTTATCCATCCCAGACAGAAACCACCAAGCATTGGATGATTAGAAAAACACTGTGGACTGGGTTACCCGAGATAGCTGTCAGGGGATAGCCACAATGTTCCTTGTTCTCCTTGACAACGGAGAAGAAGCCTTGAAATAACGATTGGTCTGCAGAATCCCACAAACTGGCAGTGCAAACCATTGAAAAATTATTTTGATATGTCCTTTCGACAATAATTTGGCAGTGAACACTCATATTTTGCAGATACTAAGCACCTTATAAAAAGTCCTATGCTTTCAAGCTGAAGCGAAGGAGTCATTCTTACTAGTTGGGATCTTAAACTTAAGACTTTAACCATGGTCTTTATTTTTAAATTTAAAACATTTATATTGAATTTAATGAGTATGTTCCATTTATCAGCACTTGTATTAAATGCATATCCTACATACGCAAAACATTTCCAATACATTTCTTGTGCCTGGCACAACATGTTCCACAGAACAACTTGCACAAAAAAGTATCTATCAACTTAAGGGTGTATCATGGTTAATGCAAAGGTAGCATTTTGATTTTAGGGGGTGGGGAGCACATGCTGTTGTCAGATGAGACAGTAATTTTGACAGAGATGGAGTGGGGTAGGGAACAGCACTACTTGTATCACTAACATGCCTAAATGTCTGTGACATTAATTTGGGTCTTTGTTGTACCCACACATAGCACATTGGTTACTCTACTTCTAGTCTCACTGTCATTCTCAATATCACGTAGAGTAAGCACTGGGATTTGTCACTGTTTTCCTTCTCTGCCACTAGTTTTTGTAACATTTCAAACCATTAGTTAGCAATGGGTTTCCTGTGTAGTCCCCTCTTTTGTTCCCTACAAAGTGCTGTGCTCTCTTAATTAGTCCATTTAACAACGGAGTGCTGCCACTGGCAATGGCTGGGGGACCTGGACATTTTTATGACATTGAGATTGTCCTTTGCGCCAGGAGCAGGATTCAAGTCTACAAATCCAGACCCAGCCTTCCTGCTTTTAGGACGAGGGAATAGGTACAGAAAGTAACAGCACAGGTTACTGTCGCCATCAAGGTCACTACACGATAATAAAGTAAAAGCCTTCCTTATTCAAACCAACACTAAGACCCAACTGAAGAGCTATATTGATCCCAGCCGTCACCTCAGGTGTTCAACTGAGAGGATTAGAATGTTCTGACAATAAAGGTTCTACTACAAAACTGCACTAAGAATGAAGGGAACAGGGGGTGAGAGAACAACCCTTAGACAAAAGAAGAAAGGGTGAAGATAACTATACGTAGATCTTTACTTCCTGTGACCTTTGTAATGCAATTTGTGACTTCTTCCCAATAGCCTGCTACTATTGTCATGTAGTTTCCACCCTACACAAGGAACTGCGTGTTTGTGGATGGCATAACCGTTAGGATGGTACCAGACTAATTCTATGCTCCCCCTCAGGATACGTTGTCCTACAGGTCAGCTAGCTCACAGTGCCACCATGAGTACCCCTAAACCTAGGCGGGTAACAAATGGTTCTGGCAACCACTGAACATGACAACCCTTATCTCCAGGGATTGTGGAAACAGACCCTTTTGCCCAGTGCTCTTGTACTCGCCGAGAAATATACAAGGAATACACAGTGGGACGTTTTCAATGTTTATTGAACCAACGTGATTCTTGTATAGAATATATGCGCTGCAATGATCAATGGACAGAAGCAAATGAAAGTTATTAGAAGTACCAGGACAGTGAACAGAATAAAACGTTCACCATCATGCTGAAGTAATGTATATATGCAGGCAAATAAAACAATATAGAAATCTGGCGTACTCCTACTCTGCGTCCCCTAACCTAAGTATCTAAGTGTTTGTGTGCCAAGAATCCCCATACTAGATGATCTAACCCCTGCTACCTGAAAGGAAAGAATGTAAGTCCCCATCTTGGTCACAAGCTAGACACCCTTCGCAGAGATATCAGCAAGCTGCTGGGCCGTAGCTTCAGCTTGTAGAGACCTTGCCAGTAGAGACCTTGCCAATGTCAGCAGAGCACTCCTCTAACTAAACCTGGAAATGCTTGTTTATTTATAATAAAAGCATCCTTGCGAGTCATGGGCAAGCCAGCATTGGCATGGTCTATAGACAGTCGTGTCGCCTCGAAGATGAAAAATAGAACGACATTTGCACAATGCATGTCAAGGCCTTGTACATGGTGTTCAAGAAGTTATGATAATAATCTTGCTAAGTGGCATCTGTAAGTGAAGTAGTTTCAGAGAAACTAATCCAGTATTATCACACACGCAAATGCGTGTAAAAGGTTATTGTGTGAAATGGAAAGGCAATGTAAGAAACGTGTACATGGATGTGTTACTTCATGGGCCTAACTAAGACACATTGTAATTGCATTTATATAGCTCTTGCTACCCCTAATGAGGTGTTGAAGTGCTTTTCAGCGAGCAGCACGCTACTCCGGAACCCAAAACCCAGAAAGCATTTGTGGTGAATTAGTATAGGAAAAAATGAAATTATTTGAACGGTGGACATGTTAGTTTGTTATTGGGATTGAAAACGATAGTGGAGGGATAGAAGAAGGAAGGGTTTGCACTTATATAGTGCTTGCTACCCCTGATGATGTGTTGAAGCGCTTTTCGGCGAGTAGCACGCTAACCCGGAACCCAAAAAGGACTAATGATTAATTAGTATAGGGAAATATTAAATAAATTTGAGCGGTGGACCTGTTAGTCTGCTATTCGAATTTAAAAGGATAGTGGAGGGATAGAAGAGGGAAAGGTTTATATTTATAAAGCGCTTGCTACCCCTAATGAGGTAGCTACCACATACATTTTATTTTTTTAATGAAACTTTTTATTGATGACAAAATAAGACATTGCACAGGTATTCATTGATTTGTTGAGCACAGTAATTAGCGCATATTCAATATACATTTCCTATGTCAATACTCTCGCTTTCCTGCTGTATATACCTCATCACTCCTATCCTTACTGCTACACATTAATCAAGGGGGGAGGGGGATGCACCAGGCCGAGGGGACGTACAAATGTTCCCTCGATATACGTTCCAATTGCCCCATATTTGTTTGCATTTCCCAGGACAGCCTTGGGATTCATAAACAGTTTTTTTGGTTATCATGCACCGATCCATGTCCCTCCTCCAAGCATCAACTGTTGGTGTCTCTGGAGCCCCCCCCCATGCTTTAGCTATATTACGCTTGTCTAATACCATTTCCAACGCTGCCCACTTTTTTTTCTTTACTCTTCCAGTCTGTGGGTTCCCAAACATTCAAAAGGCAACTTTTAGCCCCAGGTTCCAAGTTTGTCCCTAGCCCCTCAGTCATACATCGGAGTACTTCTGCCCAATACCTCTGTATGTGTATACATTCCCAAATGATATGGAAAAACATACCCTCCTGATTACACTGTCTTCTACATTTGGGATCCTCCCTATACCCCATCTTACCCAGTGCCGGACCTGAGAGGTACACTCTATGTAAAACCTTGAGTTGTATTAACTTGAGCAGTGAAGAAATCGCCACCTCTTTTGGGGAGGCCAGTGCCTCTAGCCAATCATCATCCTCCAGATCCGCAACATCATTTTCCCAGTTCCTGCGGAGTTGGAGGAGGGGATCAGGCACATTATTGACCAGTTTCTGATAGGTCAGGGAGATTGCCTTTTTATGCATGAAATCAATGGGAATTCTGTCCTCCAAAGGGGAGGACTCAGGGGGCACCTCACCCCTGGGGATTGTCGCTTGCAGGGTGTGTCTGACCTGTATATATCTAAACCTTTCTGTGTCTACAAGTTCATAGTCTTGATGCAATTGTGCGAAGGAGAGAACTCCCCCCTGTGTCAACAAGTCTCCCACCCGAGAGATTCCAATCATGTCCCAATGGTCGAATCCCTTGGTTTTCCTCAAGGTTCCCAGTTGTTCCGTATCCCATAATGGGGTGGCTTGTGTGATCTTCCCTGCCCATCCCAGGCTCCACATACATTTTCTTAATGTTTTCGTGGGGGTGGGTATGTTTTGTGTAAATCTTTAATAATGAGTTCTTGATTAATTGGATGCATACTATGGAATGGCAGCCCTCAGAAGAACCCCCTGGAAGTGGTCATCATCATAACCATGAGCAAGGAGCTCAGAAGCTAGCTACCATACTCGCAATATCATCCTTGGAGATTCTTTCAGATCTAAAGACTTTTACCTGGAAGCAGTACTTACTTATAGTGGCTGTAGGAAGTAACCAGCTGATGGAAGTGGGCAAGTGGCAGATATCAGGTCCGAATCTCATCAAGGTATATGAGGCCATTGTCTAAAGGGGCAAGCGCGTGAGGAGCTGAAAAACATTATAAACACAGAGGGGGAACTCAGGAGAAATGGGACATGGTTCTAAAGGAGAATTAACTAATGTAGAGTGAAACTGATGGTATATAATCTTGGTGGACCATATGAGAACAAGCATGAGGTACGGTAAAGCATTTTGGTAAACAAGAGAGAAAACTTTTATGGAAACTGTAGATAAGATATAAGCTTGGACCGTCTGGGTTTATGCATCAAATTGTCATACATCTGGTCCACAAAGAATATTATATTCGGATCGGTCACACACCAACCACAGAATTACTGCTGGCTGGAATGGATAGTTTAACTGTCATTCAGGAGTTGCCCTAAGTATAACAGTGACAAAGTACATTTGGTTAAGATATCTCCTACGGCTCTGTTAAAATATTCTTAGTCTCCATCTTGAGTTCAGAGCTAAGGCCTTACTTTTCAAATCAGCAAGGATCAAGAGGACTATAAAGTTTATAGAGAGAGTTTAACAGAGCGAGGTATCTGGCATGACTGCTTGGCAAGAGATTGATTTAAAAGTAACAATATTTTTGGTCTTCAACTATTGTACATGAAGGCACATCAACGGTAGAAGAACAGAGGAGATTATTCTCAAGCAGATAATCTTGCAGCATGGTCCAAGATGGAGCAATGGAATGAGAAAGCTTGCCATTCACTGCTCGATATGATATGAGGAATGTTTGTATGACATGCAGAAGGAAGATTCCAGTTAGGAGTTAACATAAGACTAAGTGAAAAGGGAATGTGGGAAAGCAGGTGTTGGTGAAGTTGGTTAATTTCAGTGAAACAATATTTATATTTGTAATGAAGAAATCCTGAACACTCAGGTGCATATTATGGTATTTCCCACAGGGATTGCAATCTACATTTCATCCACTATGAACTCTGCTTTGTCTTTCTTGAGACCCAAGTTGATCACCAGGCCATGAAACATCTACACTTTGGATAATAGGTCTTCGTCTTCAATGGAGTGTATCTGGTCTGCAAACTGGAATAACGTTATGGGAGGGAGGTGGAAGCAAGAGAGATACTCTTTCCGAGTAAAATACTGGCATTAAAGGAGCTAGAGAAGCGATTCAGTCATTTTGAGAGTTTATTCCTATTTGATCTTTGAGTCCTCTATCCCTGGGAGGAATTCTTCTGCTAATACTTCCAGTGTCCTGAGCTCTGTGCACCTCTTTTGGATTCTGATAAGAATTTTCTCCCTGCAGAGGCTTACTGGTTTTTTTCATGTATTTTTAGTACTCTTAAAATTGGTCTTGCGGCAAATAAATGGCAAGTTCTTTATAACCATGAATAGAAGTCAACACTTGGGGACATCAGCCATCCCTGGGACCAAAAAGATTCAAAAGGTCATCTCCATCTACTTTTAGGTGGCTGCAAGTTGTGGTTCATATCTTTTCATTTTAAAGTGAACTCCTGACTAGTCGTTCTCTAGCGCCTGTGCCAATAGATTCCAGGGTATTGACTGGTCTAGGACTTTTTCTATAGGGAATCAGTCTCAATGGAGCAAGAGCCTGAGCAACTCCTTTGTAGGCAGAAGACTTCTTTGCTCTGTCAATGATGCAAAACCACTTTTGAGCTCCCATTTCTTATGTTCTACAAGAAGCATTAATGTGCCTGAAAGCAAATTGAACAGTTTTATGGTCAGAGATCTGTGCTTAATAAATACATTCTATGAAATACATATTTAAAGGTAGAGTGTGTTTGACTGCATGCATCATCCTTTACCTAAAAATATAACTTTGTATTTTGTAGTTATAGCTGACCATCAGAAAAGTTCCTTATGCATATTGTACATTGACTTGCGGAAGCTTACACTAATGTAAGCAAAATGGCTCAGATAGTTAGCATGTGCCAAGGACCTCTGATGTGATCTGAAGGCCACATGTTTTATTCATGTCAAGATCAACTCAGCCTTTCATCCTTCTGAGGCTGGCAAATGGGGTATCAATAAACTGGGAAACTGAAGTATCTGTTATTTAAAGCACTTAGAAACTGCAAAATTGTGGTATGAAGTGATAAATGAAAAGTTATTACTATGATTCCATTTACCAGACCAGCTGCAGCGTTAGAACACACCGATGAATGATAATTTATATTTCGGGGTACTTAAGTGAAAAAGTTCAGCATTTTAACATTTGGGGCCAGATGTACGACCCTTACATTTTGCGACAAGCAAATTGTGTCGCCTTGCGACTCGCAAAATGCAATGTACAAGAGTGTCACATACACTTAGCGATTCCCAATGGGGTTGCAAATTGTATGCCTCATCAATTTTCATGAGGCAAGTGCAATTTGTGACCCCTATTGGAATGGCTAGCACTCCCAGGGATGGTGGCCTGCTGGGGTCAGCAGACCACCATGTCTGGGACTGCTTTTTAAATAAAGCAGATCTTTTAAAAATGCAGCCCATTCTCCTTAAAGGAAAACGGGATGCATTTAAAAAAGAAAAATGAAGCTTTTCAGTTTTATTTTTTAAGGGAAGGCAGTGGTCCCTGGGACCACTGCCTGCTCTTAAAAAATATTTTCTCACACACTCACAAAGGGAAGGGGTCCCCTGGAGACCCCTTCCCGTTTGCGAGTGGTTTACCGCCTACTTCAAGTAGGTGGTAAACTGTGAGTGTTTTGCGGCCGCAAATGCGGTTGCAAAACAATAGTACATGGCAGTGAGTCTCACTACTAGGTAGGGACGACCCTTCCTAATAACGAGAGTCACAAACACTATTTTGCGAGTCAGTGACTCGCAAAATAGCGTTTGTACATGCCATTACCCTTTTTTGCGGTCACAAACGGGCCAATCTCCCGTTTGCGAGCGCAAAAAAGGGTCTTACATCTGCCCCTTGGAATCTATCAATGGCCCCTTGGAATCTATCAATGGCCCAATTTTTGCTCTATATTATTATGTGGCGAAAACTGGATTGAAATACGTAGTTTACATTTAAAAAATCTGTGGATTAACAGTAAAAAAAAAGTAAGACACTTGGGGCCTATTTCAAGCTACATGGTGCAGGGGTCATACCAGGGTCAGAAAACAAACATATAGTCTCACACAACACAGAGGCAGACTATGCAACGAATAGGCATTTTTAGAGGGTCAGAGTGAGGAATCGTCAGAAAGGATGACAGACGTATGTTCCATTATCCTCTAGGCGGAAAGATATTTGGAACCCTCTGAGAGCCTACTTGCTGACCACTCATATATAACACAAGCAGATGGGCTGATAGAAGACTATCGGAGACAATAATGCGACGGCACCTACATACTGCGCAGGCATTCACATACACCCCCTCCCCATACATATGTGCTAAGTTCCAGGAACAGGAGAAATCTTACAGATTATATGATATATGTCAATGACAAATTCTAACATGTTAATAAGAAGTGAAAAGAATGATACACGGCAAATGTCTGATGGTAAGACTAAAGTTGACAATCTATATTGCATAATTCTGTAATACGAACATATCAAATGGAAAGTACTATTGAAAACGTGCTTCTGTTACTGTAATATGTGAAATGCGAATAAAAAGTTAAAATAAAAGATGATAGACGTATGGATTCCTACTTCATGTCCACTATACAAGTAGATTATTTGATGACTACACCATCTTTGACCTAGCGATAAGACTAGTGAAAATGACAGCATGGTGGGCATGATGGATTGGAATGCGGCCCGATTAAGTTACTAGTGGCTAAGTATGATTCAAGCAATCCACCCATCCGTATTCGGTTTTACTCTTTTTAGATTTCCCCTCCTTAAATAAGTCACTTCCATTAGACAATGGAATATTTCATGCCCATTCAGGTCTTGCCCACTTTCAAATTATCATCTGTCTGTAACAGTGGAGGACTCTCGCTGTGCCCACTATATCCACTGTCCCTCTGCTATATTAATGGACATGTTGCATTGCAGTTAAGGATCATTATAAATGTAATACTAACATATGAAACACGTAGGTTTACTAGATCTTGCAATCCACATGAAACATTATACAGCCAGTCATTGACTATCCTTTTTTAAAGCATTGTTATAAAATGCCTTGGTTAATTGAGGCTGATGAATGAACTGATTTATTAATCGATAGCCCAAGGCCAAGAATGTGGTGCCCCGACTACAAGAAATACGTTAGCTAATTTACCTTTATTCATATTCCTTATTCTAAATCACATGTGTCTTGGCAAATCACAAAATTAAACCAAAGGAGAATCCTACACATTCTTCTTCGTTGTTTACTGTGATGAACATTTGGCGTTTATAATGTCTTGCTGTGGTGTTCCTTCATTCACACAAATTAAATGTTTTTGCCATTTGTAATCACCACCCGAGTTTTTTAAATATTTTACCCGACCCAACTATCTGCAGCTGTTTTTCCGTGCTGGCAAATGCTTCCATGCAATTCAAACATGTAATGGCACGATGGAGAGCACTGAAGTGAAAAGAGGGCATGTCACCATCAGCCAGAGATACATTGAAAGCGGCCATGGACCTGTCACAAGAAATGCATGCCTCACAGTGCTCTATGCACAAACACACACTGTTTCCACCAACACCAGGGGGTCACAGTCACAAGGACAGATACTGAATTAGTATGAAAGCTCCAGGAGGTTTGCACACCTCTGCATGTAACCTTCAACAGAGCAATTCTACACACCAATCACACCATGATTTAAAAAAGTAAAGTCAATGACTCTCTTTATAAATTATGCAACAAAATGCCATGTATGGAGCAAACACCATTAAGCAAAACTGGGAAAGGGTGCAGGAAAGGAAGTGGTATACTGGGTGTTCCCTCATTCGAATTGGAAAAAACTCCCCGTCTAATAAAGCAAGCATTGGCATAGCCAATAGGTCTCGCTTTTGGGACCTTATAAGTATTTAGTTATGCAGCACAATATCCTTTGTGCAACAACATTAACTGTTACATGGCTAAACACTTATAAGGTCCCAAAGGCGATAATGCCACACCAATAGCTCAAACTTTAATAATGCAAGACCTATTGCATTGCAAATGCTTGTTTTTATTACAATAATGCTGTGCTCGAACATTCTATCAGTATTTATGCACGTGACGCGTTTATCTTTAAAAGGGTGTATAAACCACTGTCTGTTGCATTGTGATTTGAAGTTCACTTTACAGTTCTGCGAAACTGACTGACCATCCGCGTGTGCACGAGCTTATTAAACTCTGTGATTTACTAAGTTTTGTCTTCTTTTCTTTATTTCGAAAACAGAGAGAGATGTCATAAGATGTTGCAGAGTGACACTGCACGCCACACAAAGAAAACAAGTGACTGCCCTTAGGAGCTGCTGCTATTTTTGCTCCACATAAGTAATTAATATTCATTACTGCGCCATTGCTGTCAGAAACCATCTGGCCACCACCAGCCCCTCAGCAGTCAGTGCGCTACCGACCAGACTACCACACACAATCTCATCATAATAGAGTTGCCACGTGCACCATCACTTGCACTATGGGAACAGGCTCACCCGGGGTCGGTGCGAGGCTAAGTGACATAGTGACGCCTCCCGAGCAATTCCAAAAAGTTGTAGCCCTGTCTTTGAGAACACACCCTGTCTTTGCCTTCAGGAACACACCAGACCACGCGCTTCCTTCCTCCGCACACTATAAACACCTGGACACATGTGCCAGCCCGACGTTGCTGCACCAGCTCTCAAACGCACGCGCCAGTGTGTGCCCTGTGATTCATGTATCTCACTGCCTACATCAAAAGCCATGTAGAATACGTGGTTTTGCAGAATCATGAACCCAAAACCACGCCGCCGCCTGACATTCCTTCTCAATCCACACTTCAGCATAACGAACTTCGCGTTTTAAAAGAGCCAGCCATCTCGGTTCTATCAAAGTGCATGCAGGGACTTTCATTACATTTTAGAAGTTGAGACGTCGGAAAGGAGAAACCTTGAGAGAACAGTGTGTGGAGACAGAGATGGATGAATGGCAGGGCACAAGTCCTATAAAAAGAAGTGGGGGGACTGACGATATGCAAATGACCTCATGACGTCACGTGCTGAACGTTTCCCGGTGTCTGAAAATTACACCGGGACACGTTCAGCATATTTCTGTGGGGCCCAGCTTCTTGGCAGGGGGGACGGCGTCCACCCTGGAAAATAAGTGGGGGGACGCCGTCCACCCGCGTGGTACCCCGACTCGTGCCCTGATGAATGGATGGATGGACGAGTATGTAGGGTGAGGTGGTCGGAGGGATGCATGGATGGAAGGCTTGGTGTGGTGGGTGTGGGTGATAAATGGCATTGATGGATGTTACCGCAGGAGATGGCAGTGGGGGTCGGGGTCGAGAAGAGGGACGAAAGGAGGCGTAGGGATGAGAGAAATGAAGAGAGGCAGAGGCGGCGCGGGTGGGAGGGGGAGAGAATGAGGAACGGAAACATGGATTGTAGGCGTTGAGGTTGGAGACGGTAGGGTGGGAGATGGGGCTGTAGGGGAAGGGCGAGGAGAGTGGGGGTGGCGGGACAAATGAGTGGTGAGAGAAAACGGGGAAAGGTTACACGGAGGGAGCAGGAGAGGAAGGGGTCGGGGATGAGGAAAGTGTGGAGGAGATCAGAGGCGAGGAACGCAGGGAAGAGAGAGCCATGGATGGGAACGGAAGAGAGAAGGGAACGAGAATGGGTGGGGCGGGAGGGGTGAAAGAAAGGAGAAGGGAGAATTTAATTGTAGAGGTAGGAAATGAATGGGCGAGAGAGTGGGTGAGGAGAAGAAAGAGTGGACGGGGGATTGGAACTAGGAAGGTGAGGTGCAGTAGAGGTAAAGGCGGAGCACGCGGGGAAGTGAGAAGCAGGAAGACATGGAATGTTAAAGGGGAGAAGAAAGATGTTGGAAGAGGGGATGTGGCAGATGAGAATAGGGAAGAGTAAGAGAGGGGCTGAAGAATTGGCCAGAAGGGGCGTAAGGGAAAGGTTCTACTCGCGGCACTATAACCGCCGTGTACCCAGTGCACACTACAGACAGAGCCCCGCCGCCCCTGGGGGATTTATTGCCACAGAGCACCAATTTAAGTAGAAAGAAGACTACAACGGCACGATCACCTGAGCAAGTGCCACATTCCAGGGGCTAGGGAAACTGGGCGTGTTGAAACCCTGCCTCCCTCCCCACACCCTCGTGATTCAATTGAGAAGGCCTCTCAAAACAAGCCCGCGAGTGGTGCGCGCGCGCCACAGCGAGCGATTTGTATTCAATTATCGCGCACGCATCTGTGCACGATAATTGAAAACACGGCCTTAATTACACCGGCCACGCCCCTTTGAGACCGCCCCAGTTTCTTCATCCCACTTAAAGCCCTGGTCCTACATAGTCAGAAATGTCAATATATATTAAATGTTTACAGAAACCTGGATGTTATTTAGATGCCAAGTTAACATAACATGAGCGCTGTCAGCCCTTAACGCAGCTTTATTTTTTTTAAATCAGGCTCACACCAAATTCATCTTAATTTCTGGTCAACCACTCGTGACCGTGACCTCCCTCGCCGGTGACTGGCCTACCTTGTACTGCTCGGCACGAGGGTCGGGCTGCGAGCCCACTGTAGCCACCTTATCCGCGTGATACAGGCTCCGCAGAGCAACATTGTGGCAGCGCAGGTGAGAGCGCACAACCAGCAGCATATTTTGAGGTAGCTGCAAGATTTACAAATGGAACTTTATTTCTCCTGTGCAGGACCCGACCTGTAGAGACAGAAAGCGGCAGGAAACCAAGCCGACGGCGCTTCCTTGTGCTGCTGTAAATGGGGCGGCCACCTTGGAACTAGAGTAGTGTTTATTTTTTTGTATTTCCACGGAGGTGAAAAGAGATCAAAGTGCGTTAATTTCATAACAATGAATGCTTAAAATGGCATTTTATGTAATGTCCTTACGTTATAGCAATGCAGCGGGCACAGATGTGGAAGGTCATTCACTGGGGAAATATGTTTTTGTCAGGGCTATTGAAAACAAGTGGTGGCAGGAGTCTCCAATACAAACAAGCATTGGCCGCGCGAGACGCGCTCTGTGGTGGGGGAGGGGGAGGAGCGGGAGAGCAAGTGACGCGCGGCCGTGAAAGTGACACGGCCGCGAGACGCGCTCTGTGGTGGGGGAGGGGAGGAGCAAGTGAGAAGAAAGACATATGGCCCTGGAGCATGCGAGGAATGCGCGTTACTGTGCGCGTACTCGCATGCTCTAGGCCAGCCAAAAGTTGTGGTCGCATTTCTGCAAACCCACTACAAAATGTCTCGCCCAGAGCCAGCGCTAAAGCGCTGGCTTTCAGGGCGAGACCTAAAAAACACAATACCAAAGACCGCAACTTTGTTAAAGCGCTATTTTTCTGCAATATTTCTACCAGGGAGAGTATTATTCACAGGCCTTGACGTACTATTGTGTGAAATGAGTGCAACACTCAAGGCATGTATTTAAGAATCCTTTCTTTAACAAAAGAAATAAAAGTGCCACGTTTCACAATAGTTTGAACATTTTGTTGAACAAGCTCACGCATAATGTGGACAAATGGCCATAGTTCAGCAGACGTCCAAAGAAAGCAGGCACGTGGCACAAGATATTTTTGTGAAATTTTTTAAACAATTTTTTAAACAAATAAAGAGAGTGCAATGACATTTTACACAATATATGGAGATGCAAGTATTGTGCACAGGAGGAGTGAACCGTTTATCAATCATACTCCTTTATTCGATCTTGCATGGAGATCATAAAAGTGCACAGTACAAACCACACAGCAAATTCATAATATTAAAATCTATATATAAATTAAGATTAATCACCAATATACATAAAAATAGATAACATTATTATGAGGTAGAAAAGCATCTTTATCCTTATAGGAGGGCAAACAAACCCAAACTAGCACCTCCATCAATTCATTTTATCATTGTCCAGCTCAGTAAATAAACAGTGGCGGCTGGTGAACTTTCAAAGTGGTAAGGTGTAAGACTAAATCATGAATTTGCAGGTGTGAGTGTAGCGAGCAAGCACAGCTGTCCCAAGGGGGCACAAAGGTTTCTACTACAAGGAATTTTGTTTAAAAAATGTCCAAAAGATGCATCTGTATCACAACATATCTCAGATGTTATTTTAAAGTACTGCAGCAGATCTCTTAAGTCTTCCTACAATACATTTCTGTGACTTCAGTCTCACTGAGACGATTGACAAAGCCTCTCACCCCCAAAATCTAGGACACTGATTCAAGCTTCAACGAGGACAAGAGAAAACAATATGTTTTTCTATTCGATTTCACACCAGCACATATGCATTTTTGGGGTAGCGGGCTAAATGAATTTTGGCTTAGAGAAGTGAAAGAGGTAACTGGTGAAGGAGGAGTGTTCACTAAGTTTTACTGTTATGTCATAATCAGACAAAAGTTTGTGCGATGTAATTTCGTGTGTCACCATCATGAAGCCCAGAGGCTTAAAACTTGCATATTTTTTTTTTTTTAAACTGTTTTTATTAACACAATTATATGCAATACATGGACAATCAGGAATCAGCAATGCATATATATATATAAATCAGACGTTGCAGTAATAAAAGTAACATGGTACTGTGCGGTATTGGCACCAGTAGGGCTGCAATGAGGTTGGTCATCTCCGGGCTACCTGTATTTACAATCAGTTTTAACGGCTCAAACCTGGGAAAGGTACAAAGGGAACAAGGGCATACGAGGACTAGGAGGATGGGGCAAGGGGGGGGGGCGGGAAATGTCCTCATCTCTCCTCGATTCTCTGGCTTTGCCTCATTATGGTGTATTCCTCTTCCTCCCCCTCCACACTCGGCCCGTAGTATTTTATCCAAGGGGCCCAGATCTTGCGAAACATTCGGGGGCATCCTCTCGCCTGGTATGTCACTTTTTCGGCTACCAAGTAGAGATCCATGTGGGTCCTCCACTCAGTAAGTATGGGTGGATTTGGGTATCCCCATTGACGAGCTATATCTCTTGGCCACTACGAGCCCTAAGTTGCATAGAAGGAGTTTGCTGCACGGCAGGTCTATTTCCGTGGGAAAGCCCAATAGGGCGTACTTCGGCTCCAGTTCTAGTTGTGCCCCCAACATTTTTTTCAGCTCACCTAGTATCTGGCTCCAGTACATTTGGATTCGCCTATAATCCCAGAGCGTGTGCATGTATGTACCTCGTTCTGTTTTGCACCGCAGGCACTGAGGTGTCTCTGCTCTGCCCATGGTGTGGAGACGCACCCTATCAAAATAAACTCTATGGAGAATCTTGAATTGTTTAATCGCCACTTCCCTCTGGTGTATCAGAGCCGCCTCCCAGTCGATATCCTCCAGAGGCCCGGTGGTAACTTCCCACTTGGCACTGAGTGGCCCCAATTTCTCTGGGATATTATTCATTAGTGTTTTATAGGTCCAGAAGATAGCTTTGAGGGAGAGCTCTTCCTGGAGTAATCTGCCTTCTAAAGGGGCGAACTCTGGGATATCTGCAGCGTCTATCCCCTCCGCTTTCCATGCATTTTGCAGCCTAAGATACGAGTATCTCTGGGCGTCACACATTTGATATGTGCATTTGAGCTTGTCAAAGGGAGCTAGAGTACCTACCTCTAAGATGTCACATATTTTAGAGATCCCAATTAAGTCCCACTTTTTAAGTCCTTGGAGTTTACCAATCTCCGGCAGTCTCGCTCCCTCCCAAAGGGGGGTCTCCCTTGTAATCCGCTTGTCAAATCCTATCAGTCTTTCCGCCCCTCTCCAAGCCTCGATTGCTCTTTGAGTGGCCGGCAGAAGTTTGCGACTCCCTTGCCTCCGTATATGTAATGGAGATATGTACAGTTCCTAAACTGCAATCGTTCTAGGGCGTAGGTGGGGTGGTCTCCCGCCACATGCCCCCATTCATTAACCACTATAAGATGGGCGGCCCTGTAGCATGCTCTTATGTCCGGTAAAGCGAGTCCCCCATTATATTGATTTCGTTGAAGTGTTTGTAATGCGACTCTCGGGTGTCTTCCATCCCACAGTAATGTGCGTAAGTCTGCATTTATCGGGTTAAATATGGCCTCGGGTATTCTGCAATACGCGTTTTGAAACGCGTAGAGCAATTTCGGGAGTGTAATCATTTTATATAATGCTGCTCTTCCCATTATCGTTAGCGGGAGTCGCCTCCACCTCTCGACATCCCCGTAAAATTCTGCGAGCACCCTCCTAATATTCTGATTAAGATTGGTCATGTCATTGGTGGTGATATATAAAACCCAGGTATCGGAGTCCCTCTTGGGCAACCTGAAAGCATCCCGGGAGCCGTCTCCTGTCTATGGGCTCTCCTACAGAGTATAGGCTGGATTTGTCCCAATTAATACAGTATCCCGCGTGTTGGCCATATTCCTGAAAGGTGCTCAACACTATCGGGAGTGTGCAGTCCGGGTTCGTGATATATAAGAGGATGTCATTGGAATAAAGCAAATGGGCTCGTCTGGAAGGGTGCCCTCACTATCTTTAAAACCAGTAATTTCTAGGTGTTTCCTAATTATACAGGCCAGCGGTTCCAGTACCAGTGCAAAGAGCAGCGGGGACAAGGGGCAGCCTTGTCGGGTGCCTCTCTGGACCTGGAAGGTCTCGGAGGCCCTTCCATTAACTCGGACCCTGGCCACCGGATTGGTGTAGAGTAGTTCCGCCCAGGCTATGAAGGCTGGGCCAAATCCAAGCTTCGACATGGTTTGCCTCAGAAATGGCCAATGTACCACGTCGAAGGCCTTCTCCGCATCTAAGGAAAGGAACACATGTGCTATGGATCTATTCTTTACAGTGTCTATCCAATTGGCTAGTCGGCGAAGATTAAGTCTTGTAGCACGTCGTGGCATAAAGCTGGATTGGTCCCAGTGAATGAGGGATGATATTACTGTCAGGAGGCGTGTCGGCAACACAGTGGCCAGTATTTTTGTTTTCACATTCAGTAAAGATATGGGTCGGTAAGACCCACATTTCGTTGGGGGTTTTCCTGGTTTATGGATTACCACCACTGTGGCCTTCCGCAGGTCTGGCGGGAGTGACTTTTCTTCTAAGGACGCCTGGAACATGTTCAAGAGGAACAGGGCCAATAGATTGGCGTTGTGTTTAAAACATTCCGCCGGAAACCCATTCGGGCCTAGAACCTTCCCTGACTTTTGTCTGCCAATTGAGTCCCTTACTTCTTCAAGGGTCAAGTCTCCCTCTAAGAACTCTCTATCCTCCCGGGAGAGGATGGGGACTTCTACTGTTTGTAAGTAAGAGTCTATTTGGGTGGTGTCTGGCATTGGTCTGGCTCTGTATAACTCTGTATAATAGCGGGCAAAGGCGTTCGCTATACTTGGGGATGTAGTGTATATCATGTCCTGCTCTTGTATGGAGGCAACCCACCTCGCCTCCCGCTCTCTTCTACCCAACCAGGCCAATAGTTTTCCCGCTCTGTCTCCTGTCTCATATAGCCGGTGTTGTGTGGCCAGGAGTTGGGCTTTCGCTTCCTGGGTGATAGGCTTTTGTATTCTCTCCGGGTTACCTCTATCTGTCGCGTGCGATGATCTATATTTGTACCTATATGTTTTTCTAATTCTAGGAGTCTATGCTCCAGGGTCTCAATTTCCCTGGTCTGTTTCTTTTTTTTATGGGCTATGATATTTTGTGCCCTGTCTCTTATTTTATAAGCCTCCCATAGAGTTACTGCAGAGGACACTGTGCCCTCATTTTCTCGGAAATACAGATCTAAATCTGTTCGGATTTATAAGCCTCCCATAGAGTTACTGCAGAGGACACTGTGCCCTCATTTTCTCGGAAATACAGATCTAAATCTGTTCGGATCTCTTGGGCGACTTTTTTTATCTTGTAGGGCCCAAGCTTGCAACCTCCACTCTCCTCGACTCCCTGCTTCTCTCCCCCCCCACTGTCAACCAGAGAGGCGAGTGGTCAGATATGCCCCTTGCCAGATATTCCACTTTCTCTATTACCTCTACTTCTCCCAATGGGGCGAATAGGTAGTCTAGTCTGGAAAAAACCCTGTGGGCTCCTGAAAAGTATGAGTATGTACGATCTGTCGGGTGTTGGCGTCGCCAGAGATCTGTCAGCCCCAGTGTGTTCTGAAACTGTTCGAGGTGTGTGGGGGAACCTGTTCCAACTCTCACCTGTGTACGGTCTAATTGTGGGGTTATCACGTCGTTAAAATCACCACCAATGATATGCGTGGAGGGGCCCAAGTCTATGAGTATCCGTGCTACGTTGTCAAAAGTGTGTTGCTGCAGTCTTGGGGGAGCATACACACTGATCAGTGTAAGTTCCCTTCGGCCCCAAGTTCCCTGTACAGCCACAAACGTTCCCCTAGGGTCTGTCCACGTTGTGGATGCATGGAAGGGGGGTGATTTTTTAATTAGTATCGCAACTCCCCTCGATCCCGATGAGAAGCCCGCATGCGCCAATGTAGTGTACGTAGCCCTCCCCAGAAAGGAGCAGTGAGAGCCCATTAGGTGCGTCTCTTGTAGGAGAACAATATCTGGTTTGAGTCGTTTAATGTACTTACTGACCAGCCCTCTTTTGATTTTATTGCCTAATCCATTGACATTCCACGTCACTATCGAATAGTTCCCCTCGCCATTTGCTTGTGTCTATGCTCTTCCCGTGTTTTATGTTGTGCCTCGTCTGGGTTCTGATTTCCTTTTTTTCTTTTCTTTAAGCTGTGCCTCTGATCTAGATATGTCTGTGGATTTTGCAAAACTTGGTAAAACAAACCGCAACTCTAAACGTTGACTTCTCTGCGATCGCTCTTCCCCTTCTCCCTCCCCACACTCTCCCTCCACCCATGCCACTCCCCAACGGTCCAACATGACAACTGTAGCTCAAGCGAAGCTTGAGAGGTCTGTCTCCTCCCCCCTCCCTCAACCCTTATTCTATATCTAAAGATCATAAGTTCGTACTAGAACCTGTTGCCTCTTGGGCGTAGCGCACAAGGTCTATGTGTACTAAGCTAGAGTCTTACTGTCTCTCGGCATCTGTTCAGCCCCAGCATTTCAGCCTTCTTCACCGCTTTTAGATAGTTGCTGCTGTTGAGTCTCTTTGGTGGCAGGTTGCTGGCCATGTTCTTCAAGTTGGTGGATAGTCCGCAGAATTGGGTGCTCGCTATCTGGATCTGAGGAATACTCTTGTTCAGAAGGACCAGAGGTGGTCTGATCTTGGGACTTGCTGTGTTGTTGATTATCTTTATCCTGCGTCTTTTCTCTGTCTGAATCAGATATCTGGGTCTTTTTATGTACAAGTCTTCTGGCTTGAAATGGTGTTTTAGGATATACCCATCGTGATTCAGTCAACCTACGTGGTCTCTTCTCCCTCTGTGTCCCCGAGCCTGTGCTTCTTGGTAGACCTGAGACCAGTGTTTCTGTCGTTTCTTGCCTACGCCTCGTGGGTGGCCGCTCTTCAAGCCAGGATTAGGCCTCTTCTGGAGTTTGGAAAAAGTGTGAGGTGCCCCGGAATATAACGTTGCCTTTTTAACGGGAATAACAGCATATATTGGATCTTGAGGCTCCGTAGTTTAGCCTTGACCAAGTCAAAGGTTCTCCGCTGTTTCTGTACTTCCCGGGAATAGTCTGGGAATACCATTATCCGCGTATTAGTGTATTTAACATCACCCTTTTGTCGTATTTCTCGCAAAATGAGGTCCCGGTCTTGAAAATTAAAGAAACATGCGATCAGGGGTCTCGGTGGGGCTCCCGGGGGCGGCTGGAAGTTCAGCATCCTGTGTGCTCTCTCAATTATGAAGCAAGTTGAAAACTGTGCGTTTGGGAGCGAGTCTTTGAGCCAAGTCATGAGGAAATGTCCCGGGTCCTTTCCTTCCGATCCCTCTGGGAATCCGACAAAACGTAATTTATTTCCCCGGGCCCTGTTTTCTGGTTCGTCTACCCTCCAGGCCACTTTTTTCAATGAGGCAGCCAGTCCTGTGACTTCCTTTCTGATGGCATGGGAAAACTTGCATATTTCTGATCATGGAAAGCAAAACTGGCAAGTAGGCTAAGAAAGTATGTAACTCATATGATACCATACATCCCATGCCATTAATATTAAACTTACTTGTACAAACACATTGCATCCTGCTACAGCTAAACAACTTCCACGGACGCAGTCAGTTAACCCATATAAGCACAGTGAAGCACCCATTGACTTACCACCAAAACCTTTGAGCTCTCCAGTGCTTCCTGCCCATGGTGCTTATGTCCAGAGTGGCAGTGCTTTCATCTCAACTATATGTTTTACAAAATGTTTATAAAACATGTAACTCTTGTAACTACTTTTACAAATGTTAGGCATTTCATATATATTTCATAAAGCTGAAAATTATGGCGAAGCAATCAGGTTTTCACATTCTGCACACTTTCAAGCAGCCCTTTCATATCTCTGCATAAATGGCTCAGTTCCCAACACTGATAAATGTGAGTGACAAGCGCACTTTATGCCAACAAGGGCAGTAATACTTCAGCAAACACAACAGACAGATCTCTCAAAAAAACTCAGCAAATCACAAGAGGCATCTCCAAGCCTCCACCTCACCTACACGCAAAGAGAGCCTCTGGCTTGTCGTACATTTTTCCTCCAATAGGCTGATTTGATCCAGAGAGGCCAATGCCAGCACCCCTGCACAATCATTCAGTGGCAGGTAGGTGACCCACTGGTTGGTTTAGAATTGAGGTGGCCACATTTAAAAACCTTTCCAAATTCAATAAGAACTGTCCAGTTGTACTTACATTCAATTCTGGTACATTGTTATTTTATTTTAAATGTTAGACTCCAAATACCGGAATGCAATGGAAAATCGGCATAGGACAAGCTACTTAAACCAAACATGGTACAACTCAGGGTAAATTCATCACTTAAATTTATGGCATATTTTAACACACACACTGATATTTACACATTGCTTCTTCAACTACCTATATGGGTAGCACCGTACGTTGCAATGGCATTGAGATAGAAGCTATGTCTGAGAAAGCGTAAAAATAGGTTAGTATTGTTGCTGGCAGAGGGCAGTGTCGGCCTGCAAAACATACTATTTAAGTCCTGGTGCTCATTCTTTTTTTAAATACAAATTAAATAGTGGTCTGTGGTTTAAAACAGGAGTTTCCGATCGTCCATCTCAAGCAGATACCTTTGAAGCTCAGTTACCTACATTGCAATGTCTTAATTAATGTGCAAGTAAGGCCTTCAGTGGTTTGCACACACCCTAACTCAACATCTTGATGCGTGTACGTATTGTTTGGCACTTTTCTTGTTTGGGTCAGAGTTCTACACATAATGTTGATTGGTGTTAGCTGTGGTGCCACTTCAGGTGTAAGTAGTCTAACCCCAAATAAAAAAGGCATTTTACCCTACGTTTTGTTTACATACCATTGGTGGATATGAATTGGGATTCTCTCAAGGTAACTCCTCGCTTTTTAGTTCAGACTGCCCTCACCCTCCCACCACGTCCTCCTCTTACTATTCCCTAATAGTCAGCAGCCCGGGCATCCCTGGAGCCTGCCTCATGCTGTATCTGCCCTAATGACACACAGCACTAAATTTAAAATTGAACAAATAAGCACCAAGCATCATGTTTCTGCTGTCACATAGGATTTTCTGGGATTTAAGCACAACACTACACAATTTATAAGGGGTCACATTTGCAGCCAAGCAGATGCAGCATTCTGTCACCATATGAAGCTACAGCTGTACACTAGTCCTTCCTCGTGTGAAAATAAAGAGTGCTGAAAAGCAAATTGAGGTGCATCTGCAGTGACTCATTGTTTTTTGCATATTTAACCAGTGTTTAAGTAGCGCTTGCTCCTACGCTAATTGTGCTTCATAGCAGTGTAGAGAAATCTTTGTGCTATTAAGCAGTGTAGAGAAATCTTTGTATTATTATGACATTCAGTTTATTGGGCTCAGATAGGTGCAAGGCTAAAGCATTTACAGACTGATTTCATGCTTTCCACCTGTAACTCACATAATGTGCTCTGGAGCAGTTGCTTTATAACGTTGGCCTCTGATGACAACATATTAATTACTAACAACATGCGCCTTTCAAAAAGGATTTCACACGAGCTGTCAATTTGGCAACTAAATGCTAGCTACAGTTTACGGCCCCTTAAGGTTGAACGGAGCTATCGTGCACTTCGGGATTCCAGCCACAAACTAACACCGGACAGGAGGGCACGAACACAGTTAAACACTGCTTATCGCTTTCATGGCTTGCTGAGAGATGAAACAGGCACATGCATTTTGAACACTTTATTCTGGAAATATGTAAGTTTTCATTTCCCTTACCGGAGGTGTGAGGAAGCATGGTGCAGCTTCTTTCTTTTAACTTTAACCCACCCTTGTTTGGTTGGTGACAGGGCAGGGTAGGGTAGGGTGGGGCTTGCTGAACTGTGATTGATGTGTACCCCTGGCCTCTGCAGAGCTGAAGCCCGCAGCGCCCAGGGATAACTAACTTTATTGGCAGGGGAGGTTCTTCAGCAAGGAATACAATGGCTTTGCCGAGCTGGTGATGTCACGAGCCTCAGAGCTGTGAGCTTATCAGCCCGGCAAATCTAGGATTGCTGGCGCATGCTCAGAGTGCATGATATGTGCCTGCCATAAACCTGACTTGCGAACGCTGCCTGAAGTCAAAGTCTGCGTAGCAGACAGCCGGAGGCAGTTTACTAGCAGAAATAATTTTTTACTCTTAATTGTAGTATAAAAAGCACAACTAGGGGGCAGAAAAAGGACGAGGGTGTAGCCCCTCCGCCCTTATAAAAGAACCGCCACTGTAAATAAAGAAGTGCAAAATACAAATCATCACTTATGAACGAAGCATATCATATCCTACAACAATTAAAAAGAGAGATACTTATTTAAGCACCAGTGTAAAAACATTGATAAAACATATCACATGAAACAATGGACAATAATCTATTGATGAGCAGTGTTTAACATAGTGAGTAGCTGCCTGTAGGCTCATCACCCATCCATAATTTTCCTGCTGCGTACAGACATGTTAAGAAAGCAGCAAACACTAAAACAGGTACAGAATTCAGCTAACATCTGGAGATATATAAGAGCCTCACTGCACTTTTTAAAAGCCAAAGATTACACGTGGTGTTTAAGACAAAGTTGAAAAATGTGCGATAGAATTTACAGAAAAACATAAAGTGCACCAGGCACTGTTCTGCAATCCCATCACAAGGACAAGGAGGCAAACTACCATCCCACGCCACACAGTGTCTGACCTAAATCTAAAAAGGAGTGACCTCTCCCAGCGGGTATGCTCCAGAGTTCAAAAGAAAGGTAAATCTCTTACTGATAGTGTAATATAATAAATATGGGTGGAGTAGTTACAAGGAGCTGCCTCGGTTCTTTGGGAGAGAATAAACTCAGCATTACAGGATTTAACCAGCCTTTTGTCAGACTTAAAAATGGACTTGGGAGAAGTCAATTTTTCAGGAAGACCAGTTTCGGCAAAGGACTTGCTAACATAATTCAGCCAGGGAATGGATAGACCCCCATCCTGACGGAGACAGTCTACAATAACATATCTTTTAAAGCTAGCCTTATTATTCACCCATACCCTCACCCACAGCAGGAAAGGGGCCAATTTAATAAAGTCTGTGACATATTCCAGGTTGAGTTAAGCGTGCAAAATATATGTAGAGCTAGATGGTGGAATATTAAGGAATGCCTGTCAATTCTATTTTCCTCTACCTGTATAGGGAAAACATTATGGTACCACCAAACCATGGGTTGCTGTAGGGACACACTGCAACTTACATATCTTAAGAAAGCGAGATATTATTCCCCTTCCATCCTTCTGAACATAGCTCCAGCCGCCCTCCCCAGCTTTAAACGTGCTGCATTCACTTGTAGTTGCCATGAGTTACCCGCATGAAATGTGACGCCCAAATAGCAAAAGATCTGGACAGAGCACAGATACTGCTCTTGACGCTTCAGGGATGCCAAACATTTTCTATCAGGCCCACAGGCCATTACATGGGATTTCCCAAAATTAGTCTTCATATCAAGATTACTCATGAAGGCCATAAAAGATTCAGCCAGAATGCGCAGGACATGAGGTGTCCTGGCACTATCACCGCATAGTCGGCATATAGTAATGCCGGGACAGGAGAGTTGGCAATTTTGGGCAGGTCCCTAGTAGCAGTGGACAATTGGGTGCTAAGATCATTGATATAGATAGTAAAAAGCTGGGGTGCCAAAACACACCCCTGGCGCAACCCACTAGCTAAAAGGAAAACATCAGATAGTTCACCTACCTGACCATAGCACACCCTAACCCCCAGCTTTTCAAGCAGAGAGTGCAAAAAGATGACTAGGGAAATATCCACCCGCAGGTTAATTAAATTCAACCACAATTTGCCTCTGTTCACACAGTCGAATGTAGAAGGCAAGTCCATGAAAGCCAGGTACAGTGGGCAGCGCGTGGCGATGGTGTACTTGCTCACAATCAAAAGTAAGTTTAAACACTGCTCCACTGTACCAAGCCCATGACGAAAGCCATACTTGCACGGAGATAGAAAGTCATTATCAGCCGCCCATGTCTGCAGACAACTGAAGATGACTCTCCTCAAAACCTTAACGGTGCTATCAATAAGGGAGATTGGTCTATAGCATTTGGGAGAGCCTCTGTCACCTTTTTTGAAGATTGGTACTATGGTTGAAAGCCTCCAGGACTCTGGGATCAAATTACACAGAGAATTGTTAAACAAGTTAGTGAGTAGGGGTCCCCACAAATCCAAGTTACATTTACTTAGGGCAAAAGGGATCCTGTCGGGCACTGGAGCTTTCCCACTGGAACTAAGCCTAATTACATCCACCACCTCCTGAAGGGTAACCTGGAGAGGAGGAGCCTGCACTAGAAGTTCGCTTAGTCTGGCAGTGCACAACTTATCTTCAATCAGGTGGCATATGGAGCTAAAGTGCTTCAACCTATCCTCCCTCAAAATGTTCCCATCCTGCCAATGGTGTCCCAGAAGACTTACTGCGGTTCTGGGCAGCTGCAAGCTCAAGTGTTTCCCAATCACTTATGTACAAGAGGCGTTTACGTTCCCTGAGGGCACATTTGTAGTCTAGCCTAGCCTCCTGAACCTCTCCGGTATCCCTAGGGGTCCTTGATAGTGCCTTCCTCAAAGGCGATTAGCCGCAGAGCAATGGGCATTAAACTAACGTGGGGACTTCAGGCAGGGACAGCTGGTATCAACAGGTGATTCTTGATACAGTTAAACAAGAGTTAATAACATGCCACTCAGGCTTCCCCAGAGTTCTCACATAAACATACCGAGAACACCCCCAAATTATTTTTAAGAAGCATACCCAAAGTGGCATTGGGAATAGTCAGACGACAGATTATTCTGAGTCCATCTCTAGACTGTTGTTTAATTCCATCGTTAACTAATGGTGCTCTGTCCCTATGCAGCGGTAAGGTACCTTCGATCATAAGAGCATTAGGATCTCCCCACTGAGTTTCTACTACTGCACCATTCGTCAGGCGGCAGCTTGCACCTGTTAGCGACGCCTAAAGTAGAACCAATTACTAACCATGATATTTGGGAGAGGATGTGGTGTAATGGCCGGAGCTGCGGACTTCGGAGCTGGGGAACCAGGTTCGAGTCTTGGCGTCGGCTCACCATCTGTAATTCTAGGCAAATCACTTAATCTCCCCGTAAATGAATGTGTCCTTAACTGGTGCTTATGAAAAGTGCCGGTGTTGATGATTAAGTGCCGGTGCTGAGCACCGGAAACCACCGGCTCAAATTAAGCACTGGCACCATTGGAACACCAATGAAGGAGATGCTTTGAAACAAATATATAATCTATGACAGAGGGCAATCCTACACCTACAAAGGTCAGTTTACTTGGTCCTGTACCCTGGAAAAAGTTGATAGCATCTACCAAGTCCAGAGAGGCAATGGAATTCCTCAGCTTCAACCCCCCCTAGCATCCAGCGGAGTGCTAAAGCAATAGAGCTTAAACACCCTAATTCTATAGGATCTTTGCCAAACTTAGCGTTAAAGTCCCCACATAATAGGAGACAGGGCAGAAGATTTTTGCCAGCCCCCGGTGTTTCCAAGCCTGAAATAAAACTAAAGAGATCCTCAAAAAGATGACACTAAGATGTTGAAAAATAATTATGATAAAATTAACCAGATTAAAACAAAAAGGAGCTGTAGCTATCCTTGACAAATAGGGATTGACAAGCATGGCTGTCAGAAGGTACAGCGGATACTTTTAATCTAAGATTTCTTGTAATTCATACTGAAAGACCACCACTCGCTCTCCCCTGGGAAAGATCCAGGGCAGGGCTCGAATAGCATGAAAATCCCTTACACGAAATGGGGGCGACGGCCCAGGTCTCTTGCATAACGACAAAATTGAATTTATCAATTTTAGACAACCAATCCGGATTTACTACCTTATCTTTAAACCCAGCCACATTCCTGCTAACAAGTGAAAAGGAGCCCCTTGGGCTAGCCCTCCCTGCTTCACACTCCTTATCCAGGACGTCCCCTCCTATGGACACAGCAGTGGGGACATTGGCAAGTGTTGGGAAAACCTGCGTATACTGAGCCTTTATGGGGGCATTGAAATACAATGAAGATACATGTATGTGTGAAACCTCAGGACATTTCTTTGGGTAGTAGGTACTATATTTGACTGGGCAACAAAAGAAGATGCACTACTTGCAATATCAAAGGGTTCACCTATACTTGTCTGAACAGAATACCCAGAGGTAGGTTTTAGATACTGGTGCCTAGTGGACAAAGGAAGTCAGTCCAACTTATTAAAATTCAAAAATGGTGCAAACGGGTTCTTACATTCAATCCGACAATCGCCAGCCCTGCGTATATCATTATCAGCAATATATCATTGCCCAGGGAACTCTTGAGCTAAAGGGGTTTAGAGGCCGATGGCGGTGGTCTGAGGCACTAAATGAATAGCATTGTCCACATGTGAGCCCAATAGGGCAGGGCCAAGATGTTTCTTGCTACACCTGGGACCCTGAAATTAATGATAACACAGTCCACTTAAATCGCTTTCAGGGACAGCCCAATCCAGGCCATATGCCAAACCATCAGATTGTTCTTATAGTCCTGGATATTAAATCTAGAGTCACTTACAAGCCACTGGGTTGCCTTGTTGAACAGCTGGCCGACGGACTCCTAGTTAGATCGAGTAGCAAAGGTACCCCTATCAGAACCACAGTATAGGCGCAGCATGCAGGCGGAAGATTAATCACTGGTAACAGGGATACAGTTCGGGGTTCACAGGAGGTGGAGTCAGAGGATGCATAAGGACACAGAGTTCCAGCTGTTGGGATGATAGGGGGATTGGCTTGATGTGGGCCACAGCCAACTGGCCCACCGGTTGTAAAGTCAGAAGATCAGGACAAATTGGTCCTGGGCAGGGTACTAGGCATGACACTAGCCTTTGTAGCCACAGGAACCGAAGGAAGTGGCACATTGGTGGTAAGATTCAGTTGGTTTTGACTTATTATCAAGATTTTCTCTAAGTTCACCTCCAGCTTGTCTAACTTCTCCTTCAAATGGGTAACCAGCTCCCTGAGAATATCCGTAAATGTTTGCAAAGCGGGGGCCCAGGTGCGATCTGATACTCCTGTGCAATTGCGCTTTGTGGCTGGTAACCCAACTGAAATGATGGGAGTTTCAGCAGTTCTCAGGGATTTATGCTTCTGCTTAGCAGCTGGAGGATGCGGGGGGCAGGGGTAGGTGAAGAGTCCTCCCTTGGCCTCTGAGCAGGGATGCAAGGGGAAATCACCTCACATGCTGGTCTAAAAGCGGACCCCTCTGAAGTGACGATTACAGCATCGGACTCCACACCACAAGTTGTACTGGCGTCATCCAGGAAGACCGCTGTACCAACAAGACCCATCTGGGGAATGGAGACCCCCAACAGAAGAAACGTCCTGCGCTTCGGGAGGATTAGAGCCCTTTTAAGGGCTGGCGGGGCAAATCTGCTGCAGTCTTACCACCGCCTTGCAAGAAAATCGAGTGGTGCCCTCTGTGGAATGGAGTCACCCAACAGAAGAAACAGTCCGCGCCGTGGGAGGATGAGTGCCCTTTTAAGGGCTGGCGGGGCCAATCTGCTGCAGTCTCACTGCCTCCTGGCGGGAAAATCGAGTGGTGCCCTCTGGTGAATGGAGTCCCCCAACAGAAGACACGTTTATTATCATGCACCATACATCTTCACGGGCACAGATGTGTTGCAGAAGTAATTCTCATTCCCAAAAAGATGGCTACTGATAGGATATTTCCAACTATAAACAAATTTGTCTTGTGCCTAATCATCTGATGTAGCATAGATGCAGGGTTTTAGTCATGGAGGTGTCGCTGCACTTTTGTGCAGGTCAAGGTGCATTTAATGCCCACATATTTAACAATTTTCTTCCTGGCTCATCTCAATTTACCCTCCTGAACATAGGTATTGTTTGTGCACTGAATTTTTGTTATTGATGTGCCATTTAATGGCCCTGAAGGACATGGGTTAGAAATCTGGTACAACGCTCAGAAAATCCATGCTAAAATGAAAAAGTAACAGCTCACCTGGGAAGAAAGCTGTTTCCAACACAGGGTCCATGATGTATAAACTGGAGAATATGGAGGGAGACCAGCAGCAAGCCTGCACATCAAAAACAAAATAAAGTAAAGGTCAAGGCAAGGGGCAAGTGATACGGTATCAATGACAGAGAAATCAAAGAAGTAGGGTAACCATGGGAGATGGGGAGGTGGCTGGGTAACACAACAATTGGGAAAAATGTAAGAGCTAGAAAGAAGATGCAGAATAATACTTTTTATATAGCACTTCTCCGCACTTGTGCCATTTCTATGCACTGTAAATAACAGATCTCACCATTAACTCTCATGGAACTCAAGTCACATAGCTTCAGGAGGATAGAAGGCTGAGTTGGCCTTGTTGTGATCTGAACTCTAGACGTGCTGAGCACCGTTTTGTTCTAGTGGATACATTCAGCTCATTGAGCTATACCTCCGAGGCAGGTGCAAACGAAGCAGAGTTACAAAAGTATAGAAGTGGTAAAGACATTAAAGAAAAAAGCAAGAGAAGAAAATGTGAAAGAGGGAGTAGAGATAGGAGGACAATTAGTCCAGAGAAAGAGAGAGATGTGATAAAGATAGGGAAGGCCAAATGAAAGTGGGCCAAAGATGGAAGAAGTTATTAATGACAGGGAAAAGGAGTTAGTGTATACAGAGAATCAAGGACCCTTGACCTTGCCAGGTAGGTCGCTCCCCCACCACACAGCTCCGCCTGTGCTGTCCGCCCGCTGCTGCTGGTAAGCTCGCCCCTCCGCTTGTGGCCTCGGTGCCCGCATTTCTTGTGTTTTCCCGGTCCTTTTTGCCTTCTGTGCCCCCGCTGCCCCATTTGTACTGTGCCCGTATTTCTTGTGTTTTCCCGGTCCTTTTGCCTTCTGTGCCCCCGCTGCCCCATTTGTACTGTGCCCGTATTTCTTGTGTTTTCTCGCTCCTTTTTGCCTTCTGTGCCCCCGCTGCCCCATTTGTACTGTGCCCGTATTTCTTGTGTTTTCTCGCTCCTTTTGCCTTCTGTGCCCCCGCTGCCCCATTTGTACTGTGCCCGTATTTCTTGTGTTTTCTCGCTCCTTTTTGCCTTCTGTGCCCCCGCTGCCCCATTTGTACTGTGCCCGTATTTCTTGTGTTTTCTCGCTCCTTTTGCCTTCTGTGCCCCCGCTGCCCCATTTGTACTGTGCCCGTATTTCTTGTGTTTTCTCGCTCCTTTTTGCCTTCTGTGCCCCTCGCTGCCTCTCTCCATTCCCGCCGCTGCGTCCTGCAGCCCCGCCCCCTGACTGCCCATTCGCTGCCCCTGCCTCCCAGCTGCTCCTCCCTCCCACCTCCCCATATATGGCGGCCGCTGCGCGGTGGAGAGCGACCCTTGACCTTGCCAGGTAGGTCGCTCCCCCACCACACAGCTCCGCCTGTGCTGTCCGCCCGCTGCTGCTGGTAAGCTCGCCCCTCCGCTTGTGGCCTCGGTGCCCGCATTTCTTGTGTTTTCCCGGTCCTTTTTGCCTTCTGTGCCCCCGCTGCCCCATTTGTACTGTGCCCGTATTTCTTGTGTTTTCTCGCTCCTTTTTGCCTTCTGTGCCCCCGCTGCCCCATTTGTACTGTGCCCGTATTTCTTGTGTTTTCTCGCTCCTTTTGCCTTCTGTGCCCCCGCTGCCCCATTTGTACTGTGCCCGTATTTCTTGTGTTTTCCCGGTCCTTGTTGCCTTCTGTGCCCCCGCTGCCCCATTTGTACTGTGCCCGTATTTCTTGTGTTTTCTCGCTCCTTTTTGCCTTCTGTGCCCCCGCTGCCCCATTTGTACTGTGCCCGTATTTCTTGTGTTTTCTCGCTCCTTTTTGCCTTCTGTGCCCCCGCTGCCCCATTTGTACTGTGCCCGTATTTCTTGTGTTTTCTCGCTCCTTTTTGCCTTCTGTGCCCCCGCTGCCCCATTTGTACTGTGCCCGTATTTCTTGTGTTTTCCCGGTCCTTTTTGCCTTCTGTGCCCCCGCTGCCCCATTTGTACTGTGCCCGTATTTCTTGTGTTTTCTCGGTCCTTTTGCCTTCTGTGCCCCCGCTGCCCCATTTGTACTGTGCCCGTATTTCTTGTGTTTTCTCGCTCCTTTTTGCCTTCTGTGCCCCCGCTGCCCCATTTGTACTGTGCCCGTATTTCTTGTGTTTTCTCGCTCCTTTTTGCCTTCTGTGCCCCCGCTGCCCCATTTGTACTGTGCCCGTATTTCTTGTGTTTTCTCGCTCCTTTTTGCCTTCTGTGCCCCCGCTGCCCCATTTGTACTGTGCCCGTATTTCTTGTGTTTTCTCGCTCCTTTTTGCCTTCTGTGCCCCTCGCTGCCTCTCTCCATTCCCGCCGCTGCGTCCCCTGCGGCCCCGACCCCCTGACTGCCCATTCGCTGCCCTTGCCTCCCAGCTGCTCCTCCCTCCCACCTCCCCATATATGGCGGCCGCTGCGCGGCCGCGCATCGGACGTGCGCAGTGGGCGCGCCTAAGGCAGGCCTGTCTGCGCCCATCCGTGCCTGGACCGCGCCCAGCGCCAGAACCCCTGGACCGCGCGCCCCCCGCTCCAGCCTCGAGGACCGACGCCGATACGATGCCACCGCACTCCACGCTCTCAACCCCGGACGGACGCACAACTGCTTCAAGGCCGCCCCGAAACGCACCCATGGTCCCTTCACCTGCCGGAACTGCAGCTACACCAGCCTCAGAGCCACCGAGGCGCCCGCCAAGAAGGACCTCAACCACCTCCGGTGCATCCTACTGAACACCCGCTCCGCACGCAAACACGCCGTCGAGCTCTGGGACCTGCTCGACACATCATCACCAGACGTCGCCTTCCTGACAGAGACCTGGATGAACGACTCCTCCGCCCCCGACATCGCCATAGCCATCCCAGACGGCTATAAGATCACCCGCAGAGACCGCCTCAACGCAGTAGGAGGAGGAATCGCCATCGTCCACAAGAACACCATCAGGGTCTCGACCAGCACCGACGACACTCAGCACCGCCGAACACATGCACTTCCAGATCCACACGGACCCCAACACCACCCTTAGAGGCACCCTTGTCTACAGACCCCCTGGGCCCCGACCCCAGTTCAGCGACTCCATCGCCGACTTCATCAGCACGCACGCCCTGACTTCTACCGACTACATCCTCCTCGGAGACCTGAACTTTCACCTGGAGAACAACAACGACAGCAACTCCACCACCCTGATCGACAGCCTCGCCAACCTCGGCCTGAGCCAGCTCGTCACAACACCGACCCACTCCGCCGGCCACACGCTTGACCCCATCTTCTCCTCAAGCTCCCACGTCTCCTTCAGCCACACCACGGAACTCCTCTGGACCGACCACCGCTGCATCCATTTCACCTTCCAGAAACCCACCACACACCACCGCACCCAACAGATCCCACACCGCTGCTGGAGCAAAGTCACCGAAGACCAACTCCGGGCAACCCTCGCTCTCAGCCCTCCCTCCGACCCATCTAACACCGACGACGCTGCCTGCAACCTCAGACGATGGATGGACGACATTGCCAACACCCTCGCCCCGCTGAAAAAGCTCACCTACAGCGACACCACCAAAAGAGCCAGCTGGTTCACCTCGGAACTCCTAGCTTCCAAGCGTACCTGCCGGAAACTAGAGAAGAAATGGCACAGTGATAAGACACCGGACAGCCACACAGCCCACAAAGACGCCATCCGTAACCACCACCACCTCATCAGGTCCGCCAAGAGAATCTCCTTCAAAGACCGCCTCGACAACAACGCACACAACAGCAAGGAGCTTTTCAACATCGTGAAGGAACTCTCCAATCCCAGCTCCAACACCAACGACATCCCGCCGTCGCAACCCCTGTGCGATTCCCTCGCCACCTTCTTTCACCGCAAGATCGCCGACATCCACGACAGCTTCAACACCCTGACAGCCCCAACTAAGATCGATGCACCAGACCCGCCACACACCATCGACCACGACCCCCTGCCAGCCTGGACCAGCGTGAACATCGAGGACACCATCAAGACCATGAGCACAATACACTCCGGCTCCCCGTCAGACCCTTTCCCGCACCACATCTTCAACAAAGCCAGCAGCTCCATCGCACCCCACCTGTGCAACGTCATCAATCTCTCCTTCGAGACCGCGACCTTCCCAGAGAGCTGGAAACACGCAGAGATCAACGCCCTACTCAAAAACCCAAGGCGGACCCGAGAGACCTCAAGAACTTCCGGCCCATCTCTCTGCTTCCGTTCCCAGCCAAGGTCATCGAGAAGATCGTCAACAAACAGCTAACCCGATACCTCGAAGAAAACAGCATCCTGGACCCATCCCAATCGGGGTTCCGCAGCAACCACAGCACTGAGACTGCCCTCATCGCCGCCACCGACGACATCAGGATCCTGCTGGACAATGGTGAGACCGCAGCACTCATCCTGCTGGACCTCTCCGCCGCCTTCGACACTGTCTGCCACCGCACTCTACGCGCACGCCTCCACGACGCAGGGATCCGAGACAAGGTCCTGGAATGGACCACCTCCTTCCTCGACGGCAGAACCCAGAGAGTCCGCCTCCCACCTTTCCGATCCGAAGCCTCCGAGATCATCTGCGGCGTACCCCAGGGATCGTCCCTCAGCCCAACACTGTTCAACATCTACATGGCCCCGCTCGCACGCATCGCCAGACAACACGACCTCAACATTATCTCCTACGCCGACGACACTCAACTGATCCTCTCCCTCACCAAGGACCCCCTCGCCGCCAAAGCCAATCTCCACGAAGGAATGAAGGCCGTCGCCGATTGGATGAAGATCAGCCGACTAAAGCTGAACACGGACAAAACGGAGGTCCTCATCCTCGGCTCCAACCCCTCAGCCTGGGACGACTCCTGGTGGCCAACGACGCTGGGAGCAGCCCCGGCACCCACCGACCACGCACGCAACCTGGGAGTCATCCTCGACTCAACGCTCTCCATGGCCAAGCAAGTCAACGCAGTCTCCTCCTCCTGCTTCAACACCCTCCGCATGCTTCACAAGATCTACAGGTGGATCCCGACAGACACAAGAAGAACAGTCACCCAGGCCCTCGTCAGTAGCAGACTGGACTATGGGTACGCCTCTACGCGGGAGCCCCGGCCAAGCTCATCAAGCGACTGCAACGCATACAAAACGCCTCCGCACGACTGATCCTCGACGTACCACGCCACAGCCACATCACCCCCCACTTGAGGAACCTGCACTGGCTCCCCGTCGACAGGAGGATCACCTTCAAACTCCTCATCCACGCACACAAGGCACTCCACAAAACTGGCCCAGCCTACCTCAACAGACGACTCTTCTTCTACGTCCCAAACCGCCAGCTCCGCTCCGCCGACCTCTCCCTCGCCACCGTCCCTCGCATTCGAAGAACAACCACCGGCGGCAGATCCTTCTCACACCTCGCCGCCAAGACCTGGAACACCCTTCCACTAAGCCTACGACAGACCCAAGACCTGCTGACCTTCAGGAGGCTACTCAAGACCTGGCTGTTCGACCAGTAGCAGCATCCCCCCCCTTCCCTCTCCCCAGCGCCTTGAGACCCTCGCGGGTAAGTAGTGCGCTCTACAAATTCTGTGATTGATTGATTGATTGAATCAAAAGTCACTTAAAGCAAAGAGCGGTATTATATTGTCGTGTGATCATGTGCAGCAGGACTCTTGAGGTCCTAGGCAGACTCCTTACAAAGTTACGTAATCCGTTGGGAAGTATTTAGGTGTCTCTGGTCAATAAAGGCTACAACGCAATGCGTTCAGTTAACGGTTGCATGTCGAAGAATAAAGACATGCATTACAGAGCTCCATGTGTGGCATGGTCATTAGCGTGCTCCAGAGCTGAGGTGGTTGCTTCAACTGGCAACGAGTCAGGGATTAGTGCCCCAAAGAAATAAGACTGCTCCCCCTAAGAGTTTGGCGAGGTCCAGCAAACTGCTCGTGCATGTCACATGCGCACCAAAAGCTGGCTAGGGTTGGCGTATGTGGAGTCACAGCTTGGCTCTAGCTCATACAAGGCCCTGAAAGAAGGTGAAGGCCCTACAGTGTAGCACAGTAAGAAAGCCCGCCAGAAGCCTAATGGAAAGAGATACCGCGGCACAGTGTAAAACAAAGCCATCGTCCATACAAAGCAGAAACACTGGAAGCAGCGACAACCAGGTACGAAGAAACGCTAAAGGCAGAGCAAGACAGGTGCAAGAAAGCACTAGAGACGGAGACAGCCAGGTGCAAAGAAACGCTAAAGGCAGCAGCAATCAGGTACAAGAAACAAAAGTCTACTCACAGGCGGAAAACAAAGCGCCTCACAACCTCAAAATCCAGTGAGGCGACCCTAGCGCAAACACGTTTATGAAGCCATTGGTCCTTGCAGAAACTACCAAAAAGGCAGCTGGGGGCATTCAGTACAACTCAAAAGTTCTTCAAGAAATTGAAGTTCTCCAACGGCTGCAGAAAAGAGCACCAAAGACGGTGCAGCTGCGTTCCTGAAACAACCACTGCCATTCAACACCGCCAAAAGGCAGGATATTGGCGCCAGATGAACTGCATGGATTGAAACGTTTGATGACTTCATAGATGCCCTAGAAGAAATAGATGACAAAAAGATCATCAAATACTTAAAGAACCTTGCAGGTGATGGAGAGAAAGAAGTGATAAAGAAAATATCACAAGCTGATGAAATATTGTATCATCGAGGAACATTGGAAGCCAAGTTCAATCCAATGCAGAATGTTGACTATGAAAGGTACATTTTCAACCAGGAAAGACAGCAAACTTGAAAAGACTTGATACCCTCATCAAGTACTGCAAGCTCAGTAAATTCAATGATGAAGAAGCCATGCGTCTCAGAGTCATCGATGGTTGCCTCTCCAATTCGTTCAGACAATGCATGCTGAGAAAGACAGTCTAGTAAAGGTACTCATGGCTGTGAGAGCCTAGGGAAGCAAATACAAGGAGATGATGGACGGAGCGCTGAAACTTTTCAGACACTCACCCCCAGTCACAGATCTGGGTTGAATCCATCATCGTTCTTTAGCTCACTTCGCCACCCCAGTTCAGAACTGGCCATATGCAAATCAGTCTTGACCTTGTGCCTCATGGGAACAGTCCAGCCCGAACTGCCAAGCCAGGTCTTCCCTGGACCGGAAACAAGCATCCTGGGACCGATTGCGAGAGCCTAGGAACATGCAGATCCACAGGCTGCTAATATGGAAGCTGGAACAACCCAGAATGAAGCAGCGTTGATCATGAAGAGTAAGCAGAAACACAAAGTGGAGGTCCAGAAGACTATGGCCAGATGTACGACGTGATTTTTCATGCGCAAACGGGTTTGCGAACCCGTTTGCGCATGCAAAATCACTGTTGGCCATGTACAATTCCTAAATAGCGAGTCGCAATTTATTTGCGACTCGCTATTTAGAGGAAGGGGCGTTCCCTTCCTAATTGCGTCCAAAATGCTATGTGTGAATGTTTTGTGACCGCAATTGCGGTCGCAAAACACTCGCAAATTGCCACCCTCTTCAAGAGGGACTCGCAAATTACCACCCTCTTCAGGGGACCCCTTCCACTTTGTGACTGTCCCTAAAAATATTTTTTAAGTGCAGGCAGTGGTCCCAGGGACCACTGCCTGCCCTTAAAAAATGAAACGAAAATGTTTCATTCAATTTTTTTTTAAATGCATCCCGTTTTCCTTTAAGGAAAATGGGCTGCATTTAAAAAAAAAAAAGCTGCTTTATTAAAAAGCAGTCCCAGACATGGTGGTCTGCTGAGCCCAGCAGGCCACCATCCCCGGGAGGGCTGGCATTCCCAATGGGCTCGCAAATTGCGAGATGCTCATTAATATTAATGAGCCTTGCAATTTGCGACCTCATTGGGAATCGTAAAACAGTGTAATAACACTGTTGTACATTTCATTTAGCGCCTCGCAATTTGCAACTCGCAATGAGTCGCAAACTGCGAGGCGCTAAATGAAAGGGTCGTACATCTGGCTCTTAGTCTTAGAAGATAAAAAGATTTGTGTTTCAGATGTGGATTCTTGTTTCCACACGAAAGTAAAGATCCCGCCACTGGACAGATATGCACCATTTCCTAACAGTCTGTAAAGTGAGAGCGAAACTAAGTGCATCCCAACAAGAAGAGAAAGTGGGAGCCAGAAAGTTCCATAAGCATTCTAGCCACACACACAATGACAAATGGCAACACAATTGAGGCAAGTAGAGACTAAACAAAGTAGATCAGCATTAAATTAATCTTCCAAAGGCTCTTTGGCGTTGTCACCAAGTGACAGCGAAGAAGATGGATTTTCAATGGTGATGTCAACTGCAGAAAGACATGCACATGTAAAACTGACTGCTTGAAAAGAAAAACACAAGTCATAGAGAGATCGCCACGTGAAGCGACCAAACTCATTTGGTCGATGCCCCCAGATCACGCTAAAAGTGAATGGTTCCCCTACAACTTTCATTGTAGACAGTGGTGCATCCATCAAATTATGCCCGCAGTAAAATACAACAAACTGTCTCTTGTACCACGTCTAACACCATCGAAAACAAAGGTGTACACATGGGCTGCTGCTTTGCCATTGCAAACTCAAGGGTCATTTGTAGCGAGCATGAGGCATAAGAAAACGACAATACAAGCACCAATTCATGTCTCACAAGATTCTTCGCCGACATCTTGTACACTCAGTTTCAGCTCTGCTGCTGACATAGAACTGATATCCATTAACTACAACCTCAATGCACATTCTGAAATAATAAGTCAATTCCCGTTGTTATTTAATGAAATAGGGAAATTTAAGACAATGAAGGTGCAACTTCAGATAAATAAGGACATTCGTCCTGTTGCTCAGTGACACCGTCTGATTGCTTTTCATTTATAGTAGGCTGTTGAGAAAGGACTGGAAGCATTATTAAAGCATAATATCATTGAGCACTCCACTGGTCCGACACCATGTTTTTCGCCTATGGTGGCAGTCCCAAAAAAGGACAGTGGAGTTGCAGTGCGCATTTCTGTTGAAATGCACGAAGCCAACAAAGCAATCAAGAGAGAAAGACATACAGGTCCACACATAGTGGACATGAGTACACCGCTATATGGCCCCAAAGCCTTCTCCCGTCTTGATTTGAACAAAGGATACCATCAACTCGAGCTGGAAGAGCACTATAAGAACATTACTACTTTTTCAACTCATGTTGGCTTGCTCAGATACAAAAGACTGTCATTGGCTGAGTAATTCAACCTGTCACATGCTTTTAAATACAGTGATGATATATTAGTGTTTGGGGTCACACAAAAGGAACATGACAAGGCTCTTATACAAGTATGTAGTTTGATTGCGATGCAGGTCTAGTGAAAAGGAAAAGTGAAGGTTTCACAAAACCAAACTCAAATTCTTTGGGCATATTTTCTCTGAAGGGAGAATGACTCCTGACCATGAAAAAGTACAAGCATTGTCATCCACTTGTCCCCCACAAGATGTGACCATGCTGCGATCCTTCTTAGGCATGGCCAGCTATTGCTCCAGATACATTTGTGATTTTGCCACTGTGAGTGCCCCATTTAGAGCGTTGACAAAGAAGAATGTTCCCTTACAATGGTCCCCTGAATGTGATTGAAGCTTCAAGAAAATCAAGCACGATATTGAAAATGCAACTGAAATGGCCTATTTTGATCCAAAGTTACACACTGAGATAATCGTAGATGCAAGCCCGGTAGGGATGGGCGCGATCCTTGCTAAACACAATGGACATTCAAATGCTCAGAGACACATTGTGGCCTATGCTAGCAGAAGTCTATCTCAGACTGAACGTGCCTATTCTCAGCCAGAAAAAGAGAGCTTGGCTGTAGTGTGGGCTTGTGAACATTTTCATGTGTTTCTGTATGGAAAGCATTTCACCATTGTCACTCACCACCAGGCGTTGCTCACCATTTTCGGAACTCCAAAAGCCAAGATGCTCTCTCGTATCGAGAGGTGGGAGTTGAGATTACAAGAGTATGATTACACTATTGTATCTAAGCCAGGGATGGATCAAAACCCCACAGATTACTTCTCACAAGTGCTGTTACAACATCACAGTGCAAAGTCTAAAGAGGCTGAAGCATTATCAATTTCATAGTAAAGTCTAGCACTGTTGCAGCTCTATCCATTGAGCAAAAATTCAAGAATGTGCAGGAAGATCTTTCTGTCACTCAAAAAGGTATTATACTAAGAGGTTCGAGGATTGTCATACCTGTGAGCTTAAGATAACAAGTCATTAAACTGGCACACTAAGGACATCGTGGAATTGTAGCCACCAAGAGAGTCCCCAGAGACCGAGTGTGGTTTCCTCGCCTTGACGAACGAGTCGAGAAGGAACTGAAAGCTTGTCACCCGTGTAACTGCTTACCTCTAAAGACAACACAGCATCCGCTAAATATGCCTGACCTTCCTAAATGAGTGTGGGAGAAAATTTCAGTTGATTTCTTTTGACCCTTAAACAATGGCCATCATGGTAGTTATTGATGAGTACTCACGTTTTCCCTTAAAGTCATTGAGAGGCTGTATGATATTTTTGCAGCATCGGGTGTTTCCTCCTTCCTCGAATCTGATAACGGCCAACACTTCAATAGTAGAGAGCTTAGGGACTTTCTTAGTGGTTTGAATGTCAAGCATCAGAAAAGCATGCCTCTCTAGCCACAGGCAAATGGCATTGTTGAACAATGTATGAGCACCCTGGTTCAGCATGTTGCGCTAGAAGGAATCTATTTTAAGTCAGCCTTATGTTCAGCCCTTCGAGCCCATCAGTCAACTCCCCATTCTACAACAGGTGAACGCCCTGCCACCTTGTTGTTCGGGAGAGCCGTTGGGACAAGGATACCACAATGGACCACAAGCCGAGTAATAGACACTGATGAGATTTGTGTCACGGACACTTCTAGCAAAATTAAGATGAACGTCTATGCAGATAAGCGCCGATGTGCTCTGAACACGGTTTTTGAAGAAGGAGACAAGGTCCTAGTCAAATAAAAACGGAAATGCAAGACTGATGCTCCGTTTGATGCTGAACCATTGAGAGTCGTTTAAAGTAAAGGACATTTGGTGACCGCTCAATGTCTCGGAGAGTCCATTACAAGAGACTCGTCACATTTCAAGCATCTGCCTCAATGTTCGTCGGCTCTAGACCTTAAGAGTGAGACAAATCCACCTGAGTCTTCATCTATGATGACAGTGCAACTCCTTCACCTCGTATGACTTGATCTGGAAGATTGGTGCGAGCACCACGACGACTCATTGAGGAACCCTGATTTTTATGTGTTTCTGTATTTTTATTTAACAAAGGGGGAGATGTAGTGTTGTGTGATCATGTGCAGTAGGAGCCTTGTGGTCCTAGGTGAACTCCTTACAAAGTTACGTAATTAGTTGGGAGGTATTTGGGTGTGTCTGGGTGTGGTCAATAAAGTCTATGATGCAGTGCGTTCAGTTAACGATTGCATGCCGAAGAATAAAGACGCGTATTGCAGAGCTGTGGTTGTGGCGTGGCCATTAGCGTGCTTCTGAGCTGGGGCAGATGCTACAGGTATTAGGACAGAGGTACCAGAGCTGGCATAACCCATCAAGATCAAGAGAAGCATGAGGAAACAGCACCAAGACAGAAGATGAAGGGACAGGAAGTAAGAGATGAACTACAAATGGAATGGAAAATAAGGTACAACGTTAGATGGAATGCGGGACAATTACAAAAATTTGAAAGCAAGAAAGCGTCAGGGCAGAACATTAACCAGCTTTATTCCCTTGTAATAAGCAGCCAACAACATAGTCCACTTAGGAGAATTCTCTATGACACTCCATGCATTTTTAACTGTTTAAAGGATATTACGACCAAGTAGGATAGCCTTTATTGAGTCTGTTATAACTGACTACTAGATAGACTCACAATGGCCTCGGTAGAGGACATAGAAAGAGAACCTTTAATGCAACCCATACCAGTTAAAACGGGAAACAGCCTTAATAACGAAGTTTGAAAAACGACTGACCTGACCAACGAATCCTAAACAACGACCAATCTGTTAACCACGACATCCTTAACTACGACTTACACGAACAACGACTCTCATAAACAACGGGAAAAAACGACCTCGTGACTGGCCAATAGATGGCACTATTGTAATTACAATGAAAAAAACGTATATCTATATCTCCCAAAACATCATGTTAATTTCTTACAAACTCTAACCTTTTTTGCAGAAATATGAGTAGCCCCATTTGAGAAGGGATTTTCCTTAACAGTCAGAAGAATAAGAGTGTGCCTTTGAAGGCCCGTACACTGACTACATCAGTTCTTAAAGGCCTTCTCCCTGGTTACAGGCACTCACCTGCAACTCTGATGTAAAAGAGGGCTTTTAATGACCCGTATTGCCCTAAGCGGTGGGCTCTAATGCTTTAGTATTGCCCAGAGAGCATTGCTTATCTACATTTAAACCGTGTGATTCTGGAATAGCGATTTGCAGCGGTAAACTGTTCTTTCTGTTCTAAATTGGAAGCTGTTTGATCTACAATTTACAAGTCATAGAAGCGTGCAGCTAGCTCGGTTTTTAAGATTATATGCACTTTTGATTGAAATAGCTACTAAAATATAACGGGAAAGCACTGCACATTGGTTTAGGGAAATGATATTGATCAGCATTAATTTACTTACGTCAGGGGCTGGGAAGATAACAATTCCAGAATAGAAAATATAATATTACAATACTTCCGGCTTAAAAATTATAATGACAAAGATTTTAGAAAAAAGTAGGTTCTGCCTCCCCGATGGGTTTGCCCTCTGCCCCCTCCCTTAAGAAGAAAGGTAGGTCTTCAAAGAAGGCAACTCCCCTCCCCAGGAAGCTTAATGATGAAGGCTGGGCTGGTACGATCACAGATCACTCGCTTTTTGCCAAATAACCCGCTTATTCCACTACAGTGGTGACTAAAACTAAAAAAAATAGATTTCGCCTGGTTTCCGCTGCACTGCGGGCCACGGTACAGATGGTCTTCGGCTTCAGATCAGAGAGGTTTTGATTAGAGATCCGTCATTCTGTGTGTATTATACGTGCTGCTGCCAATAAAGTTCCTCTAACCGTGGGAGTAGGGAAGCTGCGAGCAAACATGGACGGGCGGAATTTAAAGTGGAAAATGGAAGGAGAGGCGCCTCCAATGTAAATTTCAAATGCTTCACACACATTTAACCTTTGTTTATTGATAGTGTAAAAAAAGATGTTTTTTCATGTTTCAAACATGCGTATTTTAAAGAACAAAGTGGTGTTATTGGGTAATGAGCAAATTGAATGTTTTTCGTGGTTTAGGAACTTGTTGTTAACAATGTAGTGGTTTGGCATTGCTCGTGGTTTAGCCTTCATGGTTAAGGAATTTGTTGTTTAGGCAGTAGTTGTTTAATCATATATCCAGTTAAAACATACCTCATGGCCACATACTAGGTACCTACAGCCTCAATGCTGACTATTACAAAGGTTACATAAACCTCTTGCACCCACATGCTACCTAAGCTGAATGAAGCATACAACCGGGCAAAGGGAAGTGACAATAATCACTATTCTCAATCCTGATGAACCTGAGGAGGCTCTGGCTTCATACAGACCAATATCACTTCTGAATACAGGCACTAAAATTCCGACCAAACTCTCTGTTGATCTACTGTTGATGCCAGGACTGGTGCTCCAGTCAGGTTGGGCATGTCCACGGCAGGTCTACAATATACAACATATGAACCAACTACACCCAGACCTAAAGGCGACTGCGGCATTTCTAGACCTGTAAAAAACTCGCAGGAAAGGGGATTTATGATGAGAGTTCTAAGGAGAATGTGAAACAGGTTTCATGGATCTCGCTCCTGTATTCCAGCCACATTGCCAAACTCAGTATCAGTCTAAACAGATCATTATCAGACCCCCATATTAAATGGGGTACTGAGTCCCCTTATTCCTGCTTCTTTATGCATTGGTGACGGAGCCCCAGGCCTGTGTAATATGGCAACTCCACTCACATTGAACGTATAGGGGACCTTTTTAGGTCGAAACTAGCGCAGCGCGCAAGCGCTGCTCTAGGAGAGGGCTCTTGGAATCACTCCAGACCTTCACTCGTGCGTGTGGCGGCCACCGGCTTGCGGGAGCGAGCAGGGGCGCGCAGGGTGCCATCTGTTCTGTCACTTTCGCGGCTGCTTGGCCGCGCTTCACACACCAGCACCTGGATCCGGCGAAAGCTGCATCCTCTGCCATGCGGAGACATATTCTCCCATCCAGTAGTTTGGTTGCGCCAAAGTCACTGTCACTACTTGGACTGAATGCACTGCTCTCCATGTGCGGGGTGTGCTCTACATAGGACGAATGTAATAAGCTACTCACTTATGAAGTGATTGTGCTAATTTAGTAAAGTAAGTTTCTCATGTGCTTTAGCGTCTAATTTGAATTAATGGTAAATTAGAAGCAGTATGATATTTGTTTTTTCCCTTTTGTGTGATTAATGAGGCTTCTCGTACACTCAGCTTCACTTGGGGGAAACCAGGAGGCCCCTACGTCAGGCATGCACACGAGGATTGTACGTGTTTCCAAACCGCGGGAGATTAGTGCCCAGTACTTTCACACATAATTAGTGACAGGAAACAGTAATTGCTAGCAGGATTTGTGAACCTGTAAGCTGCTTGCACCTCCCGAAATAGGTTATTTTTGTGGAAAAGGAATTGAAATGAGCAAGAGGTACAGCGCTGTGTAGATTACCCTCTGAACTAGGACATTCATCCCGTGCAAAGTGTTCTCTGTATCACACCGTTTGTCACTATCACTTTGTGCTTTGTAGCAAGCCGAAGGAGTTCAAAGTACTTGAAGGTGGCAGGTAATCTACTTCAGCTGACCGACATGGCGAAGCCTTTAATGTACTTACTCAAAAGGTTAGATCCGCCCTAATAGTATAGCCGCAGTCTTTCTGTGTGATGCATCTGATGTCATGTCGTCACATGGATGCGGTGCACGTAGTCCTCGGTGATTTACTTTGGGTAAAGCAAAAATGGTCCGAGAGGGTTTCGATAAAGGTTTGGGGTTACAAGAAAATATTTTTGTATTTCAGATGTTGCGATCGTTATCGTAAAAAAAGTTTATCTAGGAGTTGTAATGGTGTTTAAACAGATTATGCAGTGTGCAAACAATTTCGGGGAGTTTTAACCAATTTATTATTTACAAGTGAAACATTTTTCCCAACTGGTGCACAAGTTTTATGCTTTTTCACATGGCACACGTGCACATAACTTTATTATGTTTTCATTAAATTTGCATGGAAGCCCATCCTTGGGTGTGTGTGGCCTTTCACCACTGCACATAAAGTAGCAGTAGATGATGTAGCACCCAGGATAATGTGCTGCATGGCTAAATACTTATGAGGTCCAAATGACGAGACCTATTGGCTAGGCCAATGCTTGTTATAGATGGAGAGTTGTAAAGCCTGTACAGTTTCAAGGACCGAGACCTGCTACAGCCCTAGATACATTTCTATACTCCATGCTCCATAATACGTACAAACTATACTTCCAAAATACCAGTAAACGCCTGACCCTAGGGAGACCTTAGCTTTAGTCTGGGAGGCTCACACCTGTCTCACTTAGGGGATGATTTATTTCTTGGCAGCTGGCTCGCTGTTCCTCCATGGGGATGGAATAAATTACTCTGTGCCCATGGTGGAGAGGCCACATGTCTAATTTATAAACTACCGCCAAGCAGGCCGTCATTTATTAAAACATTGCCTGGAAACACCGTCATAGAAGTTACCTACAATGCATATTACTATAAAACAGAGTAATTCTTTTTCTTTACATAAAGAAAATCCTGTTTCCTTTTTCTAAAGAAAAAATATAATGCTTCCCTAACCATGGGAGTCTTCCCCATATCAGGGGGAGCATCATAATGGTATTACTGTTCCTTACCAGCAGGTTTTTCTTGGCGTAAGAAACAGTAAAAAAATCTACATGTCCACCGATTTAAACTGGGAGGTCGGACATCTAGAAGTTCTCTGATGGCCTTTACTCCCCAGGGCCGTTGGAGAAGTTTGGCCACAGCGGAGACAGAGTAGTCTCTGCCGTGGCCAAACTAAAGGCCCACCCACATCAAAATGAGGGCGGGCGGACCTCCATGTTGGCGGTATGTATACTCTGTCACCGTTGCAACGGAGTATACATACTGACAACATATAAAGCACCCCCTTAATCTTTCGGATGTACAGGTCGATGACAGGTGCTAACACACCATTTCATAATAAGGCTAAGCCAAGATGGGAGACTTATCAATAACATGTTTAACATTAACTGATGAACAATGGTCATTCTAAGCTCAAATCAGACACAACTCCCATATCAGCAGGCATAAACTTTTACATTTCAAATTAATTCAAAGATCCTACTACGACAAAGCTCAACTAGAGAACTGACCTTAGAGAATCAGCGAAATGCAACAGATGTAATTATGAAAGGCTAGACTTTTCCCACCTGGCTTGGGCCTGTTGCGGCATTAAAACATACTGGGACACAATCTTCAGTGAAATAATACACCAAACCATAGACTCATCCTGCTAACAGCACCTCAAGGTCAGTGTATGAAAATTCATGGACCTTGTCCTGCTGCTAGCAAAACACATGGTTGCAGTGCATTGGGGCAGAGGACCGCTACCCAAGCCAAATAACTGGATCAGAGATTTAGGGTCCGATTTAGAGTTTGGCAGACCGGTTACTACAAGCGCATTATATCCTGTGGCACTTGTAATAACAAGGACAGAAAATCCCTCACTTTGTGAAGGAGTAACACGTCCGCCAAACACTAGATCCGGCCCTTAGTATACTGTACCAACACCTTGTTGCCCTTCTACCCCCTCAATCCCCCTCGAAGGACATATGCAACCCTTTCAAACTCTACTTTGAAGCCCAGATATCACCCTCCAGCCAAGATCTCTTGCTGACCCACAATCACATAAACAAATATTCTAAAGGAAATGTAAACAAAACATCTGAACTCTGTTTATGCATGACTAAACTATATGTGTATCAATAGCTGACCTATTGTAAATGATGTAACTGACTCGCAGAAAATAAGTATTGTGGCCCATATGGTGTCAAGATTGGCTGATACACTAAGATTGCTGGTGTTATAACTTTTGAATAAAGGAATAAATAAAGTGTTAAAAAAAGAAAGATTCAGGGGAAGACAGAGTAACATGAGAAACAAGTTCGACCCTCACGAGAAACAACAGAGTACAAAAAAGGAGGCAACAAAAATGGTTATTAGTACTGGTGGCCCTCGCAGAGCAGCACCTGCAGCAGGTGCTGCACCATTTCAAGGCAGGATCACAGGCAGACGCTTTAAAAGAGGAGTGCCAGCATATTGTTTTTCCTTTCATAGTGTCTCTGCTTCTTGCATTGTTTTGGGAAACAATGTATTTTTAACATGCTGTTTTTTCCTCCCAAGAAGTATTAATGTTAGCCCATTAGCATTGAGATATTCCCATTTATATCTGAAAGACCATACCCACCATCTCACCCATTGGGCTGTTTAACCCTCAAGAAAAAGGCAGAAAATCAGGAACGAAATTTCATAGTCTGTCAGGGGCACTATGACATATCATCCATTCCTCGTTTTTCAGCCAATAGTATATTGCATTGTGGGGCTTATGTTTATGCCTTAACACTTTCTTTATGGGTTCAAAGTCCCAGAATAGAAAGTGATGTTGACTAAAACGCCAGGCAAGGAGCCACTTGTCAGGTTTTTTTTTTGTTTTTTTTTAACTGTTTCAAAGTAATCTAGTCCATTTCAAAATCTGCTTATTTCTTACATAAAATCAAAAGTAAACTCTGCTCACATATTTTGGTAAAAAGGGCACTGGCAATATAAACTGTTTTGTCTTCTGTGCAGCAGAAAGTTTTATACCAAGCGTCACAACACAACAAAGGCACAACACGGATGGTAGCTGTGTAAGTTTCGCTAACACAAATAATAAGTAAAGCACAGGTGGCAGTGGCAAGTACAACACCACATGATTCTCTCACACATAGAGGACAGGTACTCAACAGGTATGTAACACACTAAGGAAGAATTGAGAGGAGTTAAAAGACTGCTGTACAATGTATGTAAACATACAAGAAGCACGTCACACCTAGAGGAAAGAGAGGTGCTGGCTTTAGGGCGGTGTGACAGTGCCGCAGCACTGGGCACAAAGCTCGAAGAGCATCATCTGTGTGACAGAATTGGGCAAGATAATAACAACCTGTAGATATCTTTCTGTGCCCCGCATTTTTCAAAGGATAACAACAGCATGACAGCTCTGATGGTTAATGAACTTGGAGAGATCTGTGAATTGTCTAATCACAGTTTTGACTCATGATGAATTAGCACAGAGAGTTAATGATCCTGCAGCAAAGCACGTTTAACAGATCACAGATTTGTTTTGTATGTAGATCACTCAGTGAGTTACTGATTTTGTCACAGCGATCCTTTAGTTACTTGGAGTTCATAAGTTTCAATCCTTGTAATATAGCACAGTGAGATATGAACTGGCATCAAGGAGCAGCATGCACATTGCAAGGCATAGGTTTAGAAACCTTATTGTTTTTTCCTTAATCTTTTGTTATTCTCAAGTTGCTAAAATGGTCCTTTGGGTAGTAATACATTTTATTAGTATGGACTCCCCCAATCATTGTGTTACATTTCAAATCCTGAGTTTGTGGGGTGCATCTACTTTTTGTCTGGTTTAGGTCACAAAAGTGATGCAAACCTGGTGCAAAGATTTGTTTTGGGATTTACTTTCTATCTCAAATCATGAATTGCACTGGAAAATAGCCCTAAAGTAATGCAAAATAGCATTATGCGCTACTTTGCAACAAGCACACATACCATAGGTAGTACGTGGATGTTCTTATGCACCCACCGAAGGATTTTGACACTAATCCTACTAATCTTGGTAGGAAGGGATTTTGCATAAAAATGATGTCTTCGACGCAGGCGTAAAGTTGGAGAAAATATTTATTTTCTCTAAACCTTTCCAACTTTGCATATGTGCATTTGTGCTCTATCATACAGCACACATACAAAATGGTAAGGTTGTAAACTTTGTCAAAGCATAGAAGGCTGTGGTACAAGGGTACTCTTCCAGTATAAAACCTATGCTTGAAATTATGCACACACCCTTGAACTATGGTGCAAGCTTGTGTGCAGTTGTGCAAGACAGCTTAAGGTATGCCAGCACTGGGGAAGAGAGCAACAGTGCAATCTCTCAGTGGATATGGTGCTGTTGTGTTCTCTCCTTTTCACGCAATACAGCACAGCAACTTCCATTACTGCACTGTGTGAAAAATTAGTACAACTGTCCCTTCGTTTTTCTAGATGAAGAATTCTAATCATATAATGCTTACGAGTATGAGAGAACTGTGACTCCTACATCTAATAATTTATTAGGAATATACATAAACTTACAGCAACATAACAACTGAGAAAGTAAAGCCCATGTGAGCAAGTCATCAGTGTACAGAGAATCGAGAGAATGGTGTAAGGCTAAACCTCTGGGTTGTCTAGGGGATTTCCAATGTAAGATGCATCGCCATATCAAACCTCTATCAAGGTGTTCTGCTATGAAATATTTGGGACACACATCTGTTGTGAAGAGCACATTGTATTTCAATTTCATGCTGTCAATTAGGGTACATTTTATGAATCTAGAGATAATCCCATGGGAAAGCTTGGTTACTGCCTCTCACTACTTTACTGCTCTACCACTAACATAGAGGCTGGAGATCACCTGGAAATCGAACAGAAATGCCAGGCACATTTAGGTAACGCTATTAGATGCTTTACTCTGTCCTGTATAATTCCAGACAATTCAAAAAGAAACTTGTTGACACATTTACTATTATCTTAGGACGGCGTAATTGAACTCTCCATTAAAGAAACAGGAAATGTAAGTACCCTTAATGGTAGCTCTATCTGTCCAGGAAGGTAAGCCTTCGAAATAGAGACAAGCCATGGCAACACCTTTACAACTCCTTTACCTCAATATCCTATGTACAGTGGGAGTAGCTTCGCTAGAAATCCAAGAGATCTCTGTTGAGGTCTGAGACATATTGCCTCTCAGTAGGCACACCCGGCCATAAGTGGGACATAACCAAGTGAGATGAACACCCCTTAAAGCATGAAGCGATCATGGCCAGGTTGCTACCTTTCGTCAGCTTAAAACTCTGGTGATTCATCAGACACTGCACAGCTAAAGATGAGCCACCCATGGCAGGCATGTGCACTGATGCTCATTAATGGTCACCAGGGAGTGAAGTGCGTAAGCTGGACTGGTGGACCCTCAACCTTTCTTCGACTGTTTTGCTGAGATTACGGCATTAGGCATGGTCTGGCAACTGGGCTCCATTTCTTCCCCTGACCCAAGGGTTTACAAAGAATAGCTCAGGAGCTACTGGTAGTTCACCAGCTTACTCTTAGTAGCTCCCAGAGGTGAAGCCAAGCCCTGTACCTCATTCAGAGAGTCTTTGCATATTAAAGAAGGCAGCGCTGCTCATCTCAAGACCCTTATAGTGACAGCTAGCCAAACCAATGGTAGGGACTCGTATCACTCAAATACACAACGTGCCTGCCTGTGGGGCCTGCCACACTACCATCTCGTCAAAGAAACCAGATCGCAAAATAAAAAAGACATTTTGTCAAAGAAGACTCCTACCATTGATTACAAAAAAAACAGGAACCAACAGTTGTTTGAATTGTGTTCACTGCAACAATCGGCAACATCTTAGTGCATCCACGGACAGGAGAAAAAATAGGTTTGACCCATTCAGCTGATTGCAACTCCAGCAACTTAATTTACGCCATCAAATGCCCTTGTGGATTGTTGTATGTAGGTAAAACTGAAAGGAAAATCAAGACCAGACTAACAGAACATTCGAGCAGAATCCATAACAACGTCAATTCTAACCTTGCTGCTCATTGGATTGACTACAGACACTCTATCGCATAGATGAAGTTTCAGATTATTGAGATATTGCAAAATATTCCTGGTATAGATAATTCAAAAACATGACTACAATGCAAAGTATTTTGGATTAAGAAATTGGATACAATGAATCCCAAAGGACTCAACGATAAATTAGAGATGGGATATTTCTTATGAAAGGCACATAATAGCACATACAGTCAACACATAAAAAGATCAGATTTCGCATTCCTCTAATGGCAAATCAGATATGGGACATAGTGTCCATCAGTCAATGCATCACCAACACAACATCATGACATAAATGCTCAGCCTTCAATCAATCTGAATGAAACCATACATCAGTTGTCTAATTCCTCATGATCACACACCACGCTTTCAGATACGATGCTGTTTTCAACATCGATGTCACAGTAATATCCACGTACAACTCCATTTTTTTAACTCACTGATCTACACACAAATCATGGATGTCGTAGGTAGTCTCTTAATATTCACAGCTGATTGGAATAGTTTGAGTTAGATTTCTTGATGAGATCGTTTTATTCCGGGCACGTGCTGGTTCGATGTTCTTTTTAAACGTGTAGCCTTGAGCTGCTTATTGATCGTGGTGTCTAGTTGCACATTCATGTGCTTTAGCATGGTGCTTATCTCCGTTTCCGACTCACAGTTTTATACCTTAGATCTTTTTCAGTTCTGTTACGTGGAAGATATCTCAGATGACATTTTATACCTGTCAACATCCTCACTGGGAGGTGTGATGTATATGCCACTCATAGTGCCACCGTTATCATATCATTGAATGATCATCTTGTAGAGCGCGAACTTTGCCCAAAGGCGTCAAGGCGCTAGGGATAGAACTGGCATTCATGAATAGAAGGGATGAGGTTTTCAGATGTTAAAGTGCAAAGAGCCAAGTTTTTAAAGACTTGCAAAAGGGTAGATGCGACTCTTGGCAAGAGATCGTTAGAGGGAGAGTGTTCCAGAGCTTAGAAGCGGCGACGGCATAGGCTCTTCCTCCCCACCTAGCCCTCCTAAACCTAGGGACTACTAGCCAGATTTTATTGGCAGACCGCAGCTGTTTGGTAGGGACGTACCATTGGAAGAGTCTTTTGATTCCTTCAGGACTAGAATTATGAGACTATGGACAATGCATAGGGCCTTAGATAGAATTCTCTTTTCTAGAGGAAGCCAATGTAATTTGTGAATTGCTGCAGAGACCGAGTGGAATTTAGAACAATCCATCACGAGTCTTGCTGCTGCATTCTGTACAAGCTGCACTTTATGGATGGATCCCTTGTTGATGTCCAGGTAGAGAGCGTTACAATAGTCCAACCTGGACAGAATCAGGGCAACAGCTGCCTGCTTTCGAGAAGAGCGAGAAAGACGTGGAAAGATCTTCCTCAGGATCTTGATAACCCCAAAACAGGTAGAAGCAGCTCTGTTGACCTGGGGGTCGAAAGAGAGTGAATTGTCAACTATAACACCAAGATTCTTTGCTGATACCGCTGGGCAAGGGCATGGGCCGAGCCTTTCAGGACACCAGGAGTGAGACCACATGGATTGTTGACTGCCAAATATCAGAACCTCTGTTTTGTCCCCATTGAGTCGTAAGTAGTTGTCTACCATCCAGGCGGCCACAGCCCGCATGCAGCTTTTAAAATTTGCTGCGGATGACTCGATGCTGTTAGTGATGGACACAATTTGCATGTCATCAGCATAGGACAGAGCCTCCAGCCCGAAAGATCTAATTACCTTGGCCAACGGAGAGACATAAATGTTGAATAAAGTAGGACTCAATGAGGAACCCTGTGGAACCCCACAGAAGGTGGGAGTGGAGTCACAATAAAATTAGTCCATCTTTACTTTTTGTGACCTATCTGTGAGAAATTAGGACAAAAGCTCCAGAGCGGAGCCTGATACCCCAATTTCTAGAATCATCTAGACGGTACGCACACACTCCAAGATGGTGTTCAAAGTTACCAGTTTTTTAGACTGCACTGAGGGAGTGGCGTTCCTTAATCACTGCACTTCCATTTTAACCATCACAGCCCGCTACCTACATACATGCCTTCAAGTGACTCGAACCCCACCGGAAAGCTCCAACACATTTAAATCTAACAGGTAAAAATCTCAGTAGGATGGGGTCTTGATTCTCCGGTTTCCAGAGTAGAGGTACCCATATTCATTGTCGCCATTTGTTTGCAGCACAGGTTGCGGTTTGAACATAGAAATTAGTTAACTTCCCCAGGGACATGGTGGCATCAGGTATGGGCATGTTTGTATCGCCTTTAATTCTGTAGACTGTTCCTCTTGTTCATGTTGTTGACCCTGGGATTTCTGTGTCTCATTTAGATTATATACTCTAATCGTGGCGGCTAGCAGGTACACATTTGAGTATCGGCAGTAAGTATGGTTAGCCAGTAATGGATTTTGTTGGTATCATCAGCACGCGGTTCTCACGTTGCACGATTGTTTGCTGTTGAGCACGGAGGGCTAACAATTAAAGGACTTCCCCAGATTGGTCATGGTATGGAATTTTGAGCACACTTATGGAATTTTGAGCACACTTATGTTGGTCTGCGTAGAGGAAAGATAATGGCAGCACGGTGCAGTGAGTGTATAGTTGGAGGGTTTTGGAACCTTGTACACAATGCTTCTTATTTAACATGCATTTCTCATCCCACATGGATACATAGTCACATTATCTATATCAGCTTGGGATACAAAAATGAACACAAGGTGCCTTAAAGTATAAATTGGTTTGCGTTTTTCGACCATATATGTACATGAGATTTTTCTGTTCTTATTACACATTTGCCCCTGACGAAGAGACTTGGGTCCCGAAATGCATTGGGCACACATTTTGACTGTGTTTTTCAGAATTCATGAACCTGCCGTATCATTAGAATGTTCTATATAATTTGTGCGTAATTTGTGTTTGATGCAAAGAGCACACATGGAAAAAATGTTTATCACTGGTTGAAATTAAAGTGATGCATTAAACAATAAATGTGTTATGAAATATTGTCAAAACTGTTGATCTATTGTTTGAAAGTTGTGCGCACCTTTGCCCAAGTTACCTGTTGGAATTTGGCCTTTGCTCACTTACATTTCGTGCTAGGCAGCAACTTGAAGGTGTAGCACATAGATCGTTTCCTAGTTCCTAATCAGAATACATCATTATAAAATTGGTGTGCACAATCTACACATCTTCATACACTACCATCTACCGCCATTCTCAAACTAGTTAAGTCACAAGGAGATTGGCCAAGTTGTAGGCCCTGCTCTATCAGTCGCAGCAAGTGTGTAAACAAAGGGCCAGGGAGGAAGAGCATCAGCACTAGCCTAAACTGTAAATGCTGACCAGCCAAAGTGTGGGACTGCAGAACCCAGAGAGAAAATGTGTTAGTTGGGTGCATGATCAGCCCAAAAGCTGAGGAGACAGTTAAGACCCTCGTGCATTCAGAGTTGTGTGCGTATGCATATGTGCATGTTCATCTGTCTGACACTGTGTCCCTCTATAATAAACCTTGCCTGGTGTCAAGGACCATCAAAAGTATATGATATCCCATATCTTAAGGAGTTCATGTCTGACACAATGGCATAATAGCACCAGGTGCATGCTCATGGTAATCCTTGACTACTTTGGGCATTCTCTGTCTAGTTGTGGCATACTGGCAGCCATTACTGACATATTAGGAGCATCTACTTTTAGCAAGCTCTAAATAATAATTGTGGCCAACCCTTGCATAATAACGGACAAGGCCGATATATGGTGGGCATCCTGGCCGTCATGGTGTCCAGCCTTGGCGCAGTGGTGGCTCTGGTATGATGAAAGGCATTATTGACATATGACAAGCATCCTTGGTGTTATGGTGAGCATCCACAGCCTATGACTGTAAGGCCTAGGCATTTAAAGCAGAATTTGTCAAGGAGACTTTGTACTTGTGAGTGCTCAATGACAATGCCAAGCTGATGTTTCAGGACTGTATTTCCTTAAAATGAAAACTGATATTTAAAGGGAAAATTTAGTTTTTTTCAGAAAATATCTTTCATCTGGAAAATTGAGTTTGTTTGCTAAAAATTGAAGTGCTATTTAATAGAAAAAATGTATATTTTCAGAAAACAATATGCCAGTGAAGACAAAAAGTTGCAAATCCCAAAAACATTTAAGGTTCATAATTCAAGCTGAGTTGGGGAGACTTAATGCTGTGGTTGTATCCTTTGTGCCAGAGGGCATGTGTTGTCTTGGATGTTATTTCATTAGTCAGTTGGAGACATTTAAGCTAGAAAATGGCATTTCTACTAGTAACCTTACCTGAAATACTTGTGTTCTCAACACTAATAATCCTATTTAGGGTGGTTTTAGTGTAATATTAACACATGTGGTCAATAGTTTACAGTGATAAAATTTGCTGGTAGCCGAGGAGGACTTTGACTGAGCAGAAACAGCTCTCACTACAGAAAAGGTTGGAGAACCCTGCCCTGATCTGTCAGCCCATGGGGCCCAAAGCGCAGAGCTGTGGACGCCAGTCAGCACGCTTGGTGGCCAACGGAAAGTGTAACCCGCTCTTCCACCTCTATTCTCCCTGCGAAGTAGAGCCTTCTGAGACATCTAATGTTGCGGTTCCGATGCAGGACCCCCGATCCCTGCAGTCAGAGGCAGTCAAAGTGTGTCAGACTGCACCTCTACTGTTCTCTTCATAGCCTACAGCTTTCAGCGCTGATTCGACTAAGTGGGGGTGTGCTCTGAAGATCTCCTCAGGACGGGCTTGCAGACCTGAGAATTGTGGTTAGGGCTCATGGGGCTGGGCACTGGCTGATGTCCTCCGACCCCAGCACCTCATGTTAGACTGCTGTGGCCCAGAGAGCTATCCCTTTCTTGGTGGGCCTTCTCTGCTGATATTCAAGTTTATATTTAGATTAAAGGTAGTACTTCTGTTTGTGAACACTCCCCTATGCTGCTTCGACAGCCCACAAGAATGGCATCCAGTAAACCAAAAGGAGACTAGCATACAAGTGATGCTCCAAACGACTAAATCAGACACCAAGGAGACTCTTGAATCTTCACAGTCCATGAACACATACGCTGAATAGGTTGTTGCTCCAGTTAACTTGAGGCCACAAAAGACGATATGCAAAACTCAGAATTAAGAAAGAACCTCTAGGTTTTGCAACACAACTTTATAAAATATCTGGCTGACCTAGACCACTAGAGGGCAGAAACCACAATAGGTCACCTGGAAACAACTGCATGAAAAGAAATAATAAGACATGCGAGTCACTGAGCTGGAATAGCAGTGCAATGAATCTCGAACAAGTTGGACGACAGGGAAAACAAATTCCAGCATTATAGCTTTCGCATTCAAGGCATCAACAGAGATGTCCCAGCTATGGAGCTGGAGGCCCATGTACAAAGCTTGTTTCGCCATATAATGCTCCTTCTTTAGAAGGCCAACACGGTCTTAGACAGGACTTACCATTTTTACTACTCATTCCAACAATAGAATTTGACTTCAGGTGTCCTAACATAGATAATTTGTTCCGTGTTTGTTAGCCATACACAAACAGGAAACTCCACAGTTCAAATGGGACAACATATCAATCTTTCACGATGTGTCCTAAATTACTTTAGCCACAAGGAGGGAGAAAAAAAAAGAGGCCACAGCTTACTTACTAGCATAGCAAATCTGCTAGAGATGGGGCTTCTTCTACACACAACAACTGGCAGCACACACGTCGTATCAGTGTGGAGAATTCTAATCCTCAATTTGTTGAAGCCCACTGTTGAGCATAAAGGCACTCAGACACATCCCTCAGATAAGTGGAGAGTTCATCGACGCAGTGCCAGGTGGTCACAAAAGAGACAAGAACTGGACCCACGGCATATTGCACCAGGGCTCCAGCACATTCAGACTATTAATGTCTCGCATGTGGGTGATGTGGGGAACAAACTTTGAATTCATTGTTACTGACCAGCCAAGGACCCCCGGATGTGTGCATGGTCTTGGTCCAGAAACAAATGCCTGCATTCAAGACGCTAATTGCTTTCTTTACTAAATGTAACTTTCACTGTTTAACTTACTACTTCCACAATTAACCAGGGACAAAGGACAGGGCCAACCTGATCCTCAGTAGCTACGCCCTCCTCTTTCTTACTGTTTATAATGTTCGCCCTGAGTTGTTTCTTATTACAGGATTGCTTTTTCATTCACGTATTGGTTCTTCACCTTTTTCCTCTTTTTCTTTCCCATTTCCTGTCCTGGTTTAATGTCCTTTTTCCTTGCTCCAATTTACCTAACAAATATGCGCAAAAGGATACAATAAGCTATACACTGGGAGGCAGTCATGCAAGCTTCAACTACATGCACGAGCATCCCTCACTGCCATGCCCATACACTGGCTTGCAGCAACATTCCCACGTCCAGAGGCCTGTTCCGATAATGTTCCAAGCGAGACACCATTAAGAGCACCAACCCACACATCTAGAGTATGTGATACAAGAGAACCTTGACACTCTACAACTCAAGACCCTTTTCTTTAATTAGACTTCACTAACTTTATATATTTTAGGTTATACCTTTAAATCTGTGATTTGTAGTTTCAATTGATTGAGAATATTGGCCATCTTGATTTTAGTTTTAATTTTATTTTATTGTATTGTATAATGACTGGCTTAGGACGGCCTTTTTTATACTCATGCTAGGTTTAATTTTTAACAAATATAGTACTTTTTTTATTTTAGTGCAACAAGTATCCTGAACAGTCTAATTAATACCTGTTTGGAACTGGATGGCCACCTTAAATTTCTTTCGATTCTTTTGCTTGGTTATGACACATGTATGTTAGTATGGCCGATTAGAGGCGATGCAGTAAATACAGACTGGAATGTTTCTTGTGTTTATTTTTTATTGTAGAATTATGTTGCTTGTTATTCTCATAATATGGGTGGATGTATGCTGGAATGCTCATTGATGATATTAAGATGGCTGTCACCTGTATTCTCTTTAGACTGGTGACTTCGTTAAGTCCTCTTTCTAATTCTCCGTATCTAAGCCACTTAAACATGGCGACATTTCACAACACCACAGACAGATACCTGGAGTGGTGCGGATGTGGAGCACTCTCTTATCGGTGAGTTTCTTCTTATCGTCAATATTCCCTTATAACGAGTGTTGTTACCTCACTTGTGTTACAGGATCTTGCCGATAGTATCCTTAATGATGCACGAGGTGAAACGTCTCTCGAGTTGGCCTCTTAGGACCATGGGCAATTTAATAAGCACAGGCCGGAATGTCTCTTGTGTTCCCGTTTATTGTAAATCCATGTTGTTGGTTATTCTTATAACTTGGGTGGATGTTTTTTGGAATGCTTGTTCCCTTTTTAAAGATGGCTGTCACCCATATTTTCTTTAAACTGGTGACATCGTTAAGTTCTTTTTCTAATTTTACGTACTTAAGCTATGTAAACATGGCGCTTACCTACCAAGCTCCAGAAAAAACTTTGCACGCTGCAGACGTGAATTACTCTCCTGCTTGTGATTTTTTCCATATCCCCAATATTCCCTCATTACAGGTGTCGCTATCTTACTTGTATTATGGGTTCCTTTCAATAGTATTCTTAATATTACATGAGGTGGCACATGTGTCTTCAGCTGGATTCTTGGGACTATGGCAATAATGCATAGCGACTTATGGTTTAATACAATATTTATTTTATTTTGAAGCCTTAATTTCTGACTATTTGGTTGTTTTTCTTAGATGTGAGATACTAATACATTGACGGACATAGCTGCCAAACAGACTGAATATACAGTGACCTTTTTTAGATTTGAGTCTCTGGACACATGGTGTATTAGGAGCCTTCTGTTTTTTCTATTGATTGCATGACCACAATCCTTGTTTGTTTAGATTACGGTGTAGTTGGTATATAAAATACATTTTGGATATATATTTGTATACTCTAGTATATGACCTTATTGATATTCTTTTTACAGGGTATAAGGACATTGGTCTTGTTACTCTTCTAAGAATAGTGCCTTGCATATAAAAGGGACAGGTGAGCGTTCACTTGGGCTCTTCGATGATAATTACGCACTCTACACTTCTTCTGCTCTTATACATCTTTTACGATTTGTGGGTATCAACAGCTCTGATGTGTCACATTAGAGTCAATACAATTTTGTGCTGCAACACATATGGCAATTGGGGTGAACAGATGTACCCCGGCACTCAACAATATTACTACAACATTGATTTTTTTAAATTTAAACACAAGATTTATGTATTCTATCGATCGCTCAAATCACAGGATATGACAATATTTGGTGTGTACTGGGGTTCTCTCAAATTTAATAATCAGTGTGACATTTAGTCAATACATACTGTACATATATTCATACCAGAAAAAGATTTTTTCAAAAACATTTCATGTTTATACAGTTATTTTTTCAAGGTCCACTTCTTTTTGCTGGAAGAACAGAATAGCACGGTGAAATAGAGACATGACAGCCGACACGTGTTTCGTTACATTCGTAACTTCTTCAAGGCTTAGCTACGTAAGGGGGGCGATCCTCAAATGTTCATAGAGAATCCACCAATGTCGTGTCGTCTTTATAACGAAAAAGAGTAGCCAAGAAATAAGTCCTTATATGTGCTGTTTGAAATCTGTTGATGTCTTTCAAACGTCGTGGAAGAGCCACAGGAAGAAAATATTTCAGCAGTTCATGTAGTCTAGACTTCTCAAGCATTAAAGCATTAAAACGGCCAGGACATCAAAAGTATGTGGAAGAGATCTTTGACTGCCTGGACCCAGATGGCAAGTCAGCAGTGGATGCAGTAGGAGGGTGAGGGTTGGCACATAAGTCAAAAAAGTTGCACCCCTTACAAGACACCTCAGATGGGTTGGGAGATTTCCATCACAACTTATGTCATGGGATTAAATCTGGGGAATCATGATTAAACTGATCCAATTTGGGTTCAGATACAGGCCTTTCTTAGTGGAACCATCGAATAAGGAAGGACCAGCAGCGCCTTCACTTGAGGGATTACACCACCCAAATCTTCTCCTAATCTAACAAGTGGCAGAAGTTGGAATACTCTTACACCATCATTTTGAGTTCAGGATCATCGATCAAAAGAACAACAATCTAAGTAAATGTGTGGCGATATTTTAGCATCCCCTCTTTCACTGGCTTCAGTATACATTCCTTATCAGGGGTGGGAACTGGTCCTGAAAGATTTTTTTCTTTGTCATTATATGGATATTTCAGTTTTGCTTAGGAGAGCAAATGGAAAAGGATGCAGAACCATTTTATGGGGCATGCCAGTACTCTCAGCTGGCATGAGTGCCTGGCTAGAAGAATTAAGGTTGAATGATAGTTATACATAGACACCAGCCAAAAGGAAAATGTTACTTACCCAGTAAGCATCTGTTCATAGCATGAAGTGCTATAAATGTACCTGCTCTGCATACTGCTGCCGTCTAGAGTTGGGTTTGGACATTACAACTTTTTCTTCTTCTTCTTTAAAGAATCTTTAACTCACAGGATGTGCCGTGACTACTTGTGAGAAAGTGCCATCTTTCTTGCATGGTATGCCCCCACTTTTTGCTGAATTGCTGATGTACTTTGACTGAGTGTGCCCTGGGCTCCTGCCAATCAGGTGCCCAGGGCCTGTGTTCCTTCCCTAAAACTGCATTACAGCCTAAACCCAATTGGCACCTCTGGCCACATGTCAGCCCCTGGTAAATGGTACCCTAGGTACCCAGGGCATTGTGACCAGAGAAGGCCTCTAAGGGCTGCAGCACTTATTGTGCCACCCTTAGAGGCCCTGTACCCTGACACACACACACTGCCCTTGCAGGCTGAGTGTCTTGGTGCAGAACAAAACAGAGAGTCGACATGGCACACATCCCTGTGTGCCATGTCCACAAACACACTGCCCTGGCACACCTCAGTCACACCTCTAGCTGGGTGCCCTATGCCAGTGGTGAGGGTACAGGTGCATGAGCCCTGTGCCCCTACAGTACCCAGGTCCATTACTGGGCACTGTAAGTGCAGTGCTGCCATTCCGAGTATATGGTGCTGGGAGGTCGTCAGCACGAACTCCACAGCACCATGATGGCTACACTGAAGACTGAGAAGTTTGGTATCAAACTTCTCAGCACATTAAACCCACACTGATGCCAGTGTGGGATTTAATGTAAGATGCACGACAGAGGGCAACTTAGAGTTGCCCCCTGAATCTAACCCACAATCCACGTCCTGTCTGAGAGGCTGCCTAGGCTGCCACCCAGCAGACATGTTGCTGGACCTCTGGGTAGAGAGCCATCCGCTCTCCCGGGCCTGCAACAATGCACGTCCTGGGCGAGGTGCTAGGCCTCCTCCCCCAGGATGGGCAGGGGGAAGCTTCAAAGGCATTCCGCCTTTGTGAGCTTCCCAGACCACTTGCTGTACTCAGCAACTGGTCCCCACTGGTTCTAGCCCCCACTCTGGCGGGAAGACTGGCGGGAAACACCAAGGGAGGAAAGGGGGTGTGCCAGCCTCTGCCAACCCCACCCCTCAGGTGGGGGAGGCGAGGTGAAGCACATCTCCGGGCGCTCGCCATCTTGAAGATGGGGAGCCCTACCCAATCAGGACTAGGCTCCTACCCCCCTCCCACTGGAGAGTGGCAGGATAGGGGGTGTACCCACCCCAGGGAAGGGACCCAGTGGTCCCTGCCCTTTACCTACCTGTAACGCCCCTAAATCTAGTATTTAGGGGCACCCTGAACCTTCCTTCCTTAGATCCAGATTCCGAAACAAGAAAGAAGAACAAGAAACAAGAAGACCTGCCGTGCAGCTGCTAACAAGAGGAAGACACCAACTGATTTGGCCCCAGCCCTGCCGGCCTGTCGACCCTCGAACCTGCCCCTGCTAAACCCCGGCGTCTCCAGTGGTCAGCAACCTCAAAAACCCCGGAGGACCTGACTGCCTTGTGACTCTAACTACCTGGGACTCCCACGAGCAGTGGTACTGCTCAAAGCAAGTAACAAGCCCCTGGCATCAGCCAGGAACCGCGAACCCTGCACACACTGCACCCGCCAAGCCTGGCCTGTGCTGGAGTGAACAAAGACCTCGAGGACGTCCCCCCGGCGACTGTGACCCCGAATCCAGCACCCAAGGACCCCCCCCTCGACGCTCCTGACGACGCCTGCAGCCTCAGAACCAGGGACCGCGACCAGCTGAGGGTAAGATTTCCCGACGCCAAAAGGCACCCCTGCACCCGGCACCCTGCGGCCCCCTGTGCCCAACTCCTGGGTGCCTACCTATCCTCCAACTACCCAACTTACCTCTCGAAGTGGTGGTCGCACCTGAAGAATCTTCGTCCCTGACCTTGCAGCCTTTGTTCGTTCTTGAGCTTCTCCATTGAAATCCATTGAGCGCCCGACGGCTCAAAAGCACCCTGCACCCAGCCGCCCGAGTGCCCCTGGCAGTGCAACCTCTACTCTAAGCTACTTCCCCATTTGCCCTGAGCAAGTGACCAGGAGCCCAGCTCCCACAGCCGCGTGGCCTGCTAGCCAGCAGCCACCAACCAAAGACCCCTGCCGCCCATAGGATAACATTGGGCCTAACTCACTCTGCACCCGGCCGCCCCTGTGCCGCTGAGGGTGTAACAACTGTACTTACCTGAACCTGGGAGACCCCTGAGTCTAAGCCCAGAAGCTTAACTCTGCCAGTCGACTACTTACCCAAAAGCTGATAACTCACTTTTCTTCCATAGGGTAACATTGACTGGTTTCACTTGGAAATTCTTCCGTGTGTGGAGTTTCTAAACTTTAAAATATTCATCTAAAATCAGCCGAATCACGAAAACGAAAATACTCACCTCTTATCAGGAGAGACCCCAGTGCTGGATCTTGGTGCCCAGCACTGACCCTGAAAAGTAATTATAACTGTACTTACCGGTAACTTGAATTTCCTTCCATAGGATAACATTGCCTGGTTTTTGCTGAAAAAGTTTCGAAGTGTCGGTTTTTGAAACTTACAAATATTTGCTAAAAATCACCTGTGTGACATAAACGCATTCTTTCAATTGTTTACAGGAGATGCACCAGTGCTGGATCCAGGATCCAACACTGAGTAAGAAAAAGTAACGATAACACTACTTACCTGCTAAGTGAATTTCCTCCCATAGGATAACATTGGTGATTCTATGTGAAAAAGTTTCTAAGTGTCAACTTTTAAAATACAATAATATTCCTTAAAAATCACAACTGTAACCAAAACGTTTTTACTCAACTGTTTACAGGAGATGTCCCAGGACTGAATCTAGGATCCAGTCCTGTGGTAAGAAAAGTAATCCAAAAAGTAATCTATTGCATTTAACTAGAAATTCCCATTGAGCTCAATGTATTATTGTGTTTGAAATTGTGTTGCCTAATGCAACAATTGTAACTACTGTGTTCAAAAGTCTATTGCCTAATGAAAGTATTTAACTAAAACATCTCATCCTGAGAAAGTATATTTTGATACCTATTGTTGGTTCTAAAATAAAACAACTATATATTTTTATATACAAACCATTGGCCTAGAGTTCAGTTCTTGAGTGTGTGAGACCATTTGCTGACTGAGTGTGTACAACAAATGCTTTACACTGTCCTCTGATACTGCCTTACTGCTCGACCAAGCTACCACTTTAGAGAGTAAGGTTATATCTAACTTTAGCCTCTGCCAAACCTCTGGGGACTGTGGACTCTGTGCACACTGAACCTTACTTTGGTGCAGTATATACAGAGCCACTTTCTTACACTACTCCCTTAGTCCACAATGAGAACGGGAACGAAGTCCACTTTAGACTGTTTTTCGCTCATTGGGTGAAAGGTGAAAGTGGAGTGTAGAATAAGACTACTATGATGTGCCTTGCGCATTGTAAGTTGGTAAATATTGTGAAGGTGAGAAACATATGCCATCACAGCGCCCTCCATGGGAGGAAGATGGGCACATGTGAATCTAAAGCACTGCATGCTATGAAATAGAGCATACATGATAACATTTTCCATTTGTCACAGCTGTGGCTGTAGGTACATATGCTCTGCATCGGCTTCAAAGTAGTCTTCTCCAAAGTAGTGGCTAGAGGGCAGATGATGCAGATATTATAAGTTCTTAACACAGCCTGTCCAAACACAGCCTGTTGATGGGCCTGTATGTCTACACTGTAATTCTTAGTGAAGATGTGTGGTGTGGCCCAGGTATCTGCCATGCACATATCTGCTAATGGGATGTTTCCTAGGAAAGCCATGGCATTAGATGCATTTGACAATCCACCTTGCAATTCCTGCCTTGGATATGGAGTGAGCTTTGTGGGCATTTGCAAAAGCTGCACACAGCTCGTTAGTGGAAGGACTTGGAGCCAGATGCACGATGCTTTTTTAGGTCGTAAATGGCCCGATTCGAGAAACTGGACATTTGCAAACACAAAAAAGCATTATTATATGTACAAATGCCTATTTTGCGATTCGTTAATCTATTACTGACTCGCAAAATGGGTTTGTGATTCAGTATTAGGAAGGGGCATGTTAAGGGCATCCCTTCCTAATAGCGACTCGCGGTGATATGTGTTAATGTTTTGCGACCGAAATGCAGTGTCAAAACATTCGTATTTTACCGCCTACTTCAAGCAGATGCTAACCCATTTGCAAACGGGGAGGGGTCCCCAAGGGACTCCTTCCCCTTTGTGAATGTATGTAAAGACGTTTTTAAGAGCTGCCAGTGGTCCCACGGATCACTGCCTACTTTTCATGGGGCCGTGGTCAACCGGCCAAGATGGCGGACATAATTCCTTGAGGCTCCACAGCTCACGCCGGGGGCGTGATGTGTTGGCGGTCGCCCCGGACGGCAATGTGATGCCGCTGCTGGGGAGAGGCCTTGAACTGCGGAGGTGGCCTGCTGGGGCCACGGACCCCGGCTGGACTGACGCAGCAGCCAACCAGCTGCTGAGTTTGCACTCGGACCCTCGGGGGCACCGGGGGGCGGAGTCGCGTGCTGCGGACCCAGGGGCGTGGTGCCGTGGTTCACGGCTGGCGTCCATGCCCCGGAGCGCTGCGGAACCTGGCGAGGCCTGCCCCAGCGGTGAGTGTCGGTGAATTGACATGGAGCGGCCCGGGTGCACCCGTCTGGCAGGGGCGGCTTCGAGGGCCGATCACACGGAAGGCCCTCAGATCAGCAGGCAAGTGCGGGAACGGGAGGCGGGGCGGTTCTGACATGAGTGTCCTTGCCTGGTGCTCCTCCAGGTCTACCGCCTCGCACCTGAGAGTGAGCAGGCCCGGGGGCTGGATCGAGCCTAGGTCAGGAATCAGTCGCATCACTGGAACCCGATAGAGACAGGCTGTAGTGTGGAGACCAGGGGGGGGGTCCAGAAACTACTACTGGGGAGGGGAGCCGAGAGCTTCATTGTCAGTGGAAGGCGATTTTTCTCTCCCCTTCCCGGGGGTCGGCTCGGACCTAGGCTGGTCGCGGGGACTTATAGACACTGTCTCTGGGACTAAACCAGTTCTGGGGGGCTAAAATAATCCGTCTACTGAGGGCACAGATGTGCAGTACGTCATTATATACTGTGAGAGGGAGGCACGCGCTACCACTAGAAGGGGGCGTCAACAGGAAAGGGACAGTTGGACTGCAGAGGCACACAACGTGAATAACAGGCTACCATGGGGTTCATATTTCAGGCACGCTGGCAGACAGGATCTAGGCACCGATGGTGGGTAGCGGAGGGGGCATAGGTGACATTGCTGCGACTGTTCCCTAGCACAAGCAAAGGGATGTACCCTCATGGGTAGCTAACTCACACGATAGAGTGGTCTGGGCCTCCTTGTATTGACGGGGGTAAGGATCGGAGGTAGCTGTAGGTTACTATAGGCGGGGAACGTCTCAGACTCTAAGCCATATAGCTGAACCCTAGCTCGGCCTGTTGTCAGAAGAAGAGGCCTGTTGTCAGAAGAAGAGGCAGTTGAGGCGCCCCAACACAAGGCGCAGCCGCCCTAGGTGGGACAAGGCACAGGCTATACCAGCCTCATACGATAGAGAGCGAGCATCCACTGGATAGGCCCCGTGGTTTGGCAAATGCCCACTGCGCAACAATTGGTCATGGGCTGCCTTTGATCCAACCCAACTGCAGCTCCGGCGGTCTCTGCGCAATCCTCCAGAGAACGATTCACAGATTAAACCAGCGCAAGTAGACGTAGCATTGAGCGACAAGCTAGACAGTGTACTGGCCGCATTGGAGAAGATTGGGGCGTCCCTCGAAAACACCAGCGAGGCACTGGGAAGCAAGATAGACAAAATTACAATCAACTTTAATCACCTTAGAGCTGACCAGCGAAAACTGGCAGGTACGCAATGCACTACCGCAATGCAGCTGGAGGAGCTGCAACCAATCGCTCGTGAAAATACCACTGCTATTCAGACCCTGCTGGAGCGCATAGCGAAGCTTGGAGACAGAGTCCAAGATGCGGAGGGCAGATCGCGCCGCAACAATGTCCGAGTCACAGGGCTCCCAGAGGGAAATGAAGGCCAGGACATTGTAAAATTCACAGAGAGCTGGCTCCGTGAATGGATGCCCCCCACTGCCTTATCCGCATAGTTTGTGGTAGAAAGGGTGCATCGCGTGCTGGCAAGAAAACCGCCACCCGGTGAAAACCCCAGTCCGTTCCTGTTCCGGTTGCTCAACTATAGAGACCGTGACAGCGTACTACAGGAGGCACGCCGCAGACAAGACCTCAAGATAAATAATGCCACCTTGATGCTATTCCCAGATTACACTGCAGCGGTGCAGAAACAGAGACATTCCTTCCTAGCAGTCAAACACAAGCTCTGCGAACTGAACATCCGCTATTCCTTGCTCTTCCTGGCTCGTTTGCGGGTCGTGGACAAGGGAAGCGCCAGGTTCTTTGACAGCCCAGCAGATGCATGGGAATGGCTGGAACGAACGGGGCCTGCCACTGGGGCAACACACCCCACAGATCTCAGGAACACAGCTGGGACCTCCAGGAAACGCAACCGAGGCAGACACAGACGCACGGGCAAAACGGAGCAGCTGGTGGCGGTCCCTAATCTAGAGCAGATGATTGCGGAAAGACGGAATGCCATACGAACAGCGGCGGTGCTCCATCCTGAGCAACAGGCCTCAGACCCAGATGACGACAGAGACAAAACAGCCAGTGACGCAGATACGGTCGTGAAGCAGACTTCGGAGTCCGACTCACCGACCCCACCCGATGTGACACCACAAACAGCAGACCACAAAATATAACCTGAAGGACTCAGGCCCCATAGGCGCAAGTCCACGATTGACTGCAGTGCACCCATGCTGTCCTGTGTTAGAGTTACCTGCGTGACAGTACGGATAGTCGAAACTCCTCTCCTAAGCAATAATTACCCGATCAGGATGGAAGACAGAGACGGAGCACACACAGGGAGGGAGGTTAACCTCAAGGCACGAGGTAGTATACAGAAGATAAGGGGGACATGTGCAGTCACACAGACGAATACTCTCACCCTACACGCAGTTACAATAAGCACACGGGTGGAATGGGAGGGGCCTTAGTCTATACCCTTACAAACACGTGTGATGCATACCCCCACTGACACACATGGAGTGGTTTGTTTATTGGTGCAAGTTGACGCATTAGTTTGGGCAGATCCCTGTTGCAGACCTGCTCTAATAAAGTTGTACGAGTTTTGGTACATAAGTTGTTTGGTTCACAGTCTAGATACTGAGCTATATTACAATACACATGCTGTGTCTACTTCAGTTGCACGGAGTCGTGGGCCGGCTTATCCTGCGGGATCCAATAGATGGGCTACCCCTCAAAACACACTGATGCAATACAAACCGAGGGCACAAAAATAATAACACGAAATGTACGAGGAATGCATACACCTGCGAGGCGCTGCTCAGTATATTCCTACCTTAAGAGCAGAGCACAGGTGGCGCTCCTGCAGCAGACCCATATAGCTGGAGCAGAGATAGAGCGCTTGCGACTGCGCTGGCGGGGTCAAATTTATGCCACTGATTAGTCCTCATATGCGAGAGGCACTTTGGTTTGGGTGCGGGCAGCGACCTCCTTTGTAGCCGAAGAGGTTAAAATTGATGTCAACGGGAGATATGTTTTTATAAAAGTCCGCTTAAACGGCATTGAGCTGATACTGGGGGTGGTGTACGCTCCCAACATAGAACAGACAATTCTTCCAATCTCTCACGAGGGTTTTAGCTCCTTGGAGCGGTCTCTCATGGATAATCGGGGGCAAATATAATGCTGTTATGGACACTACACCAGACCGCTCTTTCCCCACGCTGCCAGGCACACAATCCTCAAAAAATGCACAGACACTGCGGGAATGGCTCCATCACTGGTCACTGATGGATCTGTGGCGGATACGTCACCCCACCACAAGAATATACTCTTATTACTCGCACCCACATGATCTGCATGTGCGCCTAGATAGAATAGTGGGCTCTCCAGTGTTCCATGCCATGCTAAAACAAGCGGAATATCTTGGACGAACGCACTCTGACCACAATCCACTATTAATACACCTGGCCTGGGTATCGTCCCGCCTGTCAATACCCATGTGGCATCTCCAGTCGGCAGCTTTAGAGGACGCGTCATTCCGGGAGGCAGTGGAAACAGCCATGGCAGAGTATTTGGAGTTCAATGCTGGGACGACTGGCAGCACACTCATGGAATGGGAGGCATTTAAAGTGTCCCTTAGGGGTAGTTGCCTAGGCATTAGCTGGAATATTCGTAGAAGTGGAGGTGGCGTGGGCAGAAGCAGAACTGATGCAATGGAAATAGACTGGGCCAACAAATTGAGGGGAATAGCGACACTAGAAGCGAAGAGAGGGGAACTGGCTGGGCTGCTGGAGCGTCTGCGTCAAGTTAATTACACATTCGACCCGTACTCATGTGCAATCGGATAAAGCGGGCGGCTACTGGCATGGCTTATCCGACAAGACCACGCATCAAAACCTATAACTACCTTCCGAACTGGAGAAGGCCGGCTGTTACACACACCAATGGAAATAAATGCAGAGTTAACGCGGCACTACACAGCCCTTTATGCATCCAGGAACACATTTAGCGAAACAAGACTTGCTTCCATGCTCACCCAGATAAAGCTACCAACAATAGACCAGATGCAGGTGCGTCTGATGAGCCAATCACCCCAATGGAGATTGGGGCAGCGATAAGAGCAATGGCAATGGGAAGAGCACCGGGCACTGACAGCCTTCCCTCAGACTACTAGAAAGCATACACGACCACAGTAGTGCCGCATCTACAGCAGGTGTACGATAGCATGCTTAGCATAGGTTCCCTGCCTCCCTCCATGGAGAGGCGTTGCTCGGGTCTCTCCTCAAACCGGATAAAGATTGAACTGAGCCTGGCTTGTAACGTCCGTAGTCACTACTAAATACGGACTAAAAGGTCCTGGCTAAAGTACTAGCCGATAGGTTGGCCCCTCTGGTTCCCCTATTGGTGGGAACTGACCAGAATGGATTTGTCCCGGCCCGTAGTACGTCGCTAAATATTTCAGGATAGCAAAGGATCTGGCCCTATTCAGGCGGCCTTGTATTAGACCTGGAGAAGGCGTTCGACTCTCTTGAGTGGGAATACCTATTCGTGGTACTACTAAACTAGGTGTCACCGGTCGATTCCTCCAACTGGTGCAATTACTGTATACGCAGACAACAGCTAGAGTGGAAACTGGTGCATACATTTCTGGGCCTATACCAATCAGCCGCGGTACCCGGCAGGGGTGTCCCTGTCTCCCCTGCTATTTGCCTTAGCGGTGGCAAGGCTGAGGGAACAAGGGGCAGCATGGGGCATCCCCTTAGGAGATGGCACGCATGCAGTATCCCTGTATGCTGATGACATACGGATATATCTTAAAGATGTGCACGTGCTCCCGTCTATGCTCACAAGTACACTGTCGACTTTCGCCGAACTCTCAGGCCTGAGAGTCAACTGGAGCAAGTCATGCTTGCAACCCTTTGGTCAGGGACAGACTGACCCCGGGCTAACATGCAGCGGGCCCATATACCCTGGCAGCTGGACACATTTCGCTATCTTGGGATCCATGTTTACAACACATGGGAAGATCTCCTGGAGGGCAACATAGCTAGAGCAATCACCGCGCTGTGATCACAGACGGCCTTCTGGTGATCGTTGCCACTGTCAGTAGCGGGTCGCATTGCGTTAATAAAAATGGTGGTGCTCCCTAGGCTGTTATACCACTTTGCGAATTTGCCTATATATGTAGCCCCATCCCGGTTCCGGAAGCTAGTCTCGTTACTACGGGAATTCATATGGAACGGTGGTCGGTGTCGGGTGGCACTCGCGAAGGTCTGCCTCCCAGTCAGTGGGGGGGGGGGTTCTAGCGGTCCCTAGCATGGAACAGTACAACCTTTCATCACAGCTGCAATGGTTGGCGAAGTGGTTGGCAGGCCTGCAGCTCCCAGATGCAGCAGGTTTAGACCCCCCTGGTCTGAGGAGGGCATTATGCGAGTGTTTCACCTATGCGGTAGAACCCAGTTGCCAGAACAACTAATGCTACAGGTGGCATATAGAGTATATCGCAGGTGCCTCTAAATGACTCGTGGGATAATCCCCTATGCATCAGCGGCCCAATAACCGCAGAAGAATTATCAACCTGGCTGTTGTCGAGAGTGCAGACACTAGGCGATCTCTAACATGAGGGGGTTGCTCATCCCATTTGCAGAATTGGTAGAAACATATGGGGTACCGCCTGGCCAATTTTTACAATACTACACAATCCTGGCCACGTTTAGGAATCGCTGGGGAGACATGAGCACTGAACACCCCATACACCCAACGGTGTTATGGGTAGGGGCCGACACCAAACCAGATGGTTCACAGACTCACTCAGGACACACATGGCGCGACATCAATGATTCGGTCAGGCAACATTGGGAAATAGACAGAGGGAGGCCATTCACTGACAAGGAATAGTCGGAGGTACTGCTCAGCCCTGCACACACCCCGTGTAACTCACGCTTTCGACTCATACAACATTACATCATTCAAAGGGCCTACCTTACCCGGGCACAGATTAACAGGATATATGGGCGAGAGGACGGGGTGTGCCCTAGATGCAATCACATTGGTGCCGATTTACTACATATGCTGTGGGCCTGCTCTTCCCTACATGCTTACTGGTATCGAGTATGCAAAATTCTGATGGCAATAACGGATCACCAACTGGGCCACACCTGGGAGGAGTGTATACTGCATCTATACACTAGGAGCAAGACATTGAGGGCAACATCTTGCTTCCTAGATTTGGGAATGATAACCGCAAAATGCATCATAACAAAGCGGTGGAAAAGACCGGAGCCGCCATCTATAGTGGCATGGAGTCAGTCTCTAATGGTTTGGGCTAGAGCAGACGCCTCCGCGCTCTGTATAGAGGATATTCGGGGGCTCCGCAAAGTCCAGTTAACATTACAATGGGAAACCATGCTACAGGAATTGCGCAGGGCAATGGAGGGAGATATGGACACTGCAGCCGCTCCCCCTAATGGGGACCGCACATTGGGGGGGAACACACAACCAGAATACCCTCCCGGGAAACAGTAAGTCTGGGGGTTTGCCCTGGTTCCCCAGATGCACGGGCTGAAGCTTTATTACGGGGGATAAGGGCCTAGTAGAGGTGGCGTGAGAGGGCTCCAGTAGGATTGGTCCAAACGCATGACTTCTGTTTGCACGAGTGTGCTCCCAATTTTGAATCCAAATAAGCCAATAGCAGCGCGCAGCACACCCCTCTATTCGCAAGTATTGCAAACTACCTCCTACAATGCGCATGAAGCATAGGGGTACAACCTGGAAACACTACATGCCATATGGGGCACCGCCCACGACATCCACACTTTTGTCGCAAAGCCATGTAAGACTTAAGGGGGACAGCGTATCAGAGAAGCTCTGCATTTGTTAGAGATGTGTCATATTAAAATGCTCAGAAGTTTTGTTTTTCTTTTTTCTTCTTTAAGAGTTAATCTGTTTTGTAATCAATTGTACATCAGCCATAGCATGGATAGGGATAGTGTCATACCGGACATGGCATCTAATTGTCCTGGCACAACAGGATGTCGCATGGTCAACTGTAAAACTGTAAAGTCCCATTGTGACAGGGCGCCCTCAGAGGACGGCCATGGGTACCCCAAGGGCACTGAAGAGGTCCGTCTTCAGCCATCTCCACTGACGTCAGGGGGCGGAGCGCAGTTGCAGTGACGAAAACGGAAGAAGGGTCAAGTGAGAGCAGACCGCGGGAGAACGAGACGGAGTGAACGAAAGGAAGCGGAGAAGCAAAACAGCGCGAGGAGCGGAGGCCTCGAGAAACGCTGACGGCGACCAAGCGGGAGAGGAGGACGCAAGGGAGAACGCGGGACAACCGGAGGACGAGGAAGCGAGCGTCCAGCCCCGGGAGAAGGCATCCCCAGAGGACGGCTCTAAGGACGAGGCGGCAGTGACCCTGTCAACGGGTCACGGCTACAGGCAAGTGTTGCCAGTGACAGGGCGTGTGCTGGGAGGGTGGCTGCTTTCCCAGGCAGTGTACACAGGCCTGTAGGGAGGGACTGCGGGTCAGAGGGAAAGGAGACGAATCCCCCTTATTTTGTTTGTGGTTACTTCACGTTCTTCTTTGGTTTGCCTTCGGCACCACCGGGCGATATAGATCCACACAGAGGGTTGTTACTGTGGACCACAAAAGAAAGGGCATATAGAAATAGGGGTCACCTGATGCAAGGTCTCCCCTGAATAAACAGTTAACACTCCCAAACGGTGTGAGCAAACAATGTACCTTCTCATGTAGGCAAGGCCGTGAGACTACGGAATAGAGGGGTGGGAGTTGGGTGTTAGGTGTAGATCACCGGAGCAGAGGGCCTATGCACTGATAGCCTGAGGGGACGACCGACGTCAAAAGGGCGAGAAACTGGGGTGGAAACTGATTGGCATCGAGTATCTTGGCGATGTGTGGAAGGAGAGGGCCCCGGTCTCCTTTGCGGCTCTGAAAAAAGAATACCAACTTAATGACTCCGAACAGTACCATTACCTGCGCCTTGTACATGCATTGCGCGCCCACATACATTCTGACACTTCAATCCCGGAGTACTCCCCTATGGAAGACAGGCTCCTCCTCGACCCCATCCTAGCGAAGCCCACGTCAACGATCTACCGAAAACTCATAAACAATATGCCGGACCCCCTTGGTCCCCTATGGGCGAGATGGGAGGGCGACATTGGGACACTAGACGATGAAGACTGGCAGGATGCCCTGCAGAGCCCTCGTGAAGTTGCGATCCGGCCGCGATTCCGCCTCGTGCAGCTAAAAATACTTCACAGGGTCTATTATCCCCGCACCCACCTGTTCTCCTGGGGTAGGATTTTATCCCCCTTATGCGTGAGGGGCTGTCAAGGGGAGGGCTCGTTCTACCACATTCTATGGGACTGCCCACTCATAATACCGTTCTGGACCAGGGTGGCGCAGACGATGGCAGTGGTGGTGGGATCTCCGGTCCCAATGGAGCCCAAGTGGCTCATACTCATGATTAAAGGAGCCACAGATTGGACACGGCATAATGAGACTTGGTTAGCGCTGGCAGCAGGGGTGGCGAAACGCAACATTGCCAGGTGCTGGGGTTTACAGGCGCCCCCTTCATGGGACCAGTGGCTCTGTGACTTGGATTGGTGTCAGAGGGCGGAGGAAACGATCTACAAGTCTCGGGGTTGTGTGAACGAATGGAGGAAGGTGTGGGGTCCCTGGCAAAGGTTCCGAGCTTTACAGGGGGGGTTGGGATAAGGAGATTATTGCACTTAACCGTCCGTATTTCCACGCATGCAAAAACCACATGACGAACTGTGATCCCTATATTTGTATAATGAACTGCCGCTGTGTACTGTATTTGAACATGAGCAATGTTAATAAAAATAATTTTTTTTAAAAAAGGGCGAGAAACTGAAGCCGACGAGGAAAAAGGAGAGAAAACGGAACCCAAAGACAGCGAGAAGTGCTGAGCGACCCAGAACAGTGACCATACCTCTCCTGAGTTGTTAAACCCGACCTCAGTGTAACAATTAAAGCCATTTCAACAAGCCGTATAGTCGTCCATTGTACTTGGGTCGGTGACACCCATATATAATAAGGGTGTGACTCATTGCTGGCCAGCATTTCCATCGAAACAATATTGGATCTACTGTTTACTTTCGTCTTATGTAATATGTACGCCACTGCACTTGTATCGCAAAAAAAAAAAAAACAGATGGTTTAAAAAAAAAAACGTTTCATTTTTTTTAAACGCATCCTGTTTCCATTTAAGAAAAACAGGCTGCATTTTTTTAAAAAACACTTTGCTTTATTTAAAAGCAATCACAGACATGGTGGTCTGCTGACCCCACAGCAGGCTACCATCACTGTGATTTTAGCGATTCATAATGGGTCGCAAATTGCAACCTACATCATGAGTATTAATGTGGTAGGTCTATTTGCGACCCACTGGGAATCGCAAAATGTGTCAAAGACACATTAGTACATTGCTGTTTGCAATTACCTAATAGTCAGTCACATAAATTCGCCATTAGGTAATCGCAAACACAAACCTATGTACATCTGGTCCCTGGTCCTTTCAATATAATACATGAGCGCCCGCTTGTCATTTAAGGCGCGCAACACCATTTACACTAAGGAATCAGGTTGTGAAAAGAATACAGGCAGCTCACTGGTTTGGGTAATGTGGGAAGGTGAGACTATTTTGGGCAGTAACTTTGGAGTGATTCTAAGGACTGCTGTGTCCTTGTGAACCTCACCAAATGTTTCCTAAAGGGTAAGTGTATTGAACTTGCTGCTGTGCCTGAGTGAGGTTGTGGCTTATACAAAGGTGACCTTCCAAGAAAGAAACCTTAAGTTGCATGAATGGAGCGGTTCAAAAGGCAGCATGTTAAGTTTTCACCCTGAGGCTTGAGGTGTTTGTGGGTATATCACCCTTATGAGTAACTCAATAAATGCGTTAACAGTAATCCTGAAAAGTGATGAGTTTCTCCTGTTCTTCATGTATGCCAGGGTGGTTTAGCAGACATTTTGCCAGATACTGGATGTATGAAGCGCCTCTTCTGTCTGACGTTGTGTTCTTCAGCTAGTCTTACCAGGATAGGAGCCTCAGATTCCCCCAATCTCGGCATCGAAGGGGCCCTTGGCATCGATTTGGTGCTCAGTCTCATAGGCACTCTCGACGTCCAGTTCAGCTACAAAGGGGAGGTTTGTTGCCCTTCGGACGAGGGGGAGGGGGGATCAATGAGTGCTGAGTGTTCCTGTGAGCTTGCTTGGCTCGGAAGCCTTTTCTTGGTGCCTACCAGAGCCTGAGGAAGGCAGTTGGCTGGAGTGTAGGAAAGTGGGTTACTGGTTGAGGGGGGTGAAACCCTACTCAAGCAGCAACCACAATTCCTGTAAGGGTGAAGTCATAAGCAACCCAAAATTAACCTGTGCTTAACCCTCTGGTAGCTTGGCACAAAAGCAGTCAGGCTTAACTTAAAGGTAATGTTTAAAGCATGTATGCAGCACTTCAACCAATAATAAACTGATAACACAATAAAAATCACACACCCAATTTAGAAAAATAGAGTACATTTAATAAATTACTTGTTAGCACAACAACAAAAACCCAATCAGTATAAGGGAGAGAGATGCAATTTCACAGATTTAAGAGAAGTATGGTGCCTAAAAGGACAAAGCGCCACTCGCGGTCAACTGGTCGTGCGAGACCAGATGAAAGTCACAAATTCAAGCCAACCGTGATGGCGTGCAGGCCGGATACAGGGACCAGGTGAGTTAACTTTTAAAGTCCTGTGTGGAGAGTTCTGTTCGCTTTGGAGAAGGCCAAAAGAAGCAGGGAGAGCGTTGCAGATGGTCGGCAGAGTAGTGTGAAAAGCAGGCCAGGTGTTGTTGACTGTTGTCACTGTAGCGCAAGGATTCTGTTGTGCATCATGGACGAGTGGTAGCTGGAGATTCGCACTGGCAGTCATCGCAAGCTGTCAATGTTGTAGCGCAAAGTGCAGATTTCGCGTTGCAGGTTGTCGCTGGTAGTCACCGTGGCGCGAAGCTTCAGGCTGGCAGTCGGAGCGAGCGGCAAGATCTTGACCAATTTGTGGTCGCAAAGAGCCAAAACGTAAGGATTTCTCCTTTGTTCAGGAAGGAGCTCAACTGATACCACACCAAGGACCCAGGGCCTGAGTGGCACCTCTTGGGGAATCAAGAACTCAGTTCATCAGAGGCCCACAGAGCTCAGGCAGCTCAAGCTGCAGGTCCAGTCAGTAGGTCCAAGCAGCAGGTCAGCTGGACAGATGCAGGGGAAACTCTAGAGCTTGTTATGTGCTTGTAGCTCAGAACAGGAGGTTAGTCAGCTGACTCTTGGACTCACATCAGCCTGGGATGAAGGGTGCAAGTCCAGTCTTGATTCTCAGCAAGCAGTGCAGGCCTCAAGCAACAGGACAACAGAGCGTCTTTCTTTTGTACTGTCCACAGGTCCTGGAGTGTACTGCAGAGTTGGGGTCTGAGGGTCCACTATACCAGGTGCCAGCTTTGAAGTAGGAGATGGTTCTGGAGATTTTCACCCCCAGAGGTTTTTGGAATTTCTTGCCTCTCTGCCCTGGCCCCAGCTTGTCTGGGGGAAAAAAGACCAATGTGAAACCCTTTGAGTGTGCTGAGACAGAGCCTGTGTGACGTGCAAGTGTGGTAGGTGTCAGCTCCTCCCCTCTATCAAGTCAGAGATGGCCCATTCTGCCAACACCTATTCCCCTTTCGTCTCACCGTCTCGGAGTAATACACAAAGACAAACTGCCAGCTACACCTAGTCATGTGACCCCGGATACAGGCACCAAATGGTTGGGATCAAGAAAATGCCAACTTTCTAAAAGTGACATTTTTAGAATTGTGAATTAAAATACCGATTTTACCATTTAGGAGGGTTTTAAATTATAATTCTTTACACACCAAACTTGATATTCCGACCTACTCCCAAATGAAAGTTATCACTCATTAAATGTAATAAGGTAATCCAATGTTATCCTATGGGAGAGGTAGGCCTTGAAGTACTGAAAAACAAATTTAGGAGTTTTTCACTACCAAGACATGTAAAACTTAAAAGTACATGAGCAACTTTTTGAATATACTGCACCCTGCCCTATGGGCTATTTAGGGCCTACCCTAGGTGTGAGTTATATGTAATAAAAAGGAAAGTTTAGGCCTGGCAAATGATTTATTTTGTCAGGTTGAAATGGCAGTTTAAAACTGCACACACAGGCTGCAATGGCAGGCCTGAGACATGATTGACAGGCTACTTAAGTGGATGGCACAATTAGTACTGCAGGCCCACTAGTAGTATTTAATTTACAGGCCCTGGGTACATGTAGCTCCACATTACTAGGGACTTGTAAGTAAATGAAATGTGCCAATTGGGTGTAAGCCAATGTTACCATGTTTGAAGGAGAGCACACAAGCACTTTAGCACTAGTTAGCAATAGTAAAGTTCGCAGAGTCCTAAAGCCAACATAAACAGGTTCCGAAAACAGGACAGTTAAGGCAAAAAGTTTGGGGATGACCCTGCAGAGAGGGTCAAGTCCAACACTGAGGTTTTCTTACTACCCTGCTCGGGGCTTGACGACCAACTCCTGCGGAAACGATGCTCTGCCTTGACATAGGGTCACTTGAGTAAACAGTATTCCAGCAACTGTCTTTCCAGAGAATACTCACACCCCTTGGTGTCTTGTTGTTGTAAGGCCATGTTGGTGTAGCCGCCCCGTCCTGATCATCCTCCTCAGAGGTCTGCGAGGAGGACAACTCAGGGCTGGATATCGGTTGGGCCTCTGTCATCTCGGAAGGACCCTCAACTTCCTCCTTGATGCCAAGTGGGTCCTTTTCAAAATGTTAGATGTCTAGGAGGATACCTTTCCCATTGGTAAGCCAAGATCTTCTTCCACCGAAAGGAGACAGGAAGTGTTGTTGTGGTCAGGGGTGATAGAGAGGCTATAAACGCCACACTGGTCTGCACATGAGTAGTTTGCATTGCACCTTGGACAAAATTGGAAGAGTGTGTGTTCTATCACCCCCTTCCTGTCTGTATTCTCTATGGTAACTCCATGAAGACTGAATAAGATTTGACTGAGTTGAAGACCACAGTGCCCGCTGCCTTGGCCTCGAAGCAAAGAGGTCGTAGTCGATTAGAAAAGACCATTATCCCCATCTAGAGAACTGTCAAATAGAAGTTGGTCACACAGTGAATGCTATCGCAGTTGCCTGGCTCAAGAAGTGCAGCAATTATGCCTGCAAGAGCTGCAAGGATCACATAAATCTCAGAGCAGTTGCAGAACACATCCAAACTCAATGGCAGAAAAAAGCAATCTGAGGTAGAGTTGGTGCCCATGGGCACTGTGGGTTAAGGGAGGAGTCACAGCACATCCTGTGATTCGAAGCTTCTTTGAAGAAAAACAAATTGTAATATCCGTGCCCAAGATTAGATGGCAGAAGTATGTATAGCAGGTGTATCTACAGCCATTTATGCGACAAACATATATTCTTCATATTACTCAGTGGTCCACAAACGTTATGCCTACATTTACAGTGATCTGTTAGATAAACAACTGGAGACAGGAATTAGAGAAATGAACAATGACATATGACACTAATGGATCATTGCCCTGTGACACCTAAAGTAGGATCTCCTAAACATGGGCTAACTTCCTTGTCACAGAACCCATCAGTGTTTCAAACTATTTGTAAGTGCTTTATTCATTAAGTAGCCAGCCATTACACTAGGTCAGTGGGAGTAGCAACATTGTGGGATGACCTCATGAAGGGTGTGCAGGGGCATTTTACAGGAGAGGCAGCACTCCTCAGAAGATGACTGAAGTATTGTTTAGAAAGTAAAGGAGTGATCACCTGAAGGCAAGAAAGCACACATGTGGACAGTCAACGCCTCTGGAGGAAGATGGTGGGACTGAGAAGACAAATCAGGATGCTGGAAACATATAGGGCAAACTACCTCCTCGTGACACTAGACATGCATATCTTTGTGAAAGGGAATACACTCGGTAAAGTATTGCCCAACTTGTTCTGAAGAAAGCAAGGTCACAGCCACGTGTTTGAGGTTGGGGACCAGGAAATGAACATCCACAGTGGGGAAGCAGAAATAGCTGAGTGCTTTTGTTATTAGAGGGATCTGTACGCAAGGGAACCCACAAGTGCAAAGAGCAGTCAAGACTACCTGGCCATAGCAGCACTTCCTAAATTATCAGAGGTAGACATAAACAGTTTGGACACACCAATAGCAAAAGAGGACATCCTGCAGCAGAATGAGAGTGTTAAAACCTCCAAAGCATTGGGACCGGATAGTTTCTTTGCAGCTTTCTATGAAACCTTTACCTGTTACTGCTGGTATGCAAGAGGGTCTACCAGGAGGTAACCCAAGAACCAAGAGTCACCCCCTCTATGCCAGAAGCCACAATTGTTTGAACCTGGTAGAGCACCCGACTAAGGGCCCGATTCCGATGCGGGCAGAAGGGGCTCCGACCGTCGGTCGGAGCCCTCCTGCCCACATCGGAATGTGCCGTTCGGATTCCTTTCCGACCGAGCCATTCTGATGGGCTCGGTCGGAAAGGAATCCGACTCGGTTTTACGATGGCTTACGACGGGCTCGGAGTGCCCGTCCGCCATCCGGAAAGCCTTCAGTACGATGGCAGTTTCCCACTGCCTTTTTGTGCCGGTCTTTCCGGCACAAAAAGGCAGTGGGAAACTGGTCTTTGGGGGCCCCCAGCAGGGCCCCCATGGGTGCGTGGCCGCCATAGGGGGCACCATAGGTGCCCCCCTGTTGATCCCTGCACCCGGTGGCAGGCACCTTGGGGTGCCTGCCACTGGGTGCAGGGATGAACGGCACCTCTGCACTTAACGATGCAAGCATGCATTCCGTTCGGAACGTATACTCCCATTGTTAAGTATAGGATTGCGACTGAACAGAGTTCGGTCGCATCCTACTTGCAGGTCTGTAACCGACAACAGGAGGTCGGTCGGTTACAGTTCCTGACCGATGTCGGACGGACTCTGGTCCGTCCGACATCGGAATCGGGCCCTAAGTGTTTAACCTATAAGCCAATTTTGCTCCTTAAAATCCATGCAAACCTATTCACTAAGTTATAGGCTTCTCAGCTGTAGGAAATATTGCCTTCTGTGAAACACCCTGATCAGGTGGTATGCAGGCAGAGGACAATAAAAAATTACTTACTTCGTCTTGATATTGGGTGCAATTCCATTTATCTTTCTTTAGACAATGAAATGGTGCTCAACAGGGAGGACTAGGATTTTGATGGGAAAGTATTCCCTCCTATGGACTTTGGGAAGTGCTTTTTGTGCAATAGCTATTTACCAGGCCCCAGAGGCTTAGGTGTACATGAATGGTGTCTGTCAAAATGGTTGCCCTTTAGAAGGAGTATCAGACAAGGATGTCTCCGTCCTCTTGGCCCTAAAACTATAACCAATAGTACAACGTATCAGACCAGACAAGCTCATGAAGGCATTAGATTAGGGGGCAATGAGGTCAAGGATATAATCTTTGGGGACAGCATCTCACTATCAATCATGCTTCCTAAAGCCTCACTGCCTGTGTTCATAGAGGAGCTGCTACCCTATCAGTGAATTTTTCGACTTTAAGGTTACCCACAGGAAATCTAAGGGGTTAACCTGTCACTATCTCAGTCGCTATTGCACATCCTGGAGCTTTTGACCCACTTCTGGAGGACTGAGAGCTCTAACTGATATTTGAAATTTTATGTCGGTACAGAGATTTAGTGAAAGTTGAGTTATAGAGCTTGGAACATAGGACTCTCTCTCACTGTAGGCCATAGAGCTGCATTTTTAATTATATTACCCCAAACCTGACTTTTCTAAAGCAATTCTCCTATAAGTAAGGTGAGAATATCTAACTTGATTACAAAGTTTCTGTTCTGACTTTATATAGCATGGGAAGACTTCATGTGTAGGGAGGACACCATGTGTGCTTTCGCGGAGAGAGGGGGCTGGCATCTTTCGATTTAGCAAAATAATAACTGGCTTCATATGCATAATACCTTTTGGAGTGGACGAAGAAACGGAGGAAGGTTAGTCTATGACTAACCACACACATTGTAGTGGATCTTTATAGAAAGTCCTGTGGACTCTAAATTCAACAGGAACCTCAAGTTTTACAACTCTCCCATTATGGAAGCAAAGCTAGGAATTTGTGACTTTATAAGCCAATGATATGGACAAGAGTTCTTCCTGTCCCCACTCTAACTGTGGTGGGGAAATCGAGAGTCTATACCATTAACTAAGATGCAGCTCTTTACTGCATGGAGGGGAGGACTCTACCTAATGTTGCAGGATATGCTTTCTGGGCGGGAGGAAATGAAGTCATTTGAGTAGGTCAGCAGAAGCTTTGGGGTGTGGATTTTGATAATCATGATGGAGATTTGTAAAGTGCACTGTTAACACTTGTTTCCTGGTGCTAAGAGAGATACAGATTTAAGTACCCACTGCTTAGACATTAGGTTGTGCACTTGCAGATGAGGCAACAAGCCATAACTGCACTTAGTATATTTGAGAAGTTTCTTTGTAATCGACGGGCTAGGATACATGACATCTCCTACATATACAGGATTATAAATAGCCCTGGAACAGGGGGAAATTTCCACTTTCAAAACGCTAGTGAAGACGAGCTAGAAATTTCCATTAACATCGATAAATGAGGGGAAATCTGAAGTAAAGCTAACAAATCTGCTGGACATGGAGGAGGCAGACAAATCATTTGTATGATTCTTTATCAAAGGGATTACACTCCAGTGAGGCTTGGTGCTATGGGACCACTCGAGAAGAACAAGTTACTTACCTCAGGTAATGCTCTTTCTGGTGGGTACTCTATCTAAACACAGATTCCTCACCTTCTGAATATTCCCCAAGCATTAGCCTGGATCTGGAAAATCTTAAGCAGTACCTCTTCATGCCAGTAGAAGGCGTCTGCGCCAACATTGTTCCACTTAAGCAGTGACTTGAGGAGCTCTATAGAAGCACCATTTATGCACACTGATGTTAGTTGCTTTCTAGGCTGTCCGGGCCCCGAGACACACAGTCCATTAGGTGATAGGCTGTAACCAGTGTGCACTTCTCTAGACTTAAAATGTTTATAGATGGAGCAAGGAACCCAGTTCACAGAACGGGGATGATGGGAGGGTTGGTGAGGAATCTGGTGTAAGATAGAGTATCCACCAAAAAGAGCATTACAGAAGGTAAGTAAGTTGTTCTTCCAATGGTTACTTGTAACTGCAGATTCCTCACCTTTTGAACAGATATCAAAACAGTAGATTTCCGGTGATGGGTCTGGGAACTGCCTCAGACCTGCAAGACCGGGTGGGTAAAGTTTCCTTCTCAATGGGCCTGGCTATCCAGGCAGTAGGTTGTCATGAACATATGAAGCGATGCCCATGCAGCAGCCTGGAAAATATCCAGAAAAGGCACTCTGTGTTCCAACACAGTGGCATCAGCTTTAGCTCTGATGGAAAGAGCCCATTAGCCTTCTGGGGGCTGCTTATTGGCCAATCTGCAGCAGATTTTGATATAGGTCAAGATCCAATGAAAGATGGTTCTCTTCTGCATAGTCTTTGCTTTTTTCGCTCAAGTGAATCCTATAAAGAGCTGATCGTCCATCCAATGGGGTTTGATGCACAAGTTACTAACTTGTGTAACGATATATCTGTAAGAGACAGTAGTTAGTGACAGATTCCTTACCTTAGAATATCCCCAGGCGTCAGGCTGGATCCGGAAAGTTTTTTGCGTAGCAGTACCCTTGCGTGTCGGTAGGCGGCGTTGTGCGGCTCCGCGTCCGTCGTCGTGATCGCCGGGATGACGTCGCGGGCAGTACTTAGGCGCCGCCCCTGCAGCTGACGTCAGTTCTGTACACGACTTTCCGCGCCAGGAACGCAGAGCCATGCAAGAAGCTGACATAGGTGTCTGAAAAATACTAGGGCCCTGAAAGGGATGTCCTTAACCCTAGAAATCAGTTCGCAGAACGGGGAGGATGGGTGGGGCGGTAAGGAATCTGTCACTAACTACTGTCTCTTACAGATATATCGTTACACAAGTTAGTAACTTGTGCATCTGAAAGAGACACGTTAGTGACAGATTCCTTACCTTAGAATAGATACCCCAGCAATACCAACCCCGGTGGTGGGTCTGCGAACAAAGATCAGACAAGGAAGTCCTGGAGGACAGAACGGCCAAAGAAGCCGTCCCTCCGGACCTGACTGTCAAGGCAGTAATGCTTTGTAAACGTGTGCAGCGAGGCCCACGTAGCTGCCTGACAGATAACCGGCAGCGGAACACCGCGGCCCAAGGCCGTGGTAGCAGCCGTTGCCCTGGTGGAATGGGCACGCAGCCCAACAGGAGGCTCCTTTTAGCCAAAGAATAGCAGGTCTTGATGCACAAGGTAACCCAGCGGGAGATGGTTCGTTTGTGCACCGCCCGACCTTTTTGGCGCCCACGTAGCCAACAAAGAGCTGGTCATCCACCCGGAAGTGTTTTGTGCGGTCAATATAGAAGGAGAGCGCACGTTTTGGGTCCAGACGGTGGAGCCTCTCTTCCTCTCTGGAAGGATGCGGAGGCGGAAAGAAGGTGGGCAAAGTGATGGTCTGCCCAATGTGGAAAGCAGTAACCACCTTTGGCAAGAAGCACGGACGCGTCCGAAGAACAACCTTGTCCGGATGAACAGACAGAAAGGGAGGTTTGCAAGATAGAGCCTGGAGCTCACTCACCCGCCGAGCGGAGGTGATGGCCACCAGAAAGGCTGTCTTCAGAGTCAGAAGACGAAGAGGACAGTTATGCAGAGGCTCAAAGGGAGCGCACATTAAAAGGTAAGAACCAAGTTCAAGTCCCACTGAGGCATCACAAACGGAACAGGAGGGAAGAGGTGAGTAATGCCTTTTAAGAACCTGTTAACAACAGGGGACTTGAAAAGGGAGGGCTGATCAGGGAGCCTGAGGAAGGCCGAGATAGCACAAAGATAACCCTTGATGGTACCCAGGGCAGAACCCTGTTGGGCCAGAGAGAGAAGGAACAGAAGGACCTCAGAAAGAGGGGCAGAAAGGGGATTCACAGCCTTTGCTGTGCACCATGCCACAAATTTGTTCCACCTCCAGGCGTATACCACCTTAGTGGAGGGACGCCTGGCTGCCAGAATCACATCACAAACTTCGGGAGGCAGAGTCGAAAGGAATCAACTGCCGCCGCTCAATCTCCACGCAAGCAGGTGTAGACGGGACAGGTTTGGGTGGAGGACCGTCCCCTGCTGCTGCGACAGAAGATCCTCCCGAAGAGGCAGACGGATCGGGGATCTACGCTCATATTGAGTAGCTCGGGATACCAAACTCTTCGAGCCCAGTCCGGAGCCACAAGAATGACTTGGGCCCGGTCGTGCCGAATCTTCTTCAACACTCTGGGTAGAAGTGGTATAGGCGGAAAGGCGTACAACAGACCGCAACTCCACTCGCGACGAAAGCGTCGCCGAGCGAGTGCCGCCTTGGAAATTCCAACGCGCAGAACTGATGACATTGCGCGTTCTCTTCGGTGGCGAATAGATCTAACCAAGGCTCTCCCCACTGTAGAAAGAGTCCTTGCGCCACTTCCGAGTGAAGACGCCATTCGTGATCCATCATGCACCTGCGGCTGAGTTCGTCCGCCCTGGCGTTCAGGGAACCTGCCAGGTGTTGAACCATCAGGAACATGCCCTGATGTTCCAGCCATGTCCAGAGGCGCAGAGCCTCCTGACAAAGGGTCCAAGACCCCACCCCGCCCTGTTTGTTGCAGTACCACATGGCGGTGGTGTTGTCTGTGAACACCTGCACTACCTTCCCTTTGACAGAGGGAAGGAATGCCTTGAGTGCAAGTCGGATCGCCCGGAGCTCTAGAATGTTGATATGGAGCCGGGACTCCGCCGGAGACCAGAGGCCTCTGATCTCCGCCTCTCCCATGTGACCGCCCCATCCCAGAAGGGACGCGTCCGTCACAACTGTATGCTCTGGCTGGGGAAGGGAGAGGGATCTGCCCATGACCCATTGCCGGTTCGAGAGCCACCACTGCAACTGTTTTGCAGTTCCCTCCGAGATCTGGACGTGATCGGACAGGTTGCCCTGGTGCTGCGCCCACTGGAACTTCAGGTCCCACTGCAGAGCCCGCATATGCCACCTGGCATGATTGACCAGCAGGATGCAGGAGGCCATGAGGCCCAGCAGCCTCAGGGTCATCCGTACCGAAACCCAGGATAAAGGCTGAAAGATCGGAATTATAGCCTGAATATCCCGGACTCGCCGTTCGGGAGGATAGGCCCGAAACTGCGTCGTGTCCAGAACTGCTCCGATGAAAAGGAGCTGTGGAGAAGGAATCAGATGCGACTTCGGCACATTGATGGAGAACCCCAGCGAGTGCAGGAGTTCGGCCGTAGTCTGGAGGTGGGAGACGACTGCCTGGGACGAGCCCGCCTTCAGCAGCCAGTCGTCGAGGTAGGGAAGACTGAAACCCCTGCCCGGCGCAGATGAGCTGCGACCACCGCCATCACTTTCGTGAACACCCGAGGGGCACTGGTAAGGCCAAAGGGGAGCACGGTGAACTGAAAATGCTCGGGGCCTACCGTGAACCGAAGGTAACGCCGGTGGGCCGGCAGGACGGGGATGTGGAAATATGCGTCCTGCAAGTCCAACGCTACCAACCAGTCTCCAGGGTCGAGGGCAGTCAAGACCTGAGCTAGGGTGAGCATCTTGAACTTCTCCTTCCGGAGGAATCGATTGACGTTCCGGAGGTCCAAGATAGGACGCATGTCCTCCTTGTCCTTTTTGGGCACCAGGAAGTAGTGGGAGTAGCAACCACGCCCTACTTCTGGGGTCGGAACATGCTCGATGGCCCTCTTGGCCAAGAGGGCCGTGACTTCCTTCTGCAGAAGTACCAAGTGATCCCCTGACATGCGGTGGAATTGAGGTTGCATGGCTGGGGGGTGGACTCGAAGGGGAGGGAGTAGCCCCTTCGGACAATGTCCAAGACCCACCTGTCCGAGGTGATGGTACGCCAGTGGGGAAGGTGATGGCGGACCCTGCCCCCTACTGGCGTGCTGTGCACCTGAAAGGAGGGACTAGGAGGGTTTGGAGGCCGCGGACGGGTTGGAGGTGGTGGCCTGACCCGCACGCTGGTTGCCCGATCCGCCACGGCGGAATCCACGTCCTCGGCCACGCGAAGACGCCTGCTGCGCGGGCCGGTGGCTGGGCTGCTGACGTGAAGGGGCGCCCCTACCGTGGCCACGATAGGGGCGAAAAGCAGAAGTCAGTGGAGGGCGTGTAGCAGAAAGGCCCAGGGACTTTGCAGTAGCCCGTGAGTCCTTAAAGCGCTCCAACGCATGGTCTGCTTTGGACCCAAAAAGACCGACTCCATCAAAGGGCATGTCCATGAGAGTATTCTGGACATCCCCTGAAAAACCAGTGGTTCTCAGCCAGGCGTGGCGTCGTAGCGCCACCGTCGTTGCAATAGACCTGCCCAGCGAGTCGGCGGTATCAAGGCCACATCGGATTGTGAATTTGGCCGCATCCCTTCCTTCCGCAATGGCGCGGGAAAGCAGTGTCTGGACCTCCTCAGAACACTGGGGCAAAACATTCGCCACCGAATCCCACTAGGAGTGGGTATATCGGCCCAAAAGGCAAGCGGTGTTGATGGACCGCAAGCCAGCACTGGAGGAAGAAAAACCCTTCTTCCCAAATTGATCCAGGCGTTTGGATTCCCTATCCGGAGGGGCGGTAGGGAAGGCGGTTTGGGAAGCGGAGGCTTGGACAACCAAGCTCTCAGGGGTGGGGTGGACAGAGAGAAACAGGGGTCGCCCGGAGCCGGGCGATGGCGTCGGGACACGTTCCTATCCACAGGAGCCCCTGTGTTGGGCTTGGACCAGGCGCCCAAAAGAACGTCAGTGAGGGCGTCGTTAAACGGCAGCACAGTCTCCGTAGAGGAGGCTGCCGGCTGAAGCACCTCTGTCAAGAGATTAACCTTGACCGCCACAGCAGGGAGTTGGAGATGTAAGGCTCCAGCCGCCCTACGCAACACCGTTGCAATATTGGCTCCCTCCTCCGTAGCCACGGGAGGAGACAGCATGCCAGTGTCAGGGGAAGTATCTAGACCACTGGCATCCCCTAGACCCTCTGTCCAGTCCTCATCGTACTGACACTGTTGTGTCAGAGGGTCATCAGACCCCTCCCAGTCCTCCTGGTCCTCCTCAGGTTCAAAATAAGGGGGAGGAGGGACATATGGGACCCACGGTCTCATTGGCGCCGGAACCGGCGTCGAGCGACGTCGGTCCGGGTCCATGTCCGGAGCCGGAAGGAACTGGGGAACGACGCCGCCCGGAGCCCCAGGCGGCGCCGAGAACGGCACCGGAGACATCGGCGCCGGCGGAGGTGTCGTTAGGTCGACCGGCGTCGATGGGGGTTGCGGAGCCGGGATCGAGGCTGGGGCCGAAGCCGGAGCCGGGATCGAGGCTGGAGGCACGTGCGACGCCGGGGCCGGAGCCGTCGGCGACGCCGGAGCAACCCCATCAGGGCCCGCGGGGCCCGAAGGCGCACCGGAGGGACCTGGAGGCCCGAAGAGGCGGGCCATGGCCGACAGGAATTCCTGCACTTGGGCCGGATCCGCCCCGAACCCGGGAAGGGCGGGTATTGCGGGGCGACTCCACAGGCATGTCCGGGGCCGCGGGGACGGTGCCGGGAGGGGCCTCAGCCGAGTCGCGAGACCGGCGAGGCGAAGTCCTAGAGCGATGATGCTTTTGGACTTTTTGTGTTTCGACTTACCGGACGAAGAAGACTTCGATGCCGACGACCGGTGTGGACTCCGCGATCGACCCCTGGACCTCTCACGCGACCGGGGCTTCCGCGGAGCCGAATGCCGGGCCTCGAGGAGCTTTCGAGACCGCTCTCGCAAAGCTTTCGGGTTGAGGGCCTGGCAGTCGGTACAAGACTCCGTGTCGTGGCCTCGGCCGAGGCAGAAGAGACACTCCCAATGCGGGTCGGTGACGGACATCATCCAAGCACAGGCGCCGCAACGTTTGAAACCGGGCATCCCTACGACACCTTGAAGAGAAAAACAGTGAAAAAATTCACCAAAAAGTATGGTCAAAAAATGACCAGGGCACTGCTCTTCCCGGATCTGCGCTTGCTGGCGCGGAAAAAGAAGAACTGACGTCAGCGCGCAGGGGCGGCGCCTAAGTACTGCCCGCGACGTCATCCCGGCGATCACGACGCCGACGACGGACGCGGAGCCGCACGACGCCGCCTACCGACGCGCAAGGGTACTGCTACGCAAAAAACTTTCCGGATCCAGCCTGACGCCTGGGGATATTCTAAGGTAAGGAATCTGTCACTAACGTGTCTCTTTCAGATACAATCAATGTAAAAGCATAGAGCTCTTTTAGGATCTAAATGATGGAATGAGGTGGAGCAAAGAACGTCGGAAGGGGGAAGTTTTGCTTGACATGAAAAGGAATTGCCACTTCCGGGAGAAAGCAAGCTCAAGTCCTCAAGACCAGCTTACAGAGAAAGACAAGGCATAATGAAAGGAGTAGGTAGATACATATGTTGCAAACCTTCCAAAAAATGTACAATAGGTAATTTAAATAAAAAGGGCTGATCCGGCAACTGCAAAAAAGCTGCAACAGCAGAAAAGTAACCTTTAACTGTGTCCAGGGCCAGTCTTAGACTAGAGAAGACACAAAAAGCAAGACTTCGGAAAGTTTGGCCTGCAATAGGTAAATCTTACCGAGTACCACGCCAAGTCACAAATTTGTCCCAATGGCAGGCATTTACCGATTCAGTGGAGGGACGCCCAGCTGATGACATCAAGAACCTCGGGAGCGAGGTTACTTGCATTCAAGTGTCAGTACTTAGTCTCCAAGCATAAAGGTGAAGATTGTGCAGGCCTTGATGCAAGACTGTGCTCTGCTGTTGCGAGAGAAGATCCTCCAGAAGCGACAGCCTGATCGGAGGACAGATGCTCATACCCAGGAGATCCAGGAACTGCACTATCCTGGCTCAATCTATTGCCAATAATATGACTTGGGCCTGGTGGTTCCTGACCTTCTTTGGAACTCAGGGCACAGACATGGTGTGATCTGGGCAGTGGTGCAAAGGTTCTCCCCATTCGTGGAAGATGTCTTGTGCCAAATGTAACTGCCATTCGTGATCTGCTAGGCGTTGGATGCAGAGTTAGCCCGTCCTGGTGTTTAGAGATCTGCTAAGTGGTGTAGTAAAGGAAAAATCCCCTGGTGTTCCAGCCACTTCCAGAGGAATAGTAACCTCCTGATACAGGGTCCACGACCCCACCCCACCCTGCTAGTTGCAGGGCCACTTGGCGGAGGTGTGGACACAGACATTTGCTTGCAATAGTCCCTACAAGGATTGAACCCTCTGGTTTTAAGGTGTGACAAATCCCTTGCACACTGGTATTTTAAGTAATTTTTTGAAAAAACAGTCACATGAAGATATGAGCGATAGCTACAGATCCACGTCTGGAGGCACAGAAAAAGGAATGGACATCAGCGTGCATGGGTGGTGCTTATATCTGGCTCCACACATCACTTCCTGAGTGGAACAACGTTGATGCGGAGCGGTACAACACCCTCTACTAGCATGTAGGGCTATCCTAAAGATTTTGCACAATCAGTCTGATGCCTGGGACACATTCAAAAGGTGAGGAATCTGCATTTCAAGTATCCGTCACAAGCAGATTTTGTTGGAGGGTGTGTGGAAGGAAAGTTTACACATATTTTAGTTGTCCCGTTGCTTGACCCGATTTTGGAAGGACGTTTTAGATCAGATAGGGAAGGCCACATGTAGTCCATCCAAATAGTTTTATTCACTTTACTCCAAGAAGAAGAATATTGTTTCATACATTCTGCCATCTATGAAATAGGTGGTATCGACCAGATGGGGTTCTTCCTTACCTCACCACAGTGACAATTGGCGAAAGAAAATGTGGTGGGTCTTGGGGATGGGAAAGATGGTAAAAACAGTGCAGGGTTGGAAGAAGACTTCAGTGTTTTCCCATAGCATATTTGAGTAAAGACTTTAAGGAGCAAAGTCTACATAGTGACTGCGTGTACTGATCATTTTAAATTAAGCTAACCTGGGTTTCCACTGTAACTAGGAGCAAGGTTGAGATTCCTTTTAATAACTGGATGAAGACGAGAATACTTGGACAGGCAATGTTGGAGATGATTTGGTAGAAACAACTAACATGCATCAAGGTTAACTAGCGAGGAGGGGTGCCTGAGGGAGGAATGGAAAGGGGGGTAACTATTATTTCAGGTGAATCTAATGCCTCATAGGCTGTTAAGTATTGGAAAAGACGGAGGTTCATCTAGGTTCTAATTAGGAGTACCACCACCTGCTTTATATAGGACTGATCCTAATTACCGACTTGTGAAAGAGATAGGGTAAGGAGAGAGTACAAGCCTACATTTCCCAGATGACACCCTAGGGCAGATGCTGAAAGCAGAGCAGAGCACTTCCCCACTAACCACAATCTTGATAATCTCAACTCACTCCGAAGCTGCACTACAGGGTGAACCACGTGACTGGAGTTGCAAAAGTGGAAACAGTGTGGAAAGGTCAAGGACAGCGACACAAAGAAAAAATAAGGAAGACAAAATGCCAACTTGAAGTAAAATCTACAATCCTGTTAGCCCCAAACTGTGACTGGCCATAAGACTTTGTGGGCTGCTGCATCCTTGAGTCAATGGTATTACACGAACCAGAGATGTTAATGCTGACGTTGTTCACAATGAATGACGCTTTACCCTGTGTTTCCGCAGTAGTTCCCTCGTGTCCATTTAAACCATTTCTTAACTTACTACTTCTGTCACCACCGCTTTTCTTCAAACGTTCTCTGGAACGATATTATGTGCAGTGTCTACCCTTGCTGTTAAAAAACGCTTTCTAATGTTGCTTGAGGCCACTTCTCTGCCTCTCCTGCCCCTGTTAAATTGCTCTCTGCTCTAATTGTACATCACAGCTTGTCACGTGTGGAGAGAAGACTGGTGAGCTTCTCGCAGGCTAGAAATAAGCAACCCAAGATGGCGCCTCAGCAAGGTTAGTATATCATGAGGCTGAGCTGCCATAATTTGGATTGTTGTTATGTTCCAATCAAATCAAATAAGGAAATTAATTTAGTTGTAAAATACTAATTACTGTAAGTACACCAATTGATAAACTTACATTGAAATGTAAAACATTTTAGATACTTCCTTTGAGGTACCCATTAGATTTGACTCCTAGAAGCATAACCTTATTTAAATAATCCACTAGGAGCTATTGCGACCACAATGAAAGGTGACAATATAATTTTATCAAGTCTAAGTATTCGTAATTTGAGAACTCTACAAGTCTCAACTAAAACAGATATCTCTTTAGCATAATAAACTATGTTCAATTTCAGGAATTGGAGGCCAAAGACAGGAACTAGATTATTTAGAAAACGAAGGACATAACTATATTCAAACAAGTCATACAAACATTAAAAAACGAACTTTAATGTGAGAATAATTGGGTATTGATTAGAGACTCTGTGTGATAGCTATTAATATATACAATCAAAATATTTAGTATGTGGATCATTGGGACTGACAATATGAATGATATTGGCGATGGAGTAAAGTGAAGATATGATTTTCAAACTAGATTCAAATGATGATGTATACCAAGCAACATTTAGAATAGATATATATATTGTGAATGTGCCCCCACTAAGCGTTATGCATGGCCATCAATATGAAGTCTATGTAAAACAATTTGCCAACTTGTGCCAACATTATCAAATTTTCTTTAATGAATGTCTGCACTGAGAAGTTGAACACTTAAATTAATTAGGATGTGATGTTTATGTAACGCAATCTGCTAACTTGTGCCACCTTCTTCAATTTCTTAATTTTTCAATATTTTTGCATGAGTATCTGTGATGAGACTTATGACAGGCACACCAAGAGGCTCTACTCTTAAACTGAATGTGTTGAAATGAGGCAGAAGATATATCTTTAAAATGGACATTTGTTATGTGCTGTTACGTGGCTGGGTTAGGCCTGGGAAGAAACACTGCCATTTTACATGTGCATGTTTCTTAAGTTACCTTCTTTGCTACATGATGACTTTTTGCCATTTGCTTGCGTAACAGAGCAGGATTCGTTTCTCTGAAACCATATTGCTTACATTTCCACTTCATAGGTACACTATCACGACACTTTGAACATTTAGTACAAGGCCTAAACGTCCACTGTGCAAATGTTGTTGTTTGTTGTTCGTACGTAAGGCGACACAGCTATCACAAGAGGATAAACAATGTCAGCCTGACTGAGGCCTCGGCACAGAAGCATGGATGCTGTTATTATACATATACACGCATTTCCATGTTCAAATCAGAGGAGCACTCTGCTGTCACGGTGAGGTCGCTGTTTGTTGGAGCATCAGCACACTTAATTCATGTTTCCCCTTTGCAAGGTGGGATGTCCAACTTGTGACCAAGACGGGGACCTAAACACATTCACCCACAGGTAATGGGAAGTTAGATCATCCAGTAGGGGATTTTGGCAGATCGCTCACCCTAGGTAACTAGGTTAGGGAGCGTATAGTAGGAGTACACTATACACAGTACTTATATGCCAGCATACCTATACTGCTTTAGCACAATCGTAGAATCGTTTATCCTTTTCACTGCTCTCATATTGCTAATTACTTTCACCTGCTCCTGTCTATTAATCATTGCAGTGTATATATTTTACACAAGAATCCCAATGGTTTAATAAATATTGAACCGTCTCTGTGTATTTCTTGTATGTCTCTATGGGTATGCATGAGTGACTGAGTGAAAAGGCTCTAGATCTGTTACCACAATTCCCTGGGGAGTCAGGATTGTCATGTTTGGAGACTGTCAAATCTATTTGTTACCTTCTCAGGTTTAGGGGTACTTATGGTGACACTTTGAGCTAGCAGGATTGTAGGCCAACATATCCTGAAGTGGTGAATAGAATTAGTCTGGCACCATCCCAACATTAATGTTGTCCAACAAACGCACAGTTCCTACTAAGAAAGTAAAACCCATACGACAGTGCAGCCGAGTCTTTTGTATATGTTTGATATGTGTGATTGTAAATATATCCTTGAGCAACATTTGTTTTGTAAAAGTATTTTTGAAGTATTCCAGGATGGGAATGAACCACATGGCGGTATATTTGTATTAATATTCTAGTAAATAATTTTTTATTTTAATATGTTTTAAGCTCAAGTTTCTCTAATGTCGGATAAAATTGTAACAAAAAAGTATTATGGCTTCTTATGTTGATTATAGTCATGAAAAAAATGATTTTCCACAAAACATGTCTTTCTAGAGATCTAACCTTATTTGAAAAATCCACTAGGAGGTCTTGCAACCATAGTAAAAGGAACTGGAAGCCAAAGGAATTCGATTATTTAGAAAAAATAACTATCTATACTCAAGCAAGTCAAACATATATTTAAAAACTAATTTTAAGCCTTGAAAAAGCAGTTTCCCATGAAACACGTCAGCTGTAGTGGTGACTTTACCATACCACAGCAAGACTTTATATTTAAGAGAAAATGTACAAGTGATGACTGTTTGTTTTCACATTTTCTCTTTTGTGCGTGTCTGCTGTTGATACGGGTTTTACTTTAGCATTTTGCATGGTTCTCTTTTATTTGAAGCGTAGATAATAAATGCAATGTGGGGATTGTTCATCTTATTCATTTAATTAATGTTGGCTGTAAGTCATGAGAGTGAATATGAATATTTTTTCACACTCTGCCTTAATTTCCATTACTGTATAGGGAGGATCTTTATTGCATATGTAGGCTATCCTGTTTTAGGTTTAAACCTATAATAACTGATAAAACCCCAACAACAGGAAAATAGCCCTCACCAGTGTAAACATATAAACACTGAAAAAACACCTTCGCAACCACAATCTAAATGCCATTCAAAGAAAGGAAAAGATGAGTTAAAGAGTCATTTTTATTTCTTCCTGAAGGGGCCAATACAATGTAACTTTGTTATACAAGGCAGCAGCAAGAACCACTGGGCTAACATTATTCTGCTTGAATTTTGCTGTTTTGCGATGTTACTAAAATATTGCTTCTTCCTTTTTTTCAGTTTTGTGGTCTTTGGTCTAAAGATGCAGGGTTAAGAAGCATGTTTTAGGTCTTATTTAACTAATTTTATAAGCTGCAGAAAATCAGGAAATAACAAAATCATATTTGATATTTTGGCTACATTTGATTCTTTCACTGATAGGTAAAATGGCTGGCTTCATAAGAATCTTTCCCAATATGTACCATCACATTTACCCACAGACAGAGAATCAGTGAAACTCTTTTATATATCAGCCCCCCTTTTGAGCGAGTTAGTATTGATAGTAGGTCAATTGCCGGACACCCCAGGCTTTAAACATTCAATGCAAGGTATAGTGACAGGTATATATAAAAAGAGTGCTGTCACCAAACATCTGGGATAGAGTGAAAACATGACACCAGATGTTTGGAAAATATGGAACGCAGTGTCACTTGGAATGCTGCTGCAAAAAGTTCTTACCAAGTTCAATAAAGATTGGAGTGAATTTGTTTGTATTTGCAATAATTCAGCTACGTATATGAAAAAGTTGTGTGATGACCTGTAAAAATTGATACCTGAGCAGAAATGCTTCCCTATAAGAGATCCTTGTCACTTGCTAGATGGTATGCTGAAAGCATCTTTACAATCTTCAGAGTTAATGAAGAATGCTATTGACTTTGTAGTCCATTCTGGTGCACTGTTTCGTTATGCGCGGGAACTAAAACGCAAATATTTCTCATTTTGTGTGGAATAAAAGAAAGTCATCCCAACTGTGTCATTTAGCCGGTGGGTCTCACTCCTAGAGGCCGTGAATGCTATATTATCCAGTTTACAGAATTTTCGCTTAGTAATTATGCCAAAGGCAAGAAATGTGAGGATCTTTGGTCACATATTGATAGTGATGTGAAAAAAGTACACTCTACTGTATCCTTAGATTTTTACAGGAAAACATGACTGCTGTAGTGGACATAATCAAAAAACTAGAGTCTGAAAACACCCTTGTCTACCAAGTGTTCCGCAATTCTTGTAGATGTGAAACATCTCCATGAGAGTAGACTGGGCGACACTTTGTGACTTTGGCACTGCAACATGTTCCATGTTAGAATTCTTGCTACTTAGTAAGCAAAGAAATGTTGAGGAGAAATTCAGGAAATTTTATTTTACAGTGCATGAGAAATTGCTTGCAATGATGCATAGAAATGTCCTTTCACCAACAATGGCATTTGAAGTCAATGAAGCCTCACTGAGGTACTCTGCACAAGTTCTAGATCCTTTCCGAAAAGAGGAATTTTCTCCAGACTTTGAAAAGTACAGCTTTGTTTTTGACCACTTCAATAACCGAGGGCATATGCACCCAGTTCAAAGCTTATGTTGCAGAACCTGTCCCAGAGAATCACAATCTTGAGGTGCACCAGTATTGGCATGGAAAGCTATGTCAGTGGACAGAGTTACCAAATTGTGTACTGGCTGTTTTGACATTGGCCGTCTCAAGTGCCAATGCTGAGAGAGCCTTTTCACAGATAAACGTTTATATGGGAAGGAAAGAGCAAGCACACATGACCAAAGGCTCACTAAAGAAGTATTGTATGGTGTACTACAATAAGTTTGATTTGTAAAAATGTATTTGGACCTCATATACCCTGTACACACATTGTCTATACTCATGCACTATCACTGCAGAAAGCAAGCAATAATAAAAAACATTCCATAAACACCGGAAAAACACTGTTTCTGTTGTTCTTAATGGCGCGAAAATGTGTAACCACTGATATTCACTGTTTTTTTAAGGTATTGAAAACACTGAAAAAGCCCCACTAGAATTTACCAAACTGAAAACAGGAAAGCCTATGTATATGCCATGCAACTGTAATTTGTTGGAGGATGCTTTACTGGGCTCTTTTTTTTTTTTTTTTTGCATTTCATGTGTATGTAATATTTTAGTGAAAGACACCTTCCTTTCCAGTTTTGTCCCCATTTAGCAGTTTGAAGATGCCTTGGTGTGCATGTAGATATACAAACAGCCAACAAGCCACAACATTCCTCCCTTCCCTATATTCCCTCACACTTCTGTTCCTATTCAGAGTTTTAGGATGCTATACGAACATCAAAAATATCCCACCGTTCACTTTTCCTGTCTCCCCCTTTCTTCCCTCTCATTTTTCTCTGGCTGTGCTTTGAAGCACCCTCAGGATGTACCCTCAGCACGTTACAAACAACGTACATTCTTTAATTATTTATCATCTCCCCGTTTGCCTTTTCCCTCTTTCCGTTCCCCCTTCGTATTTCTCTCATAGTGCTATGAAGCAGCCTGAGGTTGGCATAAGAGTCATAAAAGCAACTATTATGTTACATCATGTAATGATGGGAACAAAATTCGTACAGTGATATTAAAACACACCTCAAAAGTGACTATTTCATACAGCCAAATGTTTAATAAGTTACACAATTTTACAATGATATTTAAACACGTTTTTAGAGCGGTAAACACCATCAAGGTTAGTAGGTTATCGCATATCTTCAGAGCATATAGCCTTGGCTGAAGTGCCCACAGATACTTCACTTACGCACACAGAAGAAAACAATTTAAGGGAAAATTGGTGATAAGGTATTTTCTCCAACTCTGTGCAGTATCAGTTCCTGACAGCTGCGAAAACCAACCATTTCAAAGGTGCTTTCATCAGGCTGGTAGCAAACAAACTCACTCTTCCTAAACCTGTGTTACGTGGTCGAGGTGGTCAGAAGAAGAGCAGAAACATTTCTTAGAACTAGAGGAAACTCTTTGGACCTTCTGGCTCTTGATTGTGTGTGGCCTGAAATACTGTGGATAATTGAGGAAGCTGCCACTGATGTGCTCTCTCATGCTGAAGTCTGGTGACCCTGATATGGTGGCCTTTAACACACTGACCGGCACCTCCAGAGTATCCCTATGACGCAGGGCCTCTGTTGGCCCTCTGGAATCTAGGATGTCTTTCCTTCTTGACCTTTCGAAGCATTTCATCTTTTTTTAACCTGCAGAGATGGTCTCTGTCTAAATGCATATTTAAAGTGGGCATATGTCCCTCGGATCAGAACCTCTAGACACTAAGCTGACAATGACCACACAACAACAGACTCAAGAACAATTTTTAGGCTCCTTTCTAACAAGGTTATGAAGTATAATGAAGCCGAATATCCACCACGTCCCAAAGAAGTCTGGCATGTCTAATAATGACTGAACAAGCATTCTGTTAATTCATATCTGCCTCTGTGGCCATTTTCTATTCACGCCTAAAGCCAAAAAAAAACATTTTCTAGACCCAATACCAGATGGCATGATGTGAACCTGCAATAGGTACATGCCTCAAACTTTCCTGTTAAGGCTTACAGCCTTCTGTTACCTCAAAGATTGGGACCATAAATACCTTCAATAAATTTAAAATGACACATGACAAAAGAAAAGTATGCAAGAAGGAAAACACAGTAAAGGCAGAATGATGGATTGTGATACTCTGGGGAAGAGATTCTTGAAAATAAAGTAAAAACTTACCCACAATTATTTACTGCCATGAGATCCCCAACTAAAAAGAATGGATAAGTCAGCAGATTCACAGCAATCTAAGAGAAAGCAAACACAGTTAACGAGGTTTTCACATAAGTAATAAACAATTCAATGAGGCCAAGTAAACACGAACATATACACACACAAAAACATATAAAATCAGGGAAATTCTAAGATTCATAGAAAAATAAAGTCAGCCCGAGTAGAACTTCAAAAGTGACTGCTACTAAAAAAAGTTATATTTCGACAGAACCCTCCTCAGGGTCAGAAGAGGACATAAAGTGGATGTCAGATGTGCATAGAACCGTGGACATCGTCATGTGAAGCCCCCATGCTCGTTGTTGGCGCTTAATGTGAGTGGTAAAAGGGTGCCATGTGGCATCAAACTTGGCCACCCAGGCTCGAATGATGGCGGTCAATTTTTCCATTGCGTAAATGGACCATACCTTCCTCCACCATATATGTAAGGAAGGAGAAAGTGGTTGCTTCCACAGACGCGTCACGCAAATTTGCACCGCTAAAAGCAAGTGGGAGAGCAGGCAGCCTTGAGGGATCAATGTGGGGAAGAGCCTGTCACCTACTGGGTTGCCCAAAAGAATCGTTAGTGGTTCAAGTGGAAGATGAACGTTGGTTATGGTCTGTATTATATGTTGAATCTCAAACCAGAATGTCTGATTTACTGGGCATGACCACCATGTGTGTAGGAAGGTGCCCCTCTCCCCGCATCCCTTCCAGCAAAAGTCCGAACCCCCGAACATCGTGGCTAGTCTAACAGGTGTGAGATACCAACGGGTCAAAAACTCTATATATGCTTTTTCCTTACAGCAGACACAAATCGAAGACTTGGCTGCCCTGAGCCAGATGGCACCCCAGGTGACGTCAGATATCTCAGTAGCTAACTCTCTTTATCACTGTAAGAGGTATCGGTAGAGCCACAATATGCCTTTTCAGCATACGTTATTGAGATAGAGGGACTCCATGGGATATCATCGCGCTGGAGAGCCAGACGCGCAAGAGGCCTACCTGCCCAATGAAGAGGCTGACTCAGTCTAAAGCTGTCACACCCAGTTAGGTCAAACTTGGACTCTAGGTCACCTCGTGGCCGTAAGTCTCCATCATCATCAAAGATGCCCAGGATGGGGGAGCACCCCTGAACCCAATAAGAGGAAGCTGGGTGAGCCATACCCGGAGGGAAGTCAGGATTATGGTACAGGGGGTTGAGCCTGAAGGTGTACGTCTGAAATGCCCTATGCTGTCGTACCTCCCTCCAGTAGGCCAAGAGCAGTGATGTCAGCGGCAATAGTGGGAGAGCAGTCACTACAAAGTAAGCCAGTAGCCATAACAGCCTTTACGGGGGAGGGAGGGCGGGGAGAAAACGCCTGTTCGACTTGAACTCATGGTTTCTGATCAGGGTCATGATTCCAGTCCAAAGAAGGGCAGAGTTGTGCCGCCAAGATATAAGTAGAAACATCAGTGAAGCCCAGGCCACCCTCCAAAACTGGTTTGCTCAATGTTGATCTCGCCACTCGCAGGGACTTGCCCCCCTACATGAAATTCAGCATTTTCATGCGGACGGGTTTATGAAGCAAGGGGGGGAAGGGCTAGCGGCAGATTCTGGAGGACATATAACAAGGAAGGCATGAAGTTCATTTTCAAACTATTAAGTCTGCCCAGCCACGAGATCTCTAGTTTAACTCAACGATATAAATCCTTGAAGAGGGAAGTGAGGTGGGGGGGTATGTTCGAGTATACGTCTATCGTCTGCGGCGGCAAATGAATCCCTAGATAAGGGATGGCCATCGTCTCCCATTGGAACCCCCCTCCCCCCCCCAGATAATGCCCTCCAAGCTGTTTCGGGGTTGGCAACACCCATGCCTCATGAGTTAGTGGAGTTGATTTTAAAGACCGATAACTGAGAGAAGACATCTAGCTCCTCCATCAACGTCGGAACTGTAGAAGCAAGAGTCGTTAAGAAGCAAAGGATGTCATCAGCTAATAAGGCAAGCTTATGTTACACTCCATCAACCCTCATGCCCGTAATGCGAGGGTTAGCCGGAACTTTAGCCACAAACATTTCCTTAATGAGAGCAAATATGGAAGGGGATAGTGGGCATCCCTGCCGTGTGCCCAGAGTAAGCCGAATGGACTGGGAAAAGAAGCCACTGATTTTGAGCTTAGTGGAGGGTTTCTGAAAGCTAGCCAGGATAAAAGTCTTCATTTTAGGACCTATGTGGACTCAGTCCAAAATCTTAGTGAGGTAACTCCAATCTACTCTATTGAAAGCCTTCTCGGCGCTGAGGGAGAGGGGAGCCACCGCCTGCCGCGTGCTGTCATTGGCCTGCCTGTTACGGATAAAGCCTGATTGCATCGTGGCGATTATAGAAGGCCAGATATGTTGCAAGCGGGCAACAAGGATGGAGGCCAAAATCTTCACATCACAGTTGAGAAGAGCTATAGGCCTGTATGAAGGGCACTGCGAAGCAGCTTACCCGGTTTCATGAGGAGAATAATGTGTGATTATGCCATAGTATCCGTGACCACATCAGTTGTCAAAAATTAATTAAAGACCCACACCAAGGGATCAATTAGGAGAGAAGCATAGGCTTTATAAAAGGTGGCCATATAGCCATCTGGGCCAGGTGCTTTACGTGAAGGGATGGCACCGATGGCTGCCCTGACCTCATCCGGAGTACTTTCCTCCATCAGCAGGCACAGTTCCTCAAATCAATCTGGGGGGCATAGGAGCTCAGGCAGTCATCCTGACACTGGGCATCAAGCAGTTGAGCCTAATAGAGAGTGGAATAGTAGTTGTTGAAAACCTCAAGAATCTCCTCCATCTCCCAACGGCAGCAACTATCATCGTCTATCAATCAAACAGAATTTATAAAGCATGGCTAATCACCCGATAGGTTATCCAGGCGCTTGCAGATCCCCAACGCTTATTCGAACAGCCAGGTCTTGAGGGCCATTCGGAATTCCGGAAGTGAGGTGATGGTCTGGAGATGCGTGGTGAGGCTGTTTAAGGTCTTTGCTGCGATGTGGGAGAAGGAGTATCCTCCACTTCTGCTTCGGTAGATGCAGGGAGTATGGGCAAGTGAAAGGGAGGTGGAGCGCAGTCTACTCGGCGGTTGGTGGAAGTTCAGGCCGTGGTTAATGTATGCGGGTCCTTGGTTGTGTAGAGCCTTGTATGGGCGGGTCAGCAGCTTGAATTGGCATCTCTTCCTTACGAGGAGCCAGCAGAGTTGCCTGAGGTGGGGTGTATTGTGGGTTCCTCTGGGAAGGACAAGGATGAGTCTGTCTGTGGCGTTCTGAATGGTCTGAAGTCTGTGTAGGAGGTGTGCGGTGATGTCAGCCTTGTCTACTTTTTCATAATATGTTTGGTTCACATGGAGCAGCTTTTGGCAGCAGATTTCATAATGAGGTGTTTCAAGTTCGCCCCGAAGCTGCCGCAAGACTTGCAGAGTCCTGCGGGAGCCCCCTTCTCTGTGCCGTGCCTCTACCTGATGTATTTGAGTCTCTAGCTCCTGTTCGCGAAGTTTGTCTGCCCTTTCAAAGGCCGCCGTATGAGAGATATGTTCTCCTTGGAAAACTGCTTTTGCAGAATCCCAGAGAGTTGCAGGCAATTCATTGCCTGTGTTGTTTTCAGGGAAGTGGAGTTAGATAGATTCTTTGATACAATCGCAGAGAACTGGATCTCTAAGCACTACATCATTAAGGAAGCATGGCAGGGGGGAAAGAGCGCTGTGGGGCCGCCAAGCTAAGTATCAACTACACCAGGGCATGGTCAGAAAATAGCTCTAACGGCGATTTTGGTGTCAAGACTGGGCAATAAAGACTTGGCAGTTAAGAAGTAATCAAGCAAGCAAAGCTTTAATTCGATTGCTTTTTTAACAATCATAAAAGCACATAAAACATACAAAGTTTTTACACCAAAAAATTACACAGTAATAAAAATACAGTTATCGTTAAAAACGTCTTAAAATTTGATATGTAATTTAAATTATTAAGAGCAGAAAGTATTAAAATAACAATGCATCTCATCGATCTCACTCCTTATATCACTATACTCTTCCTGTGACAAAGCACTTTTTCCAGGAACATAGATATCCTCCAAGCTATATGCTCATTTTCTAAAAACTGGAGCTTGATTAGTGCCGGGCGACATTGCCTCAGCCCCCAAGCTTTTAGAAGAGGAATTAACCACACCTTTCTTAACTCCATTTAAATTTACAAAATAAAACTAGGTGAATGGTAGATTGGACCGAGCAGTTATCACAAGGACATAATTGTAACTCACGTCCCCAGTCATTTATTTTTGGAAAGGAAGCGAATCTGTGGTCAATCCCCAGTCTAAAACTGGTTAAAAGCAGCCTATCGTATCCGCCAGGGAAAGATACTAAATATGGCAGCAAGCTGAAAGTAGTAAGAACCATTTGATGCTGCTGAACACTTGGCTTCAAAATTTCCCCAGATAGTCTTAACATGTCCAACAGTTGGAGACCCTACTTTCTTAAGTTCTTTCTGGTGATCAATTGGATGGAACTAGGGTTGGAGAAATATTCCGGGTAACCTAGATCATTCATAAATTCCTTCACAAACTTAATCCATGGAATCTTTAGGGCCCCTTCCAGATTCAGACTGTCTTGTAAGATCTCCCTATTTAACTTGGTTTGATCTTTTGACCAGATCCTATGCCAAAGGAGAATAGGTTCCAGTTTAAAAAGGTCGGAGATGTATGGGAGACCTAGCTCAGCATGACAAACGTATGTGGAGGTACTGGCGGAGACTGACAGAATATACCTTAAAAAAGTGTTTTCCACTAATTGTATCGGGTGGGTATCAGCAAAGCCCCAAACCCCCGCTCCGTACATTGCGGTCGCGATGCATTTTGCTTTATAAATTTGTAAAAGTTCTCCTGGCGGTTTCCTGCCCAGTTTTCTTGAAAAGGTGGCCAAGGCTGTTGTTGTTCTAATAAACGCCAGCTTTTTTGCAGAGACAGCTTGGGTCCAAGAATCGTTCTGATTAAATAAAATACCCAGGTAAGAAAAACTCTTGGTGGGGGCTATTAGGTGCCCATCCACAAACATGTCCCTGGACCTCTGATTCCCTCGTCCACATCTCATTATAAAAGTCTTTGTCGTATTAATACTGAGACCAAGGTCCTTCATAAATTTAGAAAAACTATTTAAAACCTTCTGAAGACCAATCTGCATACGGGACATCAGTACTGCGTCATCCGCATAGAGGAGAGCAGGTATAGGGCTACCACCTATTTTGGGGGAAGTCTCGACCATCCTTGAGGAGCGCCTGCCCTAAGCCATTAATATAAAGGTTAAAAAGGAAGGGGGCTAGGACACAGCCTTGCCTAACTCCCCTCCTAGTGGGTAAAGGGGCAGTACGCTCTCCACCCAGGCCAAAGCGCACTCGTGACTTCGCTCCACTATAGAGGCGCATAAGAAAAAAGATGATATTAGGGTCAACCCCCAAAATTTCAAGAATCTCCCAAAGTTTGCCATGCCTCACAGAGTCGAAGGCCGCGGTGAGGTCAACAAAGGCTAAAAAGAGTCTGCCCTTCTTCACCCTAGTGTACTTCCCCACAAAGATGGCTAAATTTAAGCTCTGCTCTATTGTCCCTAATCCTTCACGAAATCCGTATTGGATATCAGATAGAATCTGGTTTTCCGATGCCCAATCCTGTAGGCGTTCCAAAATAATTCGCCCAACAACTTTGGTCAAAGAATCCAATAACGAGATTGGCCTATAGCAAGAGGGATCCTGACGGTCCCCTTTTTTGAAGATAAGAACGATAATGGATTCCACCCAGGTTGATGGGAATGAGGCCTGACAGCTTGCATTTATTACCTGTGTGATAATTGGGCCCCAGAGATTAATATTGAACTCAAACAAGTCCACTGGGACCCCATCTGGCCCAGGAGCCTTGCCACCTAAGCTTGCTAAGAGTGCTTTGTTTACTTCATCTAGGGAGAAATAAAGGTCCAAGGTATTAGGAGTGTCTGCTTGTGTAATGCTATGTTGATTATTAGCAATTTCCTGCCCGTTGTACATCTTTGAAAAATTTTCAATCCATTGTTCCTCGGGTATGGCAATTTCTATTGAGGGACCCCCTCCCGGTGACAGAAATGGTGTTTTTACTGCTTTCCAGAAAGCAGCACTGTCTTTCATCTGTGAGGCTGTGTTAAGAGATTCCCACGCTTCTTTCCTCAAAGCATTCTTTCTTTCTATGAGGGTCAATTTATAGACCCTTCTAGCCTGCCTAATGTTAGTAGTATTTCTCGGAAAAATGTGCAATTCGCGCTTCAAGATAGTATAGGTTCGTGTGCACTTCTTGTCGAACCACCTTTGGGGACCAACCTTTCTTCTATTTTGTGTATATAGCACTTCCCTCACCGCACCTGCTATTACTTTGAAGGAAGATAAAACACTATCAGGAGTAGCTGACTCACTCAGACAAGTGTCAAAGGCCATTCTGCATTTGGTTATCAATTGTTTTGTAACCACATCGGGGTCCACCATGGCCCAACGTAAGGTATATCCGTTAACTTTAACAATTTTTACATTAGCTAGTGCCTGGTCGACCTGTTCAGCCCTTGCCGGTTTACTAGTGGGAAGAACGACCGATATACAGAGGGGAAAGTGGTCACTCAAGGAGTTATCATCAGCTGTAAAAGAGTGCAACCTAGGTGCGTGGGTGTTTGACAATAGTATATAGTCTATTCTAGAACATAGGCCCCTGCCATTAAAAGTCTGGGACATAGGAGCAGGTCTAGCACATAGTTCATTTGCAAACCCTAGGTCCAAAGTAAAGACCAATTCATTGAACAGCTCCCCTGCACTGGAGTGGCAGAAATGAGTGTTAGTTGCCCCTTCTTCAACATTAAAACCACATATTTTACCATCCTCATAGGAGCACAAAGTACAGTTGAAATCACCGACCAGTATTAGCATATTGTCTTTAGCATTATCATTACACAGTAATTTCAAATCATTACCCAGTTTCTTAACCACTGTCTGATGGAATGTTGTTATATAGATTAGCCAGTACAATACAATGGGTGGTGCTGAGATGCAATGTAATTAGTTGATAATACAATGCTTCTAGATAAGTCTCGGTCTTATTTATTTTTAACTTGTTGGATATTTAAGTGCAGATCCCGCCCTTTGCTCTGCCATATAAACCTCCCTCTGCTTGGGTATTATACGTTTTAAAACCATTAATATGCATTGGTTCCTCGGCCTGGGAGCACCTGATTTACAACTGTACGCCTGGAGCGCCCAAGCTCAATTTTTACACTACTGGGTGCACACCACCCCATTTCAACCCCATGTAGCTGTGGAGGAGGCTGCAGCTAAGCCGCTGCCCTTGACAGTTGCACTATCTGGGGATTATCGACGCCCAAAAGAGGAGATCGATACGGTAGAAACACTTCGCTGGGCGTGGCGCGGTCTTCGTAGACGGGCTTCTGTGTCTACACTTTATGCCCCAGCCATTCCTTTGGTTGATAACCCCATGTTGTTTCCTAGTGGTAATGGGATAGGGGAGAACCTGGCGCATGATATGGGATTAGCCACCTTCGGAGATCTTTACCCGGATGGAGTATTCCGCTCCCCCCCAGAGACTGGGGACACAGGCCGGGCGAATTTTGCGGTCCAGTTTGCGTTCCATAAACTCAAAATGGCATGTAGGTTGCTACACGACACTTTTCCGAATGAGTCTCCTACACTGGTAGCTTTGGAGAATGTGCTAACCACGTCCTCCCCGCGTCGGCTTATTACACGCATCTATAATCACATGCAGACGTCCGCCCCAGTGGTACAACCACGTGCCTGGTCGGCTTGGAATGACGAGCTTTCTGCTCCACTGTCGGAGGAACAGTGGTTATATTGCTGCGGCCAATTACTGGCACTCTCGCCTAATTACAAACTACGCCTTATCCACTTCAAATTTTTGCACCGGTTCTATAGAACGCCCGTTAGTTTACACCGTATGGGTCTGAAAGAGGATGACCGGTGTTGGAGATGCGGAGCAGCGCTTGCGGGGTTTCTACATATTTCGTGGAACTGCCCACGGCTCAGAACCTATTGGACTAATGTGTGGGATATTATAAAGTGCATTACGGGGGTGGGTGAAGGCCCCAACCCTTTGCAAGGCCTGTTAGGGTATGTCAAGGATACTCCGGTGAAATATAGGAAGCTCCATGCAATGCTCCTACTATTTGCAAAAAGACGAGTAGCTAAACATTGGGGAAGCAAGAGGATTCCATCTAAAGATGACTGGATTAGGGACGTGACCTTCGGTCATTCACAGCTGACCACGTATTGGGAATTGCTGCCATCGGCATCGCGGCCCCGGGACATATGGGAGCCGTTTGTGGAGTGGCTGCGGGAGGCTCAGGGCCCTGAGACTACTACATCACAGCAGACGAGTCTGTGTACTGCGGACACCTCCCCAATATTTGCACCAGAATAGGCGGGAAGGCTATGTAACGGGTGGGTGTTTCTTTAAATGAGGTGAGGAGAAAGCACATGGTTAAACGACGCCCTGTGAGGAGATAAGTACTGCTGTCATCCCAATTTGACACAACTGTGAAGATTTCATTTGTACGGCTGGGTGTGCATGGGTGGAGGGAGGGAACCGGGTGCCCTTTTTTCATTTCAGATTTGATCAAAATGTACTGTCATGCTTTTGATGTATTGTATATGCTATATGAGTCACTTTGTCTGGCCTTGTTAAATGTTTCTGTTCCATTTTACGAAATGCCAATAAACACATATACAAAAAAAAATATGCATTGGTTCCTTCAACCACGTTTCCTGGAAGCACAGAATATCATGCTTTAGTATAAAGTCAGACCATTGAGGATTGTTAATCTTAGAAAGTAGGCCTGATATATTCCAGGAAATAAGGCTACAGCTAGAACTTGCAGAAGTACATGGGAGTCTGGCTACCATCAGATTATGGGAATTACGATCACCATTACAAGTCTGTGCATGGACCAAAGTCTGGGGTTCAGATGATTCAAGGGGAATAGCCTGGTCCCGGGGAGTAAAGCCGGTTACTTGGGCTCCGTCCTTGGTAGGGGATAAAAATGACATAGAATTTTCCTGCACCATAATAGGATGAACTTTATTGTCCTGCCTTAACACCTTATCTTCAGAGTACCCCTGTCGCCCATCAGCAGATCTTAAACAGTAGCTCTGAGAAGACAGTCAATCAATATCTTCTAAATTGTTCAGAATGCCAAAATGATTACTGATTGGGACTGCGTAAGTTAACTGGTTAGCCCGGGTAAATCTCTCTTCTTCTGCAGTATACCATGTATGTCTATATGGTTGGTAGAACAACCCCAGGGGTAAAATAGTTATCTCATTTGGCCTTACGGGCCAATTAGCAGCCCTTTCTAGTATTGACTGTACCAAATCTGTTGACCTGAATGACAGCACAACGCAATCTCCAGGTAGTGACTTTTTAGACTTTCCAACCCAGCCAATCCGACGGGCCATCTTGAATCCTGAAAATAACAACATATTAGTTATCCCAGTCCTAGCACTTAGGAAATGTAGGGATTTGTTCCTTAAATTTGACCAGTGCTCTTTATTACTGGGCTGCACGGTAGGAACATTTGCCAGCACTACAGTATACGGGGTTACTTCTGGAGGTAAATGTAAATTACTGTTTGGGCTAAGAGAAACCCTATGATCAAGGGACTGACCCCTCAGAGTACTTCTAGACTGGGGTCTCTCGTGTTGAGTGTGGTTATCCCTAACAAGGAGGGCCCTGTTTGAAGCGTGTGAGATCAGGGCGTGCCCAATGCTCGCGCCACCTGACACGAGTGGGGTTTTGATGTTATTTGATGAAGTGGATGGCAAGTCATCCTTAGTCAAATTACTGGTTTCAGATGTAGTATGACGAGGTCTTAAGTGGGATTTAGAGTGAAACACGCCCCTGTTCGTTTCATTACTCTCAGCTTGATTATTGATGGAAGTAACCTCAGCCCTACATCGACACGTGTCGGAGGAAATTAAGGAGGTACTGGTCACGGGCTTTTCGAGATTGATTAACCTGGCTTCAATTTGAATTAACTTTTGCATTATGGGGTCTAGGAGGGCTGATAACCTTGACTCTAGCTTTTCCAGAAAGACTTCTTTCTCCTGAGTTGGAAGTATTCCCGTTAAAGTTCCCTCCTTTAATTCCGAAATCAGCCCCTGGTTAGGCTCATTGTCAGCTGGAATAATTTTGCGTCCTAGTGACTTTGGTAGAAGCTGGCTTTGTTTATGAGTACCCTGCCCCTTCCTTTTCTTAGATGGTGGTGCGAGACTGTTCCCATGACTTATCTTTGCTTTTTGACCCCTGGCGGTTACATTTGGCCTAGATGGCTTATCAATACTCTCGGAAACATTAGATATTTCAAGGTCCGAGGCCATGGAGTGCGGCATGTTTAAATTAGAAGAAATATCTTCGGTGTTAGTTTGTAGCACAGTGGCAGTAGATACTGATCGATTTTGGGAACTTTGGGGCTCTAGGGATAGTCTGCGCTCAGTGAGTTCTATCTCTTGTATGAGTGCCGACTCAGCCCTCAATAAAAAAGCATCCAGTGTCCCTACAACTCCCTGCCAAGTTACAGATTTAGGTCTACTCATTTTGGACCACCTACTATGCAAACTCTAATTCGGCTGTATTAAGTTCACGGTACCTTAAGATAAGGACAGTAGCGATAGTCCCGAAATCAGGCAATGTCAATAGTGTGGCCCAGCCCGGCCTCCTTCGGTCTCTGATGGGCCTGCTCTTGGCCCGGGCTTTGCCCGGGCACGGCCCAGGCACGCCCGCGCGCGTCCCGCGCCGCGGGAGCCCTGGGCTGTTCTTATGCGCCTCCGGGCGTGAGAAGATCGCGGTGGCGCCTCCTGCCGCTAAGCCTTCTAGGGGCTGTAGTCCCCTCCAGAAGGTGCGGCGTGCGTGGTGGCCCCCAACGAGAGGAAAGTGCAGCGTGCCTGGTTCCCCCAGCAAGAGTAAAGTGCAGGCGTGCAGAACGGGCTCCCCAATCCTAGAGTACGTCCCTTGGATATTGGATTAGAACGTGTAGTCCCTCTCTCTGGGGTGATGGTGACGCCAGATGTCCGTCAGAGTCAAGTTCAATATGCCTTGAGTAAGAGCTGTGGGCGGGCGAGGCTCGTCTGGGCAGAGAAATGTCTAAGCAGGGATCTAGGGGGACATTTAAGCCACCCCCAAGTATTATTTCGCCTCTATGGAAGTGAGAGATCCTCTGAAAAAGGTCAGTATAGAACTCCTCCCGATCTCCATTGGGATTATAAATTGAAGCTATAGGCAGTCGAGTGGAACCAAATGTGCCTCGTATGCCTATCTGCCATCCCTTATGATCCCTGTAGGTGATGTCTAAGGTAAAAGGGAACTTGTGACGAAGCAAAATAGCTACTCCCCGGGTCTTGCGGGTGTAGCATAAGTGGAATTGTGTGGGATACCAGTATGATCGATGGTGTTTAGTGTCTGCCGGAGGAGATGTGTCATTTGTAAGAGTGCCACGTTCACCTCCTTGCGACGTAACCATTGTGTCAGAGCCCTATGTTTGAGTGGGGTATTTCGGCCCTGTATGTTAAGGGATACAACGTGGAGGGTGGTCATAGAGATCCATGTGTAGAAATCCCTAGAATGTCTTGAATAAAATATTATGGGTGTGGCTCCTGCCCCCGACATACTGCAATATGTACACGTGTCAGTAACAATAAAGAGATAATAAAATATAAAACTGTGAATAACAAAGAGAAGGAGAAGCAGCTGAGGCTGCCAGGCCACCTGTCAACAACCAAATAATTGTTAAATCAGAAAGACAAGGATTAGAAAAAAATAGAAAAGATGTATGAAAAGACCATCTTAGCAAGGGAGAAGGGGCGAGTTTGTGGTTAGTCCCATGCCTCCTGTAGGAGGCTGACTTAGTATATGGTGCACACTTATTTAAGTGAAGCACCCTGCACTAATCCAGACAGCCCTATGGTGATTTTAGTGGACTTAGACAACCATAGAAAGCTCTCTAAGTGGTAGCTCTGGAGAGCAGTCTTCAGGCTTAGTCCAGAAGGAGTATAAAGCAGCTTGTTTTACCAGTGCTAACCATATAGTGTAGGTTAAATGAAAAAGAACCACATAGTGTAGTTATACAAATAGTAATATTTATTATACGCACTCACTAACACATTGGTATAGCTCCTACCCGGAGATATCAGCACAATATTTCCAAAGGAGAACAGGTAAGTAGCACAAATACACAGTGGTCTCCAGGGGGAGCCCAAACCATATACTAATAAAGTGGAATGCGAACTGGGTCAAGTCGAGACCTGACCCAGAAGACTTAGAAGAGCTGGGGACTCAAGGAACCACCCAAGGTAAGTACCCAGGAACCCCACGGAGGGCGTGTGCGGAGTGGAAACACAGCCGCGTACTCAATGCAAGTCTATGGGTACGTCGCGGTTGCAGTTTTCAAGTAGAAGACCCTTCCCAGAGGACCCTGAAGAAACTCTGTGGACGATGGAAGGTTGGAGAGTCACCCCACCCGTGGATACACCAGTGAAGCCGGGTGCATAGGTGCGAAGTGACGTTGGAAACCACCGCAGACCACAATGGAGGACTTCAGTGAAGATGCAGCTGGCGAAGAAGGTGAAAGAGTGCGGTGGAATCCAAGGGTGGATTCGTGAAGAGGAGTACGGGCAAGCAGAGGGGACCGAGTCTATGCCACTCTGGAGTGACCAGGAGGCACGGAAGACCAATGACCAGCGATGACAGGAGATGCAGGAGAGTTGATGGTGACCTTGTTGCTGCAGCTGTGAGGACCAGGTGATGCTTTGGAAGACCAGGAGCTGTTCACGAGCTGACCCACGTCGGAAGTCGAGAACCAGGGGGTCGGTGTCCGGCGGGAGCACCAACAAGCCTTGGCAGTAGCAACAGACATTGAAAACGGAGAAGGTGCAGTGTCGGGACCAGCAAGGTACAAGGGACTCACCAAGTGCAGAAGAGTCAGAGAAGGCCCCGAGCAAGCAGGGGAGCCCACTGGACCTCGAGCAGCTCACCAACGATACAGGCCTATGGTGCAGAGGATGCGGTGAGGACAAAGATCAGAGGCTGGAGCTTCTTGGAGCCCAAAGATCTCTGGAGAAGAGAGTCAACAAGCCTTGGCAACGGCAAGTCGACGCAGGGCACAGGGGTGCTGTTCCAGCGGTTCCGACGAGGGATACTGGCCTCAAACATGGTGAGAAGACCGTGCAGGCCTCAAGGGAGTTGCAGAACCACCAACTGTGTTGCTGGACCTTTCGAAGTCCGGAGGACGTCAGGAGCAGCAGACCGGTCAGCTTAGTTGTGGTGCCTGCAGATGCAGGGGAGTGACTCCTTCACTCCAAGGAAGATTCCTTTGGTGTCTTTGATGCCCATAGCCCTGGAGAAGAACCTGGATGAAGCACAGGCACAGACGATGCAGAAGACTGGCAGGACGACGAGACCAGAAGAAGCAGGAGTCTTCCTAGATGCAGTATTGGTTCCCAAAGCGAAGTCCAAAGTGCCCAGACGGTAAAAGTAGAAGTGGTTTCGGATCTGAATCTTGTCCCACGATGAATCTGAAGAGCCACCCACAGGTAAGCCCTTAAGTACCCAAAGCAAAGGGTTGGGACGATTCAGGGGTCCCTCCAGAGGATGGGCTGGACAGAGGGGAGGATACTCCCATGTCCTTTGTCCAGTTTCGCGTCAGAGCGGGAGCCAACGGCTCCCTGAACTGGTGTGAACTGGAGTATGCAAGGAGGGCACCAAATGTGCCCTTCAAAGCAGTCTGGTGGCGCTGTCAAGCGCCCTCACTCCAGCCCAATACACTAAGTTCTGTCTGGGAGGTGGTCACACCTCCTTGTGACAGGAAACCTATTGTTCTACCTTCCTCTGCTCGAGCTCAGCTCAGCAGCAAGAGGGCAGAATTATGTCTGTGGTCGGCATCAGCACTAGCTTACTTTTAGACTCTGAAAGGCTAGTACCGGGAATACAGGGGGGCTCCCTAGAAGAGCCACCCAGTACATGGGATCCTACATCCAACACTGGAATCGGTTTTGGGGAAGGATTCCAACATGTTTGATACCAAACATGACCGGTTTCGGTGCAGCCAATATATAGTTAGACATCTCGTAATTGACTAGATGTCCACTATATGTATAAAATAGCTGACCGCACTTACAAAGCCTGGAGAATCGCCTCCTGGGTTTGTAGGGGGGTGTCCTGCTCATGCAGGGCTCCCTCACACTTATAACCAAGCACCCTGCCTTCAGGATTGAAAGGCCTACCTGAGGGGTGACTTATAGGTTTTAAATGCAGTGACCTCCGATATAAGGAAACTTATATCTGTTGTGAGTGGTGCTAGCACCAATTCACACAGGCTGCAATGGTAGGCCTGTAGTCACAGTTTGAATGGTCTCTCTTGGGTGGCATAATACATGCTGCAGCCCATGGGAGACCCCTGGTGTACCTATGCCCTGGGTACCTTAGTACCATATACTGTGGATTTAGAAGGACACACCAGTAGCCAATTAGGAAGGTACCAAAGTACTTACCATAGTCCAATTTAGGGAGAGAGCACTGTGACTGGGGTCCTGATTAGCAGGATCCCAGTCAGACTACTCAGAAAACAGATTGACACCAGCAAAAAGTGGGGGTAACCATGAAAGCAGATTCTACTTTCCTACACCCCCAAACAGAAACAGAATCAGAACAGGGAAGAACCAATTATTGGCTGGAGAAGAGGGACAGTACCCTTACTCCCCGTACAGTTCCCAAAGCATCAGAGAAGTCCAACTACATCCCCATGGGAGAGGCAAGGTGGTCAAGACGGTGTATCATCATCCGACAAGGGAGGGCGATGATCCCCAGCGACCTGACCGTTTTGTTTCGGTGCCTTCCGCTTGGACTGGCATGAGGGCTGAGAGCACCAAACACTTCCCCCATCAATCACAGCAAGGTCCCATTGTTCAGAAGACTGGTCTTTGTCAGGCAGGGGCCAGGCCTAGGCCTCACAGGCTTTATGTGGCATGCGGGCAACAGTTCTCTTGTCCTGGTGAGTGAAATGAAGGCGGAGTGGAAAGCCCCAGCGATATGGAATTTTGTTGCTTTGTAAATGGTGGGTAACATCTCTAAAGTCCTTACGGCGGACTGGTGTATGGGCTGATATATTCTGGTGCAGTGATAAAGAGTCATTGCGAAAAATGATGGGTTCCTGTTGCCATGCTGCCCTCATAATTTGTTCCCTTTGGTGGAAGTAGTGCACTTGCGTCAAAGTATCTGGAGTTAGATTCTTTAGTAGTTAGAAGACAGAATACACCCTGTGGGTGCGATCAAGCAGAACTGGGGACTCATCTGGAAGTTGCAACAGGTGTGCAAAAAGGGCCTGGACAAGTGACTCAAGATCAGCTGGCAATATGGCAGCAGCCAGGCCCCGAATGCGAATATTATTGTGTTGAGAACTGTTCTGGAAGATGAGTTTCAGAACAATCGTAAAAGCCTTCGTTCTCTCCCATCTGGCTGTAGGCAATGCCCTTCTCTATGGTTTCTCTGATACAACCCTAGCACCCGTAAAGGTATTGCGGTGAATGGCTCTTCAAGAAGAAATTCAACCATATCACTCCCAGGTTAAAAGACCTACAGTGGCTCACTGTTCTATCCCGGATCATCTAGACCAGCTGCTGCATCCCTTATAATGCCTTCAAAAACAAGACTTCAGCTTACCTGGCAAACAAACTAGTCACATTTAGTGGACAGCACCAGCCCATTCGCTTCTGTAGCATGACACCTGGAGCAAAACATTGCAAGAAAGGAAAAAAAAGGCAAGTCTTCTCCGTGCATGCGCCAAGGATCCAGGACGTTGATATCAAATTGGCGCAAACTCTTCTTTAAATTTCAGAAAAATAGATGAAGGTGCACCTCTTCAGATACTTAAGCTTTCCCATAGGGAGATATTCGCCCTGGTGGTGGAGATCTCTGCCGGTGTGTGAATAGTTACCTGTAGTCTTCTTCAGTCCCGGTCACATGGCAAGAAACTCTGGGTGTAGGAGGTATCTGTTTTGGGCCCATCTTTGTCAATAGGCAGACCACACCCTCCTCTTTCTTACTATTTATGCACCCCTTCGCCTCCTCTGCTATTATGTACTGCCTGGCTTTACTGATACACTTCTCCATTGTTATATAAGTACAACAACCTTGAGTACTGCCATATTGGCTTCCGGCCTACATTTTCCATCTAAAAGTAAATATAGTGGCAAATTGTTACCTTTTCTGAGCCAAGTTAAAGTCCTTATCGGACTTGTAGAGAGCAGACAAATTCCTTGCCTTCTTCCTTAGAAACTTGTAAAGGTGAAGTGAAGAGCAATGTATTCATTTATCACAAGAATTTATCTACCCACCTTACTGTGTCATGGGTGAATCCCAGCATTTTGAATGGTATATCAGCTGGATGGGTGAAGCCTGGTAGTTTTAAATTGGAGAGTCAGGATTTAATCTGGGGTTGCTTGGTGTTTTGGCAAACAGAAGGAATTCAGCCTTTGTGGGACTTACCTTCAAAAGGTTAGTTGACATACAAGATTGAATGTGTTTGAGACATGATTGGAATCTCTATTTGTCGCTGGTTGTGGATATTTTAATATAGAGTTGGGTATCATCTCCTTTGTTATGAACCATAATGCTGCTGTCTCCAAATAAGGAGCAAAGGAGTTCAATGTATGGATTAAAGATGACGGGAGAAAGGATGGATTCCTGGGGTACTCCACAGGGGACAGAGAGCGCCCAGTGGTTTTCATCATCAACATTACTCCCACAAACTGACAGGCAGATCAAGTGGGTTAACAAGGAGTTCAGAAATTACCTATTGTTGCTATTGAAGTGTTCATGATGGTTGGGTATCCTACCTGCGGTTAGGTGAATTCAACTACAGCAATGCTGATCACAGTTCTATTTTGGTCAAATTCATTAATTTGCCATACAATAACTTCAGATCCGTAACTTTGGATTTACAATTAGTTCAGATTACCTTTAGGTTGGACATAATTTATTGCAAGTGCATAACACAGTGGGAACAATTAGACAAGTTTTGACCTAGTGTGGCCTTCAAATATGTATTTTCATTTATATGAAAAATGCTATTTACCCTGTAAGCATCTGTTCGCAATGTGTAGTGCTGTAGATTCGCATGATTAGCATGCTCCCACCACCTTCTGTAGTGCTCAGATGTTTGCAGGCTGTTTTTCTTCAAAGAAGATTCTTAAGTCATGAGATTGAGTGTGACTCCTCCTCTCGACCCACATTGCGCATGTGCACTGACTATATAATAGGTTGTTTTACGCACAGTGGGAGTAAGGCTGTATGGAGTGTGAACAAAAGAATATGATGCATTATGGCAATGTATAAGAAAGGAACATAAGTAAAAGATCTGCATCATTACATGTGCATATATATTCAAACAACAGGAGAGAGAGGGTGATACACACACTCTTAGTCCCCCTAGGGCTTTTATAAGTAAACAACAGAAGAGTGTAAACGACTAAAAAAGGGACTAAAAAAGGAGGAAAAAAGGAGAGGAGAGCCAGCAGCATAAAATCACAAAAAATTGTAAAAAGAACCCTCACTCACCAACCTAGTTGGTGACATGCTTCATCATTGGGTTCCCACCAGAGAGGCCGAGTGCCTCCCTGGTGTGCTACAACGCCTGTTTACAGCGGAGCAGGTTATTTCGTGTGTAGTGGAGGAGTGCAATAATAGTGAGTGCAAAATAGGGGATGTGATTTAAAAATGCCTTGATTTTATCCCAAAAACTTTATTGATGGAAAATCCGGCATAGATAAAAGAAGGTATTTAACTGCGAATTAATTATACCAGTTATATCCTACAGTGAAAATAAAATAATGATGGTCAACATGTTTCTGCCTTTTAAATAATTCACCTGGCATTCATCAGGACCAAACCACCCCGGCGGTGTGCACGCGCTAAGGTGCACCCTAACCGTTGGTGGGAACAAAAAGACCGCAAAAACTCACGGTTTTGTGGACAAGTCTTCAGTAATTCTGAAAACTACGTGATTGTGAAGCAAAGATTAGCCTCACTACATAGGTCCAGAGGGGGGCGCTCACTTGTAGTCACACATTCGTCAAAGTGCCGCGCCCGTGGTAAACCTACTTCTCCCTTCTCAAGGACCTCGACGCCGGGGTGGTTTGGTCATGATGAATGCCAGGTGAATTATTTAAAAGGCAGAAACATGTTGACCATCATTATTTTATTTTCACTGTAGGATATAACTGGTATAATTAATTTGCAGTTAAATACCTTCTTTTATCTATGCCGGATTTTCCATCAATAAAGTTTTTTGGATAAAATCAAGGCATTTTTAAATCACATCCCCTATTTTGAACTCACTATTATTGCACTCCTCCACTACACACGAAATAACCTGCTCCGCTGTAAACAGGCGTTGTAGCACACCAGGGAGGCACTCGTCCTCTCTGGTGGGAACTCAATGATGAAGCATGTCACCAACTAGGTTGGTGAGTGAGGGTTCTTTTTACAATTTTTTGTGATTTTATGCTGCTGGCTCTCCTCTCATTACATGCGCATTCATAGAGGTGGGTCGGTGCATGTGAATCTACAGCACTGCGTGCTACGAACAGATGCTTACAGGGTACATAGCATTTTCCGTTCAAAGCATGTGAGGCTTTAGATTCACATGCTTAGCATAGACTGAATAGCAGTATTCTCCCAACTTCAGTGGCTAGCGCATGGATGATGTAGATGTGTGAAACAATGTTTTTAGCACTGCTTAATCAGGCTTAATAAGGCTTATTGGCAGGCCAATATGTCCTCACTTTAATGCTTCAAAAATTTATGTGGGGTGGACCATGTAGCTCCTTTACAAATGTCAGCTATGGGGATGTTGCAAAGGAAGGCAACAGTAGCCCCTTTTCTGTGAGCAGAGTATGCTCTGGGGGAGCATGAAGTACCCTTTTGGGTTTACAAAGGATCTGGCTATGCCAGCTTTGGAAATAGCCTGTCCCTTGTGAGGTTTAACAAATGCAATAAATAGTTGGTCTGCTTTATGTAATGGCTTGGACCCATCTATAGAGTACAGAAGGGACCTTTTAACGTCTAGAGTATGTAACGCCGTTCAGCCACAGAATCAGGCTGTAGGGGAAAGTAGTTTGATCAGATTAAAAGGTGAAATGGCCTTCGGAAGGAATAGAGGATGGGTCCTGGGGACGACCCAATCCTTGTGGTCCCATATAAAGAGTTCTTGGATGGTAAGGGCTTGTAGTTCACTAATGTGCTTAAGTGAGGTAATGATAACTAGAAAGGTTACTTTCTGTGAAAGGAATTGAAGAGGGAATGTGTGCAAGCGTTCAAACGTTGGCCCCACGAATCTGGTAAGGACTATGTTAAGGTTCCAGACGGGGCTGAAGTGGATGATTGGGGGTATTACTCTTTTTAGTCCCTCCATGAAGGCTTTGACCACTGGTATCCTGAATACAAATGTATTCTCTCTGTTCTGCATATAAGCGGGAACTGCAGATAGAGGTGGATACATGTGTAGGCTAATCCCTCCTTTTGTAGGTGCAGAAGGTAGGTAAAATTCTCTTGTACTGTCTGGTTTAAAGGGTCTCATGTATTGGCAATGCAGTACTGGACAAATCGCTTCCACTTTGCTGCATAACAAGGGCCGCTGATGGGGCATCTAGCCTCCTTAAGGATGGACATGCATTTTTTGAGTATATGCAGGCACACAAACTCTAGAACCTCAGGTGCTAAATCGCAAGATTGAGTTGTACTCAATTCGGGTGTCTAATTTGTCTGTGTCTCTGGGTGAGAAGGTCTGGTCTGAAAGGAAGTCTCTTGTGGAGGCTGACTGAGAGTTCCAGGGGGAGAACCGGGGCTGTCTAGCCCAGATTGGTGCAAATAGAATGAGGGTGAGGGAAGTCTGCCTGAGCTTTCTGATCAAAAATGGAAACAGTGGGAGAAGTGGAAAAGCGTAGGCAAATATCACTGACCAATTCACCCATAGAGAATTCCTCATGGACTGTGGGTTTCTGGCGGCAAAGCTTGGGCATAATGCATTTTCAATTGTAGAGAATAGGCCTATCTGCAGAATGCCCCTCCTCTGAAAGCAAGTGTGAAGGTCTTGTGGGTGGTGTTCCCACTCGTGGACTTGATGAATCCTGCTGAGTAGGTTTTTAAAGTTGATGCCTACCCCTGGGAGATGTGCCGCCATTAGGTGAACTTTGTGGCTAACTGCCCATTGACAGATGTTTAATGCTAGGTCGGACAGCTGCCGTGAATGTGTGCCCCCTTGCTTTGGTATATAATACATCGCCGTCATGTTCTATCTATTGATTAGAACCACTTTCCCCTGAATGATTTGGAGAAAGGCTTTGAGTGTCAGTCATATAACCAGGAGTCTGTGAGAGTGTGTGGGGGGGATATTCAGTGGGTGATACATAGTTCAATGCAATAGCTGTGCTGTACACTGCCTAGCACCCATTTATCTGAGGTGATTTATTGTAATGGATTGAGGAAATGACTTAGGACCCGATTTAGATCTTGGCGGATCTGGTCCCGTCGTCGCTTTTTCGACGGTTTTACCGCCTGCCTACATGGCCGTCTGCCTGCTCTATTTAGATATTGGCGGCTCTATGGACGAAAGACCGTCCGAGTACCGCTGACTCCGCCAGGTTTTTTCAACAGCGTCGAGGGTGTTATAGGCAGAAGCGGTTGTTGGCAGGAGTCCAGGCAACATTACCGCCGGCCCATCACCATGTGCCTTTCCATCGAGGAAACTGTGGCGGGGATACCTCCTTCTCTGAGTTGGCAGAATCGAAGGAAAGAAGGTAGAAAGTACCTTTTTTTTGTTTCCCACTTTCGTTTCTGTCTGAACGCCATTGTACAGGTCCTTCTTTTGCTGCTTTTTCTTGACCACCACACTAATTAACTCCGTTGTCACCGGAATCTAAGGTATGCTTCTTTTACACTTGTATTACTATATAAATCGTGGTTATGTGACGGAACTACGAAAGCCTAAATACCGAAGGCTTTTACAACGAAAGTATCACAACGACGCTGTCATTATCATGCCAGTTTCTAGGTGGAATACTATTACGCTGGCACATATATAAGTATTGTATATACATTTACAACAAACACCATGCTTACGCGTGCATTTATGCCGATTACCATTACAACGACAAAAGGTATTAAACCGCTTTAATTGTTGAAAAGCCATGTGCAGTTTTAAAAAACATTTTACTAACCATTCCGCATGTGAGAAGTTTCTGAATGCACTAAACACCATGTCCGCTTTATGGAAATGTAAAAAATGTCACGCAGTTGTGTCCTACCTTACTGTTTATTACTGTTCTCTAATGCTCCTCAAAGCAAAACGGCAGACCTGCTAGAGAAGTCTCCAGGATTGTGAGGGGCCCATCCAGTTTCAAACTCCCAAACTCAGAGTATGAATAATAAATTAAAACGAACATTTCATTGCATTAATATACATTTTAGCCTACACTTCCTTACAGATTGCTGTGACGTAACAGCAAGCAGCTGCCTACTTTGAAGCTGGGGAACTAGGTTCGAGCCGCGGCGTGGGCTCAGCATCCTGTGATTCTGGGCAATGTAATGTAAATGGTGCTCAATTAAAGCGCTCCAATATAATTGGGTGGAGTTCACGCTGTATAAAACTGTAGAAGGATAAAGGCGATTACCGATTCGCTATTTAAGAATCGCAAACTGCAATGTGTGTAGGATTTGCCCAAAAAAATTCTACATATTCCTTAATAGCGAATCGCAAATTGCGATTCGCTATTAAGGAATACCTCGCTATTAAGGAATACCTTCCCATTAATTCCTATGGGCCTAGAGGCTCATAGGAATGAATAGGATTGCATTCGCAATTTGCGAGTACCAAATAGGTACTCGCAAATTGCGCATGCAATTTCAAGGGTGCAAGGGGGCCAAAAGGCCACCCTGATGCACCCCCAAAAAAGATAAGTATGCACATGTGGCGCACATACATGCCCTAAAGGCACGTGTGCGCGCCACATGGCACTTGGAAAAATGCAAAAATGTGCATTTTTCTAGGAATTTGCAAATTACCACCAACTAGAAATTGGTGGTAATTTGCGATTCCTAAATGCAAATTCGCAATTTGCGATAGCTACAAGAATTGCATTTAGGGAATCGCAAATTGCGATTCCCTAACTGCATTCGCAATTTAGGCAATCGCAAATAATTGCGATTACCCATATTGCGAATTCAAAATTTTTGATACATTGCAAAACGCATTTTTGCGTTCGCAAACGGCCCGATTCTGCGAATCGGACCGTTTGCCATCGCAAAAAGCGTTGATACATCTGGCCCAAAGTTACTTACCCAGTAAGCATCTGTTCTTGGAATGTAGAGCTGTAGATTCACATGCTTTGCATACTCCTGCCATCTAGTATGTTTGCAAGTTGTTTTTCTACGAAGAAGTCTTTCCTAGTCACGAGGTAAGGGGACTCCTCTTTTCGGTGATAGTGCGCATGGTCATCGACTCCATTGTTAGATTGTTTTCCCGCAAGAAGGTGAGAATGGAGTAAGTGTAGTATAGAGATGTCTATGCGTATAAATGTACAATGAATAACTGCAACAACCACAGGTACCCGGGGAGGAAGGTGGGCGCATGTGATTCTACAGCTCTACATGCCAAGAACAGATACTTAATGGGTAAGTAACATTATCCGTTCGAGGCATGTGTGCTGTAGATACACATGCTTTGCATAGACTACAAAGAAGTATACTCCCAAAGCGGTGGCTAACCTGTAGATGTTGCAGTTGTTTGGAACAGTGTTTTAAGTACTGCTTGGCCTACATTATCCTGTTGACGTGCTAACACATCTACACAATAGTGTTTGGTAAATGTGAGTGGTGTAGACCATGTAGCTGCCTTACATATGTCAGCTAGAGGAATGTTACCTAAAAAGGCCACTGAAGCCCCTATTTTGCGAGTGGAATGAGCTCTAGGGGTATGGTTAAAGTTCTTTTAGCTTTAGCATAGGATGTTTGAATGCATTTAACAATCCATCTGGCAATACCAGATTTAGAGATAGGATTGCCTTTGTGAGGTGGAGCAAATGCAACAAACCGTTGTTTTGTTTTGCGAAAGTCTTTTGTCCTATCTATGTAGTACAGTAAAGCTCCTTTAACCTCAAGCGCGTGAAGAGCACGCTCTGCTACAGAATCAGGTTGAGGAAAAAAAACTGGTAACTCAACCGATTGGTTTATATGAAAAGCAGAAACTACTTTGGGAAGGAATTTAGGGTTGGTGCGGAGAACTATCCTGTCTTTGTGTAGCTGTAAGAAGGGTTCTTCTAAGGTTAATGCCTGTAGCTCACCAACTCTCCTTAGTGATGTGATGGCAATGAGGAAAGCAACCTTCCATGAGAGAAATTGCAAACGGCACTGTGCAATGGTTCAAAAGGTGGCCCCATGAGCCTTGTGAGAACAATGTTGAGATTCCATACTGGGGCAGGAGGAATCCTTGGTGGTATTACTCTTTTTAATCCTTCCATGAAAGCTTTGATTACTGTAACTCTGAATAGTGACAGATGTTGTCTATTGGATCCGATCTGGATCCAAGCTTCTCCTTTGCACTCCAAGAATTAATAAGGCCCGTAAGGGTGGCAAAGCATTTACCCATCTTGCCCCGACTTTCTGGAACGAACTCCCCCGCCAGCTTCGCGACTGCCAAACCCTTCCTCAATTCAGGAAACTTCTAAAAACCTACCTTTTCTGAGGCCCTCTGGTTTGGCTATAGCATACCGTCCAAGCGCGGAGATACCCCTTTGGGGTGATTCGGGCGCTATAGAAATTAATAAATATCAAATATTCTGTAAGTATGCAGCTACCACTGCAAGGTGCAAACAAATAGATGTGTAAGCTAGTCCAGTTTGCTGTAAATGTAAGAGGTAACAGATAATGTTTTGTATAGAAGCATCTAAAGGATTGATTTTGTTGTTATTGCAGTATACAACAAATCTTTTCCATTTTGCTTCATAGCAAGCTCTGGTGGTAGGCCTTCTTGCTTCCTTTAGAATAGTCATACAGTCGGGTGGTAAATTTAAATAACCAAACTCTATGACTTCAGGAGCCAGATCACTAAATTCAGTTCTTTGGGATTTGGATGTCTGAATTCTCCATGGTTCTTTGTGAGGAGACTGGAGGTGAGGTGCAGCTTTTGATGTGGAACTATTGACAGCTCCAACAGGGTGGTACCATGGTTGACGGGCCCATGTGGGAGTCACTAGAATTAGTGTGAGGGATGTTTGCCTGAGTTTCCGAACCACACACAGAGTGAGCGGGAGAGGTGGAAAAGCGTAGGCAAATATCCCTGACCAGTTCATCCATAGGGCATTGCCCTTTGAGAGTTAGTGTGGGAACCTGGAGCCGAAGCTTGGGCATTTTGCGTTTTCGGCTGTGGCGAACAGGTCTATCTGTGGAAAACCCCATTGTTGAAAGTAGGGAAGGAGAACTTGGGGATAAAGTTCCCACTCGTGAATTTGCTGTCTCCTTCTGCTGAGGAGGTCGGCAATTTGATTGTTTACTCCTGGGAGATGTTCTGCCAGAAACAAATCTTGTGATGGACTGCCAAATTCCAAACGGCTTGAGCGAGTGTTGACAGTTGGAGAGAGTGTGTCCCACCCTGCTTCTGCACATAATACATCGCTGTCATGTTGTCTGTTCGGACTAGGACAGTTTTGACTATGAGGTGAGTTTGAAAAGATTTGAGTGCTAGAAAAACTGCTAAAAGCTCTAGATAGTTGATGTGGAGACTTTTGTGCTTGTTGCTCCACAGGCCATGTATTGTGTAATCTTTGACATAAGCCCCCCAACCTGTTAGAGATGCGTCTGCTGTGAGCACGATCTGTGGAATAGGGTTGATGAAAGGCCGGCCTTTCGATAAGTTTTGTGGGTTCCACCACTGCAGAGAGCGATGAGTATGGCCATCTACCAACACTAGATCGGCTAATTGACCCTGTGACTGATTCCACTGACATACTAAGCAAACTTGTAGGGGACGCATGTGAAGCCTTGCATGGGGTACAATTGCGATGTAAGACGCCAAAATTCCCAGCATTGAACACTGGCTGGTAAAGCTTGGTTGGGTTGAAACTGTAGAATCATAGCATGAATATTGCATATTCTGGCTACATTGGGAGAGGCTAGAGCTTTGACCTTGTCTAGACTGGCTCCTAGACTGCATCTGTGACGGGTGCAGGTGAGATTTTTGAGCATTGATGGGGAACCCCAGTTGATGAAGTAGATCTATTGTGATCTGTGTGTGCTGTAGACAGTTCTGGTGAGTGCTGGCTTTGATAAGCCAGTCGTCTTGATAGTGAAAGGCGTGAATCTGCTGTCTTCTGAGATGAGTGGCGACTACTGCCAGACATTTGGTAAAAACTCTGGGCGCTGTAGTCACTCTGAAGGGAAGCACCTTGAACCGGTAATGCTTGCCTGCTATCACAAATCTGAGGTATTTGCGATGAGTCGGATAAATTGGAACATGAAAATATGCATCTTTTAAATCTAGAGTAGCCATATAATCTGGTCTTTGTAGAAGTGGGTGTTACCTATTGAAGCGTCACCATGTGAAAGTGTTCGGACAGTATATGATGGATTAACTCTTTGAGATCTAGAATAGGCCTTGGGGAAATGTCCTTTTTGGGAATGAGAAAGTAAGAGTAAACCCCTGAGCCCTGGTACTGTATTGGGACCGGCTCTATTGCTCCTTTTAGTAAGAGAGATTGGACCTCTTGTTCTAGCAATTGTAGGTGTTACTGGAGACAATTTGTGAGACTGAGGTGGAATGTTTGGGGGATTGCTGGTAAGCTCCAGGCAATAACCATGTTGGATAATTCCAATCACCCATCTGTCTGTTGTTATAGACTGCCAAATGGGGAGAAATTGTTGAAGTCTTCCCCCGACAGGTGTGGTGTAGTCGGATGGAAGCGTGGGCAAGTCACTGTTTATTAGGGGAAGGGGACTTACGTGGTGTGTTGGCTTTACCCCTCCCCTTGAAGTTGTTGCCTGTATAACCTCCTCAAAAAAATCCTCTGGAGGGAGAGGACTGGTTGTTACCTTTATATGTTGAGGTATTCTGGTATGGGGATGGGGTTTTAGACCCTCCTCTGTAAAAGGAGCCTCTGTTGGACAGAGACTGGAGCGTTCCCATGGACTTGGCCACTTCAGTGTCCTTCTTCATCTTCTCTAACACTTGGTCTACGTTTGGACCAAAAAGATGTTCTTTATCAAAAGGTGGATTGTTGAACTTCTGGCTTAAACCCAGAAATCCTTACTCAAGCGTGTCTCCTGAGCAAGATGCTAGTATTAACCTCTCTAGCCGCGGTGTCTGCAGCATCTAGAGCACATCATATAGAGGAATTAGAAATGAGTTTACCTTCATTTACGAAGTCCTGTGCCTTAGCTCTATGCTCGTCTGGGAGATATTGAAGCAATTGCTCCATCTCATCCCAGTGTGTCCTGTCGTACCTGGCTAAAAGACCCTGCGTATTCGCAATGCGCCATTGATTTGCAGCTTGAGCAGCTATGCGCTTGCCAGAAGCGTCAATTAACTTAGACTCCTTATCTGGCGGAGGAACATCTAATGATGTCTGGGAATTCGCCCGCTTACGAGCATTAGACACTACCAGGGAATCTAATGGCAACTGGCCCTTGATAAATATGGGGCCTGTAGGGGAGGCCTTATATTTTTTGTCAACCCTAGGAGTCAAGATGCGTGCTCTCACTGGGTCCTTAAAAATCTCATCAGCATGTCTCATCATGCCTTTAAGCATAGGATGTGTTTGTGATGACCTGTGTGTGGATCCTAAAGTATCGAAAAAAAAATCTTCCTCTAGTGGTTCTTTGTGTAGTGCCACCCCATGATATTGTGCAGCCCTGGCAATGAGTTCTTGATGGGAAGCATTGTCGTCTGGAGGAGATGGCTTAGCTGGGTAAAGGTCTGGATCATTATCTGCTGGGGGATCAATTGTATAATCTGTCCATGGATCTATTGGGAGATGTATCCCCCCCATCATCATCAGCATCGTCGTCGTCATGGTGAGATTGTGGAGAATCCTGAGGTGTAATTTGCAAGGGATTTGCAGGTGGAGAAGGAGGCGGTAAAGGTGGTGGTGATGGTAGATGAAAAGAACTTGTAGCAACAGATTTCCTCTTCAAAGGGATCTTGTAAGAAGGGTCCTCAACAGGAAGCTTGCGTTTGTGAGGCGGCTTGGTGTGAATACGGCCAGTCTCATGGTTAATATATAGCTTCTTTTGCTTGGGATCTGATGTTAATGGAATAATGTCTAGATTCGGATTCGAAGGGGTATATCTTTCTGTTTCGGCATCAAAGTTTTCGGTGCCGGCGTAAGCTGGCTTTTCGGCGCGGAAGGTTTCGGCTCCGAGCCAGACTTGTGCTTGGAACCAGAGGGCTTTGGTTCCAAGGAGGACTTTTGACGACTCGGTACCGAGCCGAAAGGCCTGACTGACTGTTTTGCGGCCGGGCCCAGAGGCGGGGCGTTGGAAACGTCGTCTCGGTGCCGACCTTGGCCAGGAGGCAGAGGTGGTGCCGAAGCCTTGTGTTTTTTTCGGAGTAGTTTGTGGGGGCAAGGGGTCTTCGGTACTCACGTCACCTTGTCCCTGCGGCAGTTCTTCGCCGTCGAGATCTATCTTGAGCTCTGAGTCTGAGTTTTGTTCGGAGAAGGCTTCCTCCTCCTCCTCCTACACTTGAGTGTATAATCGCATAGTATCACACACGGTTATACCTTGTCGTTTGGATTTTTGTAAATATTATTTAAATTTTTTTACGTTTTCGCGCATGCATGTAGAGTCGCTTTAAACACTCAAAAAAACATGGATTGCAATGTGTTTGTTATTACGTTGATCTTAAACATTTGTGGTTGCCTTGCACTGAACCTAAAATTTCCTCTACTTTTACAGTTTACTTAGCCCCCGATGAAGGGCTTTCCGCCCGAAATGCATTGGGCATAGATGAATCATTTATCATGGGAAAGCGTTGTTATGAAGTAATAACAACCAACAATTTACAATGATTACAGATGTAAACGATGAACTTTACCAATTAAATTTTGAAGATAACCAAAATATTTCTCGCTAAATTGTTTACTTGATCTACATCATTCACTGAGTGCATAAGGGATATGCACCTCTGAGTCAGAGGCCAGCATCCACAGGCATCCTAAAGATTATCCTCTCACTCAGGAGGATTCACCCAAATTGCACCACGGACCTATTTCACTATCCTATTACCTTTGTCAACAAGGAGTGCGCCATCAGGAATTTAAGTTTTGATTTATCTACACACCTGAGTGAATCCCAGGACGCACCCATCAACATGAATTTTGATGAAATTGCAAAAATCACAGAATCAAGAGCAGAAACATTTGTATTCACTCCTGATGAAACCCAAAGGATATACTCCTTAATAGAGGAAACAGAAGGACTCAGCGCAAGCACCGGATCCATTCAATCTAATGTCAAACAACTCTTGTATATATCCAAAAAAACATTAATCAGCGATTACATGCATCGACTTTAATAAAATATCATAAAGTTCAAAGAATTCCTAGAGGATTAAGAATTTCTTTAAAATCCACACTCTGCAAGAACAACGTGAAGTTCACTGAAAAATGGCAAGCGATCCTAAACAAGTGTTCATTGGACCTTATTTTACTTATCATTGAAGAGCTATCTAAACTCTTGGAAGACCTAAATAAAGAGATCTCACAATTAAAACAGGAACTCACAGAGACCATGTCCAAAGAGGACTAGGACAAAACACTAGCAGACCTTAACGATCAACTTGAATCATATACAAAAGTAATTAATGAAAGAAAAATAAGGAAATTTAAAAGAGATACATATGATTACAAACTTGGAGAGGTTTATAACTGGGCTGAGGTTTATGCCCAAAGAAGATCACAAAGAAGAAACACAGGAAGTAACTCAGACACAGACGCATCCTCATCGGATGACACACAACAAAGACTTCTTCCACCTCGTGAGCAAACTCGTGAGAGAATTGAAAAAGAAGGACCAAGTACATCAACGAATAACAACGATAATCAATCTTTTTTAGGAAGAGGCCTAAGGCCACTCGACGAACAAGGAGTCAGAAAATCTCGTAATCAACATCTCAAAACACCAATTACAGATGATCAATTGAAGATCCTACAGAAAGGATCCTCTTTCGTACCAACCTATAGATCTAACATACTAGAGACAGAGATCAGTTTGTATAAATTCATTCGGACATTAAGATTAAAACATTTTTTCAGTAACATAGTAGAACCTAATCAACGTCCCCAAGAAAATACTCTCTTGGGTTTAAGAACTAAAAGTACATTCATGGCACCTGTAAGTCATAAAGTGATCGACTCATTTGAAACCATTGTTCATAAAGAAGTACGGAGGACATTCAAACAAACCCAATCCAAAAGGTCAAATATTGCACCCAAAGAATACCAAGTTCTCAATCAAATAGCAGCAACAACAGATGTGACTATTCGGCAAGCCGATAATGGAGGTGCAATGGTTATCATGGACACAGAGTTCTATGTAAAAAATGTCAATGAGCACGTGCAAGACAAGAATACATACACGGTAATGTCCTTTGATCCAACAATGGAATTCATGAAGATTTTATCTAAAATCATTGATACAGCTGTAATGAATGGCACCATCACCAATGATGACAAAAAATATCTCATCAAATCAGATCCTGCAATACCGTATATTTACATGATACCCAAAAATCATAAACACCCGACTGTACCCCCTTTCAGACCCATTGTCTCAACCATCAACTCCATACACGAACCAATAGGCAAATATTTGGATAAACATCTTCAACCGTTAGTACAAGGAATGAGTACCTACATAAAGGACACTACTGATTTTCTAAATATTCTGGAATCGATTAAACCATCAGTTACACCAGATACAATTTTATGCACCATAGACGTCAAAGCATTATACACCTCCATTCCGCACAATAAAGGAATACAGGCCGTTGAATCTTTCCTCATTTCTAGTAACAAAACCGAGGACCAAAAAGTTTTCCTTATGGAATTGATTCACTTTACACTTTACCACAGTTATTTTAAATGGGGAGAAAATTTCTTTGTACAATGCTCCGGAACATCTATGGGCAATTGTGCCGCCCCAACATACGCAAATCTGTTCATGCACCATTTTGAACTAAATCACATCTTGAATCAAGAGATTTGGAAGAAACATCTTATCCTGTACAAAAGGTATATCGATGACATTTTCATTTTATGGCAAGGCATGGAAACTGAACTAACCAAAGCCATTGAATTTCTCAACAAAATTGATGAAAGAATTGAATTTACTTCTACCATCAGCAGACAGCAAATCACCTTCCTGGATACCTGTGTCATAAATAATCACGGTCAACTGATAACCACGGTTTATACTAAACCTACTGATAGGAACAATTTATTGCTCTTCCATAGCTTTCACCAACCCTCGTTAAAGAAACATCTTCCTTACTCACAGCTACTTCGCCTTAAAAGAATATCATCTACGAATGAGTTATATAAGAAAAGCATGGACACATGCAAAGAGAAATTTAAGGACCGTAGCTACCCGGAAGAAGTTCTCCGAACTGCGATAGCAAAAGCTGATACAAAAACACGAGAGTAACTTCTTGTAAACATCTATGGTGACAAAGAAGAAAGTCGCAGTGTATTTGTTTCAAAATTTTCAACCAGGAGTTACCAAATCAAAAAAATTATTCTCAAATTCTGGCCTATGTTGAGCACAGAAGCTGATTTTAAGGGAATATTCAACACACAACCACGATTCGCTTACACAAGATCGAGGAACTTAAAACAAATACTGAACAAACCCACCATTCAAAAAGATGTGGAATACAAAGGCACTGTCCCCTGTTTAAATTGCGGAAACTGCAATTCTATCATCAAAGGTAATGTTACCAGACACCCACACAAAGGCTCCTGTAAAACTCAAAGTGACTGCTACTTGCAACAGCCAAAATCTCATCTACATGCTCAAATTCCCATGCGGCCTAGCTTACATCGGAAAAACTGAGCGAAAGATTCGAATAAGAATAAACGAACACAAGAGTAACATTCGAACGAAGAACCTTAAATCTCCCATAGCCAGTCACTTCAACACCATGCGACACAATGTCAGTCAACTCCGTTTCTTGGTCTTAGAACAGGTTCCCATCTTACAAGGACGAAACAACACACAATACCTGCTACGCAGGGAAATACATTGGATAAACTACATAAACACTGTCAGCCCTAAAGGGTTAAATGAAAGTTTTGATTTTAATTGTTTTCTCTGATTTTGATTTCAATCGTTTTCTTTAATCTTCCTTATTTGTTAATTACACATTTCTCTATGTCTCATCAGGGCTTTTGACGATGATCTCAGCAGAGACTTGACAAATTTGTGAATGCTTTATTATACATGTTACGTTGTATATGAGCTTATATACATTCAGTCCATATTTATGCACAGATGATCTTATTATTTCTGTTCTTTTACTTTCACCTCACTAAATTTTTTTAATCTATCTCGGCTTTATCACTCACTAACCCCCAGTAATACTCACCGATTCGTAATCGGAATTGTTTTTTATTTACGGTTTACGATTTAATGAAATCTGGGAGCAGACTACCAGTCTGTCTTCACGTTTTACTACTTATGTAGTTCTTCGTATACACACCCACTTCCGGGATACACGCGTATTAAATCCTCAGAACGCGCGAATGGATTTCACCGGGTTTTTCTCGTTATACACGAAAGGAAAGGACACGCTACGACACGTTACTACGCGCCAACCCAGGGTAAGTCACCCTCAGAATTCGTGCCACTCCGCGGTCCGTTGTCACGTTGTTTTCCGGCAATTTAAACTCCGCGCACTTTTTTAACTTTCGTTTCTTTATATAGTTCAACGTCAGACGATCCCGCTGATTGTACAGCGTTTGTAAGTTTCAAACTCAACCCTATCGGTAAATCGTTTGTTTATCTCCATCCACATACCGGGATACTAATAAATCACGTTGCACTTGGTTTTGCACGCCATTGTTTACGGAACACTTCAGTTTTAATGTGGGACATTGAAATGAGTTATTCGACCATATGCAACGAACACCTAGTCCCGTAACCCTTCACGAACAAACGGCGGCACTCCACCTTCGCTTGATAGTACTTATATTATTCACTGTGCACACAGTTGTTCCCCACTAATGCACTTGAGTGTATAACCGCATAGTATCACACACGGTTATACCTTGTCGTTTGGATTTTTGTAAATATTATTTACATTTTTTTACGTTTTCGCGCATGCATGTAGAGTCGCTTTAAACACTCAAAAAAACATGGATTGCAATGTGTTTGTTATTACGTTGATCTTAAACATTTGTGGTTGCCTTGCACTGAACGTTAAATTTCCTCTACTTTTACAGTTTACTTAGCCCCCGATGAAGGGCTTTCCGCCCGAAATGCATTGGGCATAGATGAATCATTTATCAAGGGAAAGCGTTGTTATGAAGTAATAACAACCAACAATTTACAATGATTACAGATGTAAACGATGAACTTTACCAATTAAATTTTGAAGATAACCAAAATATTTCTCGCTAAATTGTTTACTTGATATACATCATTCACTGAGTGCATAAGGGATATGCACCTCTGAGTCAGAGGCCAGCATCCACAGACATCCTAAAGATTATCCTCTCACTCAGGAGGATTCACCCAAATTGCACCACCGACCTATTTCACTATCCTATTACCTTTGTCAACAAGGAGTGCGCCATCAGGAATTTAAGTTTTGATTCCTCCTCCTCTGCCACTAATGCCTCAATGTCTTCTTGGCCGGAATCTTGACCGAAGATGTTTGGTGTATCTTCGATGCTTTGACGCTGCATCTCTCGACGTCGAGATTCCGTTGCCGAAACGATATGCGGAGAATTGGGAAACGCGTACGAAACAATACCGTCGAGGGTAATGAGGATTGCGCGTCGAGGAGAACCCGAAGAACGGTTTCGAACCGGAGCGCAGCAATACACGTCCAAACCCGATGGCGGAAAAAAAAAATCTAACAATGGAGTCGATGACTATGCGCACTATCACCGAAAGGAGGAGTCACCTTACCTCGTGACTAGGAAAGACTTCTTCGAAGAAAAACAACTTGCAAACATCCGGACCCAACACTAGATGGCATGGACTGCAAAGCATGTTATCTACAGCACACATGCCTCGAACAAATATATATACCTTGCTACAACCCATGTGACTGTGCCACTGATTTACAGGCGAGAATGTATTATTGGCTGTCATGGTACCGATCCAGCGTTGTAAACTACAATGGATAAGACGTTTAGCAATTATATATTCAGTGGGAGAGCAAGAGTGCAAAGGGTCCTAGTGTAATCAAGAAAAATGTACCTACCACCTGGTTGGGTAGTAAACGTCAGACATAAATGGGGTGCTATCGACCCTTCACACTCCTAGCCCTCCGGCTCGCTGCACCTGCTTCATTAATAATAGGTATATATTTTACCCAGAAAGGTCGTAGTAATGAAATGTATAGGGAGTGAAGCGAGAAACCTTTTACCTGCTCTGCTGTATCACGGATTTCGAGCAGTTGCTGAACCTATTTGACAAATGGATCCAATTGTGCAAATTGCATAAAAGGGAAGCAACTGGTGATCATTTCAAGAAGTTAATTGCACGCATTGTGGTGTCTGTAGATTAGCATATGTTTTTCGTAATATTAACAAGGTTGATTTATGCTGTGTTTTTTTTTATGGTTGACATCATTAGCATATTGCTGATTTTCTAATCTGTATTGTTCTGACATGCGTTGCTAAACCTTTCGTAGAAGTGCAAGTGGTGGCATAATCACGGGCATATTAATGACGCCGTCGTGGTTCCGCTTTCGTTGTAAAGGCTATTTGTGCTAAAGACTTCGGTAAAACCGACGTTTCCCATGAATCGTGTGTGACAATTGCTTTAGCCAGGTGTATGTATGCTTTGCTCTTACATGGAATTATTTTCTTATGTGTCATGCAGTAGTGTTCATTTTACAATTTATCAAGGTAAACTGAACACACCTGCAATGACACTTGAAAAAATATTTGCTTATTGTGGTGGTTGTGGGTGTTGTGCTTGTGGGTGTTGTGCTTGTGGGTGTACATTCAATAGTGTGTGTATGTTGTTTGTGTGCTATGCTATATGTTAAAAATGGGGCATAACACATTACCTACATATATTTTTGAAGCAAACACAACATATATGCATAGTGTCACAAAAGTACTTACCAGTCTCCACTCTACCATGGACTCACTCCATCAGGAATCCTCCACAAGGACATCGCCAGTACACGGGGAAATCTAAATAGGCTCGGCACAAATCTGCCGGCCTGACGACAACGGACAGCAGAGGAGACCGCCATGTCGACGGAGGTGCGCCACATACGCGATGGTAGTCAGTCTGTTGATGCGACCTGCAGTTCAGCCATCCCACATCTAAATACGGCGGGCAGGACTACGTCAGATCGACAGAGCACTTGTAACCGCGGGCATGGAGGGACGACGAGAGTCCCGCCAAGATCTAAATCAGGTCCTTAGTCTTCCCCCGACAGGTGAAGTGTGATCAGGGTGGATTTGTGGGCTGTCACTGTTTTGTTGGGGAAGGCCCTTTGCTGGGGCATCCGCTGTCCCTAACTGTGATTTCTTCTTTAGGAGCCCCTAGTATAACCATTGCTGAAATGGTGGTGGTAGCCCTGCTGTTGATAAAACTGGCCTTGTAGAGGCCCCCAGCGTGGCCTGCCTGTACATGAGTTGGTTTGAGGATCACAACATCTGGGCCAACAATCCATACAGCAACAAGATACGTCTGTGGATCAGGTACATTGACGACATCCTGGTGATCTGGCAGACAAACAACATCGCCACAGATTCCTTTAACGACTGGTTAAATTAAAGAAACCCCTTCTTGAAGTTCACCATGACACACAACAACACACGGGTGTCTTTTCTGGATTTAAATATCATTGCTGATGAAGGAAAACTATGTACCTCACTCTACACAAAACCTACTGATCGTAACAGTCTTCTTCATTTTGAAAGTGCACACCCCAGAGCACTCAAGAGAAAATTTACCAATAGGGCAATTTATGCCCATTAGATGCAACTGCTCAAAAACTGAGGATTATAAAAAAGAGGCAGAAAAACTCACTAAGAAACTTCAGGACCGAAGGTACCCCATCCAAATAGTGAACAAAGCAAGGAAAAGAGTACGCAACATTCCCAGAGACTCCCTGAGAAGACAAACAAACCTGAAAACAAAAACGTAATATGCGTCACAACCTACAACTCAGGCTCCAATTTAATCTAGAAAACCATTAACAAACATTGGCGCATACTGACATCTAACCAACTGGAATTTGAAAAACCTTTATTTTCATTTAGACAAAATCAAATTTTTTGAGACAGGCTGGTACATAACACCACCAGCAGAATGACTAACAGACAGGATACGTCCTGGGATCTACCAACGGTCATGGGCCATTTCCCATGCGGAAATTGTTCAGTATGTTCTCTGACGACACACACCAGAACCTGGGACTCAAGACCCCATGGGAGCAGAGAACTCACACAAATTGTAATAGCATGAACGTTGTATACATAATCACCTGTCCATGAGCCTGAAATACATCGGTATAACCACCAGGAAAATAAAAATCCGCATCAGCGAACACAGAAGCACGATTTGATGCAAGAGGGCCACGACCAAACTTACCGTAATATTTTTTAGAATCACATCATGGAGACTGATATAAAGTGGACGATCGTAGAGAAAGTAACCCAACAGAATGGGGCCAATCAGACACTCCTTTTAAAAGAACAAGATGGGTGTACCGATTACAGACACATATCAAAGGTCTGAACGATGACATTCCCTGAAACCAGTTGGATAATCAAAACAGATAACTATCAAGGTTCAACATTAGCCCAGAGACAAATTTGCAGCCCAGCATGGATCATCCAGGAGACCACCTACTAGGTAACAGGCCCGCCCGGAACCAGAGAGACTCTAGCATCTATGAATATATTTGCAAAATGTTGGATATCTGCTGGGGATGGTTCAGACAGAGATACCATGTACCATGACACGACCATCACCAGGGTTGTAATATCCTGACCCCTTGGAGCTTCCGAACTGAGCTTCATTCTCTTATTTAATTGGTTATTTTAATTTTTACATACCAATCCCCTGGTACCAAACAATGCCATGAAACGTGTACCCGTAAAGTAGTGCCCAAGTATAGCTTGATGGGTCTTCTTTCATATGATAACACTGCTCTCCATATATGCATCAGCCTTCACGGCGGGGTTGCTCACTCTCGTGAAATCCCCCACGTATGCTGAATCATCTTTAAATGACAAGCTCGATACTTCTACTACCACAAAAGACCAGCACGCGGCCATGTATTGCGATACGCGGCCGACTCTATGACGTGGGGTATTGACCTCCCGCATTACGTGCTTAGTAGCACATCCGTTACTTTGACAGACATACAGAACCTCCGAGGATGCATGAGACAAGTCACGTTTCCTCTGACACGAAGCCGAGCCCCCGCCCTATATCCAATACCAGCGCAGATCGTGAGAATGGGTGGGGCGACGCTATCAGCCCCGTGGCTCTTAGCGCCTGCGGAGAAGGTACTTTATCTATGCAGCCGCACTCGCATACAGGAAAAGCAGGGGAGCAGAGCACACATTAGGTCTCAGACAGGGATGGACTTTTGACGAAGTAAGTCCCTAAGTCCTTTTTCAGCAAGGCGTCTGACATACAAGTACGCCTCATATGAGACTACCACTTGCTGACTCTGATGCCTCTTTTCTCTTACAATTCCTTGGAATTATGTTTCCCTAACCTACAGTGTGTGACAACAAGGCCTCCCCCTCATGCCCCCGTTGGGAGCTGATGCCCTGTTAATTTGGGGTGAGTGTCATCAACCGCCTATAATTGTCTTTAATACTAAGACTGTTTTGTGTATGTGTGACAAGGTGCAGCAACACTAATTGCGAATGGCATGTGTGAATGAAATAATGCATGTATGTTCATCCCATAGTCCATATGGTTTTTGAAGAATCGTGTTTGAGTGTTACTGGTATGAATCCTTTTACGGCCACCAGATCAGAGCACTGTCCTTTTCTTGTGTACCCTACACAATACCAGGCACCTCCACGGTTACTTTATAAGGGGAACAATACTATGAAGCTTCACGGCAGCAGCATGTCTCCTTCTGGCTCTACAACACATATATTACAAATTGTTTTTATATGTGTTTTTTGTCCTTTTTCTTCTTTCTCCGTTTTCTTTTACAGGTAATTCCTCTTAGAAAACAGCAGCAAGTATAAGACTTGTCCCAAAAAAATCCTGCAGTGTGACACATGTAAGTTGCATGCCCACTTCGCACTCACGTCTTGGGGGAAGAGACTTCTTCGCATCCCACCCTGACAAAAGCCCAGGACCATCACTAGGCTAATAGAAAGTGCTGAAACATGTTGGTATCTAGTTTAGGGTCACAGGACCATTACATCCTCTTACCCTACTATAGTATTTTTTTGACCTTCCCTCCCACTCCACTAATAAAGAATACTTTAGGAGTGGGGGAGGAATTTTATCTTTCAACGTTACGCCCCCATACACAAAATCTTCATAAGTGCTCCCTGAAAGATGGTTGAGTCCACCTCGACTTTTAGGAGTTGGGGGGAGCCCGATGATGAAGCATGTCACTATTAGAATGAGTGAGGGCTATATTTAGAAAAGGGTCTCATTCCCTTCCCACCCATAACAGGGGGTGACAAAAGACTGACGTAAAAACTTAAAAGGTGTCATCTTAAAAAAAGAACACCCCCCCCCCCCCCTCCTCTACATCTCGCTCTCTCCCCCTTGGTTTTTCTCTAGAAAGAACCACTCTGGTTCCAGAAGGGATACTTTATTGGTTTTTTGGGACACTCATAACTATCCGCACACACAAAAGAAACCAGGGGACAAAGCGTGCAATTTCACACAGCCAGTCAACACTTAAACAAACCATGGAAAAACAAGTACATGATCCACACAGAAGCAAACCAAGAAAGCAACATGATTTCTGACAATCATGCTCATGCCCGCCCACAACCCCGGTCTTCCATCTTCCGACTCATACGTTCAACGCCGCAGCGGTATGACTGATGCCAATCCAATGATGCTGCCGGCAGCATAGGCTGCAGCAGGAGGCTGCTGGAAGTTGCTTGGAGGTTGCTGGAGCTAGTAGATTGAGAAATCCTGTCAGGGATGAGCTGGAGACTAGCGTGATAGAGGAACTGGCATGAGCTAACAGCTTGCCTCGCAACACGGAGGGGGTTGGGGGCACAGCATCCAGCAGAGCGAGAGTTATTCTCGATATCCTTGCCCCACCCCAGCCCGCCTGCCGGCTCGTCTTAATGGTCCTGGCACGGTGAAATAAGGACAAACCAGCGCGCCCCTCACATCTTCCGGGCCAGTGCAGTGAGCACCTAGGGCATGACGAATCACCTGCAGAGCAACAGCCCAGTTTTGCATAACTCCGCTACTAGCCTTAATCCTGCTTCAAGCCTGCTCCAGTGTCCACCTGTCCCAACACGGGCCAAATTTATTTGAAGGGCAGATCTCAATCATACAACTGCCCTCAACTTCAGCCAAAGTATACTTCAGATTGACACACTGACAAGAGTTCTCAGCAGGTCTCCAGGAGCCCTTTCAGGTTGTGTGAGGAGGCGGCGATCGCCAGGAGAGGTGAGTGTTGAATGTGGAAAATGCTACTTACCCAGTATGCATCTGTTCTTGGCATGTAGAGCTGTAGAGTCACATGCTATGCCTAGATCGCCATCTGGTGTTGGGCCCGGACGTTTGCACTTTGTTTTTGTTCGAAGAAGTCTTTCAAGTTACGAGGTAGGTGACTCCTCCTTTCGGTGATAGTGCGCATGGGCATCAACTCCATTGTTAGACTGTTTTCCCGCAGAGGGTGAGAATGGAGTAAGTAAGAGTAGAATAGAGATGTCCATGTGTAATTATCTAAGTAAGATAGTACTGGAACAGATACAGGTAACCGGGGAGGTGGGTGGGCACATGTGACTCTACAGCTCTACATGCCAAGAACAGGGTCATACTGGGTAAGTAGCATTTTCCGTTTGAGGCATGTGAGCTGTAGATCACATGCTATGCATAGACTATACAGCAGTAATCTCCCAAAGCGGTGGCTAACCTGTAGCTGTTGCAGTGGTTTGAAGTAGAGTACGTAAGACTGCCTGGCCTACATTAGCTTGTTGCCTGGCTAACACATCTACACAATAGTGTTTTGTGAATGTGTGTGGTGTAGACCATGTTGCAGCTTTACAGATGTCATCTATGGGAATATTTCCTAAGAAAGCCATAGAAGCCCCCAGTTTGCGAGTGGAATGCGCTCTAGGGGGAATAGGTAAAGTTCTCTTTGCTTTTGCATAACATATCTGAATACATTTAACTATCCACCGTGCAATACCTGATTTAGAAATGGGATTGCCTTTGTGTGGTGGAGCAAAAGCAACAAAAAGTTGTTTAGTCTTATGAAAAGATTTTGTTCTTTCTATGTAATACATTAATGCTCTTTTAACATCTAAAGTGTGTAGGGCACGTTCTGCCACAGAATCTGGTTGAGGAAAGAACACAGGCAACTCAACAGATTGGTTGATGTGGAAGGCAGAAACTACTTTAGGTAGGAATTTAGGATTGGTACGAAGAACCACTTTGTTTTGGTGTACTTGTAAAAATGGTTCTTCTATGGTTAGTGCCTGAAGCTCACCCACTCTCCTGAGTGATGTGATAGCAATGAGGAAAGCTACTTTCCAAGTGAGAAACTGTAATTCACATTTATGTAAAGGTTCGAAGGGTGGACCCATTAGCCTGGTAAGGACAATATTAAGATTCCACACTGGGGCAGGTGGAAGTCTTGGAGGAATAACTCTTTTGAGTCCTTCCATGAAAGCTTTAATAGCGGGCACTCTGAAAAGGGACAGGTGTTGTCTATTTTGAAGATAAGCAGCTATTGCAGCGAGATGTAAGCGTATAGACGTGTACGCTAAATTTGAACGTTGTAAATGTAGCAGATAAATGATATTTTGAATAGAAGCATCAAGTGGATTGACATGGTTGTTATTACAATAAATAACAAACCGCTTCCATTTTGCTGCATAACAAGCTCTTGTAGTAGGTCTTCTAGCCTCTTTAATAATATTCATACAGTCTGGTGGAAGATTTAGATAACCAAACTCTATGACTTCAGGTGCCAATTGCAAGATTGAGAGGTTTGGGATCTGGATGTCTTATCTCTCCAAGGCTCTGGTTGAGAAGACTGGATGTGATATGTAGCTTTTGATGAGGAACTACTGATAGTTCTAAGAGGGTAGTGAACCAAGGTTGGCGAGCCCAAGTGGGAGCTAGTAGGATTAGTGTGGGATGTTTGCCTGAGCTTCCGAACCACTAGTGGAATGAGTGGGAGAGGCGGAAAAGCGTAAGCAAATATCCCTGACCAGTTCATCCATAGAGCATTGCCTTTGGATAACGGGTGTGGATACCTGGAGGCGAAGTTTGGGCATTTTGCGTTTTGGTGTGTGGCGAACAGATCTATGTCTGGAAAGCCCCACATCTGAAAGAAGGGGAGGAGAACTTGAGGGTGAAGTTCCCATTCGTGAATTTCTTGTCTCTGTCTGCTGAGGAGATCTGCGATCTGATTGTTCACTCCTGGGAGGTGTTCCGCTTGGAGATAAATCTTGTGATGAATGGCCCATCTCCAAATGTCTTGTGCAAGGTGTGACAGTTGGAGAGAGTGTGTTCCTCCATGTTTCTGTATGTAATACATTGCTGTCATGTTGTCTGTGCGTATCAGGACAGCTTTGCCTACAAGGTGAGTTTGGAAGGCTTTGAGCGCTAAGAAGACTGCTAACAGCTCCAGATGATTTATGTGGAGAAGCTTTTCCTTTTGACTCCAATTGTGTGAGTTTGGAGATGAGCTCCCCAACCAGTGAGCGATGCGTCTGCTGTTAGCACTATCTGTGGAATCGGATCGATGAAAGGCCGCCCTTTTGTAAGGTTGTGTGGATTCCACCACTGCAGAGAGCGATGAGTGCGGCCGTCCACCAACACCAGATCTGTCAATAGACCGTGAGACTGATTCCACTGACGTGCTAAACATGCTTGAAGGGGACGCATTTGCAGTCTTGCATAAGGAACTATCATGATGCAAGATGCCATCATTCCTATTAGTTGCATGAATACCCGAGCTGGTAATGGGTGATTGGGTTGAAATTTGGAAATGAGAGCCTGAATATTGTGAATTCTGGTTGGATTGGAATAGGCTAGAGCTTTTTGTGTATCCACAGTGGCCCCTAGATATGCTTGTGTATTGGAAGGCTGAAGATGGGATTTGGACAGATTGACTGTAAATCCGAGGTTGTGCAGTAAGCGTACTGTTGTTTGAGTGTGCTGTAGGCACTTTGAGAGAGTGCTGGCTTTGATAAGCCAGTCGTCTAAATATGGGAAGACTTGAACATGTTGTCTTCGCAGATGCGCAGCGACTACTGCCAGGCATTTGGTAAATACTCTGGGAGCAGTAGTTACTCCAAATGGGAGTACTTTGAATTGATAATGTTGCCCCGCTATTACAAACCTGAGGTATTTGCGATGAGCGGGATGTATTGGACTATGGAAGATGCAAAAATATAAGGGAGAAACCCTAATGCTAAGAAAAGGGACGGGTTTGTCAAGCACAAAAAACAAAGAAATCCCTTTTCAACTAGAATGATTGTAACCGTGATGGTTATACAAGTAAATATTATAACCTTCTTCAGATGCGGATCATGTGGTATAGGTACTTAACATACATATAAGCAAGCAATAACATCTATAATTAATGCAAAGAATTGAGAGAAAATAATCAGTGTTGAGGTAGTTGAGATTTTATAACAGTGATTCCAAACAAGCAATTCCTTAAAGGACAATAAACAATAATGTGCTTCGATTCCAATTATTTTATTAAAACACTATTGGTTGTAAACCAGACATTTAAAACCCAACGATTAAAAACATTTATCACAGTGATTTCATTACCATTACATCTCTTTACCTTTATCTGTAATATTATATCTAAAGGTAAATTACAAATCCAGAAAGATTTTTTTTTTTTTTTTAAAGCACAAAATACAAGTATTATATAAACAGAACAACTGTCAAAAACTGTCGACGTGGCGTTTCGGCTAGATTTTAGTAGTTCCTCGCCTTCTTCAGGACAAACAAATTTTATTTCAGTTTCTCTGAATAACAAAAACACATAATGGCATCACATTAAAAACATATTCCATTTAATATATCAAACATTTGAAGCACATTGAACTAAAACTAGCAACTTAATAGAAATAACCTCCACATATTTGTAAATCCCGTATATTAACCTGATTATGTATGCACTGTGACTTTTGCTTTATGACCTCCCAATCATTAGTACAAGCAATGTTTTTGTGCATATATCACATGATCCTTGGTGACTCGTATTTATTTATCTATCCATTTGAAGAGGATAGAACAACCGTATAGGCAAAAGAACATGAAAAAGAGCCTTACCAAATAAAGTTATATTGAGACCCTTCAACAAGTCGTCTCTTGGCTCCACGTCCAAATGGAAGGGTCCTATTTCCTTCCAGTGGTATACTGCTGATAAAATTCTATCAAAAGATAGAGGACTGTTTAGACTATGCATAAACACTAGTCTTCTATTTATGAAAAACCTATTTTAAGAATACACCCACCTACGTGGTCATCTGTGAACTTTACGTGACCCGCACTTCAACGTCTTAAAAACACTAATCCCAAATTCCAATTGAATATTGTCACTCACAATATCTTTGGTAGAGCGTTTGAAATCTACAAGGCAAGGGCACAATTTTAACAGTTGCCCTAACATGGTGTACCTTCTAGACTCTTTTATAAAGGTTACTCACCAATAATAAAAGAACCTCAAACAGGCGGTTTGTCTATGGTCGTAATGCCCATCAGAGGATGGCCATGTAATCTTTCGACCTTGGTCCACCCTATATTAAATGGGAATACGTACAATTATAAATATAAACAATCTGTATCACTTTCTATAGATATTTAGCAAATAACCAAACTTCTTAGCTGGCAATCCCCTCAGTATTGCCAAACTGCCACTATGCTTTTTCAATATTGCTGTGTGGCTTTGTTGCAGGTAACCAAATACACCGGTCATTAACTTCTGATCTATGAAAGATAGAGTTTTCTTAGTTGTGTAAGTCTGGAACTAAAAATGTTTATGTTATTTTAGGTCCCAGCTTCTATCTTAATTTATCCTTTAGTTTAAATAATTTTGTATATTAAAACTTCAGGTTTACTCTGGATATCTAGTCTATGCTTATTTTAGACAGATCACCTCGAATACTACATGTTTACATTTTATGGCATCTAAACTGTTTAAATCAATCCCTCCCTCTGTTGTTTGAAAAAAAGGGGGGCAGAAAGCAGATAAACCGATTCCTTGCTTTAATGCTTAGTTACTACTCGTTTTAGACAAATCACCTCAGCTGCTAACTGTTAAACTCAGTGATATTTAAAGATTATTTTAAGTCTGTCCCTCCCTGTGTTATTTAAACAAGGGGGACAAAGAGCAAGTAAACCAGTACCTTGCTGTGAAACACAGCGCATTCAAGACTACATAGTCTACAATTACTACTTCTTACATGCCCAAGACATCTGCTTACCGTGTCCACGCTCTGCCGGTTGTGCGTTACGTGCCTCCGTTCTCCAATTGTGTTGAACACAACTCCTAGATTATACTTCCTTTTATAGCAGGAAATACAAAACAGGTGTGCGTCGCATCAATTAGTGATTGCTAAATGTTTGTTTTACTGCTATAACTGGTTCGGCCATCTTAGAGTGGTCTAAGTAACCACTACCTGAATTTAATTACAAGGCTATCGTATATAACGCGGTCACTACTCAGTCTATTTATGATTATCTTACACTGATCTACTTTAAGACCTATTTCCCTTTTTTTCTTTTTATATATAAAGCAGGATGCACACGATGAAGTTAACAATTACTTCATGTTTGTCGAACTGTTGTGTAAAAAGTTCAGTAATTTTGGTTCAGCCATCTTGAAGTGGTCTACGACCCCACTAACTTGACCTGATATTCAGGATGTAACAGGTTCGGACATCTTGGGATGGTCTAGGTAACCACTGCCTAAGTTTAATTACGTGGCTATCGTGCATAGCGTGGAAACCATTCAGTCTATTTGCAAATATCTTACACTGATCTGCTTTAAAACCTAATTCTCCTTTTGGCAGGATGCGCATGAAAAGGTTGGCAATTACTTTACAAACCGCCATGTAAAAAGTTAAAGAATTGGTTCGGCCATCTTGAAGTGGTCTACGAGACCAACAATTTAACCTGATCTAATATCATAACTAACTAAGGAGTAAGGATTAAAGCTGACTTAATGTAGTCTGATGTCTCAAGTCAAAATGTTTTTTGACTGAAGACCACTGATATTGCGGGAAATCCTATTCATATTAAATGGCATGAAGATGTCTAAACCGGATTGTAATGGGATTGCATCTTTACAACATCTCTAACCTGTCCATTATAGAGATTTTTAAAAAACCTAGTAAAGTTGTAAGGAAAATTGTCACTAGACAAACTTAGGGTCACTGCCCACTATTACAGCGATACTGGATTCTGGGTATCGTGAGAGTCTATTACTAAAGAAAGGGGGGGAGAATTGAAGACTCAAAGCGATGTTATATTATGAGCCTTTCCCATTCTTCCTTACTATTTATTCCATTCTTGTAGGTGTTGAATTTCGACATAAAGAATTGTTCTCTCCTTTTCCTCTTAAGTGTCAAATCTCCACCTCTTATGTTTATTTGGATTACTTCTACAATGCACCATTTCAACTCATCTATTGTATGGTTCTTCTCTATCCAATGGTCCACTAATGGAGCATTTTTCTTTTTTGTGCGGATCGCAGATTTATGCTCATTTAGTCTGACTCTTATTTCACGAGAGGTCTCTCCTATATAGCCTCTGAGAAATCTTGTAAATTGTCGCACTAAGAATGTAATCTATCTAATAGTATGTCCTTGCAATAGAGGCTATATAGGAGAGACCTCTCGTGAAATAAGAGTAAGACTAAATGAGCATAAATCTGCGATCTGCACAAAAAAGACAAATGCTCCATTAGTGGACCATTGGATAGAGAAGAACCATACAATAGAGCAGTTGAAATGGTGCATTGTAGAAGTAATCCAAATTAACATAAGAGGTGGAGATTTGACACTGAAGAGGAAAAGGAGAGAACAATTCTTTATGTCGAAATTCAACACCTACAAGAATGGATTAAATAGTAAGGAAGAATGGGAAAGGCTCATAATATAACATCGCTTTGAGTCTCCAATTCTCCCCCCCTTTCATTAGTAATAGACTCTCACGATACCCAGAATCCAGTATCGCTGTAATAGTGGGAAGTGACCCTAAGTTCGTCTAGTGACAATTTTCCTTACAACTTTATTAGGTTTTTTAAAAATCTCTATAATGGACAGGTTAGAGATGTTGTTGTAAAGATGCAATCCCATTGCAATCCGGTTTAGACATTTTCGTGCCATTTAATATGAATAGGATTTCCCGCAATATCAGTGGTCTTCAGTCAAAAAACATTTTGACTTGAGACATCAGACTACATTAAATCAGCTTTAATCCTTACTCCTTAGTTAGTTATGATATTAGATCAGGTTAAATTGTTGGTCTCGTAGACCACTTCAAGATGGCTGAACCAATTCTTTAACTTTTTACATGGCGGTTTGTAAAGTAATTGCCAACCTTTTCATGCGCATCCTGCCAAAAAGAGAATTAGGTTTTAAAGCAGATCAGTGTAAGATATTTGCAAATAGACTGAATGGTTTCCACGCTATACACGATAGCCACGTAATTAAACTTAGACCGTGGTTACCTAGACCATCCCAAGATGGCCGAACCTGTTACATCCTGAATATCAGGTCAAGTTAGTAGGGTCGTAGACCACTTCAAGATGGCCGAACCAAAATTCCTGAACTTTTACACAACAGTTTGACAAACATGAAGTAATTGTTAACTTCATCGTGTGCATCCTGCTTTATATATAAAAAGAAAAAAAGGGAAATAGGTCTTAAAGTAGATCAGTGTAAGATAATCATAAATAGACTGAGTAGTGACCGCGTTATATACGATAGCCATGTAATTAAATTCAAGTAGTGGTTACTTAGACGACTCTAAGATGGCCGAACCCGTTATAGCAGTAAAACAAACATTTAGCAATCACTAATTGATGCGACGCACACCTGTTTTGTATATCCTGCTATAAAAGGAAGTAGAATCTAGGAGGTGTGTTCAACACAATTGGAGAACGGAGGCACGTAACGCACAACCGGCAGAGCGTGGACACGGTAAGCAGATGTCTTGGGCATGTAAGAAGTAGTAATTGTAGAGTCTGTAGTCTTGAATGCGCTGTGTTTCACAGCAAGGTACTGGTTTACTTGCTCTTTGTCCCCCTTGTTTAAATAACACAGGGAAGGACAGACTTAAAATAATCTTTAGATATCACCGAGTTTAACAGTTAGCAGCTGAGGTGATTTGTCTAAAGCAGTAGTAACTAAGCATTAAAGCAAGGAATCGGTTTATCTGCTTTCTGCCCCTTTTTCAAAGAACAGAGGGAGGGATTGATTCAAACAGTTTAGATACCATAAAATTTAAACATGTAGTATTCGAGGTGATCTGTCTAAAATAAGCATAGACTAGATATCCAGAGTAAACCTGAAGTTTTAATATACAAAATTATTTAAACAAAAGGATAAATTAAGATAGAAGCTGGGAAATAAATAACATAAACATTGTTAGTTCCAGACTTACACAACTAAAAAAAACTCTATCTTTCATAGATCAGAAGTTAATGACCGGTGTATTTGGTTACCTGCATCAAAGCCACACAGCAATATTGAAAAAGCCTAGTGGCAGTTTGGCAATACCGAGGGGATTGCCAGGTAAGAAGTTTGGTTATTTGCTAAATATCTATAGAAAGTGATACAGATTGTTTATATTTATAATTGTACGTATTCCCATTTAATATAGGGTGGACCAAGGTCGAAAGATTACACGGCCATCCTCTGACAGGCATTCCGACCATAGACAAACCGCCTGTTTGAGGTTCTTTTATTATTGGTGAGTAACCGTTATAAAAGAGACTAGAAGGTACAGCATGTTAGGGCAACTGTTAAAATTGTGCCCTTGCCTTGTAGATTTCAAACGCTCTACCAAAGATATTGTGAGTGACAATATTCAATTGGAATTTGGGATTAGTGTTTTTAAGGCGTTGAAGTGCGGGTCACGTAAAGTTCACAGATGACCACGTAGGTGGGTGTATTCTTAAAATAGTTTTTTCATAAATAGAAGACTAGTGTTTATGCATAGTCTAAACAGTCCTCTATCTTTTGATAGAATTTTATCAGCAGTATACCACTGGAGGGAAATAGGACCCTTCCATTTGGACGTGGAGCCAAGAGACGACTTGTTGAAGGGTCTCAATATAACTTTATTTGGTAAGGCTCTTTTTTCATGTTCTTTTGCCTATAAGGTTGTTCTATCCTCTTCAAATGGATAGATAAATAAATACGAGTCACCAAGGATCATGTGATATACGCACAAAAAACATTGCTTGTACTAATGATTGGGAGGTCATAAAGCAAAAGTCACAGTGCATACATAATCAGGTTAATATACGTGATTTACAAATATGTGGAGGTTATTTCTATTAAGTTGCTAGTTTTAGTTCAATGTGCTTCAAATGTTTGATATATTAAATGGAATATGTTTTTAATGTGATGCCATTATGTGTTTTTGTTATCCAGAGAAACTGAAATAAAATGTGTTTGTCCTGAAGAAGGCGAGGAACTACTAAAATCTCGCCGAAACGCCGCGTCGACAGTTTTTCTGTTTATATAATACTTGTATTTTGTGTTTTTTTTGTTTTTTTTAAAAATCTTTCTGTATTTGTAATTTACCTTTAGATACAATATTACAGATAAAGGTATAGAGATGTAAATGGTAATGAAATCACTGTGATAAATGTTTTTAATCGTTGGGTTTTAAATGTCTGGTTTACAACCAATAGTGTTTTAATAAAATAATTGGAATCGAAGCACATTATTGTTTATTGTCCTTTAAGGAATTGCTTGTTTGGAATCACTGTTATAAAATCTCAACTACCTCAACACTGATTATTTTCTCTCAATTCTTTGCATTAATTATAGATGTTATTGCTTGCTTATATGTATGTTAAGTACCTATACCACATGATCCGCATCTGAAGAAGGTTATAATATTTACTTGTATAACCATCACGGTTACAATCATTCTAGTTGAAAAGGGATTTCTTTGTTTTTGCTTTGGACTATGGAAGTACACGTCCTTTAAGTCTAGGGTGGACATAAAGTCGCCTTGCTGTAACAGAGGAAGTACCTGTTGGAGAGTGACCATATGGAAGTGATCTGATTGAATGTAAAGGTTTAATTCTCTGAGGTCTAATATAGGCCTCAGAGAACCGTCCTTTTTGGGAATTTGAAAATAAAGAGAGTACACCCCTGTCCCCTGATATTGTAGTGGGACGGGTTCTATAGCTCCTTTTTCCAGAAGAGATTGTACCTCTTGTTTCAGTAGGTGTAAATGTTCTGGAGATAGTTTGTGTGTTCGTGGTGGAATGTTTGGAGGGTTGCTTGTAAGCTCCAGGCAGTAACCAGATTGGATAATTGGTAAAACCCATTTGTCTGATGTGATTGTATTCCAGACTGGGAGAAATTGAGAAAGATGTCCCCCGACAGGTGTGGGATGATCGGGGAAAAGGGGAAACAAGTCACTGTTTATTTGTGGCTGGGGAAGTACGGGGTGTATTACCTTTCCCTCTTCCTTTGCCATTGTTTCCACGAAATCCACCTAAAAAATAACCTCTGGTAGAGGGTGATTGACTATTGCTCTATATGAGGTAGAGGACCCGTCAGTAGGGATGGACTTTGAGCCTCCCCTGTAAAAGGATCTGCGAAATGAGCCACGGTTGGATGGTGTTTGTAGCGCTCCCATAGATTTGGCAACTTCAGTGTCCTTCTTAATTTTTTCTAATGAAGTGTCCACTGTAGGACCAAATAAATGCTCCTTATCAAAAGGTGAATTTAAAAGGGATGTTTGAACCTCTGGTTTAAAACCTGATATCCTAAGCCATGCGTGGCGTCTGAGAAGAATGCTGGGGTTAATAGCACGTGAAGCAATGTCTGCTGCATCTAGAGCACACCTGATTGATGTATTAGAAATAAGTTTCCCTTCCTTAATGAGCTCATGAGCCTTGGATTAATGTTCATCAGGCAGATATTGCATCAGTTGCTCTAACTCATCATAATGAGCTCTGTCATATCTTGTCAAGAGTGCTTGTGTGTTAGCTATACGCCAACGATTGGCTGCCTGTGCTGCTACTCTTTTACCTGAGACATCTATTAATTTAGATTCCTTATCGGGAGGCGGAGCGTCTCCCGTTGACTGAGAATTTGCTCGTTTCCGAGCATTTGAAACCACCAACGAATCTAGTGGAACCTGACCTCTAATAAAAATTGGGTCTGTAGGAGCCACCTTGTATTTTTTTGTCCACTCTAGGTGTGAATATCCTAGCTCGCACTGGATCTTTGAACACCTGATCTGCATGCTTTAACATACCCTTGAGCATAGGTAGTGTATGTGTAGTTTTTTGTGATGCAATTAGTGTCTCAAATAGGAAATCTTCCTCAAGAGGTTCCTTATGGAGTTGCACCCCATGATACTGTGCAGCTCTATTAAGCAATTCTGTAAACCACACATTATCATCTGGAGGAGAAGGTTTAGATGGGTATAGATCTGGATCGTTGTCGTTATTAGGATCCGTGTTATAATGTACCCAGGGGTCTGGAGCATAATCTTGTGCTACATCCCCGTGCGCGTCATCATCTAGATCCCCAACCCCATCATCCTGCTTAACTGGTGATTGTGGCTGAGGGGAATTTGTGGGTGTTATAAGAAGGTTAGGGTCAATAGGTGGAGGAGGTGAGGAAGGTGAGAGAGGTGGAGGAGAAGTATTAGTCCCCATATTCTTTCTCTTTAGAGGGATATGGTAAGATTCCTCAAATTCTGGTCTTCTTTTTCCTGGCAGCTTTGCATAAAAGTGTCCTTTTTTTGGGTTAATAACCAATTCCTTTTTTTTTGGGTCCGTGTTAGCAGGAGGAACGTCCAAACTAAGCTCCTTGGGTGGAGGAGGAACAGTCTTTTCCTTTGGGGCCATAATTTTGGTGCAGAGGATTTCGCCTCCGATGATTTCGGATCCGAAATGTGTTTCGGTGCTGAAGTCTTGGAGGAATCAGTTGGCTTATCTTTCGGTGCCGAAGTCTTGGGGTCAGGCCCCGAAGAAGGTCGACTCGGTCCCGAGCCGGAAGGCTTTACTAGTTGTTTCGGTGCTGAGCCCGAAGGTGGGGCGTTGGAATCTTTATCTCGGTGCCGACCGTGGCCCGAAGGCGGAGGAGGGACCGGAGCCATTTTAAAGGGTACTTTTTGAGGCAGAGGAGTATCTTTACTCACGGTACGCTGACCGGGTGTGATGTCTTCCTCGATGTCGGAGTCTTCCTCGGACACGTAAATTTGTTGCTCCTCCTCTGCCTCGGCTCCATGTGCTTCGAGGATCTCTTGCTCGACATCTTCTCCATACAGGTCTGGAGTGGAGTCCTTGTAGTCTTTATGTTGATACATCTCGTGACGTCGAGCCCGACGGTCACGGAGCGTCTTTTTCGATCGGAAGGATCGGCAGGCTTCGCAGTTGTCTTTGTTGTGTTGTATAGAAGCGTGGGACTGCCTTGCCTCAGTGGACGCTCACAGAGTCGTGCAGATCTGCCGTCAGCCCAAAGCCGTTGCCCCCCCAGTTGTGCCGTTCCCAGAGAGGGTTTTGAAGAAGTTGGAGCTGGCTGGACTGGCAGGGGGGCAGGTAAAAACAAGATCGCTCAACGAGTAATCAAGCCCAGTTTTGGGCTGCAACATTTTACAAGGTCTCCCCAAACTTCATTGGTCCCCGTAAAACCAAGGAATGGTACTAGCCCTCCCATAAAAGAAAATCAATTCACAGTCATAGCCCAAATAAGTACCTCCCCCAACATCTCTGTAGAAGCCAAATTTAGCTCTGCCCAACAACGTTTTTGGGGAATCTGTTTATGGTAGAGAAGAAACGTCTGGCAGGAACTCTACCCCAATTTCAGACACCATCGCAAAGGATATTATGGGGCCCTCACTAGATGACTTGAATATAACGAATATCTGACCAGCTCAAACAAGGAGCCTCTAGTTGGCCCCTTATTACCACCTACAACGCAACAGCAACTGCAGTTAGGACATGACAATTACTCCGGAAGCACAGCTAGGCCCAGAAGACATAAATCAAGGTTCACCTGGGATATACAATTGCAACCAGTTCTCCTCAAACCAGAGGAGATCCAAACGGCACAACATGGTTCCACCGCCCTATCCAGCGCTAGCTGCCATGAGCGCCATTAGTAATACCCTAACCAAACTGACATATACTTTGGTGGATCAGTCCGCCATTATGGCCAATCAAACTACATTACTAGAGGAGATTCTATCAACATTACAGTCACAGAAAGAAACTTAGAGACTGCCTATTACATGGTATTTTCTCAAGAGAGATGATGGCCAAAACCCAGGAGCACTTGCACATTGATGACATTATTGATTTATTAAAACTGCTGCCTTATAAATGCAAAGAGTTAATAAGGAGATTCTCCTCAATGCAAGTTGCAAGCACAAATTTTACTTCAAATGCCAACACTATAATAATGAACCATCAAGTCACATCCGGTTTGCCAATGGGCAAAAGCCCTGATTCTGAGAACATCGAATAAAGATCACAGAGCCATGGTTTATATGAAACTGACAAGATACCAACATCTCCATGACAGAATAACACAAAGCCATCTAGACACTCAAGCCCAGACGGTTCAGTAATGAATTAACAAGATCTAATTTCTATAGCACTTTTTAATACTTCAGGGAAGGATGACAACTCAGCCCCCTTTCAGCCACACGTAAGTAAACAGCGTTTGAAGAAACTACACACATTAAAAAACCTGGGAATCATAATTCCGCAGTAACTTCTACAATTAGTAACACAATCTAAACTAAAACAAGTCATCCTCCTGACCGAAGGAGGGTTGTAATGTCCGCAAAGGATTAAAAGGCCTGTACCATCACCTAGACTAATATAACATCTAACCCCGTAATTACCGAAATATGGGAAAATGATCAAGATGAGGGGAAAGAAATATTCAAGATCACAGAAGGAATATCCAAAATATTTAAGACACTTCGAAATCGACAGGAAGAAAAGGGGACATTGAATCCACTGAGCATTAACAGGGATCTTGCTCATCAAGAGCAGTTGGTATACTTTAACAGCAGTATACTTTAACAGCACGCAGCCTGCGATGTGGAATGGGCAACCAGATGCGGACACAGCGGGGATTACCAACATTGGAAGGTAGATCCTGAAGAGACTCTCGCAGGTACTCAATCACTTTAGTAGCAATCAAATTTGAGCGAGCACAGTCACTTGCAAATCGACTTCTGTCCAGTCTATGACTATGAAGACCTGTTCGATATCCTGAATCGTCAGAACATTCTCAGGGTCCTGCATCATTTCCCCGACCTGGAACATATGAAGTCAGGGGATCTTCTGTCTATTCACTTCATGTCCAGTAGCAACCCACAGAGGGAAACCATTCACACAATTTGGTTCAACCGTCATCTGTATGAAACAATACTTGGGAAAGCAGATGATTTATCACATTGGGGGATAACCATAAAATCGATAGAGACAAAATATCCACATTTCCTTAAGGAAGCAGCTAATCAATACTCCAGGGACCCCCCCAAACAATTTCCTGAACAACATGCCCTTCTTTGAAGGCACCAAAAAGAACATGGGTATTAACAACTTGGCAATATCTGTTGGGTGTTCCAAGACCAAGATGAAAGGATTCATCAGTTTTCCACTAGCAATTGCCCCGAGGCCTATCGCAACAAAGGATCAATGCTGGCATTCCTGATTCAGGCAGTAACAACGTCAGTCAAACTAAGGAGTGCCTGGAGATATGTTCATGGAACATTGCCGGGTTGGACAGGCAAGAAAAGAACCACAACCTAGAACTATATAATTTCTTGAATATGTATGATATTACTTGATTACAGGAAACCTGGAAAGTATCAGTTTTTCATATTCAAAATTACTTATAATTGGGTATTCCAGCAACTAAAGGTTTGTGGAGTAGGCCGAATGGTGGTTTATCGGTACATTTGAGATGCTCTTTAGGGGTTTCGAACTACTGCATTACGTATGGGGCCAAAATTATCCTGGCAGTTTGGGTAAAATTTGCTACAAATCCACTTGATCAATGTCTATATTCTCCCCTTAGAAGCCCATGATAGGAGGAAATTAATACTTACTCTAGAAAATGTTGAAACCATTGTAGGTCTAATTCCTAATGCCAGGATCGTGCTGACAGGTGACTTTAATAACAGCCTTTTCCAACGAGGGCATAAAGTCCCCCAGGGGGATAGCATAGACCTACAATTAGCAGTACCGGATCCAATCTTCACTTACAAAACATCTTCCTCTCAAGGTAGACTGGTTAACTCCACCTTAATAGGCCCAGGGATTCACCATATAAATAGTAGACATTGGAATGACCAACGCACTAGTTCAACTTTCAAATTGCCAGGCAAAGAATCAGTTATCGATTATACTTTTCTATACGTCAATGAAATGACTCCTACAGGATTTTAAAATAATACCCAGACTTGAAAGTGATCACAACCCAAAACATATTGCCTTAAGACTTAGAACAGTGGAATATAAAGCAGGAATATTGCTAGGCAAGGATGTCCCATCAGACAGAAAAGGAAAAAGAATAGTATGGAAGGAGGGAAGTATTCAGTTACAAGATAAGGAGGGGGGAAATCGAAAAGTGATATCAACTGTTTCACTGTTTTACTCATCCAAATCTTAGACTTCCAAGCAACTGCAACAAGAACAAATAAAAGTAAGGTGTCGCCCAAAAGTTTAAAGGATCGCAAAATTACTCGACTAAAGATGCGATATAGAAAGGAAATAAGGCAGTTGTTGAAGGGAAGTGGTTGAAGGGAAGGTAGGCAATATACCTGCCATAAATAACTGAAATCTAAGCTAAGAGCAGAAATTTGCCATATTAAAAAAAACAGGACAAGAAAGCAAATGGGCAGAGCTGCACATCTCAATAGTCACCAAAAACAATAAAGATTTTTGGGCCATAGTTGGTAAGGGCACAAAAACCGTTAAAGTGGGGTGTGAGTACCATATAGTATACGATCAATGGAAAAAGAACCTAATGGTGCTTTACAGGATTCTTGAAATGGACACAAAGGGTTTAGTAGACCAAGAAGACAGGTCCCAACTTAGACTCAGTCATGTAGATACCGTGAAAATTATTTAAAATTATAAATCTTCGAGGGCTCCTGGTCCTAACGGGCTGCCAGCTACCCTAATGAAGCTTAATCCCGAAAAATAGGGCTGATACCAACACCTGTGTTCAATTCAGTTATATACTTGGGCCTGGTTCTACCTTCATGGAAAGGAGCAATCTTGTATCCCATATATACACGAGGCCCCAAATATTTGCCAAGCAGCTATCGCCACATTGCCCTGCTGGTTGAAGATGGGAAATATTATCTCATCTACGGGTATGGGTGGAAAAATTTAAAAGATTAACTTTCCATCAGTCAGGCTTCCACCCTAACTGCAGCACGTTAGATAGGGATTATGTTACTTACCCTGTAAGCATCTGTTCTTGGCATGTAGAGTTGTAGATTCTTCTTAATACACTGCAGACTGTGCAAAATGCAGCAGCAAGAGTTCTGTTGAAGTTACCAAAATTCTGCTCAGTTTCTAAATCAATCAGGTATCTTCATTGGCTTCCAATTAGGGAGCGGATCCAGTTCAAAGCACTTTGTTGGGTACATAAGGTGGTACATCAGTACGGTCCACTCTTTTTGCAGGACATCTTTCACTGGTATGTTCTCCCATGCACTTTAAGATCTAGTACTGCCAACAAAGTAGAAATTCCAAGAATAAAGAAAGCTCATTAGGAAGGGAGAGGTTTCTCCCACATGGCAGCGAAATGGTGGAATCGATTGCTGAATCATCTAAGAGCTCAACCCAACCTTCTCAAATTTAGGAAGGATCTAAAACCCTGGTTTTTCTCCTGGAATCAGCGGGATGATGCCCCCTAAAAAATGGATTCATTTTTTTTTTCATATTATGTACAATATCAAGAGTCTTCTTGCCAATATCGCCAAGATGCCCATTCTTGGGTAATAGCGCACTCTATAAAACTATGTAACATAACATTCACATGCTTTGCATACGCCTGCCATCTAGTGTTGGGTACGGATGATTGCAAGTTGTTTTTCTTCAAAGAAGTCTTTTCCAGTCACGAGGTAAGGTGACTCTTCCTTTCAGTGATAGTGCACATGAGCATCGACTCCATTGTTAGATTGTTTTCCCGCAAGAGGGTGAGAATGGAGTAAATGAGTATAGTATAGAGATGTCCATGTGAGTACAATATGAATATTAATAATAGTGATAACTGCAACGACCATAGGTGTCCGGGGAGGAGGGAGGGCACATTTGAATCTACAGCTCAACATGCCAAGAAAAGATGCTTACAGGGTAAGTAACAATCTGTTTGAGGCATGTGTGCTGTAGATGCACATGCTTTGCATAGACTGTATAGCAGTACTCTCCCAAAGCGGTGACTAACCAGTGGGCATTGTAGTTGATTGAACAAGTGTTCTTAGGTCTGCCTGTCCTACATTAGCTTGCTGGCGTGCTAATACATCCACACAATAGTGTTTAGTAAATGTGCTCTTAAAGGTATAGACAAAGTTCTTTTGGCTTTGATATAACATGTTTGAATACATTCAACAATCCATCTACAAATGCCAGATTTAGAGATAGGTTTTCCTTTATGAGAGGAAGAAGAGGCAACAAAAAGTTATTTTGTGTTGCGAAAATCTTTTGTTCCATCAGTATAATACAATAATGCTCTTTTGACATCTAATGCATGCAGAGCTCTTTCTGCTACAGAATCAGGTTGAGGGAAGAAAACAGGTAACTCAACCAATTGGTTAATATGAAAAGAAGTGACTACTTTTGGAAGGAACTTTGGGTTAATGAGAAAAACCACTCTGTCTCGATGGAATTGGAAAAATGGATCTTCGAAGGTTAATGCCTGAAGCTCACTGACACGTCTTAGTGAAGTGATAGCAATCAAAAAAGCAACCTTCCAAAAAATGAATTGCTGTGGACAATTATGCAAAGGCTCAAAGGGTGACCCATAAGTCTTGTTAGAACAATATTAAGGGTCCGTGCAGGTGCAGGTAGAACGTTTGGTGGTATCACTCTTTTAAGGCCTTCCATAAAGGCTTTAATTACTTCCATGCAGGTGCAGGTAGAACGTTTGGTGGTATCACTCTTTTAAGGCCTTCCATAAAGGCTTTAATTACTGGGACTTTGAAGAGAGATAAGTGTTATCGGTTTTGAAGATATGCAGCCACTGCTGCAAGGTGTAGGCGTATGGATGTGTATGCAAAGCCTGCACGTTGTAGATGTAATAAATAACAAATGATTTGTTAAAAAGAAGGATCTAGTGGTTCAATTTGTTGGTTATTACAATAAATAACAAACCTTTTCCACTTTGCTGCATAGCATGCTCTAGTGGTTCGTTTTCTTGCTTCTTTAAGAATTGTCATGCAATCTGATGGTAGATTTAGGTATCCAAACTCTATGACTTTAGGTGCCAAATCGCTTGGTTGAGATCCTTGGGGTTTGGATGTCTGATTTCTCCATGGTTCTGAGGGAGAAGGTTTGAGGTAAGGAGAAGCTTCTGGTGTGGAACTACTGATAGCTCCAGTAGTGTGGTGAACCCTGGTTGACGAGCCCATGTGGGAGCTATCAAAATGAGGGTGAGAGATGTTTGCCTGAGCATCCGAACCAGAAAGGGAAGAAGAGAGAGAGGCGGAAAAGCGTAAGCAAATATACCTGACCAGTTCATCCATAGGGCAATACCTTTGGATAGAGGGTGTGGGTACCTGGAGGCAAAGTTTGGGCATTTTGAGTTCTGAGCTGATGCAAAGAGATCTGTTTGTGGAAAACCCCATTTTTAGGGTATGGGAGGAGGACTTGGGGGTGGGGTTCCCACTCGTGGACTTGTTGCAGCATCCTGCTGAAGAGGTCAGCAAATTTGTTGTCCGTCCCTGGAAGTTGTTCTGATAGCAGTTGGTTTTTGCGATGTATGCCCCAACGCCAAATGGTCTGAGAGAGGTGTGATAACTGTAGAGTGTGCCCCCCCTCCCTGTTTTTGTACGTAGAACATAGCTGTCATACTGTCCGTCTGGACCACGACAACTTTTCCTATCAGGTGAGGTAGAAATGCTTTTAGCGCTAGGTGAACAGCTAGAGGCTCTAGGTACCTGATGTGGAGACTTTTGTGTTTGGTGTCCCATAGACCCCGACGTGTTAGTTGTTGTAGATGGGCACCCCACCCTGTGAGGGATGCGTCCACTGTGAGCACGATCTGTGGAATAGGGTCGATAAAGGGCTGCCCTTTTGATAAGTTTTGTGTGTTGCACCCCTGCAGAGAGTGATGGGTGCGGCTGTCTACCAACACTAGATCTTTTAGTTGATCCTGTGATTGATTCCATTGACGTGTAAGCATTCCTGTAGAGAACGCATGTTTAATCCTGAATGAGGTGCTATGGCAATGCATGATGCCATCATCCCTAAAAGTTGCATGGAAGTTCTCTTAGAAATTGTAGCAGCAGCAGTGGATTCTGGCTGCATTGGGATAAGCTAAACCGTTTTGAGTGTTTAGCATAGATCCTAGATAGGGTTGCACGTGCTTAGGCTGAAGATGGGATTTTTGTGCATTCACTGTGAATCCCAATTGATGAAGAAGATTTATTGTCATTTGAGTGCGCTGTAAACACTTGAGATGTGTGTTGGCTTTGATGAGCCAATCGTCTAGATATGGGAAGACATGAATTTGTTGTCTTCTTAGATGAGCTGCTACTACTGCTAGACATTTGGTGAATATTCTGGGTGCAGTAGTTACTCCAAATGGGAGTGCTTTGAATTAATAGTGTTTTCCTGCTACCACAAATCTGAGGTATTTGTGATGTGCTGGGTGAATAGGGATGTGAAAGTACGTGTCTTTTAAGTCTATTGTTGACAAAGTCACATTGCTGTAAGAAAGGAAGCACTTGTTGAAGTGTGACCATATGGAAATGTTCTGACAGTATGTACAAGTTTAGAGGCCTGAGATCTAACATTGGTCGTAGAGAACCGTCCATTTTTGGGATTAGTTAGAAGAGCTTGAACTTCTTGTTTGAGCAGTTACTGGAGCTCTAGAGAGTTTGTTAATGCAAGGTGGAATATTGGGAGGATTGCTGGTGTGCTCCAGGCAATAACCATGTTGGATAATGTCCAAAACCCATTTGCCTGATGTAATTAATTGCCAAATGGGAAGAAATTGATGCAGTCTTCCTCCGACAGGTGTATGATGATCGGGGGGAATTGTTATCAAATTCACTGCTTGTTGGGAGATGGAGAGGTACATGTTGGTGTACCTCTACGTCTGCCTTTAAGATTGTTCCCTCTGTAACCACCTTTGTACAATCCTCTAGAGGTGGAGGATTGATTTTGTGGGTTATAGGAAGATGTGTTGGCATCTGTGGCAGTACTTTTGGAGCCTCTCCTATAAAATGAGCGGCAAAAGGAGCCTCTGTTAAAGGGTGACTGTAGCGCTCCCATAGATTTTGCCACTTCTGTGTCTTTTTCATTTTTTCAAGAGATTCCTCCACTTGAGGACCAAAGAGATGTTCCTTGTCGAATGGGGCGTTAAGTATTGTTTGTTGTATCTCTGGTTTGAACCCAGAGATTCGTAACCATGCGTGTCTTCTGAGGAGAATACTAGTGTTAACTCCTCTGGCTGCAGTATTAGCAGCGTCTAACGCACACCAGAAGAATTGGAAATTAGTTTTCCCTCCTGTACTAGTTACTGCCCTCTTTTTCTATTCCCCATCATACCCTTTAACTTGGGTAACGACTGTGTTGTCTTATTTATGGCTCCTAATGTTTCAAATAAGTTTTTTTACAAAGATTCCTTGTGTAAAGTGCTTCCATGGTATGTGGCTTCCATGGCAATTAACTCCTGATATGAGGTGTTGTCATCAAGAGGGAAAGGTTTAGCAGGGTATAGATCTGGGTCTGTGTCCATAGGAGGATCTATATTATAATCATCCCATGGATGTGGTGGTGGTTGTCCATAAGTGTCATCCCCATCCCCTGCATCAGGATCTGTACAAGGAGAGCCATGTGATGTGATGTCTAGAGGGTCTGAAGGTGGTTTAATAGGTACTGGTGAAGATGGTGGAGGAGTATGAGGAATGGGGGGGAAGAGGGCTAGTAGCCATGTCCTCCTATTTTTGAGAGGGATTTTATATCCAGTGTCTATTTTCCTCTTAGAGAATGGTATCATTGGCTTTGCTGTAATATGTCCAGTGTCTGGATTTATATAAATTTTCTTTTGTTTTGGATCCAGCTTTTCTTGCATGGTTTCCAGAATTGGCTGCAGAGGCTTTTGAGGAGCATCTTTCTGTTTCGGCGGCACAATTTTGGGTGCCAAGCTGGATTTGTCCTTTTTGTCTTTCTGAACTGATGTTTTAGGTGCCGAAGGTGTGGTATCTCAACTCGAGCCCGAGCCCGAAGACTTGACTTGCGCTTTGAGTGCCGAGCTGGAGGGCGGGACGTTCGAAGCAGAGTCTTGGTGCCTACTATGGCTGGATAGCAGTGGTGGCCCAGAAGCCTTGTGTTTAGTGGCAGCGGGTTTTGTTGGCAAAGGGGCTTTGGTACTCACGGCACCTTGACCGGCTGGAACATCTTGGGACTCCAGTTCTATCTCCAGCTCGGAGTCTTGGAAGGAGAAGGTCTCTTCTTCCGCTCGGACACTTCAATTTCTTTCTCTTCGATATCTTCTCTGAAGATATCGGGGGTGTCTTCAATATTTTGTCGCTGCATTTCTTTCAGCTGAGCCCGGTGTTCTCGGAGGGTCTTTTTCGAGCGAAATGAGCGACAGGCATCACAGTCTTGTTCCTTGTGCTCCGGAGACAGGCACAGGTTACAAACTTTGTAAAGGTCGGTGCGCGGATATTTGGAGTCTGTTCCGTCGGCAGATTACTCGATGGTGTTTGTTCGAGTAGAAGTGAAATAAAACGTGCTAGGCCGGAAGGCCGTGGTTGGCGTTTTCTCGATCCAACTAGGAGATTTTCGACACACGGAGGATGGAAAACGCGTTCGAAACAATACCGACACGGGTACAGTGGGTTGCGAACTGAAGGTATCCCGACGAACAGTCTCGAACCAGAGCACAGCAAACCACGTCCGAACCCGATGGCTGAAAGAAAACAATCTAACAATGGAGTCGATGCCCATGCGCACTATCACCGAAGGGAGGAGTTACCTTACCTTGTGACTGGAAACGACTTCTTCAAAGAAAAACAACTTGCAAACATCCGGACCCAACACTAGATGGCAGGAGTATGCAAAGCACGTGTATCTACAGCACACATGCCTCAAACTATCTTTTACACCTGATAACAGAACTTCACAGCAATACATAGGTTAGAGTGAAGATGTCCGACGGTCTTTCTCCCAAAATTCTTACCCTCAATGGCTTTAAGCAAGGGTGCATCTTGGCCTGGTTTCTTTTTAACCTGTATATATTTAGCAGATGTGCTCATTCATAGCCTAGCCGATGCTCCGAAGCTAGGGCAAGCTAAAGACCCTTTTATAGGTTACGCTAACGATCTGGTCATCCTGGCGATAACCTAGTTTGGCTTTCAAAGGCAACTCAATTGAATCAAAGTCTATAACCAAGGAAACAACCTTTTTCAATATCAACAAAACCAAGGTAATGCCTTTTGGCCAAAATAGTTCAAAGTTTATTTGGAAGACAGGTACCATTAAAATAGAGGAGGTTGGGGAACAACCCTATTTAGGATTTGATATAGACAAAAATCTTTCCGGGTAATGTCAAGTGGAGAACTTAAAAAGTAGAATTACAACTATTTGTGAAGCACTAAAAATGGTTTCCGCTCTATAAGGAGGGGGAGCGCTAGGCCCTCTGCTGGATGTTATAAAGGCTAAGATTATTCCTGTTCTTTTATATGGGGCTCGAATGGGGTCCAGTTCATTTGAGCAAAGCCTAGATCGCATGTTTATGAATTGCATTTGAAAACTATTTGGCTTAATGCAGCTGACCCCTTTATTCTATATACGGCTAGAGCGAAGTTTGATGCCAACATCTGCTTTGGCCGACATTAATCAGATCACTTATTTCATAGAGGCGGAGGAGGCAGGAACTAACACTTTAAGATCACCTATCACCAGAGCATTACCCACATCGTGGAGAGGAGCATTTCCTTCAGAAAGGTGAATGTAAGAGCTGCTGGAAGAATATAAGCTCCCCTCAATGACGGCCTTAGCATCCATGTCTAGAGCAGCGCGCAAACTAGTGTTAAAAAGGGAGTGAAAAGCCCTGCCCTGAGTAGGGACATTGACGGAGCAGCCAGATATTAGAATCTTAGATACACTATAGACATCTTATCTAGCTTAAGGCAACCTTATTTCGATTTAAATCAGCAGTCTCAGGAGAAGATCACGTTTATGCGATTCAGGTTTGTTTACCTTCCTTTTAAGGTTTTTGATGGCGCATGGAAATTAAAGGGCTACACTGACAAGTCATGTAGGATGTGCAAGTCAGCTAAAGATTCCATTGAACACAATGTGTCTATGTCCAGCTTACTAGACTCGTGGAAAAAATACTTAAAGCTAATGTTTAATGCAGAGGGCATAAGAACAATATAAGAGGCTGTATTATTTTGCTGTAAAGGCAGTACTGTAAAAGCTGTGAGTAACCTTGTAAAATTCTTGAGGCAGGCCTTCAAGCTCTGGGAGGAAAATACGTAACCTTGCATTTATTTTTAATGAGCGTCGATTTTTAATGTGCTTGTTAATTTGTATTTTGTGATGTGCTTTAAAAATAATTATTATTATAAATAGTTTTATGTAAACTTTTTAATATTTATTTATTTAATTCTAAGTTTTATGTAAACTTTAAACAACAAAGTAAACTACTAAAAAAAAACATACAACTACTTCGCCTGCCCACAACTTCTGTACGCTATAACGTGTTGCATGCAACACATAGCCTGCTCATGAATTATACAGCACAAACAAAAGATGCTGCAACCCATAGCCTGTGCATGGCTTTCGCACAATATGGTGCAATGCATGCAGTACTCAGACTGACCATGAATTAAATATAACCAAAATGTCACATGGTTAACCCACTGCCTGTCCATGACTTATGCACCAACATAGCATGCCCCATACAGCTACACTATCTGCCCATGTCTTCCCCATTCCTTTACATACACAAAAAACACATCAACCAGCTTATCAAAGACAAAAGAACACACAGAGAAACACCTGACCCAGAACTGGATCTGTGGAGTGAGGCTACAAATGTAAGACAGCCTAACTGACTTAATAAAAGAACAAACACTCCCCAATGTGCATGCCACCCATGTCCAACCACTGAAAAAGTAATGCTCAGCACGTAGCACAAAGAAATAAATGAGGGTGATCTTCACGGCAATATACTAACGTACTACATCCAACATCCAAACTCCAGAAGAAAATACATTTTGCAGTGCAGTAAAGCAGCAGAAGTACAGCATCCCCAAAAAATTGCACAACGTACACAAATACATACAAATCCAATTTACTATCTTAAGGCACATAGAACCTCTAAATCACATTTGTGTACATGCATACTTGTAGTCACTCCAAAGGGAACAACTGTAAAATGGCAGTGCTGTCCACTTACCACACACTGAAGGTACTTGTGATGAGCGGGTTGGATAGGAATGTGAAGTAGGCATCCTTGAGATCCAGCGAAGTCATGAAATCTCTGACGGAGAAGCGGAATGACGTCCTGTAGGGTTGTCATGTGAAAAAGCTCCAACAGGATGTATTGACTGAGCGTCCTAAAGCCTAATATGGGCAGGAGGGAGTGTCTTTCTTTGGATTGAGTTAATACAGTGAGTGGATGCACGCATCCTATTGGTGCAAGGGCACTAGCTGTTCTGCGCCCTTCTAGAGGAGCGCTGTGACCTCTTCCGGCGAGAGAGTAAGGTGGTCTTGGCTGAGGGTGTAATGGTGTGGTGGTATGTTGGTTAGGGGGGTGTGGAATTCTAAGCACAAGCCCTGCTGGACCACTGCTAACACCAATGGATCATGGGTGGTTTCCACCCAGCAAGGGTGAAAATCCCTTAATCTTACCAGGCAGGTGTTGGATTATCAGGGGGGATTGTTGGCGAGTCAGGGCTTGGGAGTGGGGGCTCCTTTGCTGAAACCGCCTCTACCCCTTCCTTTGCCGTTGTTCAATTTGTGAACTTCCGGTGAGTACCCCCTGCCTGTATGGGACTCATGAAAGGTCTGTTGTTGGTGCTGATAAGATTGCGCCTGACCTGGAGGTGTGGTATTGTTCCAGCCCCTAGCCTGGTGCCTGCGAAAGCCACGCCTGGGTGCTGCAGATTACTGGGTACCCATGGACTTTGCAATCTGTGTCTTTTGTAATCTTTTCTATCATCTTATTCGCTTGGGAACGAAAGAGATGTTCCCCATCGAACAGGATGGTAAGACAGTGCCATTGTTCCTCTGATTTAAAGCTCTGAAGTTATGCATGCTGGTGAAGCAGTATGCTTGTGTTTACACTGCGGGAAGCAGTATCTGCAACATCCAGTGTGCACCGGAAATTTGCACTAGAAATGGTCTTTCCTTTCACGACTAGCTCTTCACCCTTCTTTTTATACACCTAAGAGAAGTGTTGTAAATGATCCTACATATCCTCCCAATTGTACCTATTATATCTCGAGAGCAACCCTACCGCTTTGGTGATTCACCAATGGGTGGTTACACCTACTGTGACACCCTTGGCAGCAGTGTCAATACGTTTACTCTTCTTATCTGGAGGAGGGGTGTCCTCTGTTGCTTGGTCTGATGACAGCTTCCATGCAGTGTCAACCACTAAGGAATCAGGGGCTGGGGGGGGGGGGGTTTACTTGTACTGTGATGTAAAGAGGGTCAATGGGGGACGCTTTAAACTTCCTCTCTAGCCAAGCTGTCACTGCTTTGGCTCTCAATGAGTCTTTAAAGTTATCAGGGGATATCTTGAGCACGCCCTTGAGCATTTGCAAGAACTGAACGATGCGTTCAGTCTTTGAGAGATCTTCCACTAAAGAATTGTTGTCATCCTGTAGAACATGCATTTTGACTTTCATGGTGCAAGCTGTCCTCTGGATAACTGAGTGATATGCAGCATCTTAAGGGGCAGGTGTTTGGCTTGGTTGGAAGACGCTCGATGTCTGGGTCATCTTGTGGGTCGACATAACAGTCATCCAAGGGGTCGCCCCCAGCTCCTGCCCCAGCCGGTAGATCATAAATAAGAGACTACACTCCCATAAGGACAGCCTGGGTCAGAGAAAGATTGTACTGACCCCTGTGGAGACCGTGGCTGACGGGGGAACATGGCCATGGTGGAGGTGGTGAAGAAGGTGGAGCATGAGTTAGGGGTGAGTGCCTGGGCGTAGGACGCAATGGATGAAGGGTTGCAGCCTTGTCCTTGTGTTTCTCAGGCACTGGGTTCGAGGTGTGTCAAAAGCCAGTTCTTTCCCGAAGGTAAACCTTAATGTTTTGGGAATTGGAAGCAGAGTAGTTGACGGTCTCCCCTGGCATGGCATCGCCAAAATCTTCCCAGTCTCTGGGTGAATGAACAGTTGTGTTTGTCTGGCATCTAGTTACTCTACTAGTCTCTCGAGGGGGAGTGCCTCAGACCCCAGCGGTCCTGGCTTCGTAGGCCTAACCAAAGGTTTCAGTTGTGGCTTCGGCACCGACTTCGGTCCAGAAGATGGAGTTTCTGTAGCTTTGAAGGATGAGGGTGCTGAGGTCTGTGGTATTTCGACACCCTTCGCTGGGTGCTCGCCTGGCTTTAAAGCTTTTTATCAGTGTTGACTGGAGCCCAAATGTGGTGGTGCACTGGATGATAGGGCTTTTTTCCTCGAGAGCTTGGACTCAACGCCCAACTTCCTCAGGAGCATACTGTGCTTCTGCATAAGGGTGTTTGGAGCTCGGAGCTAGCACTCAGCGCTGGGATGGTACTCACAACCCTCAGTCTTTTCCCCATCCTCAGCCCCACTCCTGTTGAGGCCGAAGGTGGCGCCTTGCGTTTCTATCTCCTGAAGGCACTCAAGGATAAAATGTGTGGACTGCACATAGGCTAGATCGCCAATACACCCTGCTTCATCTTCTTTGATATCAAGTGGGTCTTGTTCGCCAGAGAGGTCTCAGTGGATGAGTGTCACTGCATCTTTAGGTGTGCCCAATGACTTTTCACTTCTGTACCCCAAAGTTTACTTGCAGCGAAAGGCAATACAGAAGTCGCAGGTGGACTCATGATCACGCAAGAGACAGAGTTTGCAGATGCCGTGCTGGTCAGCTCAAGCGTTATATAACGTGGACAAAATCAGAAGGATGTTTGTTCCATCACACTCTTCCTAGCTGCATTCTCTGAGGTGTTTTTTTTTTATAGAGCTCAAAAAAAATCTCGACCAATCCTTGGCCCATAGTGTTATGTATCTGACCTTCGATTCGGTCTGTTGGAATTGGTGAAACTGTAGGCATACCACGCGCAATGAATGTTCTACAATTGTAGGAGTCAAGAATAAAGAACAGTCCAACCAGATGAAGCCATGAGTTTGTCAAAACCGATGGCGGATAAAAAACAATTTAGGTTGAGTCGGTGCCCATGCACATTGTGGCTTATGGGAGGATTCACGCAGATCCTGAGACTCGAAGCTTCTTCAAAGAAAAGCAAGTGGTAATGTCCGAGCCCAACACTAGATGGCTGGCGAAAGCAAAGCATGTACATCTACAACCACATATGCTACAAACATGAAAGTGCACACAAAAAAATCCAATTTAAAAAAAACAATTTGCTAAATTACCATGCACCTTTAAATACCATTGCTCTTAGGCATCACTTAGTAAAATATGTATGATGCATGCCAATATTTAAGAAAATATTAATAATGGACTAGGATTATAGCTAATAAGGCATCATTACTGGTAAATTGAAAATAAACCAGGGGCCCAATTCTTGAAGAAAGTCACAAAAGAGTATCCGCAGGTATATGCATTGGGATAGATGTGTGACTTTTAGGTAATCAAAAGTTTACAATAGCAGGCCTAGAAACCGTATTTCTAGCAAAAGTTTGTGAATCTCATTTTCAGATGAGGAAATGTACACATGCAGATTTGCCCATAAAAAATAAAAAAATCACCCTGAAAAACGTACTCCTACCACTGTCATGAGTAAATTTCCATTCTTTTCCAGTCTGGGAGGAGACAGGAGAGGGGTTGATGAATACCGTTAAACATGTTAGTTTTTTGGTATGCACTGACTCCCAGGACATTCTAAACCACAACTCTCCTCCAATCAATATCTTAAATATTCTTCAGAAATTCTTTGACATCTTCCTGTCCTCTATGAAGTAATATATTCAGATGGCATCAGAAATCTTCCTCAGTCGCTATGTAGAGATTGCATAAATGACCAACTTGTCTTCTGTGAAGGGCACAATCCTGCTGCTTTAGGGCTGCCAGATAAATCCTGTGCACTAGTGGAGTGCTTTTTCTCCTGTTTTTTCTTGAATTCTTAGTTGGTCTTTCTCAGATCCCATTTACAGGACTTCTACACTTTCCTGCAGGGCTTTGGGTTCTCATATTAAGATGAACAGTGTCTAGGTGTAGGTTTAAATTAATATTACAGTAAGCTCAACTCAAACTTAGCCCTACTAGCTGACTTGTGGAATTCACTGCACACCACGATTCAACACTATCTTACACTATAAAAACAGGCACTAGGTACACAGCATACACATCATGACATAACACCACACCACCACACATTATCAGGTAAAAACATACAGTGCGATACCAATACATGAAGACAATATAACATGTACACACATTGCTGGCTAAATAGCATTCAAGAAGCATACAAAATGTATACAACAAACATATACCCAAACATAGACATACACCTCAATGGTCTCATTTAAGGACACTTCTCCCTCTATATTTCTCAACAGCAGCGATTCCACGTATTGCATACTTACCCCCATCACAAACTTTGTGTAGCTTCGGATCACAGATGCTTGGCTAAACTGCAAGTCAATGGAGAGATGAAGAAGTTAAAGACAATGGAACAACATTTAAGTACTTGGAATTTCTTTTAGCTACTTGATATAACAAACATTAAGTACATTTTTTTTAGTTTGGGCTCATTAGGAAGGCAAGCACCAATTGACATTAACATTCACTTGTCGATTTCAGTCTTCTGTCCTGTTTGTGTATTTAGGTATGTCATTTGTAAACTTGATTTGTGTTTTAGGTCCACAAATAGCTTCATCGCAAGCTAACAGCAGATATGACCAGATTTCAAAGCAGCAGCACTGCTCCCAAGAAACAAAAATCGAGTCTTTGATGGTCACGCAGCGGAACATGTTACAATCACACTTGAACACCACATGAGACCCAACTATTTCACCTCCAGACCTGTTCGTGTATGTTAATTGGAAAAACGAAAAATTATTATATATGACACCATATTGATCTACTGAAACTCGAGAGTCTTTGGTAGGTTTTGATGAGGTCATTTGTTGCAAAAGCTGGGGGCTTGATCTCGCCCTGAATGGTCTGATCCCTATGCTTACCTTTGTGACTGGATGCTCAAGATACAATAAGTATGTGCCTAACCCTTAATGTGGGTTGACTCCTTGCTGAGCTGAGACCTTTGCGTTACATGCTCTTAGACATAGCTTCACATTGGAGACACCAATGCAGAAATCCTATCCTAATCAACTCCTTTGTATGTGTAAGCAAATAGAGAATGCAAGTGAAGAAATCATAGCCAAACTAATTTTGCAGCAACCTCTTACGCTTTTATTCTTCCACACTCCCACCTCAAAACAGAAGTCACCATAAGCATTGAAGATACACTTCAAACTGGTGCAAAGTTGTTGCTATGGCAAAAAAGATGTACTGGGAGACAAAAGGAGTTGGTATACATGGGGGCGGGGTGGTGTTGGAGGTGGGAGTCTGTTCTTCCTTGTGGCTGTAGACATTTGGCAAAGAAGATTGGAGAAGGTCCTTGCTCTAAAGAGCAAAGTGTATCCTGTCCCTGGGCCTTTGAGAATGTTAAATAAGGGCTTTGTTCGGAAAAAGTATAATTTAGGCACTGTATAATATGTTTTTATCTTTTGGAATGGTACATTGCAATATTAAGTCTCTAGCAAAATATACTGGTGCATTATTCCAAAGCACAGTATTCGAAGGCAAACTGCTTTAGGCACAATTAGCTATCAAAGCATATTATCCAGTATACCTATACAACAATTGCTCCAGTGTTCCTTCTGGCACACTTTCCAATGAAATTATTTACTTCTGGCACAGTATTTCCAAGACATAACATTTTTCTTGGTGGATTCTTACTGAATTCCTTTCTTTCTTGAACAGGGATCAAAACAGTCAGTATAAATAAACTGCTTTTATGTGCACAGCTCAGTGTTTGTGATAGCCAACCTTTATCAAAACACATCATTTCATTCCGACACTATTTACAATTGCTTTCCTTTTCAAACAGACAAACATTGCTATGGGGATAAAATATGCTGGTCACAATGTTTGCGAGTGGAAGTGGTTCTTCTTGAGTTATTCTGCTGAGCATTTAGAGGAAATAAGATTATTAAAATCGTACACTTGCAAAAGAAATTCTGTGTTTATACCAAAATCAAGAGAGTGCGTTCATGCAGAAAATAATTGTGCCTTGCACCATTACTCCCTCTTTTGCGCGATAAATGTGAACAGAGTGCTCTCCAATCTCTGGTGATAAACAAAATGCTACATTTTGGTTATTCAGTGGCCTCCACATCACCCAGTGTTAGCTGTGAAAGGCCACACTAACATCAATCACTAGTACCAGACAGCTATTTTAGAGGTAGAAAGTCAAACTATTACTCCACATCTGCATGATGTGATCAGCCTAATTTATATGTGAAAGGTTATACCCTGGCCTTTCAGTTGCCTCAGATCTAGGTTGTGTTAGAGGTGAATGATCCTTTTTTGGGTAGGTGAGGGGTTTTCCACAGATTGTGAAAAAAGTGAAAGGGGCTGATCAAGGACCTCTCCCAGCCAGTACTAGATGCAAAGGGTCAAACTAGTGACAGTGACCCCCCGTCAGCAGGTGCTAAATGTGAAAGTTCACACTGGTCACCAAGGGCCTCTCTCACCCGGAGGCCACAATCTGGCTTGCCAGGGACTAGTTTTTAGACCTGCATTAGAGGTTACATAAGATTAGCTCTTGCCCAATAAACAACCCTCAGAGGAAAAAACATCACTTACGTTGTCATCTACAGCGTATGCATTGATGAAGTGGGACAGGAGATTACAGCACCACAAGAAAATCACCTCTCCCAATATATGAGGAACCAAACCCCTGGGAGAAAACAAAATAGCAGGATATGAAAACGGATAACAGAGACAGCCAACAAATACATCATTACTATCTGCAAAACCTTAAAATGCTGCAGTTTGACTCAAGGCCACAAGATAATAAATCAGAGATAGCCAATCATTTGTATGGCCACAAAGGAAATCTATACCACTGCTCTCACACATAGGAAATGAAACTTCCAGGCACTATGTTAAAATGTTAAAAGGCATTTTCAGGTAAAGAAGTTCCTAACAACACATGATTGATTTGATGATCTATAATTTTTTATTATATCTTCTTGGGTTTAGTAAGAGAAATTGCAAGAAACTCTAATAGTCAAACATGGCTTATCCAGCAGATGAAACAGATACATTAGTGTATGTCTGAAAGGTCTTTTGCTATATTGTGTCAGGTAAAATATTAAGTGTAAACCATAACAAGATAGACCTATTTGCAGTGCGCTTATGTTGTCCAAAAGTGTCTGTTCACATTTAGGGAACTAGATGGTCTTAAAGTTTTGCCTAAGAGATGGTGATTTATTCATATTCATTAATTCATAGCATTTATATAACGCACTTTGGCTGAGTAGCTCTCGGGGCGAGTCTCACTATTGCCTTTTTACAGATATGTTGGGCGAGTACATTAAATGTGCAAGGATGGAAAGCTGTAAGATACCATAAAAAAGGTTCTGCCATCATTAGAGTTAAGCTTAATACGGAAAAAGAAAATAAGCGTTTTGTCTTGACTACCAAGCGTTCTCACTGGGTGGTATAGCGAGAAACAGACAGATATGGAGATGCTAGATTGTTACCATATTTATACATCCAGCAGCCCAGTATGCAATTCATTCCGTCAGCGGCTGGCAACCACAGGAGCGACTTTCCAGCCTATGACACACACTCCTTTCTGCCAAGGCCAGTAGTTAGAATCACTGCAGCATATTCTGCTCTCTACACATAGCCAATTTTTGTAGTTGGTAGACCAGCATACAAGCTGTTACAGTAATCCAATTTGACACCCACTCTAGATTTATGCATTTGTGTTTTTCTCTCTTATGCTCTAGGTCAAAGTCTGATGAGGACAAATAAGTGCTTGTCTCTAAAAAGGAGTTCTGGTGGACCCTACCTGCACCCACTAGTTCAAATTGAACACTGCTCATGGCGATATACCAATTGCTTCCATTTTCGGTTGCTCTTGCTTCTGAGACAGCTCAGCAGCGTTAGCAATTGATATTAATAATTCTTTTTTGAGATTCAGCCTGGTTTAGACGGTAGCAAGTGGTCCAATTCCTCTGTCAGTCAGTTCAGTTCAGTTCAATTTCTTCATTCAGAAAGTTCACCCTTCCATAAAAGAACATGCATATAAAACAATCATCATTACATCAACATAGGTAAATTGTCATATTATTATAAATCATATAAAAACATGTCTATATATAACACTATATATTAAAAACAAGGATTAAAAGCACAAAATAGCAGCAAGTTGTTATAATAGTAAAGTACCACGTGCCCTCACAGCATGTCTTAAAAATGAGCCTACATGTAAACGTGTTTCACTATCAGACAGTTGGAAAATTGATTAAAACATTGCTCCACTCTGTCTAATGTCGCAATATCTCCTTTTAAAAAGTGGAAGCAAAAAAACCTTGTATACAGTGGATAAAATTTACAAAACAATAGAAAATGTATCATGGTTTGGCCTGACTTCTTATTGCACGGGCAGGGGATAGCAGCCAGATTCGGTTGGTACCCAAAAGGAAAACACAATAAATATTTACCCGTATCAGCACGAAACCTGAATAGCAGGGAACGCTCCCATTTCCCACAAGACTGTTCTAAATAAAAGGGTGGTAACACAGAGGTACTCTGGGACAAATATACGGTTATCAATGGTTTCCCTACTACACTATTAAGACGATTTTCACGTGCTAAGTTATAAAAAGCTAAGGCTACTTCCTTTTTGTTAAAGGTAGAGGATAAATCTCTCATTGTGAAAACTCGCTCCATACCGATTTTCCCAAGTTCCGATTTGATATATGCCAGCCACGGAATTCGAAGGCTGTTATCACAGGAGATGCAGTCATTTATTATATCTCTTGTGAACAATGCCTGGTCATTACTCCAGATGGATAACCAAAGTAACAGTGGCCTCCTCTGATAAAATCGGATATGTATAGCAAATGTAACTCTTTATGGCAGATGACATGGGGGGGAAAAAAGTGGTACGCCCAGCAGGCGCCTACAGAATCTATTTTCCTCAGATTGTATGGTTACGCAGTTTGCACCACCCCCCCCCCAAATAGCGGAACCATAGGTGGCAATTGGAACACATTGGGATTTATATATTTGTAACATTGCTTTCAACTGCCCCCCGCCACGAGGTTGAGGAAGGGAAAGCAATGAACCAATCGCCTTTGAAAATAACATTCTACGGTGTGCGATATTAGGTGACCAAGCTCCAGAGGACGAAAACATAACTCCTAGATATGGGAAGCTCTTAACACTTGTTAAGGAGTTATTTCCTACTTGCATTGAAGACAATTGAATGCAATGTGGCCCACGTGCCATAATATGAGATTTTACAAAATGTGTTCGAAGATCTAGATTAGACATAAAATCAATAAATGCGGACACTAAAAGGCGTAATGCCCACGGGGTCCGAGCCATTAAAACTGTGTCATCCGCATATAAAAGTGCAGAAAGGGATTTCCCTTTGACAGGTGGAACATCGCTGGTTATGGGAGATAGGGATGGGTGGAGATCATTGATGTATAGTATGAACAGGAGCGGGGCTAACACACACTCCTGTCGAACTCCCCAACCAATCTCAATACCCTTGGATACATTCCCGCTATTATTTATTCTAACTTTGGCTCTCATGCCCCTATGAAGAAATGCAAGAAAGTGAACAAGGGGGGCTTCCAGGCCCTTAACTATCAACATGTGCCATAGGTTCGACCGATTCACACTGTCGAAAGCGGCGCTTAGATTCATAAATGCCATATATAAAGGCACATGCTTAACAACTGTGTACTTACCTATTATTAGGTTCAAGTTGGCACATTGCTCAATTGTCCCTACCTTACTTCTAAATCCATATTGGGCAGGATATAAAATCGACTTTGTTTGGGCCCACTCCTGGATACTGTTGTAAATAACACGCCCCAGAACTTTTACAGTTGTGTCAATTAACGATATTGGCCTGTAACAACTGGGGTCTTCTCGGTTGCCTTTCTTAAATATAGGGACAATAACAGAAGTGCGCCAAGAGTCCGGTATATCTGTATAGGGTAATATGCCAAATACATTCATTAGAATAGGAGTCCAAAGTTTCGTATTGAGTTTTAGTAGATGAATTGGTACTCCGTTGGGCCCCGGTGCTTTACCGCCCATACTTTGGGGTAGGGCCTCTTCTACCTCCTTCTAACATCTATTAGCTTACTATTATCTATAGTAAAACTATCTACGTTAGGGGGGAAACATAGACCTTGCTAAAATGATCTTCCCAAGATTCACTAGTGATAGTACAAGAGATTGGGGAAACTGCCAGATTTTTACGTCTCATACCAGAGACTGTGGCCCAGAAGTGCTTGCTGTCTTTCGTATTAGCTGCTTGTGCTAGTATTTCCCATTGGTCTGTGAGAACCTGCTGCCAGCGCTTAGCTGTAACAGCCTTATAATGTTTCCTCAGGGCAGTGATTAGTACCTTATTTCTGTGCTTCTTCCCTAGGGCCTTCCTTAGTTCTTGATTGGCTGCTGTATAATCATGGTCAAACCAGCCGCATAGCTTATTGGGTGGGCATATTGGTCTGAGAAGGGTATTTTTTATACCTAAACTGAGTTCATTAAAGGCACCCACTATATTGATAGCACTATCCTCTTCAGATAGACAGGCCTCCACTGATCTCATATTCGCTTTGATAATTTTCTCTAAAGTTTGTGCTGGATCGCGCATTCTCCAAACCAATTTTAAATTGTCCGTTGTGGGTTGAAGACTGCAGGCCCCTATCTGTCGCTCATATACTTTCCTTGGGGCCATTAGGAAGACAGCCTCAAGTGGGATGTGATTGCTAAAGGTGGGTTCAACAACTGATCCATAAAGCAGGATTTGTTCTAGGCTCCGGGCAATAAATATAAAATCAATAATAGACGGGGACCCTCTGCCCTTAAAGGTTGGAGGGATAATGACATTTTCCTCTGTCATTCTTTGAAGCAGGAAGTCAGCTACCCCTGCTGATTACGTTTGCAACACCTACAGTACATTCGCAGTACATATGAGGAACTTGGGAACAGTAGATCATTCTGCACAAGGTGATCTTAATGGAGCAGCAGGCCTTGAACAGAAATGCAAACAAAAAGCACAGCAGCACTGAACAGCATTGCAGAAAATCACCTTGAGAAAAAGAGCTTGGTAAAAGAACTACTGGGGAATGCCGGCAAGGGCTCAGCTTTTCAAGATGGATGGTGCTGGCACAAGGACAGTAGAAGAAAGAAAGAAGCTCCAGTGATGGAGGGCAAAAGGGGCATAGCCACAGCAGTGAAAACGAAGTGAAATCACTGGTTTCCCACCAAAAACATCTTTAACAATAGAGGCCAGGCAAGCAGACTTCATTTCCATCATCCATCTCCAGATGCTGCATTTTCCAGCATCTACCCTACAGGAACTTACATAATATCCTGTTTTCACTACTTCTATCACCTACTCAGGATGCCCCACTCTCTGATCGACACCAGCAAAGGGCACAGACACAGGCAACGGCACTGCCTATTTGTGTCTTAGGTCAGAAGGTATAAACATGTATCGCGTCCAGCAATCTGTACAGCCAGTCTCCACAATTACCTGAAACCTAGAGAACAAAAATACTTACGTAGCATCCTCACAACACATAGGCCCAACACCATACACATCCCAATCACTACCACACCCTCTCAAACTACAGAAAATATTCAAGCTTCATGCTCATTTATGTTCAATCTGCATAATTCCGTGCACCAGACATTGCAGTCCTCATTACTTATCACAAGCCTTATGCCCTCTTCAACAGAGAAACATGGTTTACTCCCACATCCTCACACATCCTAGATGTCTTTCTTTCCATAGGCTTCAGCATCCGTCATGTGAACCGTGCAAATAAAAAGGGAGGCTGTTTTGCTGTTATCTATAGGTCCTACTGATCCAGCATCCTAGGGAAGCAAGTCACACACAAATCAGGATTCTGCCAATACCAAATGCATGTAGGTTGTCCTAGGGAGTGTAATCTGCACAATCAATTTTGTAATACTACCGGAGATCACAAAGTTGTGGCAGAAGGAATCTTTATGGTGCACTGGAATTTGATGACAAATATCCAACTCAGGACTATGTGGAACATATAGAATCTATTTTTTAATTCTGTGCGGCCGGGAGAACATGCTGAACAGGAACATTTCCAGATTTTTGGCAATGTTTTGCCAAAACACGTTAATTCCCTACAGTCTCCCTCAAGCAGGAACATATCGCTGGCAAGGCATGATCCCCCCCCCCTCCCCCAACTTTGTTCCTCTTGATCTCCCACAGGTTATAAACTGGGTCCAGTGCATTTTGGTAATTTGGAAAGCAACTGCAAGCAAAATGCTAGTTTAGACAACCAGTCTTTTAGTCACAGGTAACAAACCTGGGTTGTATGCAAACATACACATCTACAATCTACAACTCCTAAGGTTCCTATCGCCTAGGTGCCAGATCTCCCTCACCTTAATTGGCTGGCCGGGAGATCACACTGAACATGACATTTGTCATATTTTTGCCACAATCCCCTCTACAGTCTCCCTCATGCAGGAAGCAGAAAAGCATTCCTGCTAAGGCTTAACCCCCAACTTTGTTCCCCTGGGTATTCTCAGCATGGGAGTTCAGGAGGCCAGTAAGCAATTAACTGGGAGGAATACATTTGGAAATTTGGAAAGCAGTTCCAAGTAAAATGCTTGGTGTCTGTCTTCTGCTCACTAATATCATTCCTGGACTGTAGGAAAACGTACCACAATCAAATATTAACATCTACTCATCCTAACGTTTAGATTGTGGGAACTAGACCTATCGCCCTGATAAGCTTGTCGGGAAATCAGGCTGAACATGTCTGTCACATTTTTTTCAAACCATGGCAATTCCCTCCAGTCCCCCTCATGCAATAATGTATCCCAGGCAAGGCCTGATGCAGATTTTTGTATCCTCAAGGTCTTCTGAGTGTGGGCTTATCAGACATGTGGATTTTACATGGGTCTGAGCAGGGATCCACACAGTATATACCAGGGACTGTTTTGATAGGGAAGATTCCATGGGGGATATTTGCAGTATTTAGGCCCAGGCAGAGCGGACAGCAAAAGTAACCTCCAACTCCAGATATTTCTGCAAAATAGAGACAAAGAGAAATCTACAGCCATGTGGCTTTCAAGCATCCTGCTATGTTTTACTATCCACAATCTCCTGCAAATGTCAAAATATGGGTAAAAAAGAAAAATTACAATTTTTTCAATTTTCCTTGATAGAAACATCGAACTTCAGGCAAACAGCAAAACTTCTAAAATCCAATGTCCCCACACTTTTGCTGATAAAACCATACGTTTCGCTTGTATTTTATTTTATTTTATGTTCCTCTCAGGTTGGCGTCGGGAAACCCTTTTGGGTAGCTGTTGCGCCCTACAAAATTAATTAACATAACATAACAACCCATGTGTGAGTCAGCCTTTTGCATGGGACAGGTATAGACCACAATTGTGACCATGTAAAGACCACATTGACACTATATTGACTTTACTTGGTCACAGATTTAAATCTGTTCCTGGGAGTCACAATAGGCCCAGCCAGACATGTGCCATACTGTTTTTATTGGCAGACACGTGCAACACTGTATAGTGGGAGTTTTGCTGTTCCCCACAAGTTCTGTGTTTTAACAAAATGCTTGACCTATGTAAGGACTTCTGGGTAAGAAAAAGTGACGATAGCCCCTTAAGCCACACCACCCAGAACGCCTTCAGGCATCTAGTGTTCAGAAATGACTGGGGTCAGTAGGTTTCCTGAGGTGACTGACAGCACCAGGCCCAAATATATGTGACCACAGGGAGGAGTCAGGCGCCGTTTGGGATTGTTTTCTTATGCTAATAAAAAATCCAAACTCCTTGCTGGGATCCAGGCTTTTGCATCAGTGCCCCAGAGAGAAGCCAAATGTGTTTTGAGATATTTTGTAACCCTAAGGAAAAATCCCAAGCAGCAGCCCAACTCCTAACTGGGGAACAGGCATATGTGCTGTGCTGGAGCAAGGAACCAGAGCTGTTTGGATTTTTTTCTTACCCTAATTAAAAATTCAAACAACATCTGGTTCCTCATTGGGGCAGAGTGACTGCTTGGACTTTTTATAGGCTAGGGAAAAAGTCCAAACAACATGTAGCTTGTTGCTGGTACTGAGAGGTATGTGTCTATATCCCAGAAAGGAGCCCGACACTGTGTGGATTTTTCGTAGCCAAAGAATAAAATTCGAAAAGCATCATTCTCCTTGCTGGGGCATAGAACTGTGTGTTTGTGCAACAGAAACAAATCAGACATTGTCTGGATTTTTTCTTAGGCCAACAAAATATTCAAACACTGTCTGGCTCTTTGCTGGGGCAGGTCACAGGTGCATAACTCCTTCGTTTCATGATGCTTTATGAAATGAAGGAGCTATGTGAAACTGAATCAGGAAGAAGGGATTGGAACAGGAGAGACAAGGATACATCCTAGTCTCAATTCCAATCCCAACTTCTTGGTTCACTTCTTCTGTTGGTGGGGTCGAATAAGCTGGGAAGGGTGGTGGGAGGGAGGGTGATAGGAGCGAGGCTACTCATACCATCCACCCTCTCTCACGCCAACAGAAACAAGCAATGGCAAAGCAGATAGTGGCGTAGAGTGAAGTGGCGTAGAGTGAAGTGGCGTAGAGTGAAGTGGCGTGCAGTGAAGTGGCGTGGAGTGGAGTGGCATAGAGTGGATTGGGATAGAGGGGACAGAGAAGAGTAGGGTAGCGTAGAGTGGAGTGGTGGAGAGTAGAGTAGTGTGGCGTAGAGTGGCATTGTGTGGAAAGGAGTGGCACAGAGTGGCACTGTGTAGAGTGGCATACAGTGGAGTGATGTAGAGCGGAGTGACAGAGTGGCATAGAGTGGACTAGTGTACAGTGGTGTAGGGTTATTGTCGGGTGCAGCAGTGAAAATTAAATGTTTATTTTTACTTTCAAAAGTGCACATTGTCATGGTACTGCTTGGCATTGAAGAAAACTACTTTGTGTGGATGTGCCCCTTCATAAAGGTCAAAAAGTGTCACTTACAGTAAAGTTAGCCAATGTGGCTCATCCTGTATGCTGTACTGGGAGAAGGAAATATATGAATGACTCATCAACAGGTCAATAGATGAAGTAAATATATTCTCTATATAATTTTAGTAAAATCAAAAGGTATTCGTTAATGTCAGACCTAAAGGAATGCTGTTGAATAGCTCACACATATAAGGTTGTTACTGGAGTACGCCAGCTGGCTAGTCCTGGCTGAAAAACGTGTTTGCTGCTAATGAGTGTGAGTGGAGGTATCATCCTTCTTTTTCACATTTGACGTTTAGGTAACCTGCAACCTTTCTGCAAGAAAGATGCTTCTTGCAGAAAGCTGAGCACGGCAAAACTTCAGAATGTGCTTTGTTTCTTTACCAACATTTCTATTCCGTAACCTTCCAATAAATGTAGTTCATTATATGTTGAGACCGACATACAGGCATGTAGCAATCCCCATACCAGAAAGCAAATGTGACTGTGCTGCTCAATAAACCTTGAAGCAATTACCTGCTGAGAGTGCGCATGATTTTACGCTTGGAGTTTGTTGGTTTGGATATTACCGGGCCCCACGCATGGTCACGCGGTGCTCTTGAGGGCTGAGAGATGACGTGGTACCTTTTGTTCTCATATACATATAGATATATCTATATCTACATATATATATTCACTGAAAAAACCATAGGTTTCAGGGACGTTATAGTTAGTTGGACATTTCACTCGTACAAAACCAGAGAAATTCGGCCGTTATAGTTAGTTGAGCTAACTATAACTTGTGCCCCCGCAATGCACTGCTGATGACGTCACATATTACATCATTCATGACATGGTCAGTGACATCACTGAAGACATCTCAAATGACATCTCTGATGACATCACTGATGACATCATCCACGTGATAATCTGAATTTTTGTGGCCCCCCTCCAGAGACCAATTATGGCCCCGGGGACCCCATCCCCTGGGGCCGGCCTTTCCGTTTTTATTATTATTTTTTTTTCCTTACAGGGGAGGGGGGCTGCGTGGCCCCCCTCCCGGGCCACTTCTGGCCCCGGGGAACCCATCCCCCGGGGCCTGGCCTCACCGTTGGGGACCGTGGGTGGAGCCCCAATGCCCCCACGGTCCCGCTGGCTCCCCGCCTCCTGCGGGAGCCAGCATTGCTTTTGCACACGGGGAGCTGCTGACATGCAGCTCCCCTTGTGCAAAAGCAATCTGCTTTGGTTTTTGGAAGCGAGAGCAGGTTTCCTGCTCTCGCGTCCAAAAACTAAAGCAGAGTTTGCTATGACATAGCAATGTCCCGGGGGTGGGCACCCCGGGACATTGCAGGAGCCGGCCCTGGGGGGTGGCGGTCCCCAGGGCCATCAAGGGCTCCTGGAGGGGGGCTGCGCGGCCCCCCTCCCTCCATTTGTAAAGCCCCGGGGAAGTGGTGGTCCCCGGGGCCGGGGGTCCGTAACGGACTACCGATTTTGAATAATTAGTGCCCCGGGGAGGTGGTGGTCCCAGGGGCAGTGTGGGGGAGAAGGAGCTATTTTCCACACCTATTTTCTATTAATTTAAGCCCCGGGGAGGTGGCGGTCCCCTGGGCTGCGGGGCGGCCACGTGCCCCCCGCGCATTATCAAATAAAGCCCCAGGGAGGTGGCGGTCCCCGGGGCTTGGGGGGGGCCTGGGAGCCCCCCCCCCACATCCAATTAAAGAAGCCCCGGGGAGGTGGCGCTATTTAATTTTGGCATTGCCCCCGGGACCAGGCCCACCCGGGGGTTCATTAAAATGAAGTGCGGTAGCCCGCGCTTCATTTTTTTAAAATTTTCTCGGCAGGATTCGCGCACCCAGCACGAATTCTGCAGATTTAAAAAAAAAAAAAAATTTTGGGCCCTGGGGGTCCTTGTGGGACCCCCTGAGCAGGCCTAGGGGGTCAGGGGGTTTTTACCCTGCCCCCTTTTCTTGTTTTTCATCTTTTCTTTCACTCTTTTTCTTGTGACTCGGTTACCGAGTCACAAGATGGCTGCCAACACTTCCTGGTTTGGAGTGTTGGCAGCCAATCAGAGTGAAGCTCGTGCCCGGGAGGGTTCGCAAACCCTCCTCGGTGCTCAGATATCGATATTTTCATTTCTTGAATTTCTCAGCAACTACTGAACGGATTTACACCATTTAAAAAAAAGGTCGCTTTCTGGACCAAGACCTACCTTTTTGCCAAATTTGGTGTAATTCCGTTCAGCAGTTCGGGCTGTAGCCTGTTCCAATTTTTCCTATGGAAATTAACATGGGGAAAACGCGTTTTGGGACCCCCCCTTTTTTCTCTGCCCCCGCTTGACGAATCACCCTGAAACTTTCAAAACGGGAGCTGACCGGAGCGGGCCATTAGTTTTGAAAATTTCACGAAGATTCGTCAAACGGCGCCAAAGATATTGGCAAATCAAAAAGCGCTTTTCCTATGGAAAATAGGTTCTAACTATAACTACCTACTGGCGACCGCCAGTAGGCAATATACACACACACACACACACATATATTATATACAGACACATTATATATATACAAATATATATATATATATATACACACAAAGATGCCATCGTTCAAATAAAATTGGAGTAGAACCGTTCCCCTTGGAGTGCTGGATTATTTCTTGAAAGTGAAGAAATTGGTATTTTGAATATATATATAGATATATATATATCCACACAAAATCCAATGCGCAACTCCTTGATTAAAGAAGAAAACAACACTGGAGCCGTGGCCACGGCTCCAGTGTTGTTTTCTACTTTAATCAAGGAGTTGCGCATTGGATTTTGTGTGGATTTATGGGGGTGGCTACCCCTGCCGTGTGCCCGCCGTAGAAGTGGCTTGGGTTTAGCCAAATGAAACTGTGGATATATATATATATATATATATATATATATATATATATATTTCCAAAGGAATGAGAACTGGGTCACAGAAATCTATATATATTTCTTCACCAAAAGTCCCACAAGAAGGAACAGGAGCCTCACTCAGCAGGTTCGTTCTTATTCATTTATTTGAGGCAGACGCATTTCGACAAAAAGTTGTCTTTATCAATGCTATAATCCATGAATGTTCATGCAATCGTTCTTTATGCGAGTCTACCCTCACTCTAATTGGTTGCTCATAGTCCAATGAAATTCGACTGCATGCACCAATCAACTGCAAGTTGGCCTTCTGCTGGTCGCTGTTCAACGATCTTTGGGTAAGTAGTTGCCGGCATTGCATACAAGTCCCACAATGCCATTTGTCTGCATGTTGGTTCAATGGAGTACATCAACTGTAGCGATTTCACAATTAAAATGAATATTTTGATTACCTTCGCCCTGCCGCAATATATATATATATATATATATATATATACACACACACACATACATACATACACACCTCAATAGTGCAGTAAAGGGGTTAATAGTGAACCCTCCGGCAGTTGCTGTGATTCCAGGGGCATACGTTTCCCTTTCAGACCCATCCAGTCTGTACATCAGTGCAAGAAAGTTGTGGATTACAAATTGTCATTCAATGTTAAAGTTGAACATCGAACAAAGATTTGGCATGTTACAAGTGTAAAAGCAAGAGCACAGATCCACTGACAACAGTAACAGAATCATTCTTTAAGAAAGTGCAAGCATCCTCCCTGTGACGTTCAAAGCAAGTGGATGCCCAAAAGGAGGACAGAGAGGCAGAAAAACCACAGACAAGGACCCCAACAACAACCTCCTCATACACACACACAAGTACTCCCAAAACGAAAACGCACATAAGCACAATCACACACAGAATGTTACAGATTCCATGGCAGTGTCTTAGGCTACATTTCTAAAAAAGGGAGACAGGCAAGTTAAGTAAGTTGGCAAGAAAATTGCAAAGCAATTGGTTCATATGCTTCTGTATAGGAAAGTAGTAATCAGCCAACCCATCAGCATGGAATTTTGTGCAATGATTTGGGCAGCCTACATTTATGGAGCTGTGCAGGGAACATTATAACTATTACTGCAAGCTGGCAGTGCTCAAGGAATTAGGTGAAATATCTGTATAACGGAATGTCATTGCCAACCAATCGATCCTTGAATCCTTTACCAATTACACCACCCACTGGTAAGTATGCCACAACGCTCAATGCCACTGGTTGAGTAAGTCGCAATGCCACTGCTCAATGCCACAATGCAACTGGCTGGGGAAGCCACAACCCTCCATTGCTTAAGACAAAAAATAGATTCTAGGTTTTTTGGTTGAATTCAATTTGGAGGTGGCATGTAGCAAACAACAAGCAAGTCCTAATGATGTAAAAGCTCCTGTGTCATTCAGAAAAATTAGTTTTGGCACCACATGCTTGCAGATGTTGTGAGCAAGTATTGAGACAACATAAAAAAAATAGTAAACATAAAAAAAATAGTACCTAATAGAGGCTCTAGGGCAACTCTGTTTCTTCTTTAATGAGTCAAATTCTCAGTGCTGGTTGAAGCAGTTTGATTCTCAGAGGAAAACAGCCATATGTTCGAATTAAAAGAAGAATTACAGAACATTTACCAAAAGCAAAGCCTTTGCAGAAGCGATATGCATGGGATTAAATGTAGCTTTTAATAACCATGATGGAAGCAAAGAAGGATGGATGGAAACTCATCTAGAGCAACAGCACACCCTGGCTTTACTTAAGGAATGTGTAAGATTAACTTAAGATTTGTGAAAAAACTTATAAAATTTGTGGGGAGCTACAAAATGTTCACTAGTTACAGCAAAACAGAAAACAAACAATACGAAACAAATACTGGGTAAATTATTATGCTACCTACACAAAAATTCATAGGATCTCCTTTTCATTTTTCACCTCATACGAAAAAGTTTCCATTGTGAAGATTAAATTATTTAAGAAGCATTCCTTCATTTCGACTTTTGTCGTTTAAAAATAAATGATTTTACTGCAAGATGATTTAAAAGTGGAAACAATTGCATAGTAATGCAATTTTAAAATAAGTCTACATTGTTCAAAGGCATCTGCCAAGAAGCAGCAGATTTACAAAATTAAAATATATTGGGATATCACAAAAAGGAATTGTCATAACAAATACTGGAAGATGCAAGAAATTAATGCAACAGCATAATCTTCTAAAGCTTGCAAGTGAAACTCAAAACACCCCAAAAAAACCTTGAGAAGATTCAGTTTTAGCAATCGCAGGAGCCAACCGGTAAGGCAGTACTTACTGGAAGAATCCCATAATTCCCTCTTCTTTATAAATAGCTGAAATTGACCCGAACACACCACTGAAAAAACATAAAAACACACAATCAACTACAAGCTGATGAAAATAAAATATTAAGAGGTTTAATGATAAAAAACAGATATTTTATTGCCCCAGAAAAAATTAATTACCTGTACTTTACTTCACGGCCTATAAATTGCACCATGCAGCGCACAGAGACAACTGTAAAAACAAAAATATAGATAAACATTATCTTTTTAACATCTGAGCAGATGAACACTGTTTAACATTCTAAATCAGAGTGAAGGTAGCAGAAGTGGCTTTGTGCATTTACAATACCATATGCAAAATAATCCTTCCTACCATAAGCCATTTTACGGGATCACATTGGAATCTCTATAAGGCTGACCACCAAGACAAAATCTGTTGGTCTGCTCTTGCTCCACAAACTCCATCTGAATCTACACCTCAACCAGACTACCAAATCTTTTGAATGAACTGTCGGAAAAAAGATAACTTCTTCCACTTACGTTAAAAGTTCTGGCCTCCGACACAACATCAAGCAGTTTTAATCAGCAGACGTATTCATCCTGCACACCTCAAAATTCCCTTTTGTGTAAATGCCCCACAGGCCACAGGTTTAAGAAAACCTGATTATATGTGCCAGATTAAAACACTTCACAGGCTATCCATCGTCAGTCGCAGGATGCAAATAAAGTTTGCTTGACTAACATCATTCAAAGCCATATAGTACCTCCAATGGGATGCAATAACCATCAAAAACACCTTGCCAGCTAAATCACATTTATTCTCAAGAATTCCATTCATAAGAAAGCTAAACATGATCCTGCTTAGACAATACTTAAACAATATTGCACTAGCTTTCCCTGTACATCTCTACTAAAGGCACTCTCTCATCTTGATCTTTCCATGCAAAGGAAATGCACCTCAACTCAAATCACACAGACTTTCAACCAAAACCCCACAGGTTTCTCACCCTCTTGACCATCTACAACTATCACGCCTTCACTGTACCCAGAGTATCTAAAATTAATTTTTAACGTTAGTGTTATGAATCTAGTATGCACTATAGAAAAATACAATGTGTTATGATCTAGTTATAGGTAATATCAATGAAAATCCCAAGAGAGAAGGCATGCCCCATTTGATCACCAACATAACCAGAAATCCTCAAATGTCACTGGTCTTAATGCAGTATATGTAGCAAATCCAGAATATTAACACTCACCATGCAGGGGATGTGAAACAATCCTGGACAAACACTGGACCATCATCTCATTAGAGGTCTTAGAAAATGAAACAGAACAGAAACAGAACAAAAAGGGGTAATAGTCAATCAGGCTGTAAATGCACGTTAAACCCAGTCACTTCACAGAGCAACTCACCCCCAGCCTTCAACATCAATGGCGAATCCAAATGTTTTACAGTTGCCTGCAATCATTCACAACTCTTGCTTGAGTTTATGACCACCTGTCTCTCAACTCAGAAGCCAGTCTTTCACAGTAAATCTAAACTCTTCGCAGATATATCTAAGCAGTCACAGGAGAGAGGCACAATGTCGGTCTTTTCTATCTCACCTGCCGCAATCATGCTGTAGACCCGCAACATCCCTGGAAACAACCCAGCAAAAAGCACGTGGAATTTTTCTATTGTTTTCAAATTTTTCATATCTTCCTATGACTCAGGGGGACTTGCATAGATGGCCACTTAGGCTAGCCATAACAGACTCAATAACTCTTAGAAATGATCCGCCTCCACCTCATTTATTCACAGCTGGCCTTATGACCATGGAGATTATCTCTATCTGAGACCATGCCTTTCTTATTATTTTTGGTCATATGTTTCCCTTCAGCTTACTAGAGGCGCTCCACTTTTTTAATTTACTGTGGTGAAGTTCAGGGATACATGTCTTTGTACCCGAGTCACTGGTGTGGCGACTGCCTACTAGCTGCCCACTGTAAATGTCTATACAGCCCCTATAAATAAGATTCTCTGTTTGTATGTGACAGAGATGTGTTGTTGTGGGGGTCATATTATTGCTGTAAACTGATGAATGATGTCTATCTGGAGACTGTGTGTATAGCTACACAAGCTGTGGGTTCCCCTGTAGGCTCTGTTTGTATGTGGAAGTAAATTTGTACACCCCTGTCCATACGACATTCTCTTGAAAACCAGTGGGTATATGTTGCTATTTCCTTTAGTGTGGAGTTACCCTTGCCATTCATGTTGTGCTGCTAGTTGCCTGCTCTTGAGCTTTATTTAGTGTGGAGCCTCCAAATGAATTTGACCAGCTGAATTGGTCTGACCTGTCAATCTTTGCTCCAGAAGTCCACAAAAATTAAGACATAAAGGAGTTAAATGTGATATTCTCGGATTAAAAGAAACAGTATATAAGTTAGCACAAACCTCCTGCCTTGGCTAAAGGACGATCCAGACTGGCCAATTCTAACAATGTAACTTGCACATTCTCTGGTAAATCAGCCCAGAGAAGAACGTTTTTTAATGGCAGAACCTCTGCTTGGTTGGGAAAATCCCATCAGAATGGGGGTAAGGCCAGGAGTCCTGGATGCTGCGAACTGTGGGAGAGAAGAAGCTGGACTGCCCTGGGAGAAGTTGGACTGCCCTGGGAGAAGCAGAGCTCCCCTGTCCACTGGTGGATCTGTAAATGTCTCAGCTAAGTGAAGATCTGTAAAGGAGACACTTTAATGTACCAAGACCGTCCAATATCCAAAGATGCTCTGCAATCCAGCCAGCCTTGAAGCAAGGTAAAGACTACATACGCTGTCCTGGTTAAGGAGATGCAGCACACTTTCCCACGTGAACCTGTGAGCTTTCATAGGTAACAATCCGCCCTCTTGTGTTGGTGTGGCCAAGCCTGCCTTTCCCCAGTATCAGAGGGTCCTGTGTGTTCAGAATCTTCACACTCCTGACAAAGATTCTGGTCCTGTTTGCTGGAGACAGCAATCCTGAATCCAGAACCATTTGGAAACATCATCCTACCCCTTTATGATTCCAGAGACAACAAGGTTTAAAGACTCTCTCTGTCTCTTAACCATATAGTCCAGTTTTAAGATGAAACAGGTGAAACCTTGGGATGCAGTGAGTGCCCTCACCACAGGAATAAGTTCAACATAACCAGTAGTTTTCAATACGCATGCCCCTATGAAGTTTGGCATGTCCTCGGTACAGCATAGCGGTAATGTCCCACTACAACATTTGCCACCATTAGAAACTAGGATGCCAGTTGGATCTGTAAATGGTCCCTAAAAACATTTAAATGGTGTCTCAAAATTATACAGAAATCTCCCTATACTGAAATCCAAATCTCGGTCTTCAAAAAGGAGTGCTCCTTTTGATTGCCCTCCCACCTCCCTCCGCACTTTACTCTTCCCTGATGACAGGGACACAAATTGTTTATGCTGCGGTTTTTCCCTTCAAACTACGCTGTGTAAAGAGTCCAGCACGCTTACTACTTCACAAGCAGATTCCTCCTCTAGCTGTGCCACCTCAGTCAAAAAGGAATTCTCTTTCCTTAGTATTAACTGTCGCTCACTACCTAAGCATAAAGCGGACATCTTTGACCTTTTGGTCAGTGAAAAACCGGACCCTATGTTTCTTACTGAAACATGGCTGCACACGAGCTCTGGCCCTGATGTCGTGACTGCCTTACCATTTAATTATGCTATAGTCAGGAAAGATAGGGGTTTTAAGACCGGTGGGGGCATTGCCATAATTCATAAGAAATCTTACTTGTGTAAATTTGAAGACCTGCCATTCACGAACTGTGAGGCAGCGCTATTTAAGCTTGCCCTGACTCCTAAGTTTACCTTCTCAGGCATATTAGTGTATCGTCCCCCTGGGCCGTCTGGTCCATGGGTTTCATCCTTCCCTGATTCAATAACACCTTTTCTCATAAATGCCGCTAATTTCTCGATTTTGGGCGACCTTAATTTGCACTTGGATGATCCTGCATGTGTGAACAGCACTATTTTTACTTCTGATCTGGCTGCATTGAACATCACACTTTGCAACTCTGGTCCCACTCACGTAGCTGGCCATCTACTGGACCCCATTTTCTCCAGTCTGTCCAACATTCAATGCTCACCAGCGCTCCCTTTATGCTGGTCTGATCATTTTGCAGTCAGTTTCTGCCTTGAGATCTTAGCAAACTTACCTATAGTTGCACCTAATATTAGTAAACTCACTAGGAACTGGGGAAAACTAGATATTGAAGTCCTTAATAAGCTTTTATCTTCCAATGTTCCTATTACCAAACAAATGTTGGTTACTCTTTCAGGTGTCGTCCAAAAGTGGCTTTTAAAGGCCATTGATACCTGTCTCCCTCCTTCTATTAAGAAGGTGAACAACCACTGTCCTCCTGCACCCTGGTTCACTGAGAATTTAAAAACGGAGAAAACTAAATGCAAAGTTTTGGAAAGACGCTGGAGGAGGAACTATGTGTCTGATACCAACCTTGCATATAAAAAGGCAAAAAAAGATTACCGCACTCTCTGTAAATCAGCTCGCGCAGAATATGTCACTTCTACCATTTCTAGTGCACTGAATTGCTCCAAGACACTATTTAAAATGGTCAAAGAGCTTTCGGGCTCTGAAACCCAATCTATGCCTCCTGCCCTGAATGGTCGGCAATGTGAAGACCTGGCCAAATTCTTTCTCCATAAAGTGGAGAAAATATATTCTGAAATGAAGGACAGGAAACCTGATAACCTCCTTCAGAAAACACCTTCATCTTCTCTTGCAGCCAGAGCCACCTCTTACCGAGATAAAGAGGTACCCGTATCTATGGTTAACCCCTTCGCTGCTAGGCCTTTTCCCCTCCTGTGCTAAGCCTTTTTTTTGGCTATTTGGGGTAGTTCACGCTTAGGCCCCTGTAACTTTTTGACCACATAAGGTATCCATGCCAAATTTGCGTCCTTTTTTTCCAACATCATGGGGATTCTAAAGGTACCCAGGGTTTGTGGATTCCCCTGGAGGGGACCCAGAAATTAGCCAAAATACAGCTACATTTTGGGTTTTTTGGGAAAAATGCGAAGAAAGGGCTACAGATGAAAGCATCTGGTTTTTTCCCTGCAAATGGCATCAAAAAAGGGGTTGTGGTGCTGAAATCACCATCTTCCCAGCTTTAAGGGACAAGCAGACTTTTGTCAGAAAACTAAAATTTTGTACACAGTTTTGGCATTTTTCTGGGACATAGCCAATTTTTGCTACTTTTAGTGCTTTCAACCTCCTTCAAGTTAATCGTAGAAATGGGTATGAAAGCAATAATGGATCCTGGAAAGCCATACATTTCTGAAAAGTAGACAAAATTCTGAATTCAGCAAGGGGTCATTTGTGTAGATCCTTCAAGTTTTCTTTATAGAAACAAACAGTTAAATATAGGAAAAATTGAAAATTAGTTGAAAAAAACAGCCATTTGTGTCAACGTTTTCACCTGTAACTTCTTCTAATTATGACAGCTATTTGAAAGCAATATACCATTTCATCCGCTGGACCTTTCTGGTTGTGGTGATATATAGGACTTGTCGGTTCACCAAGAACCCGACGAACCCAGAGCCAATAACTGAGCAGCGTCTTGCAATGGTTTTATATTATGTCCCGGGTATATAGCAATTATTCTGGGAAAATTTATACATGGAAAAATCGGTATGAAAGACACCTATGTATTTCTGAAATGGGAACAAAAGATAGAGTTTAGAAACAGTAGATATTTGCACATTTCCTTAATTGGGAGTACCCATACTAGCATGAGAATTATAGGTCATTTTTCAAAATGACTTCTTTTTTACACATTGTCTTTCATTTGGAAGGCAGAAATGCATCGAAAGTCAATAGATAATAACAGTTGCTCTACAATTTTGTGTTACCCTAAGTCCCCCGATAAAAATGGTACCTCACTTGTGTGGGTAGGCCTAGTACCCGCGACAGGAAACGGCCCAAAACGCAACGTGGACACACCACATTTTCACAGTGAAAAATGACTCTTTTTTGCAAAGTGCCTAGCTGTAGTTTTTGAACCCTAGCTCTGCCGGCACCTAGGGAAACCTAGCAAACCTATACATTTTTGAAGACTAGACACCCAGGGGAATCCAGGATGGGGTGACTTGACTGGCTCTCACCTGGTTCTGTTACCCAGAATCGCTTGCAAACCTAAAACATTGTCAAAAAAAACACATTTTCCTCACTTTTCTGTGGTGGAAAGTTCTGGAATCTGCGTGGATCCACAAAATTCCACCCACCCCGCGTTCCCCAAAGTCTTTCGAGAAAAACAGTACCCCACTTGTGTGGGTAGGCCTAGTGCCCGCGACAGGAAACGGCCCAAAACGCAACGTGGACACACCACATTTTCACAGTGAAAAATGACCCTTTTTTTGCAAAGTGCCTAGCTGTAGTTTTTTAACCCTAGCTCTGCCGGCACCTAGGGAAACCTAGCAAACCTATACATTTTTGAAAACTAGACACCCAGGGGAATCCAGGATGGGGTGACTTGACTGGTTCTCACCAGGTTCTGGTACCCAGAATCCCTTGCAAACCTAAAAAATTGTCCAAATAAAACACATTTTCCTCACTTTTCTGTGGTGGAAAGTTCTGGAATCTGCGTGGATCCACAAAATTCCACCCACCCCGCGTTCCCCAAAGTCTTCCGAGAAAAATGGTACCTCACTTGTGTGGGTAGGCCTAGTGCCCGCGACAGGAAACAGCGCAAAACGCAACATGGACACATCACATTTTCACAGTGAAAAATTACCCTTTTTTTGCAAAGTGCCTAGCTGTAGTTTTTGAACCCTAGCTCTGCCGGCACCTAGGGAAACCTAGAAAACCTATACATTTTTGAAAACTAGACACCCAGGGGAATCCAGGATGGGGTGACTTGACTGGCTCTCACCAGGTTCTGGTACCCAGATTCCCTTGCAAACCTAAAAATTGTCCAAAAAAACACATTTTCCTCACTTTTCTGTGGTGGAAAGTTCTGGAATCTGCGTGGATCCACAAAATTCCACCCACCCCCGTTCCCCAAAGTCTTCCGAGAAAAATGGTACCTCACTTGTGTGGGTAGGCCTAGTGCCCGCAACAGGAAACAGCGCAAACGCAACCTGGACACACCACATTTTCACAGTGAAAAATGACCCTTTTTTTGCAAAGTGCCTAGCTGTAGTTGTTTGAACCCTACCTCTGCCGGCAACCTAGGGAAACCTACCAAACCCACACATTTCTCAAAACTAGACACCCGGGGATTCCAGGGAGGTATGGCTTGCGTGGATCCCCAACGTTTTCTTACCCAGAATCCCTGCAAACCTGAAATTGTGCTGAAAAAATCATTTTGTTCACACATTTGTGTGTGGGAAAGTTGTGGCATCACCGGGCTGACACAAATTTCCTACCACCCAGCGTTCGCCTAGGTCTCCCGATAAAAATGGTGCCTCACTCGGGTGGGAGGCCCAAGTACCAGCGACAGGCAAGGGCCCAAAACGTATTGAGGCGACATCAAAATTGCCTATCACAAAACGACCTGGTTTTGCAAGGGGGTCCCATGACTTTTGGCCCGGGGCTCGGCGGGCACCTAGGGAAACCTACCAAACCCACACATTTCTGAAAACTAGACACCCGGGGGATTCCAGGGAGGTATGGCTTGCGTGGATCCCCCAACGTTTTCTTACACAGAATCCCCTGCAAACCTGACATTTTGCTGGAAAAAATCACTTTTTTCACACATTTGTGTGTGGGAAAGTTGTGGCATCACTGGGTTGTCACAAATTTCCTACTACCGAGCGTTCCCCCAGGTCTCCCGATAAAAATGGTGCCTCACTCGGGTGGGAGGCCCAAGTACCCGCGACAGGCAAGGGCCCAAAACATTTTGTGATAGGCAATTTTGATGTCGCCTCAATACATTGTGAAAAAAGTGATTTTTCAGCAAAATTTCAGGTTTGCAGGGGATTCTGGGTAAGAAAACGTTGGTGGATCCACGCAAGCCATACCTCCCTGGAATCCCCCGGGTGCCTAGTTTTCAGAAATGTGTGGGTTTGGTAGGTTTCTCTAGGTGGCCGCCGAGCCCCGGGCCAAAAAGTCATGGGACCCCCTTGCAAAACCAGGTCGTTTTGTGATAGGCAATTTTGATGTCGCCTCAATGCGTTTGGGCCCTTGCCTGTCGCGGGTTCTTGGGCCTCCCACCCGAGTGAGGAACCATTTTTATCGGGAGACCTGGGCGAACGCTGGGTGGTAGGAAATTTGTGTCAGCCCGGTGATGCCACAACTTTCCCACACAAAATGTGTGAAAAAGTGATTTTTCAGCACAATTTCAGGTTTGCAGGGATTCAGGGTAAGAAAACGTTGGGGGATCCATGCAAGCCATACCTCCCTGGAATCCCCGGGTGTCTACTTTTCAGAAATGTGTGGGTTTGGTAGGTTTCCCTAGGTGGCCGCCGAGCCCCGGGCCAAAAGTCATGGGACCCCCTTGCAAAACCAGGTCGTTTTGTGATAGGCAATTTTGATGTCGCCTCAATACGTTTTGGGCCCTTGCCTGTCGCGGGTACTTGGGCCTCCAACCCGAGTGAGGCACCATTTTTATCGGGAGACCTGCGTGAACGCTCGGTGGTGGGAAATTTGTGTCAGCCCGGTGATGCCACAACTTTCCCACACACAAATGTGTGAAAAAAGTGATTTTTTCAGCAAAATTTCAGGTTTGCAGGGGATTCTGGGTAAGAAAACATTGGGGGATCCACGCAAGCCATACCTCCTGGAATCCCCGGGTGTCTAGTTTTCAGAAATGTGTGGGTTTGGTAGGTTTCTCTAGGTGGCCGCCGAGCCCCGGGCCAAAAAGTCATGGGACCCCCTGCAAAACCAGGTCGTTTTGTGATAGGCAATTTTGATGTCGCCTCAATACGTTTTGGGCCCTTGCCTGTCGCGGGTACTTGGGCCTCCCACCCGAGTGAGGCACCATTTTTATCGGGAGACCTGGGGGAACGCTGACTGGTAGCAAATTTGTGTCAGCCCGGTGATGCCACAACTTTCCCACACACAAATGTGTGAAAAAGTGATTTTTTTTAGCAAAATTTCAGGTTTGCAGGGGATTCTGGGTAAGAAAACGTTGGGGGATCCACACAAGCCATGCCTCCCTGGAATCCCCCGGGTGTCTACTTTTCAGAAATGTGTGGATTTGGTAGGTTTCCCTAGATGGCCGCCGACCCCGGGGCCAAAAACCCAGGTAACCCCCCGTGCAAAACCAGGTTGGTTTGTGATAGGTAATTTTGATGTCGCCTCACTAGGTTTTGGGCCCTTGATTGTCGCGGGTACTTGACCCACCCACACAAGTGAGGTACCATTTTTCTCGGAAGACTTTGGGGAATGCGGGGTGAGTGGGATTTTGTGGATCCACACAGATTCCAGAACTTTCCACCACAGAAATGTGAGGAAAATGTGTTTTTTTTATACACATTTTGAGGTTTGCTAGGGATTCTGGGTAACAGAACCTGGTGAGAGCCAGTCAAGTCACCCCATCCTGGATTCCCCTGGGTGTCTAGTTTTCAAAAATGTACAGGTTTGCTAGGTTTCCCTATGTGCCGGCTGCGCTAGGGCCCAAAATCCACAGGTATGCATATTGCTAAGAACAAATCCGTGCCTAGTCGGCTTTCTGCTGCCCTGGGGGGGGGATATCGGAGGGTGGGGTTGCCCCGCTATGCCCCCAAGGGGGGCAGAAACACTGTGGCTATTTTTTTGGCGGGTAGGGGCCTTGGTATGCCCATTCTGGGCAGCCCCCACCCCCACAAATAAAAACGCCAGCATAATCGCTGGCGTCTAGTGGGCTTTTTGCCCCCCCGGGGAGGGCAGATTGGGGGCTACTGCCCCATCTTCCCCCCAGGGGGGCAGAAAGGCTGTAATTGTTGCGGGTGGGGGCATTGGCATGCCCGTTTTGGGCAGCCCCCACCCTAATTAAAATTTGCCCAAAAAAATCCCTGGTGTCTAGTGGGCTTTTTGCCCCCCGGGGGGGCAGATTGGGGGCTACTGCCCCATCTGCCCCCCAGGGGGGGCAGGAAGGCTGTAATTTTTGCGGGGGAGGGGGTGGGGGCATGGTCATGCCCGTTTTGGGCAGCCCCCACCCTAATTCAAATTTGCCCAAAAAAAATCCCTGGCGACTAGTGGGCTTTTTGACCCCCCCCCCGGGGGTGCTGATTGGGGGCTAATGCCCCCATCTGCCCCCCACGGGGGCAGAAAGCCTACTAGACGCCAGGGATTTTTTTGAGCAAATTTTAATTATGGTGGGGGCTGCCAAAAACGGGCATGCCAATGCACCCACCCAAATAAAAATTTGCCCCAAAAAATCCCTGGCGTCTAGTGGGCTTTTTGCCCCCCCGGGGGGCAGATTGGGGGCTACTGCCGGAAGGCTGTAATTTTTGCGGGGGAGGGGGTGGGGGCATGGGCATGCCCGTTTTGGGCAGCCCCACCCTAATTCAAATTTGCCCCAAAAAAATCCCTGGCGTCTAGTGGGCTTTTTGCCCTCCCCCCGGCAGGGCAGATTGGGGGCTAATGCCCTCATCTGCCCCCCAGGGGGGGGCTGAAAGTCCACTAGATGACAGGGAGTTTTGGGCAAATTTAGTAGGTGGGGGCTGCCCAAAGCGGGCATGCCAATGCCCCCACCCTAATTAAAATTTGCCCAAAAATCCCTGGCGTCTACTGGGCTTTTGCCCCTCCGGGGGGAAGATTGGGGGCTAATGCCCCCATCTGCCCCCCAGGGGGGGCAGAAGGACTGTAATTTTTGCGGGGGAGGGGGTGGGAGCATGGGCATGCCCGTTTTGGGCAGCCCCACCCTAATTCAAATTTGCCCCAAAAAAATCCCTGGCGTCTAGTGGGCTTTTTGCCCCCTCCCCCCGGCGGGGCAGATTGGGGGATAATGCCCCCATCTGCCCCCCAGGGGGGGCTGAAAGTCCACTAGATGCCAGGGAGTTTTTTGGGCAAATTTTAATTAGGGTGGGGGCTGCCCAAAACGGGCATGCCAATGCCCCCACCCTAATTAAAATTTGCCCAAAAAATCCCTGGCGTCTACTGGGCTTTTTGCCCCCCCCAGGGGAAGATTGGGGGCTAATGCCCCCATCTGCCCCCCAGGGGGGGCAGAAAGGCTGTAATTGTTGTGGGGGAGGGGTGGGGGCATTGGCATGCCCATTTTGGGCAGCCCCCACCCTAATTCAGATTTGCCCCAAAATATCCCTGACGTCTAGTGGGCTTTCTGCCCCCCAGGGGGGGCAGAAAGGCTGTAATGGTGGCGGGGGGGTGGGGGCATTGGCGTGCCCGTTTCGGGCAGCCCCCACCCTAAAAGAAATGGTGCAAAAACAAATCCCTGGCGTTTAGTGGGCTTTCTGCCCCCCAGGGGGGGGCAGAAAGGCTGTCATGGTGGCGGGGGGGTGGGGGCATTGGCGTGCCTATTTTGGGCAGCCCCCACCCTAAAAAAAATGCACCCAAAAAAATCCCTGGCGTTTAGTGGGCTTTCTGCCCCCGGAGGGCAGATTGGGAGCTACTGCCCCATCTGCCCCCAGGGGGGCAGAAAGATTGAATTGTGCCCATTTCTTTATGGGGGAGCGAAGGCCCTTGCCCAAGGGGCCGCTCCCCCTCCCTGGTGTCTAGTGGGTGGATCCCTGCTTGGGGATCGCCCTCCTGGGGCGATCCCAAGCAGGGATCCACTGGGAAAGTACCATTGGAAAGGGAGATTCTCCCTTTCCAATGATACCTCTCCCGTCTTTCTACATGCCCGGGGGGCTGAGATAGCCCCCTGAGCACATAGAAAGTGAAACTGAAAAGTTTCGGTTTCTGTGCAATGACGACAGCGCGACGTGTGCGCTGACCGTCATGGCACAGAAACCAGGGAGGGGGCCTCAGAAGCTGGGGAAGCTCTTCCCCAGCTCCCAAGGTCACAGGGGAGAAATAGAAATCCCTCTGCTGTCTGCAGCAGAGGGATTTCGTGCCCCTGGCCTCATGACGGAATGGTTCCGTCATGAGCACAGGGGCACCGATGCTCATGACCGAACCATTCCGTCATGAGCATCGAAGGGGTTAAACTAGAATACTGGTCCCCACTAGATATGAACTCTTTCAAACGAATTTTAGATAGTATTAAATCTGGTTCACCCCGTGATCCTCTTCCAATCTCGGTGCTTCAGCAGCTTGAGACGCCTTCACTCCTGATAATCATGGAACTTCTGAATGCCTCCTTACAGGAAGCAACAGTTCGCCCAGAGTGGAAGCACGCAATGGTGCTTCCTCTTCTGAAGAAGGCCAACGCTGATCCGGACCAGCCTTCTAACTACCGGCCTATTTCATTGCTTCCGGCCTTCTCAAAGATTCTAGAAAGGCACATAAATTCTCAATTAGCCCAGTTCGTCGAATCACAAAAGTTTTTACACCCATCACAGTCGGGTTTTAGAGCCGGTTTTTCGACCGAAACGACACTCCTTGGAGTTACGGAAAGGCTGTGACATCATTTAGATTTGGGAGATATGGTAGCCCTCATACTACTTGATTTAAGCGCAGCGTTTGACACGGTGTCTCACACCGTGTTAGTGGAAGCTTTACGATCCCAGGGTGTTACTGGGCCAGCACTTAACTGGCTTATTTCCTTTCTCACTGATCGGACGTTCCAGGTTTTCTCTCCAACTGACTGTTCCAATAATCATGTTTCCCCCTATGGGGTACCTCAGGGCTCCATTTTAAGCCCTTTATTATTTAATATGTATGTCAGACCTTTAGCCAACATTGCAGAAGAGACTGGGTTGTCCCTGTTCTCCTATGCGGATGACACCCAGATTATCTTCTCCCTCTCTGCTGAGAGAGCATCTGTGACATCTGCTCTACAGCTAGGGTTGCGTAATATTGCATCTTGGATGCAGGCTACTTTTCTTAAACTCAATGGGGAGAAAACTGAGGTCTTGATCCTGGGAAAGAATAAAGATCTTTGGGGCCCCCAACATTGGCCTACTGAAATGGGTGCTTTTCCTCAGCCCTCTCGCCATAGTCGCAATCTAGGCTTCATCATAGATGATTTATTATCTATGAAAAACCAAGAAGTGACGGTAGCTGCAACTTGCTTTACCATACTGAAATGGCTTAAAAAGATTATCTGGATGTTGCCCAGCCCTACCCAGAGAACCATGGTCCAGGCTCTTGTTACGTCTAGACTGGACTACGGCAACATCCTCTATCTGGGGGTAAATAAGGATGTGACGCGCAAGCTACAGGTGGTCCAGAACTCCGCCGCCAGACTGATTTGTCAGGTTCCCAGAATTGCCTCAAACTCAGGCTCTCTGCGTGACCTTCATTGGCTCAGGGTGGAGAGCCGAATTAAGTTCAAAGCCCTAAGCTATATGTTTAAAATCAGATCTGGAGTGGCCCCTCAATACCTGCAGGCTCTGGTTCACCCCTACTTGCCTTCAGGTGCGCTCCGCTCTGCCACTCAGGCGAAGTTCTCTGTTCCTAGATTAGACTGTCACGCATGGGCGGTTGATCCTTTGCCTACTTAGGCCCCACTTTGTGGAACTCTCTCCCTGCGTCGCTTCGCAATGAAACTGTCTATGAGAATTTCCGTACAAGTTTAAAAACTTGGCTGTTTAACCTATAATCATCCCTTCCTTTTGGTCCTTTTTAGTCTGCGCCAGGAAACCCTTCTTGGGTTGCTGTTGCACCTTACAAATTAAAATTAACATAACATAACCTAGTGCACACCTCTCTTTTCTTAAAAATTACCCAAGAAGCAGACATGAGGGACAGGCTTGCCTTTTTCTGAAGAAAGCAAGCTGTAAAGACACAGAGAAAGAGAACCAAAAACAATGCCATGATGACAGAACAATCCACATTCATGCTTCAATGGCCCATCTTCCTTTCCACTGCCAAAGCCATTAAATGGGTGTCTCTGGCCCCTGCTTAGGTAAACCCCTAATCATTGACTCCCTGACTCTGCTTCTATTTACATTCCCTCTCAGCACTTGTTTCTGCAAGTGTGGCCATGGAGAGGTTCTAGTACTGAATTCACGAGATAAATTCGGCATTGTGAACATGTCCCCTACCAACGTGTCATATCAAGGTTGCAACATTCCTTTTTTTTGCTGACACTGTGGTTCCCTAGACTGAGACTTTCATATTAAACACTGAAGTTAATACAAAGAGCCCTGAAGTATTCACTGTCCAACAGGAAAACCCTGGCCATTGTTATAGAAAATTTACCCTCCAGCACCTAAACTCTTTAAAAACATTTGGGGTCATATCTGCAACCTCAGAAGGTGTTAGCACTAATTGGTTTTCTTCCGGAATCACATTTTTTAACATAGCACTGGCTGTACATTGAAACTTATTAAGAATTACTTACTGTGTCATAATGCATGAGTTTGCAATCCCTACCATCTCCTGAAGTAAGCTTTGACTGCCAGGATCTCTTACTCCTGGAGTATCAAGTGCTTAAACAACATAACTAAGTTGTCTAATTGAGCTGCAATAGTATTGTGGCCCTGGGGCACACAGCAGGACCACAATACACACGTGATCCTGTCCAGAGAACATGGACTGCCCTAAGAAAAGAATTCATATCATTCACTGTGGCCATCATCTACAATTGGCCTTAGGACTCAGGTGACAACCATGAACTACTGCACGATTCAGTAGGATATGAATGATGGCTGCATGGCTCTGAAGGCTATTTGAAGGCAGCCTAACAGATGGCCAGGGCACTCCAGGAGGTTGTTCGCTTCCAACACCATGACTGTATTAAATATCAGTGATTGGCTCAACATGTCAGGTGTGCGGTATGCAAAACGGTGGCTTGGCTCAAATTCATTTTTAATCTGCCGGCTGCCCATGGCCTCTTTGGAACTAGATGGCCTACCTCAAAATTTGGAGGTATCTGTTGTTGAAACGATGGCTATGTTTTTTTTTACCCACATTACCCCGCGAAACCACATGAATATTTTAAAGTAGTCTTCTAACTCGTTGGCTGTCTGCAAGCCAAGTGAGTGCCTCCATGATTATCAGGGCTATTTGTAGCACTCTTTTCTTTCATGCATGTACCCCTGGCCAATGGGGGTTTATTCACAGATGCTTCTGCTTCAAATGATATTCATGTCTAAGCACATATCTGAAATTACACATACTGAACTCCAAACTCTGGATCACTTACCATGACCATGGAACAGGCCATGATGCCTTTGATGCTTCAATTCAACTGTTCCTATGTTGTTGAATGTTCTACATAGTAGGCAAGCGGGCTCTGTAAGTCTTCCATGCCCAACCCCACAACTTTGATTGGTGTGAAGTAACTCATTCTTTCATGGTCTTAGATGATCAATGATTTCTTCCCCACCCCAATTCAGATGACGTTAGCTCGTGTGAATAGTCTGGATAGCATAAGCTCTCACCTCTTTCACGACCTTTCTGAGTGATGTTTTCACATCATCTTTATTAGAAACATGCTCCAAATCTTCCCAAGGATAGGCCTGTGAAATCAGAGAAAGCAAATGTCAATAAAGAAAACATGACAGCAAAGAACTAATGAGGGGAATGTCTGTAGTGAGAGCAGATATATGCTTCAAAATGGGTAGCAATGGTGGAACAGGGATTTAGAAAAATATGAAAAAAGCAACGGTAGCAGTTCTATTGAAGGAGTGGAAACCAGAAAAACTGTGGGGGAGTGCAATAAAAGTGAGAGTAGTATCAATCAACATTGACACTGATGCCTAGAGGCTGGAAAGATAATAAGCTTTCAGCCTTTCTCATATTTTCTTTTTACAGAGAAAGAGTTCAGCCAGTTTTTTAAACATACTTTTCATGCAATGTTATATGGAATTTGTGGAGTGCTTTACAACCCTGTCAGGTATTCACGTGAGGGGGAAAGTAAATACGTTTTCACAGCATTCCACAATGCAAGAGAGTTAGAAAATTTAACTCATATAAATTGAAGTGAATACCCACCTTTCAGAATTTTTCTGATCACAAGAATCCTAAGAAACACTGATGTGAGAACCATAAAGGTCAAGCAGACACATACTTATGAAATCTGGTTTGAAGGAGAGGAGGTTTCCATTCACGCAGGGTTTCATGAATAAAGTATAAGGCCTTATACTGGATTTTGTCAGGTTGGAATCCAATTAATTTTGTTACAGCGCTCTTGTGGAGAATCATCTGATTGAGTAAAATCAGAGTAGATACAGGATGGATACGTTGGACCCTCAATTCATCACCGGGAAATCTTGAATAAATTCCTGGACCCAATCACAGCAAGTGGAGGAGTTGCATATTGAGGGAGGTCCAAAATATTTAAAGAGACATCTCAAGGTTCGCCCCTTTGCACATATGATAGTTACTTTGGTAATAAAGATCTTTCATTTATCCACAGCTACTCCAAGATTTCGCATAATTTCTGAAAGTATAAGACAAGTTTACAGTGAAGCAGGTTGATAGCTCTCAGACAATGAGAGGACTGTGAGATCAAACATAATCACCTTGGCCTTTGAAGGTTTAAACTTTATGTTATCGGTTGCCATTTAAACGTGGTTGCCAGAAGGCCATTCACCAAGGCTTTGATGAGCCCTTTATTGTCAGCCTGTCAACCCTGTTTGGAGGGCATTACCCACTGGTGTCCTGTGGTCCATTCTCTATGGCTCTGCAAACTAGGTCAAGTACACCCCTTCCACACTTGACTCTGAGGGTAGCGAGGGTGAGTAGTTGAAGGCTTCGTACGGAGGTACTGTGGGGGGCAAGAACTCAAAACTTACACTTAGCCAACAGATACATTAAAAATTGTCCAGCCCAGTGCTTAATTTCAGTTAAAAAGAAAGTAAGTTAATCACACAGCAAAACAAAATATTACACACTCCAAAGATGGTTCGGCTACTGGGTTGCAACATCACCTATGTGTTCTAGTGAAGTGTTCCAGGCGCCATGGTGCCCACTCCTCCCTCTGGCAATGATACATGCACTGATGAAGCACAGGTGCCTTTCACTATTGATGACCCCAGTCGATAGTTTGTGAGTCAGTTCAACAGTCTTAATCTCCACAGAGTTCATGCAGGTAAAGGTTAGCTTTCTAGCAGTAAGTTTCACCTCTACGCGAATTGGGCAGCATATTTTAGATCACAAGAGTTCAGTCTGCAGTCATCTACTCAACAGAGTGGTCGATTGGTGGCACTGGTTGGTTGAGTCAGTGACCTTGCAGACTCAGTGTCAGCATCAGCGCCATGAGACTTTGGACTCTGGTCTCACTCCTGCCATGGCCATGGGTGTTAAGCAGGGCGGCAGACCTGCTTACCAGGCACTTGCCTTGCTTCATCAGGCATCCTTGTCTTTGACGGTTGCGGCCTCTGACTTGGAGCAGACAGGCACCTATCTTTGGCATTGTCGACCATTGGAACAATGCAGGGGGGGCCTTGTCTTGGGAGATTGTGGCCTACAGACTGGTGCAGAGATTGGTTGTCTCTGGCAGTTGTGACCTCCAGGCCAGAGCAGAGAGGTGCTGGTCTTTAGCTGGTGCACTCTCCAGGCAAGCTCACAGGTAAACACCTTGAGCAAGCAGTGGCAAAACCAGTCCTTTTGTGCCTGTGGTAGGAATGCCAATACAGCACAATGATGTTCTGAGGCTTAGTTTCTTCCGCAACTCACTACAGGAACTGTAGTGGGAGATGCCTCATGACTTGGGCCAACACCAGCTTTCCTTTCTAAAGGCAATGGGCTACATCTGGGTGTTTCACATACTGGAATTCTCCTAAGCAGGCTCTCCTCCTGTAGAGTCAGGCACTCTCCATCCCTCTCTGAGCAGGCAGTCAGGCATGTAGGTAAATCCTCAGCTTCTCCAGCAATTTGCAGACTTTAGGTGATATCCTCTCACCTCTGGGAGACTGACTGTCATGCCAGCCTTGGTCACACAGCAGTCCTTTGAGTGTTCTGTGGAGCACTCCCCTTCCTTAGTCAAGAAGAACTTGGAACTGGCATCAAGTGGGTTGGTTTTTATGTAAATTTCAATACAGAGGATGTGGATCCACTTTCTAAAGTCCTAGAAATGGTTTTGGGTGGTTCCCATTCAAATGTAATTTGGCTGGCGCTTACAATCTGCCTTTGTGTAAGGTGACGGCTGTCACATCAGGTAGCAACGAAACTGTCTCCAAGCAGAAATATCTTAAACAATGCCATGATGAAGTTTGAGATCTCTGCACCTAGCCGTCATAAGCCTTCTTGAAGAAGCAGTCAGGGACAGACCCTGCTTAGAAGTGCCCTCATCTCTAGCAACAGGAAAAACACCGTACAATCTGCTAAATTGCAGTGCTCAGGAAGAACTAATTAGCAGCTCTTTGCTAACAAGGACCTAATTGAATTTCTAAGGGTAGCACTGCCCCTATCCTCCTTCACTACAGTGTCTGGGTCTCCACCCTATAGTCGCAAGAATGCAGTCAATACATTTCCATTGTCTAGGAAAGCTGTATCCATCCTCTATCTCGTGCAATGCTAAACCAGAGGCCATCCAAAATAGATCCCACCGGTCCCTAGTACTTAAGACTCTCATCATACAGAGTCTTATTAGCACATATATGCTACACATACACCACACATATGCACACAGAATGGCAATGCACACATCTGGAAGGATCACGCCATTGTGGGACTTTACATGAGAGAGGTAAGTAGACCGCACTCTCGTCAGACATAAAAAAAAATGTTTTACCCAAAATCCTAAAATTCAGATAACATGGTACACTGCCACCACCACTTAATTTGACCATCCCAGGACATGGACAGTAGTCCCATGTCAGTTGCTGCTGGTGACAGAATATGTTCTGAACTTCATACTGCAAAGGACAGTCTTAGACCTCCGTGCAAGGGTTAGATTAGCTTGACTGCAGAGCCAACAAAAAGCCAGGATATCAGTTCCACATGCAGTCTAACACTCAGGGTAGGGGAACGCACCCATATTCTATGCAGGAGACATTCCAATCTCAACACAGACCAATTATGTTCATGAGTGGTTGGGTGTAGATGCTAAAAATACAGCGTAGACAATTCTAAAACCTGTGGGAGCCCCAAGTAAGAGGTCAGGCAGAATAAGGTGAAAGTACCACAGTCTCATACCTCAGCCCTTATATTTCTATAGGACCAAGTGATGGGACTTGTCAAAAATAGATCTAATTAGGTCTTTACATTTGATTACACTTGGAGCTAAACACGGACAGTGCCTGAGAGGTTGATCAAGGTTATTAGTAAGATGAAGAATGAAGTGGCAGTGTGAAGTGATCAGAAGACAGGGTAATGCACAAAGAGATTGTGTAAGAGGAAGTTATTGTAAACTCTAAGAAATCACAGCAGCAGGAAGAAGCATGATATAGGGACTGATTAAGAGTTCAGCGGAAGGGTTAGCCCTTCACAAACATGACGACTATCCCAACTGCCGTATTACAAGTGGAAGGGGTAGAGAGAGGCTGTAATAAGAAGGAATTATATGAAATACTCTGCTTGAGGCGACAGTACAAATAAATGAAAGCTGAAGAAAATCAGAGAGAAAAAGATATAGTTGATGTAAAACAAATAAGGGGCTTTCCCAATCAAGCCCTGAGCAAGAGACCTTTAGTGTTCACTTAGTGTAATTTAGATTAACTATACTGTAAATTGGCATGATATTTTATTTGCCCTTATAGTTCAAGTGACTACTTGTCAAGGAAAAGATCTTGAGGCACCTGTTATGTTATGTTACCTTACGTTATGTTATGCAGATCTGCAGAGCTCACGATCACTCGAGAGGGTATTCTGGCACTGAGCAGGTGTGTGTCTAGCAAGCCACACCTAGGGCCTATTGGGACTACTCGAAAAGCCAGATCTTCAGCTTCTTGTGGAATTCAAGAAGTGAGGAGGAGGGTCATATGTGTAGCAGCAGTTCGTTGCACACTTTAGGAATGATGCAGGAGAAGGTTTGACTCCAAGATCTGGTTTCCCATACGCGTGGGATTTGTGCAAGTAGGAGTCCGGACGTACAGTGAAACCCAATGCAATTGTTGAGGTATGCTGGGCCAGTGTTATGTAGTGCCTCGAAAGTGTGGGCGGTGATGTTGAGTTTGCGGTCAATGATGATCCCGAGGTTCTTAGAGTGGGTGGCGGGGTGGTTGGCAGTCCTAGCTTCGTTGGCCTCCAGGAGGAGTCCCATTGTGATGTGCTCTTCCCAAAGATCACAATTTCGGTGTTCAGCTTAGCCAGTTGGTCTTCATGGAGTCCTGCCAACAAATCTATGATCCAATAGCGGGCCTAGATCCATACTCTTAGTTTTTGCAACTGGAGTGTATTAATAATTAATATTTCAATCAAGAAAGAAAGAAGGTAATGTTGTCTGATTATTATAGTTAGTGGTCTTCACACAGCACTGGAACATAGGTCTAGACCCAGACAAATCGGTTAGCTTGGTCTTATCGATAAATAAACGGGAGAAAGTTAAATTTTGTTTAGTTACATTTAAATATGGACTCTATGATTCATTTGTATTTGATGTAGAAACCTAGATCAACCAGACTATTAAAATTAGCCTTTGCTACTATGCAACAGTAGGCGGTTTCATCAACATAGCAATGAAAGTAGAGGGGGAGGTTAAGGTTAGAGTTAATTATGGGCTAGGGGGTGTTACTGAGGAGTCCCAGATTCAAGGATACTTTCAGTGGTGCACAGACAGAATATCGATGTACCAGAATATCGAGTTTTTAATATCGAGGTGGCACAAGATCGACATGCAAGAATATCGTTGACCAGAATATCGACATGAAGGTAAGAAATATCGTTTTTTTTAATATCGAAGTTAGTAATATCGTTAGTAAAAATATCGTTGTTAATAATATCGACATTTATTTTAGTGTTTTGTATTTTACTATGTGTGTTTAAAGTATGTGATGTAATTATTTTGTATAAGTATAGCTTATTTTTTTAATGTATGTGTGAAATTTTTAGAAGTAATTAATTTTATGTTAATTAATTTTTGTGTATTTTAGTTCCGTAGCCGGGTTGTGGGTTTATAGGGGAATAGGGTGGGAAGTAATTTAATTAGAATACATTTATTAATCATTTTTAGAAGTTATTTTTTTTTTTTTAAATTACATTTTGCGTTTTAGTTCTGTAGCGGGTTGTGGGTTTATAGGGGAATAGGGTGGGAAGTAATTTAATTATAATGAATTAATATTTTTTATTAATTAATATTTATGTATTTAATATTTTATATTGTTAATTGTGATAATTTAATTGTTATTAATTAGTTATTAATTGGTTAATTAATAATTAATTGGCTAATATGTTAATTGTGTCATTGTTTTAGGAGTGGGTTGTGGGGTTATAGGGGAATAGGGTGGGAAGTAAATTAATTATAATTAATTAATTAATATTTTTAATTAATTAATATTTATGTATTTAATATTTATATTGTTAATTGTGATAATTAATTTGATATTAATTAGTTATTAATTGGTTATTAATAATTAATTGGTAAATATGTTAATTGGGTTAATTTTTTAGGGGTGGGTTGTGGGTTTATAGGGAGTAGGGTGGGAAGTAATTCAATTACAATTAATTAATAATTTTTATTAATTATTATTTATGTATTTAATATTTTATATTGTTAAATGTGGTTATTAATTTGTTATTAATTAGTTACAAAATTGGTCATTAATAATTATTAATTATGTTAATTGTGTCTTTTTTAAGAGCATGTTGTAGGATGATAGGGGAGTAGGGTGGGAAGTAATTACATTTTAATATTTTTTATATATTATTTATTTAATTTGATTTAATAGTGTTAATTCTGTGAATTAATTTATTACTGATTGTTTTTAATTTGCTTGTTAATTGTTATTAGTTAATTGATTAATTGTTAATTCATTATGTTAATTGTGTTATCTTTTACAACATTGGTGGGGTTATTTATAGGGGAATATGGTGGGAGGTAAATTATTTTTAATTAGTTAATTATTTGTTAATTAATGTTCATTATTTTGCTGGAGTGGGAATAGTAAATTATTCCCCTCCGCTATCCAACACTTTCCCTACTGTTGCACTCACTGGAGTGGGAATAGTAAATTATTCCCCTCCGCTATCCAACACTTTCCCTACTGTTGCACTTGCTGGAGTGGGAATAGTAAATTATTCCCCTCCGCTAATCAACCAATTCATACTGTTGCACTTGCTGGAGTGCAAATAGTAATTTTATCTCCTCCGCTATACAATACTTTTCCTACTGTTGCACTCGCTGTAGTGGGAATAGTAATTTTATCTCCTCCGCTATACAATACTTTTCCTACTGTTGCACTCGCTGTAGTGGGAATAGTAATTTTATCTCCTCCGCTATACAATACTTTTCCTACTGTTGCACTCGCTGTAGTGGGAATAGTAATTTTATCTCCTCCGCTATACAATACTTTTCCTACTGTTGCACTCGCTGTAGTGGGAATAGTAATTTTATCTCCTCCGCTATACAATACTTTCCCTACTGTTGCACTATCTGGAGTGGGAATAGTAATTTTATCTCCTCCGCTAACCAACACTTTCCCTACTGTTGCACTCCATGGAGTGGGAATAGTAAATTATTCCCCTCCGCTATCCAACACTTTCCCTACTGTTGCACTCTCTGGAGTGGGAATAGTAAATTATTCCCCTCCGCTATCCAACACTTTTCCTACTGTTGCACTTGCTGGAGTGGGAATAGTAATTTTTACCCCTCCGCTAGCCAACACTTTCCCTACTGTTGCACTCGCTGGAGTGGGAATAGTAATTTTATCCCCTCCGCTATCCAACACTTTACCTACTGTTGCACTCGCTGGAGTGGGAATAGTAATTTTATTCCCTCCGCTATCCAACACTTTCCCTACTGTTGCACTATCTGGAGTGGGAATAGTAATTTTATCATCTCCACTATTCAACACTTTCCCTACTGTTGCACTCGGAGTGGGAATAGTAATTTTATCCCCTATGCTATCCAACACTTTCCCTACTGTTGCACTCTCTGGAGTGGGAATAGTAAATTATTCCCCTCCGCTATCCAACACTTTCCCTACTGTTGCACTTGCTGGAGTCGGAATAGTAATTTTTACCCCTCCGCTAGCCAACACTTTCCCTACTGTTGCACTCGCTGGAGTGGGAATAGTAATTTTATCCCCTCCGCTATCCAACACTTTACCTACTGTTGCACTCGCTGGAGTGGGAATAGTAATTTTATTCCCTCCGCTATCCAACACTTTCCCTACTCTTGCATTTACTGGGGTGGGAATAGTAATTTTATCCCCTACGCTATCCAACATTTTCCCTACTGTTTCAGTTAATGTAGTGTAAAATGTTGTTTTAAAATTAAAAAATTATTTTAATATTTTAATTTATTATATATATATTTTATTTGTTTGTTACAGGTGTATGTATATATATGTATTTATAATTTGTATTATGTTTCTAACATTTTATAATTTATAATAATTATTTATTAATATTATTAAGTAAATATATATATAATAATTTTTATATATGTATGTTTAATTTATTTTTACATTATTTATTATTTATAATTTTTAACATTTTTTAATAATTTTAACTATGTTTTTATTAATTATATGTATTATTTAATTTATTTAAAATTATTTATTAGAGATTTTTTTTAAACGATATTTTGAACAACGATATCTTTAACAACGATATTTTTGTTTCGATATTTTTGTACTTACCATTGTAAAGATAGGATGTCGATATTTTTGACATCGATATTTTGAACACGATATTTGTGTAGGTCGATATTCCTGTCGTCGATATTCTGTCAGTGATCCACTTTCAGTGATGTATAGCCAATAAGTCAACATCGTCTCCTATGCCAACGACACATAGATGATCTCTCCCTCATAGACAAACCCACAGCCGCCAAGAGCAACTTCCACAATAGGATGAAGGCAGTCGCCATCTAGATGCCTCAAGCTTAACTCAGACAAGACCGAAGTCCTCATCCTGGGCTCCTCACCCTCCCCCTGGGACGGCTCTTGGTGGCCCGCAGCACTCGGAATCCTCCCTACACCCATGGACCACGCACAAATCCTCAGCATCATCTTGGACCCCTCGCTCTCAATGAACCGCCAAATCAACGCTGTTTCGTCCTCCTGCTTCCACATGCTCCGTCGCCTTCGTAAGATCTTTAAGAGGATCCCCACAGAGTCCAGGAAAATGGTCACCAATGCGCTCGTCAGCAGCAGACTCGACTACGGCAACGCACTCTACGCCGGCACCACCCAGAAACTCCCACAAAAACTGCAGACCGTCCAGAAGGCCTCCGCCAGACTCATCCTGAACATCCCACGCCACAACCACATCACCGGCCACCTGAGAGACCTTCCCTGGCTACCTGTCAACAAAAGAACACCTTCAAGCTTCTCAGGCACACCTACAAAGCGCTCCACAACGCCGGACCTGCATACCTCAACCACCGCCTCTCCTTCTACACTCCCACCAGACATCGCCGATCCCCCACAACTGACTGTGTAACTGTTTTTCTAGGTATAAATGTTTCGCTGCAATCGTAATTGAACCTAGTCGAGTACTTATGGGAGTGAAGTCAGTGCTTAATTTGAGCCAATGGTTTCCAGTGCTCAGCACCGGCACTAAATTCTTAGCCCCGGCGCTTGTGACAGTCTGCCATATGGTGGCGATGTCTGCGAAATCTGGGTATGAGCACAACAGCTGTTTATTAATTTAATATACATTAACAATTACGAATACATGCCACCCAGGTTAGGAGTTGTGTTGGCACTGTTATTGGCAGTGCTGGCAGGAGCAATGGATGGTGCAAGCTGCTGTGTCCTCCTGATGAGGGCCCTGGCACTTATTATTTTACAAATTGACCACTGAGTGAAGTTGAACACTGAAGGCATAGAGACATTTACAATGTACATTTGCTATGATTTTCCACACCTCTTTGTACTTCTAAATTTACAGTGTAAAGGACAAGATGTTAGCAATTTGGAAAGAGCGGAAAAGTACACCATCATTTATTAAAGGAATTGAAAGTGAAAGAGAACAAAATTACACTGAAATTTTTTCTCAGGTCAAAGAAAATAGGGCGAGTCAAATCTGAAATAAATCCATCATATCCTCTATGACTAATCATAAGTCTAGGCATGAAGAGGATAAGGATCTTTGTTGGCATTCAGACACGAGGCCCAATTCCCAAAGGTAAATAAACACATGTATATTTACTAGCACCCCTAAGCTTAACATTTTTTTGCTATTCACGATTATGCTACACTTTTTTGCTGTCCACTAATTCCCAGGGCTGATTTACACCTAGATGTAAACGTACGTTTCTCCACCCCTCAAATCAGGGGGTGGCGCCCCCTACAATAGGATTTAAGAGTGTAAAGTTAACTACTAGTAACTTTGCACACATAGGTGAAGGTCTCTGCCACTGTGGCGGAGATTTCCCTATAGGAATATATGGTTAATTATTAAAGTTTAGTAGTCTTTAAAAAAATATTTCAACTATTTTATTGAAAAATATAAATGTTAATCAGTATTAAAAATAGATGAGAATTAATTTCAAATAGTTATATTTAATCTAGAAACTAATAAAAGAACAAGTTCCTTACCTTCGGTAAGGCCTCCTCTGGTAGAGACTCTATCTAGCCACAGATTGCGTACCTTATAATATTTCCCAGGTGTTAGACTGGATCCGAAAATTGTTTGAGCAATCCCCTTGCATGCCGGTATGAGGATTCGTTTGGCTCCGCATGGCGTCGTTGGCATCGTCCGAGCCGGAAGTGACATGCGCGCTGCCTATATAGGCGCCACCCCAGCACACTGTCCTTGGTTCTTGACTGTTTTTTCGCACCAGTAGCACAGAGCCAAGCTGAGAAGGAATGACTAGTGTGCCAAAAGTGAGGTCCTGAAGGATCTCTTTCATGTGAGAAGACAGTTCACAGAATGGGTAAGATCAGTAAGGAATTTGCAGCTAGATAGTCTCTCTACCAGATAAGGCATTACTGTAGGTAAGTATCTTGTTCACCTGATAGAGACTTCGAGCCGCAGATCCCTTACCTTAGAATAGATACCAAAGCAATCTTCCTACAGAAGTGGGTCTGCAGACTGCTTTAAACTAAGAAGTCCTGGAGGATCAAACAGGCAAAATACCAGTCTCGCCAGACCTTACTGCCGAGGCAGTAGAGTCTGGAGAACATGCTGAGTGATGCTCATGTAGCTGCTTGACAGATGTCCAGCCAAAGCAGTGATCACAGCTTTAGCTGTGGTGGAATGAGCTCTTAAGCCTTCAGGGGGCTGTTTCATGGCCATTATGTAGCAGATTTTAATGCAGAGGATCATCCGTTGAGAGATGTTTCTCTTCTAGATTGCCTTTCCTTTCTTTGCCCCTGCAAATCCAACAAAGAGTTTATCATCTATGCGGAATTACTTGGTATGAACGAAAATGCACTTTTTGGATCCAGGAGAGTCTTTCCTCTTCTTTAGAAGGGGGAGGGGGGGGGGGGTAGGCAGGGTGATTTTCTGCCTGACGTAAACAGGTGTGACTACCTTTGGCAAAAAGACCAGCTTGTCTGGGAAGAATGAATGTAGGGAGGGTTAACAGAAAGCGCCTGCAATTCGCTAACCCTTCTGGCAGATGTTATTGCCCCAAGGAAAACAGTTTTGAGAGGTAGGAGCCATAGAGGGCAGCTGTGCATCAGCTCAAAATGGGAACACATTTGGAAAGTGAGAACTAAATTCAAGTCCCATTGTTGCAAACCTTTAAGGAATCTAGTCAGGTGACAAACAGAGAAGGTTGGTCCGGCAACTAAAGAAAAGCAGTTATGGCAGACAGCTATCCCTTAACTGTGCCCAAAGCAAAGCCTTGTTGAGCAGGGATAGAACAAACAACAGAAGTTCAGACAAGGGTGCAGAAAGAGGATCAACCGATTTAGATGTACACCAAGCCACAAATTTTTCCCATTAGCAGATGTAAATAGTTTTAGTGGAGGAAAACCTGGTTGCCAGAATGACATCACACACTTCAGGAGGAAAATCAAACACCCTCAACTGTTGTCACTCAATCTCCACGTATGAAGGTGGCGAGTGGACAGGTTTGGGTGTAGTACCCTGCCCTCTTGCTGCAACAGAAGATCCTCCCAAATGGGCAGCCTGACTGGAGGACAAATGCTCATGCTCAGGAGTTCAGGGTATCATACTTTCCGTGCCCAGACCGGCGCCACTAGATGACTTGTCCCAGTCGTTCTTGATCTTCTTGCGAACTCTGGACAGGAGTGGTATTGACACGAATGCGTATAGAAGGCCTGAGCTCCACTCAAGACAAAATGCGTCTCCGAGCAATAGCCGCCTTGGATACTCATGTGTGCAGAGACCTTGCATCACCTCTAGATGGAGATGCCATTTGTGATCCGCTAGGCATCGACGGCTGAGTTTGTCCAATCTGGACACAGAGCCTCTTGACATAGGGTCTGCGACCCCACCCCACTCCACCCTGCTTGTTACAATACCACATGGCAGTGGTGTTGTCCGTGAACCCCTGAACAAGCCTTCCCTTGGTGGAAGGAAGAAAGGCTTTCAATGCCAGTCGGATCACTCTCAGTTCCAACAGGTTGATGGGGAGCTGAGACTCTTCCGGAGACCAAAGTCCTCTGATCTCCACCTTTCTCAGAAGGCCGCCCCAACCAAGTAGTGATGCTTATGTCTCCACTGTGAGCTCTGGATGGGGAAGAGAGAGAGAGGTTTGCAGTTGACCCAATCGCGATCCGTGAACCACCACTGCAGGTCCTTTGCAGTTCCCTCCGATATCTGGACCAAGTCATAGAGATTTCCTTTATGCTGTGCTCACTAGATCTTCAAGTCCCACTGCAGAGCTCTCATATGCCAATGGGCATGTTTCACCAACAGGATGCAGGAGGCGATGAGACCCAGCACCCTCAGAGTCAATCTCACCGAACTCCAGGATAGAAGTCGAAGCATCGTTATCATAGCCAGAATATCCTGGACTCGCTGTTCCAGAGGACAAGCCCGAAATGGCACTGTATCCAAATAGCTCTGATGAAATGGAGCATCTGAGAGGGAGTCAGGTGTGACTTCCGCACATTGATCGTGAACCCCAGCGAGTGTAAGAGGTCCGCCATAATCTGGAGGTGGGAGATGACTGCATGGGGCGAATTCACCTTCAACAGCCAATCATCAAGGTAGGGGAAGACTGGAACCCCTGACCTCTGCAGATGTGCTTTGACCACCACCAACACCATCACCTTGGTAAACACCCGAGAGGCACTGGCAAAGCCAAAAGGGAGTGCAGCAAACTGATAATGCTCTTGGCCCACTGTGAACCGCAGGTAACGCCTGTGGCCAGGCAGGATGGGAATGTGGAAATACGTGTCCTGAAAATCCAACGCTAACATCCAGTCTCCAGGGTCGAGGGCATATAAGATCTGAGCCAGGGTGAGCATCTTAAGTTTTTTCAAGAAGTAATGAAGAGGGCACAGATTTAAGATAGGACAGAGACCTCCATCCTTCTTTGGCACCAGAAAGTAGCAGGAATAGCAACAACAACCTACTTCTCATGCTGGCACCCTCTCAATGGCTCCTTTGGTCAGAAGGGCCAGTACTTCCTGCTGCAAAAGAGTGCAAGTTGGTCCTCTGTCCGCCGATCGGGGGACAGAGGAAGTGGCACTGGGGTCTGTTGGAAGAGGAGAGCACAGCCATGATGGACAATGTGGAGAACCCATTTGACTGTAGGGATCTCCTGCCATTGGGCAGATAGTGTTGAATTCTGCTGCCAACAGGATGCTATGTTGGATCAAGGGCTTTTTAAAGAGGCTTGACTGTGCGGCTCCTGGGGGCGGGTGGGGGGGTAGTTGGGCTAACTCTGGCTTTCTTTGGGCAGTGGCCCTGTTGTCCTTGAATCTCTCTATGGCCAAATCTGCCTCGTTGCTGAGGAAGCGAGTCCTATCAAAGGGCATATCCATAAGGGATGCCAAGACATCCCCCAGAAAGCCAGTACTCCACAAACAGGCATCAGGTCGGAGCACTACCGAAGAAGCAATGGCTCTGCTCAGTGAGTCGGCTGCATCTATGACTGTGGGGAGCTTATCCAGATCCACGCTGATGGCGCACAAAAGAAGGAACTGAGGTCAGTGCGCTAGGCTGGTGCCTATATAGGCACCAAGCACGTCACTTCCAGCTTGGACAACACCGACGCCACATGTAGCCAAATGACGCCACCTGCCGGCGCACAGGGGATTGATCCAAAAATTTACGGATCCCGTCAAATGCATGGGGAATTCTAAGGCAGAGGTCTCCAACCTTTTGTGTAATAAGAGCTACTTATTTTAATCAAAAATCATTGCAAGCTACTATTATTATTAGTTTTGTAACAGTGACCACATCAGACAAGATTACAATAGTGACCACCATGTCCAGGTTTACCAGCAGTGATCAACTGAGTGCATCAGGAGAATTGCCAGAAGAAATTTAGAAAAGGCTTTGTCAATAGAATGCCTATACGTAGGTAATACATGACAGCCACAGTGCCTGTGGCACAAAAGTCATCATATTTGTAAAAGGTCTCCGCACATGATTTATCACTCAAAATCACCTTTGAATATATTTTGAAAAATCAACCATTTTTCCATTAACTTATGAGTTCTGAAAATACACACATTTTCATCTTGGAATACAGTTTTTCCATACATATGTTAATTTAACCAAGCAAAAAGTTCCAATTCAGAAGGCTGGGAGAGCTACTGACTGGTAGCTGTAGAGCTACCAGTAGTTCACAAGCTACTTGTTGGAGATCCCAGTTCTAATGTAAGGAATCTGCAGCTAGAATTCTCTAACAGATTGAAATGTTATAGCACAGTAACTCATCAAATTAAGTGTATTAAATAATTAATTTAAAAATAATTTATATATACTTTTCAAACAATAATTAAAACATTCCCACTCTTACTAACATTTGTACGTAATATATAGGACCCTTTTGTTAAAATTATGTGTTTAATTTAACTTTTAGGTGTTCTTAAATTACGTTTGTTAGCATTTAAAATAATTCTTTAAAAAATATATATCATTTGTTTAACTTAAAATAAAGGTTATATATGTGTGTATATATATATATTTTTTTTTTAAATGTCAAAATAATTATAATTCTATGGGAGTGGGTTGCATTCCATGTGAGTGGTTAGGTGTTGAGCTTGACTTACTCCAAGGCTGGGCTGGAGTACATTTACACCTGATTTGACAGTTTCAGGGCAAGAGTAACTTTAGAAGTGTAGTTTGTACATGGCAAACATCTTACTTTTAGTGTGTGTTTGTACTGTATTAGCATATTCCTCCTTACACCCCTCCTTAAATTTCACTAAACCCCACACATGTAGTTGTAAATATGTCCCATTTTCCTGCCACTCCTCCTTGTCCCTCCCACATATGCTACGGTAGCTTACACCTACATATGTGGAGATCTCCGCACAGAAAAGACAGGAGAGGTGAAGGAAGTACTGTAGTACTTTAAATACTTGAAAATTAAGTTTGTTAATTAGACACTCTGTCACCAATTTAATGGATAACATTCTAGCCAATGCAGCACTACAATAAGCACAAACTACAAGTCATTTTAAATCTCAGGAAAGTGTCCAGTAAACTGGTGTTACCATCAATATTTCCCTCTTCGCAACATTAAAAACAATTTTATAAATTACAGTGAGGCGCAATACTAATACTAAACACCTCCTCTATCTATATCTGGAAATGCTTCTGGGAACCTTTTGCTAACATGAGATTTGCAGTAATAGTCAATGAAAACATAGCTGCCATCAGTTATTCCCCCAAAAGCCCAGACACTTCTAATATTGCAGAGTGTTGCTAGCAAAATTAATAGTGGACATGTCATTTCAATAAGCTTTAACAGCATGTTCTACATCTAGGCCTTATTTCTTAGTTGGGGAACTAAAACAATGCTTTACAGTACTAGAACAAAGTAAGAATATAGACACTGGGAGACTTCTTTTGCTCTGAGGAAAGAAAAACATATTCCTAAATTATTCAACATTCTTATATACAAAGCCATGCTTACTTCATTCATAGGTATTCCCACATTTAGTAGTGTTCAGATAATGATTCACAGGTCTTGCAAATAACTACACAATACTTCTAGAACTATAGATCAAGTTACTTAATGAAGTTTCTAGATGCACAAATTCTTTACTCAATGTTGTTATCTTAATACAGTAGTAAAATACATACATATTATATACAGGTTTTTAAATTTTGTTTCAATAATTTATTTTCAGTTTTTAGCCATGCGATACATATCCTTGTGTTACGTTCCACGGCAGTCAATATCCAGAACCTATATTTTAATCCCACACACCCTCTTTTACCCTTCATTCGCTTCAAACTCATTCCCTCGGGACCATGCCAACGCCACACCTTCACCAATTAAGTCAAATTTGGCCTACCATAGTCTTGTAGTACATACCACCCAGCCTTACATTTACAGAATTATTTCATACTTATTTTTAATTCTATAAAGTATTAGAGTTAGGATGGAATCAGATCTACTAGGGTACTGGGAACTGACTCTGCTGCAATTCTGTCGTCATTTCAAGTGCAACACTGACATGACTAAATCTGCCCTAGTCAGACACTTTTTCAGAGGGGATCCTTATACTGAATGTGCCCCATATTACAAATTTTTCAGTTACTAGTATGACGTGATTGAATCTGAGCCAGCCATACCAGCATAATGGAGGCCAATCTGTCATGTAACTGGTCCTTGTCCACTGTCTTACTGGCCTTTTATAGATCATCCTGGCAGGTTAGTACTGTCATTAGATTATTCTGCTTTAAGTCAGTGTTTCATAGACGATCCTGGAATGTGACTATGATGTGCTAGCAAGCTGGCACAGGCTATGTGCAACACATTACAGCTATTCAAGACCTTTTTAGTCAACAGCACTTTCCTCCATATGACTTGTAGTTTTGCTTTTATTCCATTACAAGTGTGGGCTCCAACATCTCAGCATTTGGACTGGTGGTGGCTAATAAGCCAGAATTGGCTGCTAGTATCACATCTGCCAAGAGTCAATATATGGGACTTCTCCATAGGTCTGCTAACTTTTCAAAAGCAGTTTAGGGACAGGTAGTTGCACACGCAATAAAAAAGAAGCTATGTTATTTGCAAGACAAATCAGAGGAATTTACTAAGAAGACGCAGAGTATTAGTTACATTATACATAAATGATAACTCTGAACATGGCATTTCAATATTTTATTCCGTTGACTACTTAGATTTCTTATCAGCAAATTCAAAATTAACAAACACAGAAGTGATCAGAACCAGGTCGCTGACAACTGGCTCACAAATGCTTTAGGTCTGCTGAGGAACAATGTTGGTTGCACATGATTTCATTGAAAAACAATTTCATGGAATATCTTTACTGAGAAACCATTTCGCCTTAACTGTTTAATGGAAATTTGAAGTATGAATGGAATTTACCATTTCATAGAAACAAATTCTTTAAGCTGTAGATGCAATGGTTGCAGGTTATTTCGAATTTTTATCTTTTACATTGTCAAATAATTACTTTGAATGCTTTTAATTCTGATCACCTCACAACCCCTAAACATCACCCACACCTACCTCTTGAAAACACCTCATAGGGTAATGGCCTGGCGCGAGATGGATTAGGACATGCCTCTCTTCGGCTCCCCGCTTGTCGTTTACGCCTAATTTCAGCTCCGGGCCAATGAAAACGGCACTATTGTGTGCCGCAGCCCTGGGGCATCTTCTGGAGCTGACAACTGGGGTGTGACTGATGCCACCGCACACCAGGACAACATACCTCAACCCAGATGGGAACACTGCCGCGTTCCGGCTGCCATTTTGGGGCCAGGCAGCAGGAGATGGGAGCTGACCCCAGTGGGCCTTGCTGAAGAGCCTGGCCATAATCTAGGAGCTGCCGACGGGCCTCCACCAGGAGAGCTCACCTCTGTGACCTCCTCACAACTTGCTCTCAGTGCCACTGTTGGCGGGGACCACCATCTTGCCTTGGGCCCTGACTGTCTTCCTCTCTCGGACCAAGGTGGGCTGCGGCGGTGGAACCTGAGGCGGCCATCGAGACTGTAGCAAGAATTTGGATGCTGCTGGAGGGTCCTGAGGTGGCTCTGAACTCTCTGGCCGGTTCCTGCAAGGATCGCCATCTTGATAGCCGGCAGTCTTCGGTCGGAGAGTCTTGGGTGAAACTTCAAGATATCCCTCAGGCCCCTACTGGCCCTGACTACTCTCCAGCAGCTGGCCCCTCGTGAGAGGGAACCCCTGGGGTTGCCACCTGCCTATCCTTGGCACTCTCTGCATGACTGTGACCTGCAGACGTAACGTGACCTCGCGGGTGGCCTTGGGTCTAGCTGGATCTAATTTTTTGGCCTGGTTGGCGCCGCGGCCTGGGGGGGACGCGATTGCGGCGCTGGGACCCTTCCCCCAGCCATGAACACTGTGCGGTGACCCCCTGGCCCTCTGAGGTGTTGCTGTTTTGCCACCGCAGCCCCGGGCAGCATTGAGTGCCCCCACTGCCTTTCTCTCTGAAGTTTACCAGCCAGTGTCTGTGCTATATGCTCTCTATGGCCCGCAGATCTCCTTGATGCCCTCTGCTTTGAAGCCACAGCCCTGCAGCTCCTCCACTCCTTGGCAGAAGCGGCGATCCCGGGGGTGGTGACCCGGGCACTTTCCTCAGGCTTTGGACAACAGACCCCCTACTCCCACTCTTTCCAAACCTGTCACTCTCAAAACACTGGACTGTTGCACCGGGCCCTCCACTGGGGGAAGCCCTCTGCTGCTCCTAGTGGCCTGTCGAACCCCCGCCATGTGACACTAAGACATTCTAGAGGGCCCCTGTCTCCTCTTTGCCACATGTCCTGTGGAGGTGACTGAGTGTGAATCCTTGCCACCGCGCCCTCTGTTCTATCCCGGAGCCCTCTTCCAGCACTCAAGTTGTCACGCTCTGGCATGGACTGGGGTGCTACTCACCGCATTGACATGACATGAGGCAGATCCGCAAAAGATACCCCTGGCAGCCAAGTCAGAGACAATCCGGTCACCTCGCTGTGGCAGAAAGAATCACTGCCAATATGGACTCCTCCGGTGGCACTCCAAATGCCAGCTCTTACGACGCCCCTGCAGTGCCCATCACGCAGGCTTACATGGGCAAGTTCTTGCAGGGAATCAGATCTGAAATAGGCTCACTAAAGTCGAGTGTCAAGACCTGCATTCACAAACTCAAGCACGAGGTCACCGAAATTGACGGTCGCATGGATGATCTGGAAAGCACCGTTGATGCCCTCTCAGAGGAACAGGAAACACTATGGGCACAGTCTCCACCCTGGAGGAGCAGCAAATCAAATTGCAATTGAAACAGGAAGACCTGGAGAACAGAAGCAGGGGGAACAATATTCACATTAGGGGACTTACACGGGGAGCAGAGGGCACAGACATAATGACCTTCACTGCCGATCTCCAACACGTGATCAGGGGCGATGATGATGCCCCCCCTCCACTGCTGGACAGAGCTCACCGGTTGGCCCCGGTTCCATGTTACCCAGACGTTGCCCAGACATCTTGACAAGGGTACATTTCTTCACCGAAAAATAGGCTATCCTCCAGGCCTCAAGGAAGAAGGCGGACTTAGTCTTTCGAGGTCACATGGTCCAACTTTTCCAGGACATCGCACCAATCACCCTGCAGAGGCGTAGAGACTTTAAGCCCATCACGGACAAACGAAGAGATCTCAACATCCGTTATCAATGGGGCCACCCATTCGCGATCATCATCACCTGGGAGGGCAGGCGCAGAGCCATTCAATCCTTAAGCAAGGCCAAACAACTCCTAGCTTGACACTTGACTCGAACGGTGATGAACTGCACCCGCCTTGCTCCCCCAATCAGCCACCCCAGAAACCGCGTTGGGCCACAGTGCAGGCATCACCCACAAACACAAAAGGGACAGGGCATCCAGCACATCCGCAATTTGGAGATAGGACCCTCACCCAGCCCCTTGACCTCAGGCTCGGTCTAGTCCAAGCTCCCTGCTAGATCTCGCCTGATGGCAAACAGCTGGGTACACCACCCAGGAACAGCTCAACCACATGTCTGCAGCTGTGCGGTGGCTTGGGTCCCGACGCCTGACGCTGCCACTCAGGACCGGGCTTATACCCCCTGAATCTATCGCTAGACCCACTGCAAAGCCTTTGCCAGCGATTGAATCAGAGGAGAACAAACTGCCCTGTCACCCCAGGACTGCTGGCATTCCTCCTGGGATGCTCTCTACCCCGGCTATTGAAGGCAGCCGGACCGGGAGCCTTTGAGACACCATCCTTCTTCACAACCCCCCTCAATTCAATCTGTAGGAGAGTGACTTTTCTTGAATGGCCTCCCTGCGGGAACATCGGCCATTCCAGGATTTAAATGGACCCGTTTGGCCTCGCTGGCCGCATTTTGTGTTCTTAACTAACTTCCTTTTTCCTCCTTTTAGGACATTGAGAGCACTGGGAAGACCCGCTTTGCAATACCTACTCCCCTATGCCACTTCTCCAAGTCACCGCCACAGAATGGTCAGCGAGAACCTGCTTTCCCTCCTCCTCCCTTGAACCACAACAGTCACCCATTCCAAACCCCCCATGGGACAGGAACCGACAATCCTTTGCTCCCATGCCCCCTGGGATAGTTTGCATTTCTCTACGCGACACCTCTCACATCCTTCCATGAACTCTGTAGGCATGCACCATTTCTTTCAATTGTGCGGGACGATAATGGGTGCTTTCTAAAACTCACTGTCCAATGGGGACCCGACCCCTTACTCTCCTGAATAGTTACACCCCTATCCAAGTCCAAGATACATACTTTAGAGAGCCACCGTACATGATCATGCGACACAGGTTGGCGAGAACATGGTGGTGGGGGGGCGACTTTAATCAGTGTGGGATCCTAAACTGGACCATAGCGCCGTTTCCTTCCAGGGGGTGGGAGCAACGTCTCCTGCCCTCAAATGTGACTTCACTGACCTGGCATTGGTGGATGCTTGGAAATACAGTCACCTTGGAGTTCGAGAAAATTCCTTCTATTCCCACGTCCACTCCTCATACTCATGTATTGATTACCACTTTCTCACCCCCACAATGCTACAGAGCCTGGACTCTGCTTGCCTTTTGGACATTTCCATCTCCGACCATGCCCACTTAGAGATCACTCTAGCCAAGGCGGGATCCACCACGCCCGCTTGCCCCCGTTGGCGACTCCCACCCTATTTGGTTAGGGATCCTGTCGATGTCGCTGAAATTCAAAAATAATTCATTGGGTACTTCAAAACCAATATCCTCCCACAGATCTAGGGACAGATTCTATGGGATGGCTTCAAAACCACAATGAGGGGGATCATCTCCTCTATTGCCATCGCTCAAGCACAGGAAGCCTGACTGATTGAGACTAGTCTCACGGCAGACATTAAAGCCATCTAGACGCACCAAACGGCAACTAACCACGCTCAGAGGCTAGTTACGAACGCTTCGGACAAACAAGGTCGAGCGGTCCTTGCTGGCCCTAAGCAGAAGCACTACGAGGGGGGAGACAAAGTGGGCTCCCTACTACGACTGTGCCCACAAACCGTACAACCACACATCTCTAAAATTAAGCTGTGCAATGAAACATGGGCTACTAAGGAAACAGCAAAACAACAGTTGTTTCACAACTTTTACAGAACTCTTTATGCAGGGAACAAGAGAGCATAAAAGCATACCTCTACGACTGCCCCAGGAAAACCCTAGACCCTTTCATTCAGAGCTCCTGGATGACCCCATCAGTTTAGCTCAAATACATAGAGCCCTGAGGGAGCTATCAGTAGGCAATACTCCGGGCCCTGATGGCCTCCCTGTGACGTTCTACTGTAAATTTCTCCCCCAACTCCAGGAACTCTTGCTGGTCCTATTCAACTCATTTACTGCAAACACAAGCCCAACACCCACTATGCAGCGGTGGAGATCCTACCTATACCAAAACCTGGTAAGTACCCCACTTTGAGCGCATCTTACCACCTGATTTGCTCTCTTGAACACAAACGCCAGGATCTACACCAAGATCCTCGCAAACAGACTGGAGCCCTATCTCCCTGGCTTAATGACCTGGCCCAAGTGGGATTTACCCAGCAGAGACAGGGAGCAGATAATATTTGCCGCCTTGCACATCTAGTAGAAAAAGCCCACCAACACAACATCCCCGCTTGCTTTCTCTCGCTGGACACAGAGAAGGACTTTGACCGGGTTGGTTGGACCTTTCTGCGGGCGACCCTTGGTAAGATTGGATTGGGACCCGGCTTGATCTCCAAAATCATGCCAGCTTACGCCGCACCCACGGCCACTATCCACGGTAATGGGCAATTCTCACAACTGTTCCACCTGGCGAGGGTCACTAGACAGGGTTGCCCGTTATTGCCCTTACTCTTCACCCTAGCTGTAGAACCCCTCGTGATCAGGATTCGACAGGCGAAGGACATCCCAGGCATCCCATTTAGCGGGCATGAACATAAGTTGGCCATATTTGCAGATGATCTCTTGCTGGCCCTCACCCGGCCTGAGTCTTCCCTCCCCGCTCTAGTGACAGTGTTAACTGCCTTTGAAAAAGTCTCTGGCTTCAAAATAAATATGGCCAAATCAACAGCTCTCAACTTGACAATTCCCAAAACTGACCTTCCCAACCTGCAGTCCTTACCCCTTTCCAATAGGCTCCCAAATCTAAAAAGTATTTAGGATTAACCCTTACCCGACTTACCTTCCTGGATGTGCGCCAACTGACCAGAATATTGGTGCTCGGTCTTAGATGACCTCTGCAGATGGACGCTACCGCAGGTATCCTGGCTGGGACGCCTCAACGCGGTCAAAAAGTCCATCTTGCCCAAAATCCTTTACCTGTTTCAGGCGCTGCCCACCCCCATCCCACAGGACACTATCCAACCTCTAACGGGACATACGCAACTTTATCTGGGGAGGGAAAAGGCTGAGGCTATCTAGCTCCGTTTTGATTTTCCCCAGGGATCAGGGAGGTCTGGTATGCCCCAACCTCCTTGAATATTATTGGGCGGCCCACCTACAATGGGTTGCCCGAGAGAGCGAGAAGCACTGGTTCCACATGGACCGTGCGGTGGCCTGTAGACCCCTCTGGGACTTGGCATGGCTTCCCAAACCCGCTCGACCCCGGAGCACCGACACAGCCGTCCCCACCAAAACGATCCTTGAAATGTGGAACAAAATTGCTCTTAAGAGAGGTCTCGCCACCTTCCCCTTTACCAACACTATCAGCTCACCACCCAGCGTTTGCCCCAGAGCTAAAGACCCACTCCTTTGTGGACTGGAGGGAGGTGGACTGTTACACCCTCAGTGATCTATTCGAGGGCGACCAGGTTAAGACCTTTGAGCATATCCCAACGATAGACGGCATAAAAACTGATGTTGCGGTGGCATTATACCCCGGCCCGCTTGTGCACTATATACCCATTGCCTCTCCGTTATGCTGGCGATGCAACTCAGCTACTGGTGATTTCTTTCACATCTGGTGGTCTTGCCCCTTCATAGCAACGTATTCGAAAGAGGTCCTGAGACACATCAAGGGTGTTGTGGGCTACCCACTCCCTGACTCCTACAACACGGTGGTACTAGGAATTCGCCCTCAGACTCTAAAAGCCATGGCACACACAGACTGGTGACTCATAGTCCATATGCTAGGAGCATTTAGGCAACTAATTGCCCTCCACTAGAAGAATGCCTCTGCCCCGTCGATTCCCCAGCGGTTCCAACACCTTTGGCACATCATGGACATGGAACGTCTATCCCATAGTGTGTCTCACTCTGGGCAAGAAATTGACATACATATGGCAGCCACTGATAAACTACTTCACCCAACTGGAACACTCTTGTTTCAAACCACCCAGGATCAAAGCCCTCAACTTATTCGACTAATCTCTCCTCATTGGTGTGACGCCCACTTGAATGCAAAGAGGTCAGCCTTCCACACCTGGTCAGCACCTTCCCATCTCTATCTACGATGTCCCCACTATCTTGGCATGAGAAGCTTCTGCAAAACAACTTCACTGAATAGGCATCGCCACACATATACCTTACTACGACTCTTCCTATGCTCTGACTTGTTACGTTCCTATCTTACTTTTGTTCTTAGGATTGAATAATTCTTCTCCTATTATTGGACGGTGTACTCGATTGCTGTGCTTTCCTGCAGGCCCGACACCAATGTAACCTTGATGGGCTTGTCTTGCGACCTTGAGTCAATGCACATTTGTTTTAATGCCCTGATGACGTTCTATTCCTGCATAATCTTTAACCATTGAAATTGATCGAATGCCTACACCTGTGATGGCTTTGTTCCTCATGCGTTTTTCTATTTTTGAAAAGTCAATAAACCGATTTCTAACCAAAAAGCCTCACCACGGCCAAAATATACCCATCCCCGACCCCTAAACTCCACCCATACCTCAACCCCACACCCCTCACTAAGCCCTGAAATCCACACGTTCCGGAACCTTAACCACTTTCTATGCTTAAACCCCACCCATTCCTGAACTTTTACAGCACTCACACACCTTAACTCCACATATCCCTGAACCTTAAAAAAGACCTTCACCACCCCCAAATACCATCAATCCCTGAACCCTAGAACCTCTTTCTACATCTACACTCCACCCATCTCTGAACCCTTAAAACACCCTCATTAGCCTAATCTCCACCCTTTCTGAACCCTAAAACTGTCAATAAACGCCACGCATGCTTGACCCATATCTCCTCTTACCACCCCTAAACGCTACCTATCACTGAACCTTAAAAACCCCGAACATCCGTGACCCTGAAAACCCTTCACAACCCCTACTCTCCAAGCATCCCTGAACCCTAAAAAACCCTTATTAGCCATAACTTAACTTATCCTTGATCCCTAGCCAGAGTCCATGGCCAGCTACTATCTTCAGACTGCAGTGTTTCCAAGCATGGATATCTTACTTTATATCATGACTTATTTTATTCACTTTGGCAAACTATTTAGCTGTTGCAGAGGTTTTTACATCCAGCTGCACGCCTTTATTAGGTCTTAAAAAAGTAGTCATATCCCGCCAGATATCCAATGCCTTCAACTGCTTATAAGCTGTAACTGGGTTAAACATGAAACCATTTGCCTGTCTCGCCATGCCTTTAATCACATAGCAAACTTTTTTCCTGACTACCAAGTAAGGGTCTTGCTTCTATCAGATTAATGTCAACTCTTCCTCTAGGTGTTTCAGCAATGTAGAAGACTTGAGGGAGTGGGGGTGCATGTTCTTCACAGGTAACCATTTTGTGACTCTCTTCCATTTAATATCCAGAAGGAGGTGGACCATCTTTATTTTCATAAAGTAATTAGGATGCAACTGATCAATCGATGATCCTTTTGCATCAGCTGTTTGTAGGAGCGGATGTATTTATTTCCACTAACTTTTGTAATTATTTTCATCATTGTACAACAATGGGCATCATATTTATCATGAATTTTGATAGTATGCTTTAAGTTCATATATTAATGGACTTATTTTTTTTTTTTTGTTTCAAATCTGTTTATTGAATATACTTTGAACAGGGAAAGTCAAGAGAGGATATAGAGCAAAATACATCCCAAAAAACATAATACACGGATGGAGTCCTGCAAGAAACAGACATTAAAGTATAAACCAAAGCAGAATATGGGAGCAATAAAAGAAAAGAAAAAAAAGAAAGGAAGGGAAGGGGGTAATGCACTCCTTAGCTTAGGGACAAGCACTATCTCAGCTTCTGACATAGTTGGAGTAAGGCCGGTGGAATCAGTGAAATTATTAAAAAGATGAAGAAGGTGATCTTGAAGCTGCGGATAGTAAGTGCGGTAAAAGAGAACAGGGAGACCATCAGGGCCAGGGGTTTTCCCTGTTGGAAGCTGTTTCAGGGCTTTCGCTATTTCCTCTTGTGAAATTGGTTCGTCTAAGAGGTTCATGTGATGGGGATCAACAGGTTCCCAGGGGCAGGAATCAAGAAAGGCTGTGATTTCCTCTTGGGGGCAGGGTTCGTCGGCGTATAAATCTCAAGTTCCGATATGGCCCAAGTACCGTCTGTTCGCAAAAGTTTGGAGATGTGAGCGAGCGTGGTTTGGGCCCATAGGTGCAGCGCTAGGCATGACCCAACCTTGTCTTCCCCTGTGTAGAACTTTTGTTTGAGAGCGAGTAAGAGGCGTTCTGCTTTATTAGTGCGGTGTAAGCGGAGCTGTCCTCGCAACGCAGCAGCTGTTGATTATTGTGAAGGGAGGGTTGTTGGTGATCCTTTCGCTCTAGGGCTTTGATGTCAGCGGTGAGGGTCGATTCTACAAGGCGGGCTTCCCGAGATCGGGCTATCGCAATAGAGGATATGACTCTCCGGATGGTCGCCTTAAAAGCATCCCATCTGACAGCTTCCGAAGTATCAGAGGTATCCTTTGTGATGAAAAAGGCCTCAATCTCTTTCCGGATATCTGCTAGGTCAACTGGATCACGGAGGACCTGGGGAGGTAGTCTCCATCGAGGTTGGGTGATACGCTGGGGATTGGGAGGCTGAAGTGATATCGAGATATGGGCATGGTCAGATAGTGAAATGTCAGATATCTCTGCAGTGATTAATGATTGGAGCAGGGGGAGAGAGAGAAATTAATAGTCAATTCGTGAGAATGAACGGTGTGCGTGGGAGAAGAATGAGAAGTCTTTGGAATCAGGGTGCAAATATCTCCAGGCATCGAATAGCCCTAAGTCAGTAATGGCGTTTTTAAGAGCTGCGGACATGGCACCAGTACCCTGGTATGTGTGTGCACTACGGTCCCAGTCAGGATCCCACACCAGGTTAAAGTCACCCCCAAGAATAATCGCTTCTTTAGACGGTTTTAGTAGGTCACTTAGGTGTGAGCGCAAGAATACGTCTTGGGCCTGGTTAGGGGCATAAATATTTAAAAGGGTCAGAGGTCGCGTGCCCCAGTGTATTAGGAGTTTAAGGTAACGCCCTTCAGCGTCCCTTATCACCTTAGGGTCTTTCCCAGCCAGACCAGCCTTAAGTAGTATGGCCACTCTGGCAGTTTTAGTGCGGGAACAGGCCCAGTGTTGTGTTTGATATTTAGGATGTGACATGAGGCGAGTGTCAGTGAAGAGAAGGTGGGTCTCCTGAAGGAATATAATATCAGGGTCCTGGAGGAGAAGATACCACCAGATCCTGCGTCTCTTATTAGGGGAGTTAAGTCCCCTGACGTTTAGCGAAAGGAGTTTAAGGGGGTTAGTCATCATCGGCCCGGTAAGATGTCCCACGTGCCGAGCCCTTCAAAAGTGACAGTGGGAGCCCAATCGCCCATCCGGAGAATCACCGGTACAGTAGGGTGGATAGAAACCTATGTGAGGCAGTTGGAACAACAGGGTGTCCACGAATGACGGCCAGGCCCCCAGGGCTGGGAATACCCGACCAAGCCCCTCCCAAAAGAAGCGCATCCAAAGGGTAGTGACAGGGAGGGAAGAAGAAGGGGGGGGGGGGGGTAATGGTCCCAACAGGGGGCGGCCAACGGGGCCAAACAAGGTCAATGTCTACCAGGAACAGCCCACAGTCCAAAGGACGGGCCATTCTGAAGAAGTCACTCTTCAAGGGGACACTGTAGACGTTGGGGAGGTGGCAGGCGCAGGCAGTTTTTCAGGTCTCCGCTTCCAACGACCCGCTGCAGAAAGACACCCAGAAGTCGCCCTCCGCCAGAACGCCTCGTGGAGGACCGAGAGCCGGTGTCAAAGTGGGCAAGGACGAGGTCAAAAGTCTCAAGTCAATGCTAGCCTCATCAGTGGATCTGTTTCGGGGAGCCCACTTTTCCCCAGTGTGCTAAGGTGGTTAGGCATATTAAAGATAGTTAAGTTCCCTCTAACATATCCAGACGCTAGGGAGCTATGTTGAATCTGGAAGGCTTAAAGATCTGGGCATTCCCTGTCTGGATCATTCCTTTTGCTCAGGCGATCGAGGCTGCGGGGAAGAGTCACTCAATGTCCGGATGTGGTTGATAATATCCTGTTTAGCCTGGGAGGAGTCCTGTCCCTGGAGGCGTCTCCTGTGTTTGGGTGGCGGGACAGTGGACCATTCAAGGCAGGGGGGTTTTCCAGAGCGCCCATGTGGGGAGGGAAAACCCCCATCCTCAGGATCCAGCGGGAGATGAAGGACCTGTTTCGCTTCACTTAGTGAGCGGAGGGCTCGCCGTTTGCCCTCCCAGGTGAATATTAGCGTGAATGGACGGCCCCACTGATATTTGATATGGAGTTTGCAAAGCTTGTCTGTGACTGGCTTAAAGGTTTTTCGCCTCCGGAGGGTGGCAGGGGCTATGTCTTGGAAGATTTGAATCGAATAGCCATTATAAGATAGGGTCTTGGCTCCCTGGATCTTTTTCAGGATGGCTTCTTTTTCGACGAAGAAATGGACCTGTGTGAGTATGTCCGGGATAAAGTCTGCTAGAAAAAATAATGGGGCGACCCGGTGTCCCTCAGAACCTGGGTATACGTATTAAATAAAACAATTGGTTCTGTCGGGGTGTTCAATTGCTTAGAGTACGTAAGTAGCATCGGCTTACTTATAACACATACCAATGATTTGAGAAAAAAGGAATAAAATACCATAACACACACCAATATTAGTATTGGCAAGTTAAAGTGTGATCCTGAGCGTTGTGCAGACATATGTAGTACGTCAGTCACTGAATTAGTCCTTGTCATTTTCTCGTAGGCTCCAACCGGCTGGTGGAGTCCTGAGAGGTTGCAATCATTAGCCCTACTTTGAATAAGAGGCACTTGATACTCGCAGACAGACTAAAGAATCTGCATTTTGGTAAGCTTAACTCTGGAAGCCATACAGTTACTTTATAATTTTGTTTTATAACACACACCTGATCTAGCTCTTAAATTAAACCCATAGGCTGCCTACTCCCCCATCCTGTCCTGAAGAAGACCCACCTTGACGCATTTTACTTTTGCGCTACCAACAGGGTCGAAACGTCGACGTACTACATATGTCTGCACAACGCTCAGGATCACAGTTTAACTTGCCAATGGATCCTGCAATATATGTGCTAAAATAATAAGGACAAACAGAAATTCTTCTCCCCTCTCTTGAATGCACGTTTAATTGTCTTGTATATAGTGCACTATCAACGTCACCCATCACCACTTGTCACTTTTTCACCAACAGTCACTTATTCTCTATTGCAATTGAATTTGTAAATTGCGACAGCCATGAATATTTGATATCTATTTCCAAATACATTATTGAATACTAATATTGGTGTGTGTTATGGTATTTTATTCCTTTTTTTCTCAAATCATTGGTATGTGTTATAAGTAAGCCGTTGCTACTTACGTACTCTCAGCAATTGAACACCCCGACGGGATAAAGTCTGGGCGTCCTCTGGGACCAGGAACACGATGCGCTCTGTCCAGGACAGGTGGAGATGCGTCTTCGTTCTCACGGATCGCCTGGAGGAGGTCCACTGGTAAGGCCATGATGTCTTTGCCTTCCGCTCCGTGGGGGGACTCCTCTAATGCATAGGTGGGAGTGGAGTCTTGCGCACTGCCCCGATGACCAAATGGCGGCGGCGTGCTTGGCGGTGATTCCCCTTGGCGGCAGGTCCCGACTCCTCCGATGCCCACGGGGCGGGGCAGGCCCCAATAGACAAAGATCACCTGCTTCTTGTCACACCGGCGGTTCAGGCCGCACCGTCCAGGAGGCACTTCACATCGGCGCAGCCCCCCGCACTCGAAAAGCCGCTCCGCAGGTGCCTCCGACAGCTCTCCCAGTCCACGCTATCGCAGGAAGGTCGGGCTCCGGTACCAGGGTCCGGTGGGTTCTGGGTCTCCCCGGAGATTCAAGCACCCTCAAGAGTCCCTCCGGTTGGAGGAACCAGCCAGCGAGCCCAGAAGCAAGGGCGAGGGGAAGATTCCTTCCTGCCGCACCCAGAGCAAGATGGTGGCGGCGTACCCGGCAGCAGCTCACTCCGGCAGCGATCCACAGCCCCCTCGATGCTCACAGAGCAGCTACTACGCAGGTAGGAGCACCCTCAGTCAATCCGATAACCGTCTGGGCACTCGGTGATGGCCGGCGTGTCCGGCGGCAGGGTTTTAAAGCTTTAACAGGCCGCGGTGGAGCGGAGACTCAGCAATACACATCTCACTCCATTCGCGACCTGGCCATGCCCCCCCTAATGAATTTATTTTAATAGGTGGTGCGTATGAGAAAGCATATTAGCCTTAGGCTTTTACATGAGTGTGTTTAAGGGAACTCTCACCTTACATCAGGCTCAGAAAGTTTATTCTTCTAAAACCAAACAGTTTAGGAAGTATATAATAGCTGTTCACAGCTCTCTCAACAAGAGAGATCGAGACTTCACTAGCAGACAGTGCAGCTCCAAGTTCAGCCACCCAAGGCCATCTGGACTGCTTGTCTTATAATGTTTCTTCTCGTACAGACAAAACGCAGCCTTCTCTTGCAGACAAGCCTGCAATCTGGGCAACCATAAACTAAGTAAAGGTAGGAACCAGTGTTGAGTCTATTAATATAATGATTAGCGATTAGGACTGTAGGGATTTTTAAAAAGCAAAGAACATAAAATGCTGAAGATTTTTATATTTACATTTTCTGTTAACGCTATTGCTACAATTTTACTGATTTTTGCAGTTATTGTGTTTTGTTTCTTCTGCACTAAAACAACAAGTGAATACGCCTGACAGTGTCTGGCAGTGTTACGAGCTTAACATACAATATCTCCAGATAGGTTGCAGGAGATGCCTGGGCCATAACTTGACTGTTCCTTCAGCTTAGAACTGGTAAGTAGTATTTAACTAATGCTTGTAAAAAAGTAACACGGCAATGACGGTTATGAAAATGCACATTTTAAGACGGCATGTAGCATAATATACTGTTATGATATAATCCAATTGGAATGTGGACTGGCGCACTCCTGGTTATACTTGGTGATTAAAGATGTGTGGGTGCCTATTGGTGAACCCTCCTGAGTGTGAGGGTGAGTAAATGAGAAGAATAAGCGTTTTCCCTCGTAAGAGTAACGTCTCCAATGGGCACTCCTTCAAATAATTTTCAAAAATTTCCTTAAGAATTGGTTTCAAAACTGTATTTATTTCAATTCATTTCATTTTAATACTATTGTTTTCATAGTATTCAGTAATTGCGTAGTTGTTCAATCATTTCTGCCCAATGCATTTCGGGCCAAACCCTTCATCAGGGGACTTAGTTTCTGAAAACATACAAAGCAGTAAGATAAAACATTCACATAGGTACAGGGTGGACTTTCATGTAAAGTATTGCGGGTTGACAATGGTAAAACGTGCGTTTATGGTCTATAAGTACCCTGTGGTTACAGACTAAATGAGTAACATGAGTGTGAAACATAAACAGCATTGCAAATGAGTGTTCGTGCTTAGCATGCCAGTAAAGGTGAGTGTGTTGATAACTTCCTTAACAAAATCTTAACCGGAACCATAGAAGTGCAAAAGTGCCTTGTTTTTTCATGCTTATCGGTGTAATAGTTTATGTAGTGCGGCCTGAAGAGAGCCCGTGATGATGTATATACGGAACAGTGACAGTGTCAGCGGCAGTTACTTACAAGATCGCTATGAGATAAATTGCGAGTCATTCATTATGTCCTTGTTTAGGTTTACAAATCTTAAACACGTCTAAAGATAATCGATGAAGACCTGTGAAGGAACGTGTGCATATTACTAAAGTTCTTTCACGATAACTACTGAGAGTCTTACGTCCAATATATGTCTTAGCAACGGTCATTGCTCTTATCAAAGGTTACTCACCGAGAACGGCTTCTGTTGGCGCGTGTGATTCTATCTGTGTAAGCGAGTTCAAACGGGGCCAAGTGCTATAGTTGATAACCGGAAGAGCGAGTCATGTGATCATGACTGGCATAGTAAACAGACTGAGTATACAGACGATTTACGAGTTTGAAGGAATCATGTATAGCCTTCAAAAAATATATCAAAAACCGGTATAAGAAAAGAATTAATGAAGATAAAAAACGATAGAAAGAGAATGCTGGGAAGTAGTCCCATTGATAAGCTTTACGATGCGTAAGTTTAATACGTGTGTTTTTCGACTACAAAATAACTTTGCATGATAATTCACGGAAAGCTCTAAATGAAATCAAAATGTAAACAGTGTAATCTGTCATGAATACTCCAATAGGGTAAACGATGAGATGTGTTGATCAAAATGTGTTAATCAAATTTGTCACCAATGTGTGAATCACATTTTTGTTCATGTCGGTACTCTAAATAAAGTTGGTTTGAAAAAAATGTATTGGTCTAGCGAGTGGTGTGAATATCTTATTGGAGCGTGATGATTACTGAAAAGTGAATCAAAATATACTCAATTATGTTTATCTCTGATTTCAAAAGACAAGTGATGGCTACTAAACAGGAATTAAATAAACCGTGTAAAGGCGTGTATGTAAATATTTACTCTTTTATCTGGATAACAATTGTGCTTATAAAACCTATATTGATCTTATGAATCATATGAACACGCTGTTTCTTTATATAAAGATTTCCCAAATGCAATAAAATCCATGATTATATTGAAAATTATGAAAAATTATAAAAAACAGCTAAATTCTAAACGTTCATTGAGACCTTTTGGGTACAAGGTATTGAGATGGGTTATCCAAAATGTCTCTCTTCTCAATAAATGTTGCGAATTGTCTCTTCCCGGTAGAATTGAAACGTTTTCTAATATGCAAAATCGTAGCTGACTTGGATTGTGATTGTGCAAGTTAAAATGAGTTGCCACTGTGGATTTGTCATTTTTCAAACGAATATTACTTTTGTGTTCTATAACACGTGTCTTGATTTTACGTTGCGTCTTTCCTACATATGCATGTCCGCATGGGCATTTCAACATGTACACAAGGTTACTACTATCACAAGTACCATTAACCTTCAATTTAATGGAAGTTCCTTTCGTGGGATGCAATATCGGGTTGCCCTTAATGATGGCATTACAATTGCCACAGTTGTGGCACGGAAGTGTTCCTCGGTACTTTATTTGAGTGTTTTCTTCTTTTTCTTTTAACAATTCCTTGAAGTTGCGTGTGCGTAGGTATGCGAATCTAGGTTGATGAGAAAAAATACCTTTGAAAGCGTCTTCGAGTGTGAGTAACGACCAATGTTTCAATATGGATTTTTTAATTCCATGGCTTCTTGTTGAAAATTTCGAAACGAATACAGAACGTTGTTCGTCACTTTTTTCTTTGTGTGTAAGTAACTCTCTTCGTTCCAAATTTTGAACTTTTTCCATGGCTTCTGTGAGAATCTTATCGGCGTATCCCCTGTGTTGAAACTTGTTCACTGTTGTAATCATTTGTTCGTGTAAAGTTCCTCTGTGGATGTTATTCTTCTAATTCTTAACAGTTGAGAAAAAGGTAAATGCTTTTTTAATGAAGGCTGATGAAAACTGGTGTAATGTAAGAGATTATTTCTATCTGTTGTTTTGGTGTATACTTTGGTCGTTATGGTTCCTTCATGATTTGTGATTAAAACATCCAAGAAAGATATTTCATGCTTGTTAATGTTGGATGTAAAGCTGATTCTTTCGTTTACTTTATTCAACTTGTCAATTGCCAATGTAAGTTCTGTTTCTGTTCCTTTCCAAAGGATAAAGATGTCGTCAATGTACCTTTTGTACATAATTAAATTTTGTTTCCAGTCTGGGTGATTTAACAAATGATCCAATTCAAAACGGTGCATAAAGATGTTGGCATACGCCGGTGCTGCGCAATTTCCCATGGAAGTTCCAGATGATTGAATAAAAAATTGTTCTTGCCATTCAAAATAACTGTGAAATAACGTGAAATTGAGTAACTCCATCAAAAATACTTGTAAGTCTTCATTTTTATTGGTGTGTACCAAGAAAGATTCAACTGCTGATAAACCCAAATTGTGTGGTATAGAAGTGTAAAGTGATTTTACATCGATAGTGCATAAAATCATGTCTTTGGTGAAATGTGGTTTGAACTTTTCCAAAAGATTCAAAAATCCGTTGTGTCTTTGATGTAAGTAGACATTTCTTGAACAATAGGCTGAAGATGTTTGTCAATGTATTTTCCTACTGGTTCATGGATTGAATTAATGGTGGAAACTATTGGTCGGAACGGTGGAGTAGTCGCGTTTTTGTGGATTTTAGGAATCATGTATATGTAAGGTACAGAAGGATTGTTTTTGATGAGATATTCTTTTTCTTTTCTTCCAATAGTACCCAAAGTGATTGCTTGGTCTATAATTAGAGTTAAAATCTTTACGCATTCTTTTGTGGGGTCTGTGTTGATCCGCATGTATGTGTCAGTGTCATTGACATGTTCATTAACATTGTTGATGTAAAACTCTGAATCCATGATGACTAGGGCTCCGCCTTTATCTGCTTGTCGAATGGTGATTTGTTTATTAGTTGCCAATTGTTGTAAGGCTTGTCTTTCTTTTTGAGTGGTGTTAGTAACTTTGGATCTGGGTTGTTTAAATATTCTTTCCACGTCCTTTATTAGAACTTTTTCGAATGCATATGCATATTACTAAAGTTCTTTCACGATAACTACTGAGAGTCTTACGTCCAATATATGTCTTAGCAACGGTCATTGCTCTTATCAAAGGTTACTCACCGAATGACTCGCAATTTATCTCATAGCGATCTTGTAAGTAACTGCCGCTGACACTGTCACTGTTCCGTATATACATAAACTATTACACCGATAAGCATGAAAAAACAAGGCACTTTTGCACTTCTATGGTTCCGGTTAAGATTTTGTTAAGGAAGTTATCAACACACTCACCTTTACTGGCATGCTAAGCACGAACACTCATTTGCAATGCTGTTTATGTTTCACACTCATGTTACTCATTTAGTCTGTAACCACAGGGTACTTATAGACCTTAAACGCACGTTTTACCATTGTCAACCCGCAATACTTTACATGAAAGTCCACCCTGTACCTATGTGAATGTTTTATCTTACTGCTTTGTATGTTTTCAGAAACTAATTCCCCTGATGAAGGGTTTGGCCCGAAATGCATTGGGCAGAAATGATTGAACAACTACGCAATTACTGAATACTATGAAAACAATAGTATTAAAATGAAATGAATTGAAATAAATACAGTTTTGAAACCAATTCTTAAGGAAATTTTTGAAAAGTATTTGAAGGAGTGCCCATTGGAGACGTTACTCTTACGAGGGAAAACGCTTATTCTTCTCATTTACTCACCCTCACACTCAGGAGGGTTCACCAATAGGCACCCACACATCTTTAATCACCAAGTATAACCAGGAGTGCGCCAGTCCACATTCCAATTGGATTATATCATTTACGTTTCCTGAGTATCTGTGGACTTCGCACCCAATTAAACAAGTATGTCATTCGAGGAAATTTCACATCTCACTGATCAAAGAGCGGACACATTTCTTTTTACCAATGAAGATACACAACGCATTTATTCTCTCATCGAGGAAACTGAGGATATCAATACAGGTACAGGATCAACACAATCAAATATCAAACAATTATTATATATGTCCAAACGAATAGTGAATCAAAAACTACATGCGAGTACACTTATTAAGTACCACAAGGCACAACGTATACCTCGTGGGTTAAGGATATCTCTAAAATCTACACTTTGCAAAAACAACGCTCGTTTCACCGAAAGATGGTTTGCAATTCTAAACAAATGTTCTCTGGACCTAATATTATTGATCATAGAAGAACTGGCAAAACTCATAGAAGATCTCAACAAAGAAGCACATCAACTTAAACAAGAACTTAGCACTTTCATGAGCAAAGAAGAGTGGGATGAAGTACTAGTAGACATCAACAAACAAATTGAGGGTTACACTAAAGAAATTAATGATCGAAAAATAAGAAAATTCAAACGTGACACTACGGATTATAAGCTTGGAGAAGTTTACAACTGGGCAGATATATATGCCCGCCGTCGACAACAGAAACCTAATACAGGAAGAACAACTGATGACACGTCATCATCTGATGACTCTCAATCAAGAAGACGAATACCCGTGGATAACATCAGCGGAAGGACGGACAGATCCGAGTCTACAACACTAAGGAATATAGAGACACACGCATCCACCAGTACCTCTTTTAGAGAGAGGTACCGAACAACAAGAAGAACCCGGAGGGGGAGATCAAAGAAGAAAACCTACACAAGACACAGTGGCAAAACACATGAGAAGTCAGAAATTCTAGTGATAAATATTTCCAAACAAAACATAACCAAATTCCAAATTCAAACATTACAGAAAGGCACTTCATATGTTCCGACTTACCACTCTAATATCCTGGAAACACAAGTGTGTGTATACAAATTTTTGAGATCTTTACGATTAAGACATTTTTTTGCAAATGTGGTGGAAAACCGGATGAACCAAAACAAGATACCCTACTAGGATTGCGAAACAAAAGCAGATTCATACCACCAGTCAGTCACAAAGTATTAGATGCATTCGAAAAGTTCTAATAAAGGACGTGGAAAGAATATTTAAACAACCCAGATCCAAAGTTACTAACACCACTCAAAAAGAAAGACAAGCCTTACAACAATTGGCAACTAATAAACAAATCACCATTCGACAAGCAGATAAAGGCGGAGCCCTAGTCATCATGGATTCAGAGTTTTACATCAACAATGTTAATGAACATGTCAATGACACTGACACATACATGCGGATCAACACAGACCCCACAAAAGAATGCGTAAACATTTTAACTCGAATTATAGACCAAGCAATCACTTTGGGTACTATTGGAAGAAAAGAAAAAGAATATCTCATCAAAAACAATCCTTCTGTACCTTACATATACATGATTCCTAAAATCCACAAAAACGCGACTACTCCACCGTTCCGACCAATAGTTTCCACCATTAATTCAATCCATGAACCAGTAGGAAAATACATTGACAAACATCTTCAGCCTATTGTTCAAGAAATGTCTACTTACATCAAAGACACAACGGATTTTTTGAATCTTTTGGAAAAGTTCAAACCACATTTCACCAAAGACATGATTTTATGCACTATCGATGTAAAATCACTTTACACTTCTATACCACACAATTTGGGTTTATCAGCAGTTGAATCTTTCTTGGTACACACCAATAAAAATGAAGACTTACAAGTATTTTTGATGGAGTTACTCAATTTCACGTTATTTCACAGTTATTTTGAATGGCAAGCACAATTTTTTATTCAATCATCTGGAACTTCCATGGGAAATTGCGCAGCACCGGCGTATGCCAACATCTTTATGCACCGTTTTGAATTGGATCATTTGTTAAATCACCCAGACTGGAAACAAAATTTAATTATGTACAAAAGGTACATTGACGACATCTTTATCCTTTGGAAAGGAACAGAAACAGAACTTACATTGGCAATTGACAAGTTGAATAAAGTAAACGAAAGAATCAGCTTTACATCCAACATTAACAAGCATGAAATATCTTTCTTGGATGTTTTAATCACAAATCATGAAGGAACCATAACGACCAAAGTATACACCAAAACAACAGATAGAAATAATCTCTTACATTACACCAGTTTTCATCAGCCTTCATTAAAAAAGCATTTACCTTTTTCTCAACTGTTAAGAATTAGAAGAATAACATCCACAGAGGAACTTTACACGGAACAAATGATTACAACAGTGAACAAGTTTCAACACAGGGGATACGCCGATAAGATTCTCACAGAAGCCATGGAAAAAGTTCAAAATTTGGAACGAAGAGAGTTACTTACACACAAAGAAAAAGTGACGAACAACGTTCTGTATTCGTTTCAAATTTTCAACAAGAAGCCATGGAATTAAAAAATCCATATTGAAACATTGGTCGTTACTCACACTCGAAGACGCTTTCAAAGGTATTTTTTCTCATCAACCTAGATTCGCATACCTACGCACACGCAACTTCAAGGAATTGTTAAAAGAAAAAGAAGAAAACACTCAAATAAAGTACCGAGGAACACTTCCGTGCCACAACTGTGGCAATTGTAATGCCATCATTAAGGGCAACCCGATATTGCATCCCACGAAAGGAACTTCCATTAAATTGAAGGTTAATGGTACTTGTGATAGTAGTAACCTTGTGTACATGTTGAAATGCCCATGCGGACATGCATATGTAGGAAAGACGCAACGTAAAATCAAGACACGTGTTATAGAACACAAAAGTAATATTCGTTTGAAAAATGACAAATCCACAGTGGCAACTCATTTTAACTTGCACAATCACAATCCAAGTCAGCTACGATTTTGCATATTAGAAAACGTTTCAATTCTACCGGGAAGAGACAATTCGCAACATTTATTGAGAAGAGAGACATTTTGGATAACCCATCTCAATACCTTGTACCCAAAAGGTCTCAATGAACGTTTAGAATTTAGCTGTTTTTTATAATTTTTCATAATTTTCAATATAATCATGGATTTTATTGCATTTGGGAAATCTTTATATAAAGAAACAGCGTGTTCATATGATTCATAAGATCAATATAGGTTTTATAAGCATAATTGTTATCCAGATAAAAGAGTAAATATTTACATACACGCCTTTACACGGTTTATTTAATTCCTGTTTAGTAGCCATCACTTGTCTTTTGAAATCAGAGATAAACATAATTGAGTATATTTTGATTCACTTTTCAGTAATCATCACGCTCCAATAAGATATTCACACCACTCGCTAGACCAATACATTTTTTTCAAACCAACTTTATTTAGAGTACCGACATGAACAAAAATGTGATTCACACATTGGTGACAAATTTGATTAACACATTTTGATCAACACATCTCATCGTTTACCCTATTGGAGTATTCATGACAGATTATATTGTTTACATTTTGATTTCATTTAGAGCTTTCCGTGAATTATCATGCAAAGTTATTTTGTAGTCGAAAAACACACGTATTAAACTTACGCATCGTAAAGCTTATCAATGGGACTACTTCCCAGCATTATATTAACGTTCTCTTTCTATCGTTTTTTATCTTCATTAATTCTTTTCTTATACCGGTTTTTGATATATTTTTTGAAGGCTATACATGATTCCTTCAAACTCGTAAATCGTCTGTATACTCAGTCTGTTTACTATGCCAGTCATGATCACATGACCAATCAATCAATCAATCACGGCATTTATAGAGCGCGCTACTCACCCGGGAGGGTCTCAAGGCGCTGGGGGAGGGGGTAAGTTACTGCTCGAACAGCCAGGTCTTGAGCTGCTTCCTGAAGGAGAGATGGTCCTGGGTTCGCCGAAGGTGAGTGGGGAGGGAGTTCCAGGTCTTGGCTGCCAGGTAGGAGAAGGATCTTCCTCCGGCGGTGGCTCTGCGGATGCGTGGTACGGTGGCGAGGGCGTGGCTGGTTGATCGTAGCTGGCGGGTGGGCGTGTAGAAGGTCATGCGGTCGTTGAGGTACTTGGGGCCCAGGTCGTGGAGGGCCTTGTGTGCGTGGGTGAGGAGTCTGAACGTGATTCTCTTGCTGACGGGGAGCCAGTGCAGGTCTTTCAGGTGTCCGGTGATGTGGCTGTGTCGGGGGATGTCCAGGATGAGTCGTGCGGAGGCGTTCTGGATGCGCTGGAGTCTTTTTTGAAGTTTGGCTGTGGTTCCGGCGTAGAGGGTGTTCCCATAGTCCAGTCGGCTGGTGACGAGTGCCTGGGTGACGGTCTTCCTGGTTTCAGTGGGGATCCATCTGAAGATCTTGCGGAGCATGCGCAGGGTGTTGAAGCACGAAGATGAGACGGCGTTGACTTGTCTGGTCATCGACAGGGAGGAGTCCAGGATGAAGCCCAGGTTGCGTGCGTGGTCCGTTGGCTTGGGCGCGGTGCCCAGGGGCCGGGGGCCACCAAGAGTCGTCCCAGGCGGAGGGGTGATGAGCCCAGGATGAGGACTTCCGTCTTGTCTGAGTTCAGTTTAAGGTGGCTGTTCCTCATCCAGTCGGCGACGTCTCTCATCCCGTCGTGTAGGTTGGCTCTGGCGGTGGTGGGGTCGTTGGTGAGGGAGAGGATCAGCTGGGTGTCGTCGGCGTAGGAGATGATGTTGAGGTTGTGTTGGCGTGCGATGGCTGCGAGGGGGCTCATGTAGACGTTGAAGAGGGTTGGACTGAGTGAAGATCCTTGTGGAACGCCGCAGATGACTTCGGTGGCCTCGGATCTGAACGGGGGAGGCGGACTCTCTGGGTTCTTCCGGCGAGGAACGAGATGATCCATTCCAGTGCTTTCTCTCGGATTCCGATGTTGCTGAGGCGCTTCACTAGGGTGCGGTGGCAGACGGTGTCGAACGCCGCGGAGAGGTCCAAGAGGATGAGGGCTGCTGTTTCCCGTTGTCGGTTAGGGTTCTGATGTCGTCGGTGGCTGCGATAAGGGCGGTCTCGGTGCTGTGGTTGGCCCGAAACCCGGACTGCGAGGGGTCGAGGGATCCATTCGTCTCGAGGAAGGCGGCAAGCTGTCTGTTGACAGTCTTCTCGATGACTTTGGCCGGAAACGGAAGGAGCGAGATGGGACGGTAGTTCTTGAGGTCGGTGGGGTCCGCCGTTGGTTTCTTCAGGAGGGCGGTAAGCTCGGCGTGCTTCCAGCTCTCCGGGAAGGTGGCGGTGTGGAAGGAGGAGTTGATGATGTCCCGGAGATGGGGTGCGATGGTGGCGTCGGCTTTGTTGAAGACGTGGTGTGGGCAGGGGTCGGTTGGTGATCCGGAGTGGATGGAGTTCATCGTGCGGGTGGTGTCTTCGGTGCTGATCGGGGTCCAGTTGCAGAGGGTGGTGGTGGCGGGCGTTGGTTCGGCGGTAGGGTGCGTGGTCTGTGCGTCGAAGCTGTTATGTATGTCGGTGATCTTGCGGTGGAAGAACGCGGCGAGTGAGTTGCAGAGGTCTTGCGAGGGGGTGATGTCGTTGTTTCCGGCGCTGGGGTTGGAGAACTCTTTGACGATGCTGAAAAAGTTCCTTGCTGTCGTGGGCGTTGTTGTCCAGTCGTTCTTTGAGTGCCGACTTCTTGGTGGCACGGATCAGCTGGTGGTGTTTGCGGGTGGCGTGCTTGAGGGCGGTCCTGTTGTCTGTGGTCTGGTCGAGTCGCCAGGCTTTCTCGAGAGTGCGGCAGTTCTTCTTGGATTCCTTGAGTTCGTTGGTGAACCAAGGGTTTTCTTGCTTCCGGGTCTGCTGGGAGGGTTTTTAGTGGTGCGAGGTCGTCGGCGCAGGCGGTCAGCCACTTGGCGAGGTTGCTGGCTGCTTCGTTTGGGTCCGTTGTGTTGGTGGGTGTGTTCTGGCTGAGGGAGGCGGTGAGCTGCTCGGCGGTGATCTTGCTCCAGCTCCGGCGGGGAGCCTGTTGCGGGTGGTGGTGGGTCGCAGTCTTTCTGAAGCTGAAGTGGACGCAGCTGTGGTCGGTCCAGTGGATTCCGGTGGCGTGGCTGAAGGAGATGTGCTTGCTGGAAGAGAAGACGGGGTCAAGCGTGTGGCCGGCGTAGTGGGTGGGCGTGTTCACCAGTTGCTTGAGTCCGAGGTTGGCGAGGTTGTCCAGCAGGGCGGTGGTGTTTCTGTCGTTGTTGTTCTCCAGGTGGAAGTTGAGGTCCCCTAGGAGGATGTAGTCGGCGGAGGGCATGGAGTGCGGGCTGATGAAGTCTGCGATGTCTTCGCTGAATAGTGTGCGTGGTCCCGGGGGTCTGTAGATGAGGGTGCCTCGGAGGGTGGTCTTGGGGTCAGTGTGTATCTGGAAGTGTAGGTGTTCGGCAGCGGTGAAGGTCTCGTCGGAGTTAGTCGAGATGCGGATGGTGTTCTTGTGTACGATGGCGATGCCTCCTCCCGTCTGGTTGTTGCGGTCCTTCCGGGTGATCTTGTATCCGTCCGGGATGGCTATGGCGATGTCGGGCGCTGATGAGGCGTTCATCCAGGTTTCGGTGAGGAAGGCGACGTCCGGTGCTGTTGCGTCGAGCAGGTCCCAGAGTTCCACGGCGTGCCTGTGGACGGAGCGGGTGTTCAACAGGATGCATTTCAGGTGGTTGCTGCTGGTGCTCGACTTGGCGGAGGTGGTGCACGTCCGGGGGCAGGTGAATCGGCAGGCTTGGCAGGTGAAGGGTCCGTGGGTGCGTCTCGGTGAGGCTCGGTAGCAGGCAGGGTTCCGGCCGGCATTGAGTGCGGTGAGGGTGGCGGCGTCGTAGGTCCGTCGAGTAGTGTTGCATCGGTGGGATCCAGGGGTCCTGGCGCTGGGCGCGGGCCAGGCGCGGACGGGCGCAGACGGGCTTACCTTTGGCGCACCTTCGGCGCTCCGTCGGTGCTCCCGCTGCGCGCGAGCCGCTGCGCGGTCGCTCAGGGGCGTCATAAGTAAGGAACCTGGAGGGAGGAGCAGCTGGGTGGCGGGAGCGGGGCGGCGAATGGAATCACGGGGGGGCGGGGCCGCAGGGAGGCAGTGGCGGGAAGTCCCAGGAGCAGCGGGCAGCGGGAAAGTCCCAGGAGCAGCGGGAAAGTCCCAGGAGCAGCGGGCAGCGGGAAAGTCCCAGGAGCAGCGGGAAAGTCCCAGGAGCAGCGGGCAGCGGGAAAGTCCCAGGAGCAGCGGGCAGCGAGCGAAGGAATCTCCAGGCAGGAGGCGGCAAGGCAGGCAGGAGCGGCAGCAGTGAGTGGGGCGACCAAGCCCTGTGGAGGGCTTGGTCTTCCGCTCTTCCGGTTATCAACTATAGCACTTGGCCCCGTTTGAACTCGCTTACACAGATAGAATCACACGCGCCAACAGAAGCCGTTCTCGGTGAGTAACCTTTGATAAGAGCAATGACCGTTGCTAAGACATATATTGGACGTAAGACTCTCAGTAGTTATCGTGAAAGAACTTTAGTAATATGCACACGTTCCTTCACAGGTCTTCATCGATTATCTTTAGACGTGTTTAAGATTTGTAAACCTAAACAAGGACATAATGAATGACTCGCAATTTATCTCATAGCGATCTTGTAAGTAACTGCCGCTGACACTGTCACTGTTCCGTATATACATCATCACGGGCTCTCTTCAGGCCGCACTACATAAACTATTACACCGATAAGCATGAAAAAACAAGGCACTTTTGCACTTCTATGGTTCCGGTTAAGATTTTGTTAAGGAAGTTATCAACACACTCACCTTTACTGGCATGCTAAGCACGAACACTCATTTGCAATGCTGTTTATGTTTCACACTCATGTTACTCATTTAGTCTGTAACCACAGGGTACTTATAGACCTTAAACGCACGTTTACCATTGTCAACCCGCAATACTTTACATGAAAGTCCACCCTGTACCTATGTGAATGTTTTATCTTACTGCTTTGTATGTTTTCAGAAACTAAAGTCCCCTGATGAAGGGTTTGGCCCGAAATGCATTGGGCAGAAATGATTGAACAACTACGCAATTACTGAATACTATGAAAACAATAGTATTAAAATGAAATGAATTGAAATAAATACAGTTTTGAAACCAATTCTTAAGGAAATTTTTGAAAATTATTTGAAGGAGTGCCCATTGGAGACGTTACTCTTACGAGGGAAAACGCTTATTCTTCGCATAATATACTGTGTCACATCAGTGGCAACATTTGTACATTGTCTGAGTGGTATCTTCGTGCAAATGACCAACTCAAAAGACATCATTACACAATGCCTAACTGACAACAATGGACTGTGATTGGGTAAAACGTAGCTCAACTCATGACTAGCTTCCATTCTGGTGCTCAATTAGATGGAGTCCGTTTGAAGCAGAATTCCCTTTCAGGCCACAACCACTGAGAGCTCCATGCCATCAAATTCCATCAGCCTAGCTACCTTGCCTGAAATCATCCCTCACTGGCAGACTTGTTACAACCACAGTACCAATGTCCTGGGCATAAATAGTCCATGCTCAAAGAAGCCCTTGGGATGATCATGGCTCACATCAGTTCTGAGCCAATAAGGTAGGTAAATCGAAACTATTAGTGGTGAAACATCCTTTTTGGCTGTTGATCACAATTGTAGGTTAAATATTTAAAAACAGTTTAGATGTTTTTCTCAAAATGTGACAATGATTTTGTCAGTTTTGACTATATCCAAAGTTGCAACTTTATTTAAAACTTAAGCCCTACCTGAAAATGTGCCTGTGAAAATGATTATATGGCTGTTTTTTGCTTGAAAATATACTATGCAACAAGAAGGGAAGAAGTCAAGTCTCCTTTAACATTTGGGGTCCACCTTGTAGAGATGCAAATCATATGTTGTATAACTCTACTGTCACTTAGTGTTGGGGTTGGTTCATTAAAAGTTATTTTTCTCGCAGTCTAAGTTTTGGTTTCAAATGCGCGACTTGTGACTCAAACACGTCACTAGGAATCCGCAATGCACAGGCACACAGATTCCTCCTTCATGTCAGTGTCTGTATTCCCTATCAGAAGTTGAGACTATGTATGTATGCCATCAATAAGTACCGATTGCCTCCTGAAAAACAGTTTGCCAAATGCTACATTCATGACCCTGAGAAGTTGGGATGAACGCTTGTAAACCTGCAATACTACAAGCTGCAAAGTGTTAAAGGTAAGTAATGTTTTCTGTTTGCAGAGTGCGTTCTTGTAGATCAAATGTTGTGCATATATTGTGAAAAGCAGTACTTTCAAACTTCTAATGAGGTTTTGTTCAGAAAGTAGCAGTACAGCAATAAATATTGTCTTTAATATAGCCTGACCCATTTCTGCTTCTTTTTAAGCTTAAATGTTTACAAAGTAATGCTTTGTAAAATTGCGGAGAGAAGTCCAGGTAGAAGGTTTGTAAATATCAGCTAATGGAATGCATCCTACAAATGCTACAGCTGACTCCATTTATTTATGCCCAAAAGGAACACAGAGAATATGACGGTGTGTGTTTTGCTGAGTTGTGACATAGTTGGATACATTGTACACTCTATCTACCAATACCAGCAATAAAGCAAGAACAAGAATAAATGTCAGGTTTATCTGTGCTTTATAGAGGTAATGCATAAGAACCCTTTTCACATTTGGAGACTCACATGATCCTCTACCAAGGACTGCAGAAAATATTGGCAATTGATAGATGTGAAATCATAGACCACTTGTGGTAGGAAACTGGGTGTGAATAGCGTCATCCCGCCCTCCACAGACCAAGCCTGCAGTTCACTAACTCTACACAGTGAGATAATCACAACCAAAAATACAACATATAAGGTGCTGCATGGTATTTGCAATTTAAGTCTAAATTGGCAATTAAAGGCTAAAATGGCAAGACAAGTTTTTGAGCCTAGGGTGCAACTCGTAAAACTCTAGGTGGTACTATACCATTGTGACCCTTTCACAAAAGCCTTAATGACCAGAATCTTGAAAAGAGAGACATGCTGTTTTTTTAGCAAATAAGCTGCAAGAGCAGCTAAATGTACCCTTTTGGGAGTGTATGTCAAACCTGACTGTAGTAGGTGTTGAATAATAAGCTGTATTTGATACCTGAAGACGGCTGACCTGAGCTCACCATATCATAACATAAGCCGGCACTCTGGCGTCAAGCTTTCTTTAGCACTGCAAAACATTCTACAGGTAGCTGTAAATATCCAGACTCTTAAGAACTAAGGTGTCAGATCGTGAAATTCATGGATCCTAGATGTGAATGTAGCAGTTTGCCCTTTCCTGTGTACGACATTATGGTGGTTTGGGAGCTTGAAGAATAGATGTAGAGACATTTCCAGTAGATGTGAGAATCATAGTTGACGAGCCCACGTTGAAGCAGCAAGAATCATTGTCACTGAAGCTTCGTGCATCTTGCTTATGATTATGGTACAATTGGTACAGGGGGGGAGAAGTGAAGGCAAATGCCAGTTATTAATCTACCCACCAAGACATTCACCTAGAGACAGAGGGTGTAGTTATCTAGAAGCATAAAGCTGCCTCTGTTTATTTTCTTGGGTTGCGAAAATATGTATGTGTGGCAATCAATCAATCAGGGTATTGTGAAGCGCGCTACTCACCTGTGAGGGTCTCAAGGCACTGGGGGGGAGGGAGGGGGGGTGCAGCTTCGAGTCAGCCGAAGAGCCAGGTCTTGAGGCTCTTCCTGAAGGTGTGCAGAGTAGGGGAGCGTCTGATGTTGATCTGGAGCTCATTCCAGGCCTTTGCCGCAATGTAGAAGGCTCTCCCCCCCGCTCTGGTTCTGCAGATGCGCGGGGTTTCAGAGAGGGCTAGGTCGATGGAGCGGAGGTTTCTCTTGGGTACGTGGAAGGAGACGCTTTAGTTGAGGTATTTGGGTCCGGTGTTGTGGAGGGATTTGTAGGCGTGGGTGAGTCGCTTGAAAGTCACTCTCTTCTCGACGGGGAGCCAGTGGAGGTCTCGTAGGTATTGGGTGAGGTGTTCATGCCGTGGGATGCCGAGGACGAGTCTGGCCGCGGCGTTCTGGATTGTCTGGAGTTTGCGTAGCAGGGATTTGTTGATTCCAGCATAGAGGGCATTTCCGTAATCCAGTCTGCTTGTGATGAGTGCGAGGGTGACGATCTTTCTGGATTCGGGGGGGATCCATTTGAAGGTCTTGGGAAGGATGCGGAGGGTGTTGAAGCAGGTGGAGGCGACGGTGTTGATCTGGCAAGTCATGGTGAGGGAGGAGTCGAGTATGATGCCAAGGTTCCGGGCATGGTCCGTGGAGGATGGGGGGGTTGCCGAGGGCGGTGGGCCTCCAGGTGTTGTCCCAAGCTGAGGGTGTAGACGAGGACTTCTGTCTTTTCCGAGTTGAATTCAGACAGCTGCTGCTCATCCAGGATGCAACGTCTTTCATTCCTTCCTGGAAGCTGAGTCTGGTGGCGTCGGGTTCCTTCGTGACGAAGAGGATGTGCTGGGTGTCGTCGGCGTAGGATACTATGCTGAGTCCATGCTGTCTGACGATGGCGGCGAGGGGGGCCATGTAGATGTTGAAGAGCGTGGGACTGAGCAATGATCCTTGGGGTACTCTGCAGTTGATCTCTGTGGGTTCGGAGAGGAAGGGCGGGAGTCTGATCCTTTGGGTTCTGCCGGCAAGGAAGGAGCGGAGCCAGTCGAGGGCGTTTCCCTGTATGCCGGCGTTGTGGAGTCTGGCTGTGAGAGTGCGGTGGGAGACGGTGTCGAAGGCTGCAGAGAGGTCTAGTAGGATGAGGGGCGTGATGTGGCCTTGGTCGAGGAGCCTGCGGATGTCGTCTGTGGCGGCGAGGAGGGCGGTCTCGCTGCTGTGGTTGCTGCGGAATCCGGATTGGGAAGGGTCGAGGATGGATTTCTCCTCGATGAAGTTTGTCAGCTGGGCGTTGACGATCTTCTCTGTGACTTTGGCCGCGAAGGGAAGGAGAGAGATGGGTCAGTAGTTTTTCAGGTCCATCGGGTCTGCAGAGGATTTCTTGAGGAGGGGCTTGACTTCTGCACGTTTCCAGTCGTCCGGAATGTGCCGGATTCGAAGGTGGTCGTTGATGGTGCGTGGTAGCTCGGGTGCTATGGCGGTGGCTCTGTGGAAAATGTGCGGCGGGCAGGGGTCCATGGGGGCTCCTGAGTGAGTGCTCTTCATGGTTGTGGAGGTGTCTTCCATGGTGACCTGGGTCCAGGCGGCGATGGTCGCTGGCTGTCGTTGCTGGGGGAAGGAGTGGTTTCTGGAGTCTGTTCGCTGAAGTTGTCGTAGAGGGCCTTGATTTTCAGATGGAAGTAGGAGCCGAGCTTGTTGCAGAGGTCCTGGGAGGGTGTGACGTCTGTGGCTTCGCTGGGGGGTTTGGTGAATTCCTGGATGATGCTGAAGAGTTCCTTTGAGTTGCTGGAGTTGGTGAGGATTTTGTTCTGGATGAAGGTCCTTTTGGTGGCTCTGATGAGTTGATGGTATTCTGTTATGGCGTTCTTGTAGGTGGTCTGGTCTTCGGTGGTTTTGCTGTTCCTCCATCGCTTCTCGAGACATCTGCAAGTGCTCTGAATTCTTGGAGGTCGGTGGTGAACCAGGTGGCCTTCATGAGCTTGTCTGCGCAGTTGGTGATCCACCGCTGTAGATCTTTGGCTGCAGAGTTGGCGTCGGTCGAGGTGGGAGGGAGATCGTGGTTGAGGGTGGAGTTGAGGTGCTCCTCTGTGACCTTGCTCCAGTTCCTTCACGGTGGGCATGGTGTGGGTTTGTGAGCGGTGGCAGTGTTGAAAGGGAAGTTTACGCAGTGGTGGTCTGTCCAGGGGGGTTGAGTGGTGTGGCTGAAGTGGATGTTGTTCCCTCCTGCGAAGATGGGGTCGAGGGTGTGTCCTGCCTTGTGGGTGGGGGTGGTGACGAGCTGTTTCAGTCCGAGGTTGGCAAGCTTGTCCAGGAAGGTGGCGGAGTTGGGGTTGCTGAGGTTGTCAAGGTGGAAGTTGAGGTCTCCAATGAGTATGTAGTCTATGGAGGCAATGGCGTGGTGAGCGATGAGGTCGGCGATGGTAGTGGTGAACGAGGTTCGAGGTCCGGGGGGGTCTGTAGGCATAGGGTCGTTCTGGGGCTGGTCTGGATCTGGAAATGGAGGTGTTTGGTGGTGGATGGGGAGTCGCTCGTGCTGGAGGTGGTGAGTCGGAGGAAGCTCTTGTGTGCGATGCCAAGTCCTCCTCCTGGGCGGTTGGGGCGGTCCTTCCTCTGGATCTTGTATCCGTCAGGGATGGCGGTGGCGATGTCGGGGCGGAGGTGGCGTTGATCCAGGTTTCCATGAAGAAGGCGACGTCAGGCTAGAGGGTGTCGAGGAGGTCCCAGATCTCTATAGCGTGTCTGTGCAGGAAACCCACGTTGAGGAGTATGCACCTCAGGGCTTCGGGGGTGCTGGCGTCCGGCGTGAGGGCGGCGGCTGTGGGGGTGCGGAGGATGGTGAAGGTTTGTCGGCAGTGTCGGCAGGAGAACTGGCTGTGGGTGGTCTTCGGCGTAGACAGCTGGCAGTTGTTGTTCCTTCCGGCGTTGAGTGTGTGGAGGGCAGCTGAGTCGTAGCGGTGGGTGGTCGGAGAACCAGGGTCCCTGGCGCTGGTCGCGGTTGGGGACTGGCGCAGACGGGCTTGCCTTTGACCCGCCTTCGGCGCGGCCGCTGTGCGGCCACCATTAAATAGGGAAGGGAGAGGGAAGCGCAGCAACCGGCAAGGGGGAGGGGCCGCGGGGGCAGCAGCGGCGGGAAAGGGCGGCGGAACGGGCACGGAGGACACAAAAGGGCACAGGTACAGGAACACAATAAAAAACAGGCAAATTAATCAAAAAGACAGAAAATAACAAGTACAAGGCACAAAAACAAGTAGACAGACGAAGGACAGAAAAACAGGCACAGACACATAGACAGACAACAGCGGACCAGCAGAAGAGCAAGGCTCTCCCACTGGACCACCAGGGATGAGGTGCAGGCAGGAGCCTGTGGGTGGAGGAGGGCCTCGAACACCTACCTACTTAGAGAGGTGTAGGGGGCAGCGGCACAACAGCGGAGCTACTGGGGCAGAGGGCAGAGTCCCTGACCAGGAGGTCAGAGGTCTTGCTCTTGCAATCCCCCTACCAATCTTGGAAGATTTTGATTAATACCACTTGTGGGTTTCTCGATGTCTCAAAGTTGTTGTTGACTCCTTGCAAATGTTCTGTAAGGGGGTGTACATGATGTGCTTTATTGTTACTAAGCATTACATTTGTGAGATTTCCCATTAAAAAGCATCAACACTAGCTGGACTGCAGTTGCTTCCAGTAGCTGATGTGCTGTTGTACCTGCTAGCTAGAACCACTGTCCCTGAACTGCCAACACCATCACATGAGCCCCTAATCCTGAAGCAATGTATCTGCAGTGAAGTACACTACAGCTCTGGGTCTAGTAATGGTCTACCAAGAATAGATAATGCTTGCTCCACTTTGGAGTTTGTGCTTTATTTTTCGCTGACCCCATACCTCTGACGCTTCAGAACCACCGTCTCTCTAGCATTCCAGAAATTGATGCATATGTAGTTATTACTTTCCTCAATGACAGATTTTATGACATCTACTAAACAACAAGCATTGGCACTGCCAATAGGCCTCGCCTTTATAGTACGAAGCCTCTGCTATATGCGATTTTGTTGCTGCGGTGTGTGCACTGGTGATCTGCATTTTTATTGTGATGCAAGTGTTAATGGAATATGTATTTGTGCATGCTGTGTTGCCTTTTTCTGGGTGGTCAGTGTTTGTGCCCATCAACTCTGGGTTCCTCTAAAATCCTTAAAGCTTGAGAAAAAGGACACAAATTTGTCCAAGATCCCTATTGTGGAAAAAAGATTATGAAGGCCTTACCGCAAAGTGTCCCAGATATCAAAAAAGGACTCAGCACTGGGGGGGGGGGGAGTTGACGGGGGAAGGTGTGGGCATTGAAGGTTGAAGATAGCAACCACAGCAGCTAAGGAGTCAATATATTTCACTTCATGATGGGGCAGCATGTGTCAATATTTGTCACCACTCCAGGAAAGTTTACCACATGCCAGGGATGATCACCACATAAATAATAATAATAATAATAAGAAGAAATTTATAAAGCGCATGGCTACCTCCAACGGAGGTGTCCCGGCGCTAGGTTGCAGATTCACAGCGAGAAGAACAAGGAGAAGAACTACGGGAGGTTAAAGAGCCAGGTTTTTAGAGCTCTCCTGAAGACCGGTTCTGGCTCCATCATGCGGAGGTGGAGATGCATAGCATTCCAGAGCTTCGCAGCTCTAACCGAAAATGCTCTACCGCCTATCCTGGCCCTAAGGAAACGAGAAACCCTGAGCAATTTCAGGTGATTTGATCCCAGGACCCGGTCTTGCTGGTAGTTTTGCAATCTATGTCTCAGGTAGCCCGGGCCCCGTTCCCTGGTGGCTCTGTAGGCCAGAGTAAGCTCCTTGAACTCAATCCTACTGCTGACCGGTAGCCAGTGGAGGCTCCGCAAATGCGGAGAGATGCGATGGCGAAACGGCACATTCCTAATGAATCTGGCCGCAGCGTTTTGAATTATTTGCAGCCTGCGGACCAGATAGGCTGGTAGTCCTAGATAGAGACTATTCGAATAGTCTAGCCGGGATGTGACCAATGCGTGGACCACTGTCTTCCTGCAATCCATCGGAAGAAAGTGAAGGAATTTCCTCAAAGCTCGCAGCTTCCAAAAGCATGAGGAGGAGACCTGGCGAATCTGGGTCTTGCAGGAGAGGTCATTGTCAAATTTAAACCCTAGATTTCTGGCTGAATCCACAGGAATTGGTGGGGGGGGTTCAGCTCTGAGGCCACCAAAGCTTAGAGGTTGGAGGAGTCGGTTGGTTGAAAAATAGAACCTCTGTTTTCTCGGTGTTTAGTTTTAAGCAATTCTCCGTCATCCAGGCCGAGATGTTATTCAGGCATTGCTTAAAATTGACAAAGGCTGCATCCGAGTGTTCTTTGAACGAGAACACAGCTGAGTGTCATCAGCGTGGGAGACCAATCTCAAACAGTAAGGGGCTCAGTGCCGACCCCTGAGGTACCCCGCAGACAAGAGGCTTCTGGAAGGGAACATAAGGGCGTAGAAACACTTGTGAGCGGTTCTCCAAGAACGATTGGAGCCAGGACAAAGTAGTTCCCCACATTCCTAGGTGTTTTAGTCTCTCCAGGAGAATCGAGTGGGCTACAGTGTCGAATGCTGCGGACAGGTCCAGCAGCACCAGCATTGCTGAGCTGCCCTGGTCCACAGCCTCTTTCGCACGGTTTCTGCAATTTCCAGAAGTGCTGTTTCCGTGCTGTATCCCGCTCTAAAACCAGATTGAGAATCATGGAACCGATTGTTTGATTCAAGGAATTCAGACAGTTGTATCTGAACTTCCTTCTCAAGAATTTTAGCTGGTGCAGGTAAAAGGGAAATTGGCCTAGAGTTCTTGTGTTCTGCTGGGTCAGCATCCGGTTTCTTAAGGATCGGCAGTAGATAGGCCTGTTTCCATGCAGCTGGGTAGATACCAGTTGTCAGGGAAGAATTCCAGATCTGGTTCAGGGGAACATTGAGGCAGGGGGCAAGCAGTTTAAAATACTGAGCCGGGCAAGGGTCTCCCAGGTATCCATATTTACATTTGCACAATTCCCTGAGAGACACATCAAGTGGCAGTGGGCGGAATTCAGACCAGGTGCCAAGCAGATCAGAGGCGGACTTTTGCAGGGGGGGTTGGGGGGGGACATGGTAGGGGAAAAGGCGGAGAAAACCATTTGGATTTTCTCCTGAAAAAAGTCCGATAAGTCAGCACAGAGGGTGGGACAGGGGGTAACTGTGCTGTCTAGAGCCGTGGGTTTAGTAAAGCATTGGACAATTTTAAATAGCTCTTTGACCGAGTTGTCCGACTGTTTAACTTGGTTAGAGAAGTAGTTCCTTATAGCGCTGCGCTTAAGCCTCTGGAATTTTTTTAAAGCCTCTCTGTAGTAGCATTTAGCCACGAGGTCATAGGATTTTCTGCAGGAGCGTTCCATTTTCTTGCATAGACTTTTCTCCGCTCGTAATTCCATGGAGAAACAAGGGATACCCACCAGATGCCACATATGGTTACCCTATGCCAAAGATGGTCACCATGTATCAGGAAGGAATATATCAGTGAGTACCTTCAGATGGGAGGAATAACCACCATATGCAGACATCGCCAACAGCGACATTCTTACAACCATTAAACACGTGCACATTATATTTGTGCACTCAGGCACAAATATAATGTAATACTAACACTTACACTTTAACTCACACCCAGAAATGCGCGCACACACACATGCGCACACATACACGTCTCACACTTTGGAGTTGTTGTGATGCTCTTATTCAGCTCCAATGCCTGCTTTTGATGGGACAGGGCTTAGGACGGGGCACTGTACAGATGAACTTTCATAAATCCAGGGAGCAGAGAGCTCCAGGCTAGCTCGTTTGTCCACCAGACCTGAGTCAGGAGGGTGAAACAAGGCAGGAAACAGGACAGGAGATCTGGAGTGACAGCAGAAATATGAAGGCAGATGCGAGGATGGGCAGAAACAGAAACTCTCTTTACCATGTAGATAAGGGCTCTCCACCCACCCCTCAGTCAGTCAGGCTATTTGCCAGGCTCAGCCAATGAGTGAAGGTTGTGAGGGTTCCATAGTGTTGACAGTGTTGGGGGGACAGGACACTCGGTGCCATCCACTGTTTTGATAAAATGATTATCCCTACCCTTTACGGCCCTCTTACATGCGCACTATGCATCGGGACAAGGATAACTGAATGTGCTGACAGAAAGGGCAAGCGGAGTGGACATGCAGTTACAGTTGGCAAAGATTCAATATAAAAGAGCTAACAGACTAGCTACAGTGAGGAAAATGCTTTGACCGCGTTATGTCCTTAAGTGTACAAGATCAGGTATTCTCCTGCTCATCCATGATGAAATTATATCTCATGGACTGCCAGTATCACCTATTATTTTTTAGACTCGTAATCTGTAGTGAGAAATGCTCTATTTTGCTACCAATATCTTGGGGTTGTTGAATGTGGGTTAGGCTTCTTTTCACACCATCAACATACTGAAAGATTTTATGAGTGCCCTTTTAGAACTTTTGGCTTTTTGTATGTGAGGCCTCCCCCAGGAAGAAGTGGGTCTTGGTTGCTGAATTTCGGGTGGGTGTTTGTGCTAAACTGCTTCCAAAGACCACTAGCTGCCAGTGTGCAGTATTAGTGCTCATTGTTTAATAAAACATATTAAAGCATGCTAAAATTGAGGAAAAACTAAGCTGCATGATAAAATAAATATATTTTGTAACAGTGCTAAACAAATTAAAGCATGTTATGATTAAGGGAAAAATACTGGCCTACGTTTGTTTTAATATTAGCTCCCGGTAGATCAGGTACCGCCGCACACAGCACCTTGGCATGGCTGGACATGGGGCTCTCAATGACCCACTTGAAGGAATCTTTACAGAGCTCCCAAATTGCCATAATATAAAGCGATCTCGACACAAAGTATTGGAGTGCTTTACATAAGCACCAGACCCATTACGCAAGGACACAATCATTTTTCATAGGCAAAGAGAAGCTTCATTTATTTGCCCAAAATGACAAGATGTGGAGCTGACACTCAAACATGTTTCCCCAGTTACAAAGTCAGCACAATACACAGCATTTAATACTTATAAGCTAGATATAAAGGAAAAACAAATTATTTAATGAATAAAAGTAATGCATTTTTAAATTCAGCTAAACATATAGAACCATGTTATCATTATGGAAGAAAAAAAAACGAGATTTCCGAACAAAGTTTAATTTTAATAAGCTACATTTACACTCCAGTTCCAAAGTACACAATGAAGCTGGGATCGAAGGAAAAAAAAAATAGATTCTGTATAGCAGATAAAATATGTTAAAAGGAGTCCTTGTTCCACGCAAAAAACGAAACCAACAGGAAATCACAAGCAGAGGCAGAGCCCGAGAGACCCTGGCCGCCGGTTCAGTGGGAGCGGTTATAGCCATGAGCTAGCCTTAGTCGCCGTAGAATGCATGTGGCGCCCGGTGGAGTCTGAGGACAACAGACTGTGCTTTGCTTTTGAACTGGAGAGAGGTATGTGCCCGCTGTGCGCCTGATTTATTGACCCACAGTGAATCCTCTGGTACACATAATGGGAAGAGGTCGCTAATGTAGCTTCTGTCTGCCCCCAAGGGGTAGCCTGTTGAAGGAGTTAGCAGGCTGTTCAATGGAACACACCTCAAGACATCACAGGCCAGATACCTTGACCTCGACAATCATTCCCCTCCAAATTACTTTTTACTGTAATTCTTATTAATTCAAATAGGTTTCTGATTCGACATGGAGCTAGCTAACTTTGCCGCCCGGGCTTAAAGTCTTCTGATTTTTGACTGTGCAGATTACTAATCACACCCTAATGGCTTTGTTAATGGGTCATATTGAACATTGTGTTTACACGGAAGTATCGAGAACATATGCGGCGGAGCTTTTCCCAGAAATATTTCCCTTTGGGCTATAATTGCATTACCAGCCCCTCCCTCCCACCTTCTCCTTTCCTCCTGTTCCGCTCCTCATGCAGTCCTCAAGCAGTCATCTCAGACTGCTGACAAGGGGCTGCAGCCTGCAGACCGGGTGACATTGCTCGTACGCCAAGGCGCAGTCTCAAGCCTGGCAGATGACAGCACGCCAGCCTGCTTTGCCTGCTAATTGGAACAAGCCAGTGTGATTGGTTGGCAGGTGTTGCTCTGCAGAGCTTCATTGCCCAGAGTGGAGGAGGGGCCATTGCGCGCTGGGCGAAAAGGAAGCGTGGATGGCCAACAAAAGCAATCACTTAGTGAAATCGCCTCAGCTGAAACAGGCACTCAAAGGAGGGACAGTTGAGAGGAATAGACCAATAGAAGGGCAGCATTTGGGATTGGCACAAGAAAAAAACAATGGCAATGGGTGGGTTTGACAGAGCCCTTAGAAGAGGATACAACAGGTCGATCAGGGCTCGACCTAAAACAAGTTCAGAAACACCAAAGCCTTCTCAAATGTCAGATAAGTTTTCACCTATGCCTAAGTGTTGAACCCAGAAAGTTTTGGGGCCTTAGAATTGACACTGGGGTGAACTAGAGACCATGCAACAATGTTTTTTTCTGTGTCCAAGGTTGTAATTTTTGCATTGACTTCGCCTTCAACAACCACTCATCCAAGTAAGAACACACATGATTTCTGAGACAAGATTTGATATTTCTGGGTTAATATTTAAAGCCAAATGGCAGAACTATGAATTGGTAAATATTACTCACCAAAAATCTGGCCTACCGGCAATCAGCCAGATGAAACCATGGATCGAAATACAACTGAGAGACAACGTCCCCATGACGTTTCCCCCTGTAGCAGTGGAATACCTTCTTGCAATGTTGTCATTTTTAAACGTATAGAGCTGAAGTATTGGTACAGAAGTTGTAAGTCTGGGACGGGGCGAAATGTTCTGTCTCTGCTTGTTATGAGAAAGTATGCTGAATATATACTCTTTGACTCTTTCCAATCGACATACTTCCTCCATTACCGCTTTGGATAATATATAAAGAAGCTCCTTTACAAGAACTGGTAGGTGGACCTTGAAGGTCTTTTGGTTGCGTGTATGATGAGTGAGTGGCATGGTCTGGAATCGGATGCAATACCCATTTTGAACTGCTGAAACCATGCATTGATGTGAGTGTACCACCAGCAGGTGCCTTATGATTGCTAGCCCTTGTATGTTGTTTTCAGAAGCTCCTCTGTTTTGGGAATCCTCAGTTCAGTGCTTTGAATTACCACAACAATTGCCTCAACTGTCATTATGTAGAGGCCGACCGAGAAGCTGGTACGCTGACCAAAAAAGCGCAGCAGCGCCGCGCTGCAGATGAACTATAAAAACAATGTCATTAACAGTGTTGAGCAGTTTTAAAAGTAAAAACACAGACGTAAAAACAACTCACTCCCCCTCCAGTTAGCAGCCAACAAAGATTCCCTTTATGCTCGGCACTAACAGCACACGTCCGCGCCCCACCTCTCATTATATAGAAGCCGCCAAGAAGCTGCAGCGCTGACCAAAAAAACAACTCACAGGGTGAGAAAAGTGTAGCAGTGCAGTTTCGGAGATGAACAATAAAAACAATGTCATGCAGTTTGAAAGTGTTGAGCAGTAAAAACACAGACTTAAAAATAACTCTCTTCCCCTTCACTTAGCAGCCAACAAAGATTCCCTTTGTGCTCGGCACTAACTATTGTTACATTTGGTATATCCACAATTGGGATATTTAATTAAGCTGTAACTCCCTATCTGAGTGCACTACCTGTGCCCAGGGCCTGTAGATTAAATGCTACTACTGGACCTGCAGCACGGATTGTGCCACCCACACAAGCAGCCCTTTAAACATGTCTCAGGCCTGCTAGTGCAGAGCCTGTGTAAGCAGTTTTACTGCCATTTCGACTTGGCATTTAAACCCTACAGGGTGTTTTGTAAGTAAAGCGTAGGACACGTACTTTTACGTTTTGCATGTCCTAGTAGTGAAAAACACCTAAATTCGTTTTTCACTACTGTGAGGCCTAATCCTCTCATAGCTTAACATTGGGAATCCCTTATTACACTTTTAAGCTACAATTCCTGATTGAGAAGGAGTAGCTATGTCATGTTTTACATCTTTGGAATAGTAATGATAAATCCTTTTTATTGGTAGAGTTGGAATTAACATTACTATTTTAGAAATGCCACTTTTGAAACTTTGGCATTTCTCTGCTCTTAAAGCTCTGTGTATCTGCAGTCTGTCACACGTCTGGGGTAGGTGACAGCTGAACTTTGTGCATTGCCTCTAGACAGGCACATACAAAGGAAGGTTAGGTGTGTCCGAGTGTCCATCTGCATCCTGATGGCTCATCATGGCAAGATGGGAGGGAGAAGCTGACATACCCGAATAGGCAGTGTCCTGTCACCACACAAAGGGTTGATTACCCCCTTCACATAGTCTGGAGCCAGGATTGGGAAGAAAGGACTTCTGCACACTTCAATAAAGGCACACCTGGGTATAAGTACTGTGTCTCTGACCCCATCAAATGAGACACTTCTGGACCTGTAAAGAACCTTTATCAGAAGGACTGCTGTGCTGCTTCAAGGACTGTCACTCTGCAGGATTGCTGTCCTGGAAGGATTGCTTTTCTGCTGTGCTGTCCTGCTGCCTGCTGCTCTCTGACCTTGCTGGTAGAGAGCCGGACTCTGCCTTGAACCCAGAGTGATCTGCAAGGGCTTGTTGGTTTGCCTCCTGTTTCCTGAGACTCAAGGATATCAAAGTCTCATCATCTGCTTCAGTGCCTGGTCCATTGGAAGTGGGCCCAGGTGCTTATTCTAGTGGCAGTGAGGCATCCTCTGCTTGCGTGATACAGAACCGACGCATCGCCCCTGTTGCGGGAGTAGACCTGGTGCATCGCACTCAGAACCAGCGCATCGTCTCCAGAAACCGACACATTGGAACCACGCACTGCCGTCACAGCAGTGTGGGAAGATCAACACATTCCCTCAACTGGACAGAGAAACCCAGAACATCGCACTCAGGACCAACGTACTGCAACTTCGGTGCTTTATCTTCGGAACCAACACATCGCCACCACTGCATGAAGAAAATCGATGCATCACCTCGACTGCGGGATCAACATTGACGCATCGCTCGGCTGCACCCCACATCTTGCTGTTGCGACCAGGATCAAGGTACCAGCGGGCCTGCGTTGCTCTTGTATCCAGCCTGCACTCCACTGCGGTCAGCCTGAAGATTGGACTTTGCCCCGGTCCAGCACAACCAGATAACCTGATAGGCGCTTATTGCTTCTAAGAGCTAAGAACACTTTTATTCTTTAAAAAAAAATCATATCTTGACTTCTACTTATTGGATTTTTGTCGTTTTGGTCTTGATTTATTTATAAAATTAATGTCTATTTGTCTAACCCGGTGTTGAGTCTCTTTGTGGTGTTTTCACTGTGTTACTGTATGTTGTGTTGCACCAATACTTTACACATTGCCTCTTACATTTAGCCAGACTGCTCTGTGCCAAGCTACCAGAGGGTGAGCACAGGTTAGCTTTTAGTGTGCATCTTACTTACCCTGACTAGGATTGTGGTTCCAGCTTGGACAGGGTGCATACCTCTGCCAACAAGAAACCCAATTTTTAACAACAGAAAATACCTAAATGGGCCCAAACACAGGAAAATCATGTGGGCACCTCAGATCTAGATGTGTCTCTTGTAAGGGAACTATATCAATCTACAGCCTATCCAGGCAGCCCAAAACAAGCCTCACCTTCTTGGAATTATTGAACACTCTAATGTTCCAGGTTATACATTTAAGCATATACAGTAAAGGGATGTGCTACAGTACAACAGTAATTGCTACATTTTCCTCAGGTTAGTTACCAGTCACATTCATCATCATCAACAAATAATTTTATTTTGCATTTAGGAAAAATGCATAAAAGTACATAGTGCAAATAACAGTTCAATAAATGAAGCTAAAAAGGCATCATAGGCATACATTCTTTCTTAAAAATCTAAACCGATAATAAAATGTCACATAAAATCCATGTCTATGTAAAATATACATTTGATCAACAATTAACTAGGTTGCGGGTTTTTACGGCTGCACATAAAAAGGAAGCAGTTACAAAGCACACATAAGGCATCTCTAGCTGTTGCATAATGGACAATGCGGTGATATAGCTGCGAAGACAAAAAAAAATTAAAAAGGGGATAATGAGTCTCTTTCTTTCCTTTACATACAATTGGCAAAAAAATAAAATATGTATAATTGATTGTTTTGACATTTAGTCGCGGGGCAACAGTCCAACTAATTTTGGGAAAAGACATTTGCAGGGTAACCCAACATTAATGTCACATAATTAAAATGGAATCTTGTCAAAATAAATCGGTGATGGTTATTTTCTACAAAGGTAAGATATGAAGATGGGCCACGTAAAGTTGGTGGGATCGCATTATAAGCAATTACTGTTGCTTTTTCTCTGTATCTATTCCACCTATCTTGTGCACATTTCTCTAGGAAAATCCTTTTTAGACTCATCTTACTCCAAGATTCACAACGTTCAGGTTGGACATAAAGATCCTCCAACCCCATTGATTCGAGGGTACACCTTACGTATTGTAGCCAAGTGACTTTTGAGGCACGCTCCATTTTCATTACGTCCCTCAAGATTGATTGGTTTGGCTGTACCTCCTCCCGTTTCCATATAGACAACCATAGTAGCAAGGGGGCTAATTTGATTGTATCCGTAAAGTATGGTAATGCTAACTCTTTATGGATTATATAATTTGTGGAAGCCTTTGGGACATGTAATCTTTTGGCAAAACTGTCCTCTATCATTTGTAAGCTATCCACTCGAGTTGTGCCCCAGATTGCAGCCCCATACGTTGCTACGGAAACTGTTTTTGCCAAATAAATTCTAACCATCTCATGTATTGCTTTATTACCCAGGTTAGAAGCAAATCTAAAAATTGCAGCTATACTTTACCTCATCTGTGTAGCCCTTGAGGTCACCATAGAATTCCAATCTAGCCTAATGTCAAAAATCAAACCTAGATAAGAGAAATTCTCTACATTTTCAATTTTTCTTCCTTCAATATTATACTTTGCACTTTTTATCCTTCTTTTCCCAATAGACATAACAAAAGACTTTGTTTTGTTAACATATAGATCTAGGTTCTTCATGAAAAGGGCACAGTTCGTAATACTTTTTTGTAAGGAAAGGGGTGTTCGGGCAAGTAAAACCGCATCATCTGCATACAATAAAATTGGGAAATGGGTCGTATTCGCTCTCGGCGTCTCTATAGATTTTTCAACCAGGATATTATTTAGGCTATTAGTATATAGCGAGAACAGAAAGGGTGCGAGTACGCAGCCCCGTCTTACACCATTTGCAATAGTAAATGGTCTGGTGCACTCCCCTTGTTTACCATGATGCACCCTTGCAGTGGCTCCTATATACATTTGTCTAATAAAGCAGATAATTGCGATATCCACACCCATTTGCTCCATAATATGCCACAACTTATTGTGATTGACATAGTCAAAAGCGGACGAAAGGTCCATAAATTCCATATAAAAACTTTCTTGCTTGGCCTGGGTATATTTTGCTGCTAGAAGAGCCAAGTTCAGGCATTGGTCCACCGTTCCTCTGCCCTTCCTGAACCCATATTGCACCTCAGCAAGTATCCCCTTTTCAGCTGCCCATTCTTCCATTCGATTCAGCAATACTCGTCCCATTACTTTAGCGGTGCTGTCAATTAAGGCTATTGGACGATAATTTACAGGATCTGAACCATCGCCTTTCTTATATATTGGCACAATTATCGATTCTTTCCATGACGGGAGAGGACCTATAGTGCTGATGGTGTTAAATACGAGTGTAAGGAAGGGTACCCAAGGCGATCTGTTTATTATAAATATATCAGCAGGAACCCCGTCTGGGCCTGCTGCTTTGAGAGGCATAGTTTGAGTCAGTGACTGCTCTATCTCTTCCATTTCAAAGACCAAAGGAATAATTGCTACAGAGGGTTCAGACCATTCGTCCGTACTACCTTCCTTATGTTTTTGGAAAATGTTTTTAAAGTGGTTTACCCAAGTTTCCTCGTCAATGAACACATCAGTCGTCGGACCTCCCACCTCCTGTATAAAGGGGGTATTTACAACCTCCCAGAATGACTTACTGTCGTTAATAATGGCCGCTGCCCTTAATTTTTCCCATGCTTCCCATCTCAGTTGTTTTTTCCGCTGCTCTATATGTGATTTGTAAATTGCTGTGAGATTTGTAATTAGTAGCTTATCCCTAGGTTTTTCGTTTAGAGACTTGCGTAAGTTGCTCGAGGCTTTCGAGCACGATTTGTCAAACCAGCGATTGTTTTTTCTATTTCGTGCACCTGATGGCCCAATCAATTGTGTCTTAATACTATCTAGAATTTTAATGAACGCTTTAACTACATGTTCATTGTTTGTTGGAAAATCTAGACATAACAGGATCTCATTATAATTAGTGGATATTAACTGTGTAAGAAAAAGATCATCAACTTTATTCCACCTTAATGAATAACCATTCCGCCTCGCCAGGATTGGTTTAGGAATTGTGACGATCTTTTCTGTAGGCCCTTTTTCTTTCCACGAGAGGGTAGTGAAAATGATTGCATGGTCACTAAATTCCGTCATCTTGACGTTTATTTTATTAGAGATATTTTCCTGACTTTTAGTTGTTTTTATATGGTCTATAGTGGACGAGAACCTTGCTCTGTAAAATGTAGGAACCATTTGTGTGTTGTTATGTACACTTTGTGTACTAATAGCTAAGTGCCAGACCATTAATATATTATTTAAGACATTTACATATGGGGAATGTATAAAATGTTCTCCTACCTCATCAGGATGTACGAATTGTGGGCACATACGGTGATCTTCATTCATGCATTTTCTTATATTAAAATCACCCGCCCAAAGAATATAGACTGGTTTTACTTGAGTTAGGATTACATCCTCTAAGACGTCTTCAAGTTCCTTTGCTACAGCCATTGGATTTTCAAAATTGTTATTGTAGTAATTTATTATCAACCAGTTGTTACTGTGGTTGCTATTTATCACACTAATATGAAAAAAATTGTGATTTATTAATAAAACTTACTAATTTGAATATCGCTGTGTTGGTAATACATGTTAAAAGGCCACCTTTTGCTCTCCCTTTAGCAGATGGTAATGCTGGGGTATGAAAACAACGATACCCGTTAAGGTAGATTGGGTCTACCTCCCATGTCTCTTGTAGACATAGTATTTAATAATTAGAAACTACTTTGTGCCAGTCATCATTATATTTTATACTCTTGTAACCTGCTATATTCCATTATAGTAAAGAATAGTAATTGCCGGCTCTTATAAAGTCACTTACCAGATTTGGGCTGTCTATGGCCTCTCTACAGATAGACAATGGGGTGGTGCATAGAGAGGGGGCTGTGTCAGTACTGTTTCTCTTAAATGAATTTGCATTTGGGGTTATTAAAAGTAGTCATCAGTGTATCAGGCCCTTTAGTACCTTCTGGTTCATGACTAATTTCAGGAGGAACAGGAATATGTAGTCAATCGCAGCTATTTAGATCTGTTAATGCCGCATATCTGTTATTAATAGAGAGAGACTGACATTCCCCCCTATCTGTCCAATTGCTTGTTTTGTTCCCCTGATGGTATACACTGTTGAAATAGGATCCTTGTGTATTTAAAGGTTGATAAAAGAAACCTAGTGGAACTACATATATTTGTGAGCTGGGAGTGCGCCCTATCGGGAGCTGGGCTAACAGTTCGCCCTCAACAAATCTATTATCAATGTTTAGCACAACACAGTCACCATCAATCACTTTCTCAGATGTTCCTACCCAAGGTACTCTTCTGGCCATAATTAAATGATCATAGATGGACAGCGGAAATGTGGCGGTCTTAGCTAGCCAATGCCTCGATGTGTCCATCAACTGGGTTGTTGTTTCTTGCTGCTCTTCTCTAAGGGGCAGAACATTTACCATGACTATAACTAATGGACAGGCGGCTGGTGGCAGACTTAAAAATTTGATTTTGTTCGGGCCTTTTCTGTTAAATGAGCTAGTATCATTGGGCAGTGAAGTGCCTGTCATAGAGCTTAACCTGTCCCCCCTTTGAGGGACAGTTATGCGTGCCATGTTTTTGGATGCCTTATCCGCCTCTGTATTCCCTGTTCCCATAGGTGCCCCCTGTCCTCGCTTTGTCTCGGAAATTGAGTTGCTCGCAACTGGGGTTCTTCCTCCTCCTTTTTCAGATTGCTTATTGGGAGGGCAAATTGACATTTGATCTACATTATTATTTAGTGGAGGACTTGTATTACAATTGCAGTTGCATTTACATGTAGTTAGAATCACCCTTTCACTCAATGTCTTCTCGTCCAACGCAGATTTTAACAATTCTTCTAGTGAAGTCAATCGTGCCAGTATTGGTAACAGGGAGGATGAGATTTTATCTCCCACAATTTTTTCTAAAAAAAGATTATTCTGGAGTTCTTTGTCCTGTGATTGGCTTGTAAGATCCATGGCGAGTGGTGTGGGGAGACGACGTCTTCGTTTTTTTTTTTTATTTATTGGGTGAAAGTAATCTATTTGTCTCCCTTTTCCGCTTAGGTGGAGCCTTTTTCAGTACTGGGTCAGGCGGGTCAGGCATACGGCAAATTGGGGATTGCCTGATCACCACTGAAGGAACTAAAACTGGGGCTGGGGGGTCTGACGATACATTATCCTTTAGTAAATTATCAACTTCCAATGAAAGTTCATTTATAGTGTCATTCCCACCCAGTGACAGCCTTTTTTCAGTTAGAGCAATATGATTAGAGATAGCTGTAGTGGCTTTCTGCAAAAATGAGTCTATTGTTGAAATTACCCACCCCTCAACTCCCAATGATGTTACCTTTTTCTTTCCCATGACAGTCCAGAAGGCTCACGGTCCAGGCATTGGATGTTAGGGGGGCGGCCCAGCCCAGCCTCCTTCGGGTTCCGACAGGCGTGGACGGGCCTGCCCTTGGCCCGGGCTTTGCCCAGGCGCGTCCTGCACCGCGGGACCCCGAGCAGATTTAAAGCGCCTCCTGGCGCGTACTGGTGTCGTCGGCGGCGGCCATGAGGGTCGCGTATGTGACTGGGACCTGTAGTCCTGGTCCCCCCTCCGGTAGCACAGCAATCAGGCAACTGGCAGTGACGGGCTCCTGCGCCGCGGGAGCCCAGAGCAGATTTAAAGCGCCTCCTGGCGCGTACTGGTGTCGGCGGCGGGCGCCGCGAGGGTCGCGTAGGTGCCTGGGACCTGTAGTCCTGGTCCACCCTCCGGAAGCACAGAAATCAGGCAACTGGCAGTGACGGCTCCCAGTCACATTCAACTGCCACACAACTAACTAAACCAGTACCTTGACACCCGCCACCCCCACCCAATCACACAGTGTCCTCCGATGGTGTAGACACCCATAGCTTCCCAAATCATTAAAGTAACTCGTAAATGTCAAGTGTGGGTTGCACTAAGAGGCATATGCCGTACCGGCCACGCGCATGTATCCAAACCAGTATCAAGAAATGAGAGAAATATAATAGAATATATTTTATGATCCTGCACTGACTGCTTGAAGAGCTAGCCATCCTCTCCAAGCATTTTCAGAGTACACTCATTTCTCTAAGTTGGAGCCAACATTTAAAGTCTTGAATAAGCAGAATTACATTTTAGTCTCCTACTAAACATAACTCATTGGAGCTTAAATACTGCCAGATTCAAAAGAGGATTGCGCACTTTTAAAAAAAAAAAAAAACTTTCTTACAAAACTAAGCCTCTCATCTAAAATGTAAAGAAGAATGTGCAATCCCCCCGCTGTCATGCAAAATTTGTCAGGGTATAATATGGAGTGACTGACATTTGCAGCACGGAGAGCCTTCTTAGCATCCAGCGAAGAGGGAAATTCAGGAAAAGAGGATTCTGGTTTACTGGCTATTGAATGTCTTTCTTCTACCTGGCCATTCTCAGGACGAGATCGCTATCCTTGAAATTAGAAAGGCAGACAATGATTGGGTGCACAGGGCCCTCCAGCCAAACCTCATAGCATTGTGCGCTCTCTCCAATATGAAGCACTGTGAAAATGTGTCTTTACGAAAGATGTATGAAAAGAATGTTTCAACAACTATTTGCGGTTTAACAAAATCAGTAGACTCAGCAACACCAAGGATGTGTATATTATAGCGCAATGAGAGCGATTCCAGGTCTTCGCATTTAGCACTAGATGTGGTTACAATTCGTCAAGTCAGGTAAGCGAATCATTTGTAGTTTAGTGCCATCCTCGCATTGATCAGTCAATTCTTGTAGCCTTGCTATGAAGGCGCTCCTTCATCTAATCTAAAAACCAGGTCACTGTGTCCATTTTCTGATCAATCGCCGTAATATTATGTTTCAGTTCAAGTAAGATATACATTATGTCTTCCATAGCTGTGGCCATGTGCCCTGGAGTAGAGATGCCTCGACTCACATTCCCAGGTTGTACTGCCCATGAGGATTTTCTGCCCTCAAAAGTAAGCTTCGCCTGCTTGGCATCAGATTTACCCATGCGGTAGTTCAAGGTAGTCACGAAGGTACAGAGATCAGTTTAAGCTGTAGGCAATGTAGTATCATGCAGTAATCTACATGCAGCTCAAGATGGTAGTCTCTCCTTATGGAGAGGGAAGAACATTGTGTGGGGTTCCATGCATAATTTCAAGTGTGTAGTGTCAAAAACATCTAGCAATACTCTCACTTAGTGCACAAGGGCGCAAATAAAAAGCTTTTCAGGTTTCAGCACCAAGTATGACAGGCAGTAACCAGGTCATTTGGTAAGCATACTCACAGTCTATTGTGCATGTGTACATTATAGTCGAGGCATTCCCCTGCCCGCAGGAGCTTCTTCACCGTAGGCATGCCCAAGTCAGGGTCGCCCTCATTGCCTCCGAGGAGCGAAGAGGAGGGCGTGGCCCGTAGTCCCACGCAGTTAACGCCGAGACCTGATTCATTAACTTCTAAGCCACAGATGCCCTAGAAGTGAAAATGGAGGCAAACACTCCAAGCGCGCCCGGCTCCCGGGCCACTGGCAAATCCCCTCAAATGCAGCAGCCGAGAGGCCTGAGCTGCAGCGACAGGGGCCATCACAAACCTGGGCTGTCAGGGAAGGCAGCACGCCAATCAGGCCTCAGAGACTGGCCAGGATCTCAACCTGCGTAGGCCTGCCTCTCCTGACCTCTCACCCTCAGAGCAGTAAAACACGGAGATCTGCTCCTCCTAAATATCTGCAGGGGTAGTCTCCACTGTCAAGCAGATATATTCGCTGCAGAATGCTTCTTCAATGCAAGGATTTTGCTGTGGATAGTAGCAGTGTAGGCAGGAGCATGAGGCTTAGGTGGCCATCTTGAATGGCGATCTTGCCACTGACCTTTTTTTGTGTTCAACTTCAATCCTCCTTTTGCAGTCAAACAACATTTTGAGCTCAATCCTCCTTTCAAAGCCAACCTGTGTCTTGACCTTGATCCTCTTTTTGTGGTGACTTTTCATCCTGAATTTGACCCTCTTTTCAAGGGAAATGCTTTCTTCTCATAAGATGAAGCATGGGTTTGTGTCCCCATGTGATGCGAGTATCAAGTCTTGCGTAAGTTGAGCTTGTTCCTTGGAGTTACTAGTATTCCACTGGCCTCCAGATTTGGAATCTGCGTCAAATGGAGGTGGGATCTGCTCCTCCCGATCCAAATCAACCATGCAAGATTGTCAGTCAACGCCCCCCCCACTCTGCCCTTTTCGGTGCCTTCTTCCAATTCTCCATTAATTCCCCTGGAGGAGACTCTAGTAAGACCTTCGGTTCCATGTGGGTGCCTTCTTTCCCTCCTTTGTTTTACTGCCATTTTTGCAAAACAAAAATGTGTGACAACTGAGACATACACTTGTGACTTAATCTGTTGCAAGGCAAAGATTGCAGCCTCCATGAAGATCGGACAAAGGGAAGCGGGTGATGAAAGAGGGAAAAAGTCAAAGTGTATTTTCCATCATCCAATCCTCCTCTCCCCAAAACTTCGAAAGTCATTCTCATATGACCTCATATGAACAGTTATGTGAAGCGTTGAACATTGCCCAGAAAGCCAGTGATTAATCTTCTACTTTGACAACTAAAGTTTGTCATAATTTTTCGATCTTCGGTGTTGAACCGCATCTGTTGCTGCACAGTTCCAGCAAATAGGTCTGACCCCGGAAAAACTAATCCAAGGAGGAAGCTCTGTGCTTTGCATTGTGGGTTTCAATACACATAATTATGAGTCACATGTATGAAGCTGAAAACTTGAGTTTGAAGAAAACAATTTGTAATGGTCTGAGCCCATCATTATATTGTAGACTAGTACACAATGTGATCTACAACACATGCTACAATCATAAAACTTATTAATAACATTGTCCCTGAAAACCACAAACCTTAGATAAAGAAAAGAGGAAAAACTTGTAGCCACTGTGATTTTAAGGTGCAAACAGGACATTTAATTAGAGCTTAATGCCTGGATTTTAAAGGCCTCCACAACTGAGGCATTTTGATATTAAGAGGAGGCATGCCTCAGCCGCCAGAACGAAGACCTCCGATAATACAATGGTCTTCAAAAGGGATTTTCCATGAAATAGCAAATATGTCTTCAGTGAAAGGGAGTCTCACAGGTAGACCAAACAGAAAATGCTGGAGAGAGATTTCCATTGGAATGTTTTTATATTTATGTGAAACATAATCGCATTTATAGTTAACCATTTATTCTTTCTTCAGAATGGTGCAGCTGAGGGTGTATAAATATCTTATTACAAAGCAGCCAAAGCAACCAGTGTCATAAAGCACACAGCTGAAATTAGATCCAAAAATACCAAGTGATAAGCAACCAATAAGCAAAAAGTTATGCCATTTTTACTTTTCCTATTTTCAAATCAAAAACGTCTCACTTAATTTAACAATTCTATCTGATTTTCATCTCCCAATGTGATGCAGTATAAATGGAAATTCCACAGTGAAGAATTACCTTCTTTAAGGCCCCACGGGAGATGGTTGATAGTGTGCTGGAGATAATGCGAGGGGTCAGTCCCCGGAACAGTCCATGCTTTCCATCGACTTCCACAATATATCTAGCTGAGTAGGAAAAAACGGATTTACTCACAAACAAGGTGAGATAAATGAAACTGCACAATGCAGAGGTAAACAATAGGTGGTAGACTTACTACTAATATGGACATGCACACTATACCCCGTACGGTATGCAGTAAAGCATTACATGAAAACAATTCCCATTACTGAATTACATGCTTTATTCATTGTACATGTTGGAAGTGGAGGTCCTTATCGCTTACTGCCGCCACAAAATGCTGGAGGCGTGCGTCCCCGACCCCTCGCTTCAACGTTAGGCTAAGTAAGGACACCGTCTGAGATAGCCCTGCTCACCCCCTTAGTAGCTTGGCACTAGCAGCCAGGCTCATCTCCAAGGCACAAATGTTCAGTATGTGCAACCACGCTCACAGTAACCCCATGATGTCATCACAAATAGACTCCACACGAGTATTGATAAAAGGAGTATAATCTTTATATAAGAAATTATACGATACGACCACACGATACAAATTCAACATATATAAGAATGGGTAGTATTCTTTCCGGTGGGTTGGTAGGTTCTAATCCCAACCACTGCTTCTAACCAACAGTTAAGCTCTTTTCTAACCGTTTCCCAAAAGGTTAGGCAACTCGTTTTGCTAGAATAACACACGTTGCAAAAGGAAACAATACTGCAATGCGTAACGATATTCTCTTATACTGTGCAACAGAGAAACAATGCCATACGTAGCGCCACAATCATGTACTTTGCAATTGAAGGAATAATGCAATGCGTATCACCACCAGCATGCCCTGTACCAGGAAGAAACAAAGCAATGCGTCACGCTACAATCCTGTGCAGTGCAATGAAGAAATAATACACTGTGCCACGTTATACTCAGATACTGTGCACTGAGGAAATAATGCAATGCGCCACGTTACAATCAGGTAATATGCAAGGGAGAAATAACGCAGTGCGTAGCGCACCAAGCATAAAGTTCGTCAGGCACAAATGAGGTCAGGCGTCATACAACAGTTCGATAGTTCGTTAGCAGCAATAATGCAAAGTGTAATACGACAGTTTTACATGCTCCGTTAACAGTGCCCCCGTCATGGATCAAATGATGACACAAAAAGTACTGCTTCCCACTCCGGCCCCAGTACTGCCCCGTCTTGGGTCAGCACGGGCTGGGATCCGAGCCGAAGCAACGGCTCGCGCACCTGACGGAGCGGGAGGCCGAGAGAGTGTCCCTCCGGGCCCGCACCCCACCCCAGGTGTTGATCCACGTTACCTGGGGGGCGCGATCCTACTCTCCTCGACGTCAGCGACTTGGGCCTTGATCCAGAACTCCATCACGGGTTGCGGCGGACTCGGGCCGGCGGCTCAGCTCTTCTGTGGCTGCCGGTCCGGGCTGCTGCTGATTGACTCCGAGGGCCCCAATGACTTGGCCCTCACTCCGGCGGTCTCAGTCCACACCGAGACCCGCCCTCAGCACTGTGGAGACTTCACTTCAACTCGGTGCACACCCTCACCAGGCACTCCTCACCAGCACCTCAGGTTGCACTTCGACACGCACACCGCGCATCTGAGACTCGCCTCTTCTCCGGTGCTCACGACGATCAGGCGCTCTTCACCAACGCTCCGCTTGCACCTCAACACGCACCCTGCGCGTTCGAGCCTCGCCTCTTCTCCCGGTGCACGCGATGTCCAGGCGCTCTTCACCAACGCCCTGGCTGCACCACGACACGCACTCTTGTGCGTCCGAGTCTCACCTCTTCTCCCGGTGCACACGATGTCCAGGCGCTCTTCCCTAACGCCCTGGCTGCACCACGACACGCACTCTTGCACGTCGGAGACTCACTTCTTCTTTTGGTGCCTACGAGGCCCATGCACTCTTCACCAACACCCGGGCTACACCACGACACGCACCCTTGCGCGTCCGAGACTCACTTCTTCCATTGGTGCACACGATGTCCAGGCGCTCCTCACCAACGCCCTGGCTGCACCACGACACGCACACTGCGCGTCTGAGTCTTGCTTCTTCCTTTGGTGCACACGAGGCCCAGGCGCTCTTCACCAACACCCGGGCTGCACCACGACACGCACCCTTGCGCGTTCGAGCTTCGCCTCGTCTCCCTGTGCACACCACGACCAGACGCTCCTCACCAACGCCTTGGCCTGCACCACGACACGCACTCTGCGCGTCTGAGACTTAGCTTACTCCTGCGTGCCCACGATCACAAGGCACAACTTCTGAGGGTCTCAAGCGGCCAAAAAGCACACGCACACCGCGTTGCTTGGGACTTCTCCGGAAACTTTTATGATCCTGTATTTCCAAACAGGGAGCCAGCTCACCTTGGGCCCTTGGGGTTACAAGACGCAGCACAAAGCACAGTCTTCTTCAAGCAGGGGGACCCACCACCTCCAGGCACAGTCCCAACAGCCTCTTCCTTAGTTAGAACAGCAAACTGCAGACTAGCCCCAGATCACGAAGCAAGGATTGATCTATCCACAATAGTCTCTTCAGTTGTTCCTTCTTTAGCAGAGGTTCCTCTTGACCACAGAATGGGTCCAAGCCTTTTCAGTCTCAATCCATATCTGTTTTATTCCAACGTTCAGGGGCTTCAGCTCTCATATTTATACCCCTTAATGTCTTTGAAGTTTGTATGTGCTCAGGGGTCCCTGACCCCTCCCTAAATCAATTCTGGGTGTCTCCCTCCCAGTGTCACCTCTCTCCCTTTGATACTGGGGGTCTGGATCCTTAATCACTCAGTAGGAGATGGGTCAATTGGTTTATAGCACCAGCCCAGGCCTTTTCACCTCCTGGACTTCTCCTCCCCCTACTCTCCAGATGCAGGGCAGCCTGGTGCCATCTCAACCCCTCCCTGGGTCAAGACCTCTCCCAGCTCCTCTCACCTTTCAGTTCCAGACAGACAATCCACATTTCAGAGACACACAGAAATGCTCAGAGCACAAAACTCAGCCACTTTCTAAAAGAGTGGCTTATAAACACACATTGACAAAACCACCTTCACAGAAAGATGCATTATGACACTGAGTTCATACATACCAATCTTCACCTCTCCATTATAAACTGACAGGAAACTAGGCTAACAAACACAACACCCAGCCTCCCCCATTCTGTCCTATGGGCAGAATGGCCTTTCAGCAGTAAAAAACGAAATGGAGAGTTTTTCACTGTCAGAACATAACACACACCTCAGTTTATGTTCTGCCTTTTACCTACACTGCACCCTGCCCAGGGGTTACCTGGGACCTACCACAGGGGTGCCCATGTGTATGTAAAAGGGAAGGTCAGGCCTGACAAGTGGTTGCACTTGTCAGGACAACATGCTAACTTAGCATTCTGCGCGCAGGCCCTACACTGAAGGCCTGAGTTCCCTTCTCTGCGCGCCCTTGCATTACTAGCCCTTGCACACACAATGCACATCACTAGGGACTTTTACTAGTAAGGCAAACATACCAATCATGGCCAACCAATCACCATTACATTTTACATAGGGAATTCCTGTACTTTGACACTGATCAGCAGTGGCAAAGTACCCAAAGCATCTAAATTGGCATCTCTAGGTCAGGAAAACGGTCTAGGGGGAAAGCAAAAGGTTTAGGGAACTTTAACCAAAAAGGCCAAGTCCTACAGTACACATAGGATTCTGTATATCCAAGTGAGGCAAAACAGAGCAATAATTTATCCAAGGGGGTTACAACCCGTCACTTGGGGCTATAGTGCTGCTGGATTGATCCCCTGTTTTGAGGTTATGTTTTACGCATGTTCAATTGCAGTACTCATCAAGCTAGAAGATGTTCCAGAAGGGGGCGTGGCCTGACGCCGATGGAGGGAGCAGCTCATTTCGGAGCTCCTTGCTGCCGGCCCGATCTGGCACCATCCTGACCCCCCCATATGCCTGTGGGGGCTCCAATTTGAGACCGAACTCTGCTGAGGAGGGAATACACTGCCACAAGGCGACTATCCCTCCATACAACCCCAAATTACTCCTGAAAAGCTGATCCGGGCGACGGCCCAAGATTCAAGATGGAGGAATCGGCCACGCCTGAAAGGAGATGCTAGATCATTACGGAGACCAGTGACGAGTCGGTGGTTTGCCCCTGAGCTGAGCCGATTCAACCGAGAAGTGCGGCCCTGAGGCTGTGGCGGCTGCCAAGGGGGATTGTCAGGACCTGCCTTGGCCCCAAGAAAGACGAGAGCTACGGCAGTGGTTATCGGCAACCCAAAGGCAGCTCCGGGCTGTGACGATCCGGGCTGAGCCGGCTGTCGACCTGCGGCCACCCTCCCCCCGGGAGGCGGACGACGACCTGCAGTTGTGGACGTGCGCTGGGGCCGGGGGCACTAGCTCAAAACTGGCACGCAGAGCCAGAGGAGGGCAAGGATCGCCTGCCTGCACCGGCCCTATGCAAGAGGCCTGCCCACAACAACGCTGAACCTACATAAAGGTAGAAACGAGGAGGGCCAGTTGCAGGGCTGTGTTTGAAGGGCCTCCGATCTATTGGAGCGCAGAGGGAGTAGGCCCCGTCGGGACTACTGGTGGGTTAAGAGGAGGACTTGCTGAGCGAGGGGCTTATTATATACCGCCCCACCGTGCCGATACTGAGCCCAACACCCTCCCCGTAGAAGATGGAATAGGGGTCGGGAGCTGCGGAGCTGCGAGCGGAGACCCCCCGCACGAAGGAGAAGATAGGGCCTTCCAGGCCTACACAGGTAGACAGGGCACCTGCTCGACTACTATCCTGAGAGGAGGAGAACTTGGAGCTCCGGGCTGCCTACGACCCATAGAGTCAGGAGCTAAGAAGTAGGAAGATGCAGGGCTGAGGAGACATAATTGACTACCACGAGCCCTAAGACAGAGTGCTAGTTAGAAATCACCGTGCGGCGTCAGAGGGGAGTTGTCAGAACAGCACTAAACTTGCACGGGAGCAGAATGACGTAATTCCCAAATGCCCCTCTCCGACTTCCCAGTTGCACAATGTTGCTTGGCGCGACTGAAGAACCCAAAGGGGGAGGGGATAGAGAAGAGACAGTCACTCCCTTCGTCTGGTTCCTTGTTGATCTCTCTTCTTATTTCTTTCAGTCTTGTGCATTTCTTTTTCTTGTTACTCTCTAGGAACTGTAATACAATGGCATTTATTTATCTTTCACTTTCTTTTTCTTTATTTAATATTAAACAGCTTCAGTTCTTATCTTCTCCTACCTGACTTGAAAGTGACCAATGCTTCTCTTCTATTTTCTTGTCTTTTCTGTTCTTAAACTTGAGAAAATTATAGTTTCTTCTTTCTTGACAGATAGAAATAATAAGAATTACAATACTTCTTTTTAGGTCGAGCCTAGCGCAGCGCGCATGCGTTGCTCTAGAAAATGACCTCTTGGAATCACTTCAGCTTTTCAGCAAACTTGTGCGTGTGGCTAAAAAAAGCCACACGCACGAGTTTGCTGAAAAGCTGAAGTGATTGGCCATTGCGTGTGGCTTTCAAAAATTGAAAGCCCGCAATTGGCCAAAGGCGGGTGCATGTCCCGCCTTCTCTCTAAACGTTAACTCCCCTGGCCTAGGGAGCTCGGGAGCGAGCAGCAGCGCGGCCGGATGCCAGCTGCATTCCTGACATTCCTTGTTTGAAAGGGGGTGCACTGCAGAGTGCAGCATATTTCGAGGCATGCGTGCACGGCGGGCCAGTTGCCAGTGCACAGTCGTGTGTTACCATTTACTGCTAAACGCAAGACTAGCTCTTCAGCACGCATACATCTAACCTCATCTGAACAAAATGCCTGCCGCGTTTCAACCGTGCGCCTGTGCAGTTTGGTTCCTAACACGATCGTGACAAAGCAGATCGGACGTGGCACTCGACCAAGTCTGTCGAACAGCTACCCTGCTTCTCTCTCGTTTCGCCATCTGCTCGCTCTGGGACTGGCATTTCTACGGCACATTTACAAATCCATATTTCTCCTCAGTCAGCCAGTTAAATTGGATCAGACGCTTGTCAGAGGCCAGCCTGCAGTGAGTGAGTCAGCCTCAGCGCGATAAATGCTTCTCACATTCCAAGGGACAGCTGTCGAAACTGAGCCCCCCCATGTATATTAGCTGAGCACTCCCGCATCCACCAACATTTGCAGATCGTCGCCTGGTTTTATAGAGACCATGGGTTATCAAAGCACTGCATGTCTTGACTACGCACCCTTTGACCTTGCAGAGTGTCCCCTGCATTGCTCGAGATCCCCCGTATCAACAGAACATCTGTTTTAGCTGAGACCTCCATGCATTAGCCGAGCACGTCCTGCTGAAGGGACGTTGTGTTTACAAGCACATCCTGTCTGAAGCGAGCGCTTAGTCGGTTGGAAGATGGTGACTAAGCTCCCATTGCCCTCGCTTGCTCCGGGTCCGTGTTTTGGCTGAGAGGGGCAGGTTCCTCATCGTTCATAAAACAGTGCTAGGCGGCGCTTTCCCGGGGCTGCGTGCAAATTTGAAAGCTGCTTTCCGGTTTACCTTGCCGCCTGCAATGGGTCATCTGCTGTCTGAAGCCGGGGTAAAGTGCCTGCCTGCAGGGCCTCTAAAGTACCCAGGTGGGCTGGTGACTCTTGCCTGTCTGCCCTACATCTGCAGGAATAGCGCTGTATGCACACATGAACAGAACTGCTTCTAGGCGCTGCAGTAGATCGGTATGTCAATTTTAATATCGCCAAGGATATTGTATGTATTTTCCTGAATGCCTAACTCCAGAAACGCGGGCTGTACTTTTTCCAAACAATGTTGAAGTATATAAGGAAGCCGCAGCAATTTCCATCAGGCAGCTTCCCTTGGCTTCCAGCCATCCACGTGGGAGATAGTTTTGTTTGCTGGCCTCAGACTTTTCAGAGTTATGCTCTGTGTTTTTTTAAAACTATTTATTGTCTAGCACGCCTCTATTTTATTATATAGAGCAAATGGGGCCCCTGGTTTTTATACTTCACTACTCGCCTGCTGGGGGAAGTGGCAGCGTAGTTCAGATAGAACGGGGAAGATGTGTACGAATGACAGAGGTGTGTGGTGTTTTATTATTATGTATATTTCAGCAGTGCTCTCTATCAAGCCTTCCCACGTGCACCATCGCAGATCTCATATCCCGCTACTGCAGGTCTTCTTTCTTGCCATACTCTATGAATTAAGGTTTATTGTCTCTATAATGTGCTGCACAGCTAAACACTTATGCGGTCCCAAAGGCGAGACCTATTGGCTATGCCAATGCTCGTTTCTTTTTCCTTTTTATATATAGGAAATGCTTTCATTTTCAGGAACGAGGAAAACAAGGATTCTGCTTGAAGCCTACCACAGGTAAGTTTGAACCAATTCAGACAATTACGTGTCTCTAGATTGTCAACTCAAGAATTTACATTGGCAGATCCAAACGCTGGTTAATTAAACCTTTCTTATTATTTACTTGTAACCTTGCAGGTTCAGATTACTGCTACTCCAAACAACACAGACACGACTGAAAACTTAGTTGACCAAGGGCTTGTGCTGACTATCTTTTCTTCACAAAAGATACATGCGCAAACACTGGTCTCAGAACAAGAGGCTCCCTCTAGCAGGCTAATACGAACAACAACTAAACGCCTTACTGAGAGAGCGCAATGCCGGGATAATGCGCAAACACGAAGACTCTGGTCTCAGAACAAAAAACTCCCTCTAGCAAGCTAAATACGAACATAACTAAATGCCTTACCAAGAGAACACAATGCCGAGATAAATAATCTCTCTTACTTGAATTCTGGAAACGTGGCGAATCACTAAAACGTCGAGTTTTCTGCGTCGACAGCTACCCTGACTGACTTTGTCGCGCCGCAAACTCCTAACACCTCTTGTTCCTCCAAATTCCTCAGGTGAAGTGCGCGGAACCGAAGGGGAGCCTTTCCAACATTCTAAACTACCTGCCTTTTCAACTAGACTAGCATTTAACTCGGGTGATGGCTCTTTTGGCAGCCATCTTGAAATTTCTCCCAAACACCTTTCTAATTGGCTTTAAAGAAATTACATTAACAGACTTTCTGTTTCGTGTAGCCTGTTGTAGGGTTCTGACAGGAGTAAGAATCGAAGACCTGAGCCGGCCATATGCAGAGGGGACCGACCGCTTCAGACTTGAGTCCCGGGATGAGTTAGACCTATATCAGAGTGGGGGTGAAGAAGACCGGCAGCAGGGCCACGCTGGAAGGGGCCGCAGGGAATGACGGCCCCCACCTAGAAAAGGGACTCAAGATAGGGCGGCCTGAAAATTGGGAGGAGACCTAGCTGAACGAAGGGCTGGTTCCACGCCACCCTCAACACGTCACTACTGAACCCGACACTTCACCCAGAAGAGGGAGTAAAGTCCAAGAACTACACTGCTCTGGGGCTGTGCGTGAAAGCCCCCCCCCACTCGAAAACAGGGATAGAGCTTTGCGGCCCGGAGCACGGACCGCGTAGCTGGGCCGAGTTATCCTGCATCGGGGAACAAAACACCTACTCGGAGGCTGCCTTGAGTGGGGAACAGCTCGGAGCTCTGAGCGGCCTCTGACCCATGAGGTCAGGGGGTAAGAACAAAACAGCAACTAAGATTCAGAGGTATTTTTAATTACTGCATGGCTGCAGGATGCCCCGTATGCTTTGAAAGCTGCTGCTACCTGTCAAAACTCCATAGCTGATCTGCACCTGCAGGAGCAGACCTGAGGAAGAGCCTGCAGGCCGAACTGGCTGTAGAAGCGGACGACATCGCACATATAACAAGGAAAATCTTGACCCCAAAAAGGCACCTAGAACCCAGAACCACCTATAAGCGGGCTGCCAACATCAAACGCATAGTCCCCAGGGCACTAGACAGGACAAGTCCTTGAGCACTATTAACGGGAAGAGAAAACGAAGCATAGCGTGGGTGACACACACGCGTACTCACCTGAAGCGAAATCCTCGGAAACAATGGGCAAGCCTTCCAAACGGAAAGACCTAGATAAGACTGAGACAACTCAACCTGCGACACCAGAGATAACTGCGCCAACAGCAACAGGGACAGATAGTACACACACACTCCAAGATATACTCCACGCTATCAAGGCCTCCAGAGAGGCCCTGGAACTCAAAATCAATACCACTGCCACTGATCTGTTTGTTGTAAGATGACCATAGAAAGCTGGAGGAAAAATTGATCAGCAACGAACACACATTAGCGGACCTCTCCCCAACTATGGCTGCGATGAAAAAAAGCAGAGCAGAAGATGCTGAAAATAGCTCCCGCCGCAATAACATTCGGGTTATAGGTCTACCAGAGAAAATTGAAGGAGCAAACGCAGTATAATACCTAGAACAATGGTTGCACACCAGCGCAGCCCCTGAGGGCCTTTCTGCTTTCTTTGCCCTCGAGAGAGCGCACCGTGTCCCGACCAGACCTCCACCGGCAGGAGCTCCTCCGCGACCAATGATTGCACGGCTCCTACACTACAGAGACCGGGACTCGATACTAGCACTAGCGCGTAAAAAAGGGGAGCTGAAGGTCAACAAGGCGACATTGCACATATTTCCAAACTTTTCTAGGGAAGTCCAACTGCAGAGAGCATCTTACCAAGAGGTCAAAAAGAAACTACGACGGATGGACCTCCAGTACTCCATGCTTTTTCCGGCGAAGCTGAGAGTAGTAACCCCGGAGGGGGTGCGGTTCTTCCTGGCCCCGAAAGAGACATGGGAGTAGCTAGAAACTCAATGCGAGCCAAAACCTAGCACGGAGGATGGAAGCGTCCTCGCAGGAATCCCAGACGCACGCGGCTCCGACAAAAGCTAACTGTACGTTCCCAAGCTGAGGCTCGACTGGGACGT